>CM061544.1:198879209-199521709 GCA_030864215.1 Capsicum pubescens | reverse complement strand
GTGGGTGCAGCAGTGAGTCCTCATCATCTGAGGATATTGTTATTACAGTATTTGATTTTAGTAGATGGAGTTAGTTGAGGAATTGTCCCTTCAACTCCACAGTTCAGACAGTGTAGAGGCTTTTCAGACAGATGTATTAGTGTGTGGTTTAAGGTATTGTATATTTCTAGATGTTTGAACCTTATGGCAAGTGTTAGCCAATTTTTGCATGTATTTTATTAAATTATGCAGTGAACAGGTACAGATATCAGAAAAAGGGTTAGCTTGTGGTCCTTCGGGATCATAAGCACCGTGTGGCATTACGATCCTCGGGAATCGGGGCGTTACAATTCTCAAGGGAAAGGCTCCTTGGTAAAGCACTTAGATCGAGATTTTTATTTTTTCGAGGTAAGTTATAACTCAACTTCTTTTATATTGAGTTAGGTAATTAATGAATAAGTAAAGCAGGTTATTGGTTTGGAAAAATAACTATGAATTTATATTTTGAGGTTATTTTTAATATTATGTGCTTGTAGGGGGCGGGGGCTCATATTTTATTGTGGTTGATTTGTGATATCTGATATTGTGTATTTCCGGTGTGAGAGCTTTATTTGATATTGTTGTCCTTATTTGTTCATTTAAATGTCTTTATTCTAGATATGATGCCTCCAAGGGGGCTTATTTTTCTAATCTACGCCTTATTTGAGTATTGGTTGCTTTTATCATGATAAAATACCCGAGTTAGGAGTTGATATGATATTAATTATGTCTTGTATGCATATTTATTCTAATGGTGCCTAATTGAAATTGATAATTATAAATTATGGACATATTGAGTTAATTTCTAGGCTCATTCGTATATATATTTCGTGTTGGATGGATTGGGTATCATCATTTGAGTTGATTGTGAGTGTTACATCTTTATTCCATACATATACATTCATGAGATACTGGTACCACTTGAAAACATTATTTTTGAAAGAATATGAGATACATTTATGAAAATCTTCTCCGTGAACACAAGTTGGAGAGGAGAGGTGAGACTGATATATGAGATACAGTATATGAGTTGTAAACCCCCCATGGATCCTACCCGATAGCTGCAAGCTTAGTGGATGTGATGGATTTCATCATTCATCCCGTTCATATTGCATTGCATAAATTTACATTAGCATTGTTGCCTGTTTTCCTTAGTTTTCTTGACTTGTGTTTGATTTACATGTATTTCTCCTTGATATCTATGTTGTTTATATTTCTGTGTACTTGTATATATATTAGAACTGTTAGTGAAGACGGTGTGAACTACCGTTTTGGACTTTTCTTCTAGCAGGTGACGTGCTCATAGTGCTCTACAGTAGGATCTGCACCGAAAGAGCACAGTACGGTATGATACCTATTGAGTACAAGTGGACCATACTCACCCCTACTGTGCTCTTTCGGTGCAGATCCTAGCACGAGTACGACTCAAAAAGGTTGATTTATGTGGTGGAGTTGGTGACATGTTGAGGTATTGGCCACTCTAAGGTTATCAGAGTCCGACTCTGTGGATCTTCTATCTATGAGTTGTCTTTACCACTACTTCAGGGACAACCTATATATTTTCATTTCGGATATTGTATTAAATGCTCTTATGCTGTGAGACCGAATTTTGGGATTGAATTTTATGGATTTCTTTCATGTTCCATTGTAATTATATCTCATATTTGACTTGACTTCGTTCTAGAAGTCTCGTCTACATGTTTATTTCTTTATTTGTGTATTCGTTTATCAGTTTGGGTGATTCTTACTTATCAAGGTTGTACCATAAGTGTCATCATGACCCATTTTTGAATCATGACAGCTTCTTAAAAGTTTGTTTTTTCAAGAGATACGTCACTTCTTTTTAATGATCTCTTTTGTTTTGGATTCTGATGTATGTTCACAAGTGGAGGATCTTCTTAAAAGTTCATGATAAAGAAATATTTAGTTAAAAAAAAAACTTGTCATGGCAAAAGATAAAGGTATGGATTTCTTTTGTGTGAATTCAATTGATTTATTTTACTTAGTTTTGCTTTGAATGAATGGTTAAATGTAGATATATCAGGTGATGTAATATTTTATACTCTAATTTATATTATTTTTTCCACAACTTTGAAAAATATGTTGCTTTTACGTTTAAAAATAACATCAAACTTAAGAGTAAACATAATATGCATTTCATTCTAATTTGTTTCTCTATTGTTATCAATATTATTTTTTGATGTTTATAATGTCATATCATTTGCAGAGATAATGTTTCTTCGAAATATTGCTTATTGAATACCATGAAAATGATGTTGTAAATATAATGGTCAGTTTCAAATCGGTATTAATTTTTTTCTTCACAATTGTATATATATATATATATATACATACTTCTTAGATAGTAATTAATCGCATCTTTTAAAATAAAAAATAAAGAAAAAACAAAAAAAACTACTCTTTAGAAAAGACTTTAGTTGCTTAAGGATGTCAATCACCCCTAATTTGTCTCAAATGTTTTTCCTTATTTCAAAAGAAAGTCGTTTCTTCTTCTTCTCCATACTATTCTTCTTCTTAACTAGGCAACAAATCATCTATATTTACATTTCGTCATCTTCTTCTCAAATATTTCACTCAACTAATACTCCAATTTTCTTCATATTTTACTCGACCATACAGAAAAACATGATTGGAATTTTAGAAAATCATTCAGTGTGCGGTAAGAATTCAAGAAGACTGTTTCGTCAGTCGTTTTCCTCCAAAAATATCTTGAGCGATTATTGAAGAGTAGTATCACATTCAAAATTGATAGTCAATTAAAGTTTCAAAGAAACACCATAAAAATTTGAGAAATTATATAATTTTGAGTTCCAAAAAAGAGCATGGATTCTTCTTTATATTTTTCTAAATTTTCTTGCCAGAAATGTAATTAAATAGAAATTAAATTGTCAAGTTTATGTACTTTGATTACAAAAAAATTGTGTATGAAACATGTATGAATAATGTATACCATATGTATATATGGTAGAAAATAAAAAAATGTACATATGGTAGTAGGATAAAAATTGTATGTATGTGATTTCAAAAAATAATTTTATACAAATATATATCAAAAAGTTATATGAAACATGTATGATTTGAGTGTTAACTTCTACCTCCTTTTCTTGTCATACATATATAAACGGTATTGTATATGTACATATACTCTATGTTATGTGTATAATATGTGAATTAATCGTCCAAACATTTTTTTTTTTATTAAAGACACGAGTTTCAACCGAATTCATATATACAACGATTGATGCCACAAACAAGGAGAAGATTATTGTTCTGATTTCATAGAAAATAAAAATTTCTTAATACATATACATTTGTCATGACCCAATTTCTTAAGTCATGATGGCACCTACCTTATCCCACCAGTAGGTAAGCAAAACCATAACCCAAAATGATAGGTAACAGGCTAATGGGTAGAAACCATAAAAAATCAAATATAATTATAAAAGTAGAAATAAAAAGCAAAGAAAAAATAGAAAAAAAAACATATAAAGTATATCAAAATGAGAGAAAGAAAAGGACAAAAAAATTACAAATAATTCCACCCAAGACTTGGTATGGTCGGTACTAGAGTCACTACTAAAGATACCCAGAGTACTAGACAAAATCTGAAATATACATAATATATACAAGTAGACTAGAGTACAAAAGACTAAACTGGAATAGATAGAGGAGGATAAGCCTCGAACGACAACAAGCTCACCCTGCTCCGGATCAGTACTGAAAAATAAGAATCACATCAACACTGGTTCTAGTACTTGGATCTACATCAGGGGAAAGATGCATGACCCGACCCGACCTGGGGCCTTGTCGTAATGGGCGTCCCAAGTCCTATCGAGATCGGAGACCACCTCCGTTACCCAACCCAACCTCCAGCCGTCTGCCCTGAGTTGGCTGGATTTTGAACATAAAACAATATAGAGTAACTATCCAGATTATAGACTCTGGGATAGGTCTATTACCGAGACCAACCCAACCAAGGCCGACCATCCCCAACCAACCGTACAACCATACCAAGCCAAATGAAACCATAGATCCAACCATAGCCAAATAAGTTCCATTAATAATTAAATATATAATCCTAAAATAAAGTTTGATGGAACAGTGAGAAATTATGTTCAATGATGTTAGCCCCAATACGAATTCCAATATTAAGGATGGCACCAATACCGATCCCACCCATACCAACTCATAGTAGTACCACAAAGCCTCTAACCAAAAGAATATCGAAATTCGGTTGGGACATGCCCCCAACTATAGCCAAAACCATTATTCATAAATAAGTCAAAGTATGTAATAACATCCATGAAATGGAGCCTTCCAAAAAGATGGAAGCTCACCACTTCAATCCAACAACTGTCCTCGAATATTCGAATGCTAAGCAGGAGGAGTAGAACAGTCGGTTCCTCCATCGCGTGGGAATACAGCGCCCGAAGACGGGTTAGCGGGTGAATGCTAGCATGAACTCAGGATAAGGATAAAATAATGTCATTTATAAAACCAAGTAAAAACCCTCCATATGCACACAACCATACATATAAATATAACCATGCCGGGAAAGGGAACCGGGTTTAGTATACCATTAAAATTTTTACCTGGGTTGTGTAGCTTTGCCGTCCTAAACCACCCACAGGCTACATGGGTTCAGCTCTACCTGCTGAAAGGGTCCCAGTGTATGAAGCCGCATAATCGAAGAAAATAACCTGGGATGACTAGTACATCCCCCAAAATATATAGTGTGACATCATGAACACGGTCACTAGGACCAAACCTCACATTGGTAAATATAAGTTTTCAGTTTAAACCCCCCGGGGCCTCCACCTTCCACAGCTTTGCTACACATCCCTCTTTTAAGCTCAATTAAAACCATTACCAAGAAACCAACCAAACCA
The DNA here is from genome assembly GCA_030864215.1 of Capsicum pubescens. NCBI lineage: Eukaryota > Viridiplantae > Streptophyta > Magnoliopsida > Solanales > Solanaceae > Capsicum > Capsicum pubescens. The sequence goes on along the minus strand of CM061544.1, from coordinate 199,516,781 downwards.
TCAACCATTTATTAACCAAGGTTATTAGATAATGGTATCATCATACTGACTATGACTTGCAAGTATTGTCCTTTGCCAATCCTTAGGAGATTTCCATGTACCCCACATGATTTTTAATTAAACAAAAATCATAGCCACCAAGGCCTTTTCAATCCATTCATAACCATTTAAACCATTCATATCATTTAGGGTTCCATTACCAGGTTTAAACCATGCATAAGTTCCATTGAAAAACTAATATTATAGTGAAAGTATTATTATAGGCATTTTATCAAACACTTTGGGGGCATAGTATTTCCAAAACCAAAGTCCTTTACCAAAGAATCATTCCCATGTAACCAATTATCCAAAACCACCATTAATGCATATAAAAGCATAATTAAAAGCATGAGAAAACCATAACCAAACATTTATAACCAAAAAATCCCAAATCATATTTGAAACCCCGAAAACATACAATATTCAAATCATGAAAAACATTATATAAAACCATGTATTTAGTTGGAAATAACAATGAGGGAAGAGAACATTCATTAAACCAAGATGATGAAGGAGAGAAATCACCAAGAAAAATCTCAAATTACTCCTTAAGATGAAACCCTAGCTTCTTTTGCCCAAGAAATCTAGAGAGGATTTAATAGTGTTTTCAAGTGTTCAAGAATAGAATAATAGGGAAAGTAACCTTCCATGAACAATATAAGTCATGGGACCTTATTAGGATAAGTGGAAAAATATACAGATTACCCTCACTTAAATTGCATTAAATTCCAGTCATAGGGTATGACTGACCCTTACGAGTCATACCCATTCTATACGAGTGATACCCACCTCTCGTACCCTAGGCTTTCCTCCTTGGACCCAACACTGTCCAAGGTACGAAAAACCTAAACCCAAGTCGTATTTAAGTGTATGACTAGTACCCATAAACTGTACCCCTGGCAGAATAGAATCCAAGATGTTTGAACACTGACTACCATATGAGTCCTGGGTACGACGCGTACCCTGGCTTATGGATCATAGTGAGCCACTCATACCTAGATCCAACTTAAGTTACCAAGTCTAAGGTTAAGTGAAGTAACCAAACAACTCGTACCCAACTATAGGACTCATACGCCCAAATCGTACCCATTCCAGTAACTATATCCATCCCACCAACCAACACCAGTTAGCATACGACTGGACCATACCACCCGTACCCAAGTGTACAACTCATTCCCCTAAGTCATATCTTGCCCAGAAACCAAAAATCACAAAAAATTTCTAAGGTCCAGAAATTAGGGTGTTTCAGTCTCCTCCACTAGGAACATTCATCCCCGAATGATAGACAAGGTAGGGGTAATCACACACACGAATCATTTGCATTATCAAATATATTTCCAATCTTTAATAAAGTTTGAAAATAAAGAGGCAAAGATATTAATTTTTCCTTTAACAAACTCAGAAAATAAAGATGTGTTAAAGACACATACCTTCTGCACGAATCCAAGAAATAGAAAATAGATGTGAATTCTTAGACTTCATGTCCTCCTCTGCTTCCCATGTAGATTCTTCCACCTTATAGTTCCGCCATAGAACCTTAACCGAAGCTACATCCTTGGTTGGCAACAGACGAACCTGCCTATCTAAGATCTCAATCGGGACATCTTCATAAGACAGAGAGTCTGAGATACCCAACTCCTCCAAAAGAACAATCGAGGAAGAATCACTAAGACACTTCCGCAAAATAAAGACATGAAATACCAGATAAATAGAGTTCAAAATACAAGATAACTCCAATTCATAAATAATATTTCCAACCCTTCACAAAACCATATAAGGACCAATATATCGGGGACTGAGCTTCACCTTTTTGCCAAACTGCATTACTATCTTCATGGGAGATACCTTAAGGAGCACCTTATCCCCAACCTCAAACTCTAAGTCTCTACGTCTTACATCCGCATAGGACTTTTGGCGACTTTGGGAAGCCTTAAGCCTATCCCGAATCACCTTCACCTTTTCCGTAGCCTGATAGACCAAATTTAGACCGAACATATTTTCCTCACCAAGCTCGAACCAACTAATAGGAGATCCACACCTCCTACCATATAATGCCTCAAAAGGGGCCATACCAATACTAGAATGATAACTATTGTTTTAACCAAACTCTACCAAAGGTAGATGCTCAACCCAACAACCACCATAATCAACCACACATGCTCGAAGCATATCCTCCAATGTCTGAATAGTCCTTTCGGATTGCCCATCCATCTGAGGATGAAAAGCAGCACTCAATATAACTTTAGTACTCACTGAAGTTAGCTTATCTTTCAACTTCTTAAAACTCCCCTCACAAGCATCCGGCCAAGAAAACTTCACCTTCTTCTGAGTCAACTTAGTCAAAGGAGCAACTATCGTTAAGAATCTCTTTACAAATTGCTGATAATACCTCTCCAAACTCCAAAAGCTTAGAATGTCGGTTGGAGTCGTAGGTCTAGGCCACCTTTTAACCACAACCACCTTTTATGGATCCACCGTGATTACCTCACTAGAAATAATATGACCAAGAAAAGTCACAGCGTTCAACCAAAACTCACACTTGGAGAATTTGGCATACAACTATTGTTCCTTCAAGGTCTACAATGCCACATGGAGGTGATTAGCATAATCCACCTCACTTTTGGAATAAAACAAAATGTCATCAATAAACACAATGACAAAGAGATCCAAGAACTGCCTGAAAACCATGTTCATTAAGTCCATAAATATCGTTGAGGCATCAGTCAAATCAAATGACATCACCAAGAACTCAAAGTGCCCATACCGAGTATGAAATGTTGTCTTAAGGATATCCTTCTTCCTAATCTTAAGCTGATGATACCCAGAACGAAGATTTATCGTAGAAAAGAACTTGGCACCTTGCAACTGATCAAATAATTCATCTATCCTTGGAAGATGATACTTGTTCTTGACCGTTAACTTATCCAATTGCCGATAGTTAATGCAAATCCGAAGAGAACCATCCTTGTTGCTCACGAGCAACACCGGTGCACCCCATGAGGATACACTAGGACGAATAGACCTCTTATCCAGAAAATCCTTAAGTTACTCCTTGAGTTTCCTAAACTCATCCAGAGCTATTCTATAAGGTGGAATAGGTATTGGACGAGTGTTCAAAAGCAAATCAATACCAAACTCTATTTCCCTATCCATAGAAACACCAAAAAAATCATCCGAAAAGACCTCAGGAAACTCATTTACCGCTGGGACTGACTGTAAAGAAGGACCTTTCAAGTTAGAATCTTTAACCCAAACCATGTGATAAAGACAACCTTTAGAGATTAACCTTTGAGCTCTAAGATAAGAAATAAACTTTCCCCTGGGAGCTAGGGAACCACCCTCCCACTCTATAACCGTTCACCAGGGAACCTAAAGACAACCTTACAGGTCCGACAATCCAAGGATATGTAACAAGAGTGTAACCAATATATCCTAAGAATAACATCAAAATCCACCATATAAAGTTCAAACAAATCCACTAAAGTATGCCTACCACCAACAGATAGCATACACCCCTTATAGACTCTCTTAACAATAATCGAGTCACCTAACGGGGTAGAAATAGAAAAAGAATTTGAAACAACTTTAGGATCAAAACCAATACATACATCCACATATAGGGTTACATAAGAAAGAGTGGACCCCAAATCAATCAAACAATACACATCATGAGAAAAGAGTTGTAATGTACCAGTAACGACAGTTAGTGATGCCTTAGATTCCTGTCGAGATGCAAAAGCATACAACCTATTCTGGCCTGTTCCGGGACTAGAAGTAAAAGTATACATCAAAGTCGTACCACTAGGCACAAGATCAAAAGATGAAGCAGTCGGAGCTTTGATCGCTCCTAAGCTCCTTTACCAGTAGGATAATTCCTGAGCATATGGTCTGGCTGGCTATATTTAAAACACTTATCCCCTCCTTCGTCATAATAACCCCGATGAAGATGACCATAAAATCAACAAGGATGGTATAAAGAAGTAAATGACCCCCACTCACCTGAGATTGGGCACCATGTGCCTAAAAATTATCACCACCTTGCTGATGCCTATCACTCGACTACCTCAGGTAAGGATCACTAGTAGTAGAGAAGAAACCAGAACTCCCCCACTTCTTTTTTAGCTATTTACCTCCATCTCAACCACCTTGCAATTGAGCACATCCCTGGTCAAAAAATTTGTTCCTCTTATCCTACCTATCTCCAAACTCTGCCTATTTTATCTTCTCATCCTCCACTTACTATATATGGACAACTAACCTTGAAATGTCTATATCCTTGATCAACAAAGCATTCTTACTATCCAAGATCAAATCTCGAGATAGCCCAGAAGTGAACTTTCTTATCTTTTCTCTCATGTCAGCCACCAAATCAGGAGCATACCTTAATAGTTGATAAAAGTACAAGGAATATTCCTTGACAGACATTATACCTTACTTAAGATTCACAAACTCCTACATCTCCGCTTCCCTCAGCTCTTGAGGAAAAAAATGATCCAGAAAAGCACCAGAAAAGGCATCCCATAAGGATAAGTTCTCTACATCACCTCTATCTCTATCCCATTTTTCGTACCATTAATACACAACATCCTTGATCTGATAAGTTGTAAAGTTTACACCTTTCATATTTGTGGCCTGAATCACCCTAAATATCTTCTTCATTTCATTTATGAAACCCTGAAGATCCTCCTCCACCTTCATACTAATAAAACTAGGAGGATTTAGTTTCATAAATTGGAAAACCCTTGCAGCCTCTGCAGACAACCCACCATACACATTCTACTCAGCTAGAGCAGCAACCAACTGAGCAATAGTATGAATAGACTGGCAAAATTCTGCATTAGTCACCTCACCTTGAGGAGGACTAGCAGTAACTGGAGAAACTCCAGAATAATAAGGGATATGACCCTAAGAACGAAGATGAACTCCAAACGTAGGACGTACCCCATCCACATTGTCCATAGATGGGACTGAAGAGTTTTCTTGTGCTCTAGATCATCGAGGTATGATCTAAAAAGTGAACAACCAAGGATTAGAAAAGAATTCTAGGACTTAGACTCCAAGCTTAAAAATAGAATACCAAGAAAGTGAAACATTACTAAATGTCTTGTAGCCTCTCTCTTTTAAGTATGGCATACTACACATCCCTAAAAGAGACTCTACCGTACACGACATTATGGACTCCCAATTGACCATGAACCTAAAGCTCTAATACCAACTTGACATGACCTAAACCGAGGCCTTGTCCTAATGGGCGTCCCAAGTCCAACCGAAATAGGAGACCACCCCCGTTACCCAACCCAACCTCCAGCCTCACGCCTTGAGTTGGCTGGATTTCAAACATATATCAAGATAAAGTAACTATCCAAATTACATACTCTGAGATAGGTCTTTTACCGAGAGCGACCCAACCGAGGTCGACCGTCCCCAACCAAACGTACAACCATACCAAGCCAAACCAAACCATAGATCCAACCATAATCAAATAAGTTCCATTAATAATTAAATATATAATCCCAAAATAAAATACGATGGAACAGTGGGAAATTATGTTCAATGATGTCAGGCCCAATACAAATACCAATATTAAGGCTTACACCAATACCGATTCCACCCATACCAACCCATAGTAGTACCACAAAGCCTCTAACCAAAAGAATATCGAAATTCGATTGGGACATGCCCTCAACCATAGCCAAAACCAATATTCATAAATAAGTCAAAGTATAAAATAACATCTATAAAATAGAGCCTTCCAAAAAGATAAAAGCTCACTACTTTAATCCAACAACTATCCCCGAATATTCAAATGCTAAGAAGGAGAAGTAAAACAGTCGATTCCCTACATCACGTGGGGATACAGCGCCCGAAGATAAGTTAACAGGTGAATGCTAGCATGATCTCATTATAAGGATAAAATAATATCATTTATAAAACCAAGGAAAAACCATCCATATGAACACAAGCATACATATTAATATAACCATGTCGGGAAAGGGAACCGGGTTTAGCATGCCATTAAAAACTTTACCTGCGCTATGTAGCTTTGTCATCCTAAACTACCCACGAGCTATATGGGTTCAGCTCCCCCTACTGAAAGGGCCCTAATGCATGAAGCCGTACGATCAGAGAAAATAACCTGGGATGACTAATATATCCCCCAAAATATATAGTGTGACATCATGCACAGGGTCTCTGGGACCAAACCTCACATCGGCAACTATGAGTTTCCAGTTTAGACCCCCCCCCCCCCCCCCAGGACCTCTACCTTCCAAGGGTTTTCTATATATCCCTCCGTTAAGCCCAATTAAAACCAACCAAACCATTAACCATTTATTAACTAAGGTTATTAGATAGTGGTATCATCATACCGACTATGACTTGAAAGTATTGTCCTTAGCCAATCCTTAGGGGATTCCATGAACCCCGCATAATTTTTAATTAAACAAAAACCATGTCCACCAAGGTCTTTTCAATCCATTCATAACCATTTAAACTATTCATATTATTTAGGGTTCCATTACCAGGTTTAAACCATACATAAGTTCCATTGAAAAACCAATATTATGGTGAAAGCATTGTTATAGCCATTTTATCAAACACTTTGGGGGCCTAGTATTTACAAAACCAAAGTTCATTACCAAAGAACCACTCCCATGCAACCAATTATCCAAAACCACAATTAATGCATATAAAATCAAAATTAAAAGCATGATAAAACCATAACCAAGCATTTATAACCAAAACCCCCCAAATCATGAATAACATTGTATAAAACTATGCCTTTAGTTGGAACTAATAATAAGGGAAGAGAAAATCCCTTAAACCAAGATGATGATGGAGAGAAATCACCAAGACAAGCTCCAATTTATTCCTTAAGATGAAACCCTTGGTTCTTTTGCCCATAAACTCTAGAGATGATTTAAGAGTGTTTTTCAAGTGTTTAAGAATAGAATAACAGGAAAAATAACCTTCCAAGGACAATATAAATCGTGGGACCTTATTAGGATAAGTGGGGAAATGTCCAGCTTGCCCTTACTTAAATTGCATTAAATTCTCATCATAGGGTATGACTTACCCTTACGAGTTGTACCCATCCTATACGAGTGGTACCTATCTCTCGTACCCTAGTCTTTCCCTATTGGACCCAACACTGTCCAAGGTACGACACACCTAAAACCAAGTTGTATTTGAGTGTACGACTAGTACCCATAAACCGTACCCCTGGTAGAATAGAATCTAGGAGGTTTGAACACTGACCACCATATGAGTCCTAGGTATGACTTGTACCCTGGCTTATGGCTCATGGTAAACCACCCGTACTCAGATCTAACTTAAGTTACCAAGTCTATGGTTAAGTGGAGTAACCAATCAACCTCTACCCAACTATACGACTACCACCCAAATCCAACCTAATCTAGTAACTACATCCATCCCACCAACCAACACTGGTCAGCATACGACTGGACCATACCACTCGTACCCAAGTGTATGACTCATTTTCCTAAGTCATATCTTGCTCAGAAACCAGAAATCAAGAAAATTTTCTATTGTCCAGAAATAGGGTCTTTCAATGCAGAAGTGTAGTATGAGTTTCAAAGAAACTGGTACTCAGTAGGCATCGTCGGTCGATTAAGCTTAAATACATATAACTAAATTATGAGGGTGTAGTCTTAGCCAACAATAAATAGAGATATAAAAGTAAACAACTATCGAGCTACACAAATGTGATATAGAAATAAGTAAAAGTAATATAGAAAGATAAATAATGTAGTAATAAAAGGAAAACCAAACATAACCTAACTGGGCCCCCATAAGCCTGCCAGGCACACTGAAGAAAATAATTAACCCAACCGTTCCCCCATAAGTCGGTGGGACACACAAGAAATATTCACTAAAAATAAACATAAATAATCCATAACTGAAGCTATCCCAAACAAAACTATAGTAGTCGTCCAAATGTGCACCAGGCTTAAACTGACACCTATGGGTAGTAACGAGAGGCCAGACACCGAGCTCAAACCAGTAGTGATGGATAATAACAAAAGGCCATATGCTGGATTGGAAAAGAAAATAATGGGTAATAACTAGCGGCCACATATATGATATACAACAGAACTCATACTCAGATGCAAGACTCGAACTAGAATTCATATAAACCACAACTCCCAGAACAATAATAATTAGTACAAGAACTCCCAACTCATCATAACAAGATGGCTGACTCAAACTAAAACTTATAGTAATAATACCTAACTGTTATAGTAAAATCCAAACCATACCATAATTGATGCCACAATATGCCAAATTTCACAATAAATGACAAAAATAAAGTTATGTTAACCCTAAACCGTAGTTAAAATATATTTAAATAACCATTAGTGCAACTTATTTAAAAAAATATAAATTCAAGGTTTCACAACTTAAATACCACATCCTAAGTACATAGATACAACATCATACTAAAAGATAATGGAACCAAAATTTACTAGAACATGGTCCTAACTGGATAAATAAGGCATGATATCTATGTTAAATGATGCACAAACTACAACTATCTGTTCAAAACTAACATAATAGCACAAAATTATCGTAAATAAGCTCAATCTAAAGATAGGATAAGCCTAGCCTACCTTGTTACCGGGCAATGGACTTGCGATCAACTCCTCTAGACCTTTTTATTTGGTGACTAAATAAATTGTCAAAGAAATTGACTTCTCATCCAAATTTAATGCGTAAAAACATACACGCTAATTAAATGCAACAACTACGAATTGATTCTTGTCAAAAATTGCAATGGAACATGAATGAAGAGAAATGAGCAGATGCATATGTTTTTCTATTAATAATAATGAATGGATGAGAATATTCACTAAAGGTTACCTTATATGTATTATAATATATACAAACTTCATTAATGTTTTATAAAATTGAAGGATAAATCCTATATTAATAAATGGTTCCAATTATATAAATATGATAAGTGACACTTTTAATGAGATAACATGATGCATTTTCTTCATCACGTCCACGTAGAAGTGATGTGGCAACACAAGTATTTCCTCTCCATTAAATTCGTACTCGGGTATTGCATAGGTTCATGGTAAAATAAATACAATATTTTGAATATACCATAATTAATAGAAAATTATTTGTAATAAAACCTCTACTATATAATAATAATAATATTTTAACATATCTAGATTCACCATCTCCGCTTAAAATATTAATAAGTTCTAAAACTATTTATAAGGTAATATAGATATATTATAACTAAAGAGTTTTATTCAAATTAAAAATACTTTATAAAGGTAATAGTTATATTTCTACCAAATGCTAATTTAGATAAAATATTCAACAATATATTTGGTATTACTAAATTCTCAAATGAACCGCTCAAAAATCAAAAAGTCAGTCCCAGCAAGTCATAAATAACTTGGGGAAGTTATAGAAAAGTTCTAGACACTGAAAATATATGAAGAAAGGGAAAATAACTGTGAGGCTCATTACAACATCCACTACTAAAAGAACTTTCGTCTGGAAAAGTAAAGATTAAGGAAATACCTAAAAACTAGAACAGGTAGGGATTCTGGGCCTTCATCTCATGCTCAATCTCCTAGGTAGCCTCCCCTAATGGATGGTGACGCCACTGAACCTTAACTACTAGAATCCCTAGAGCACAACTATCTATCATCTTTAGCTAAAATAAACATCGATTCCTCTATAAATACCAACCTCTTGTCCAATTGAATCGAGTCCCACCAAATTATGTGTGACTTAATTGGAATCTATTGTCGCAGCCTAGATACATGAAATATTAGGTGGATGGCTGAGAAGGTAGGAGGCAATTCCAACACATATGATACTTGATGTGTCGTGAAAACACGACACTTTTGATGCTTAAAACAATGAAATTATGCTTGTACTTAGGTTGTTTTGGTTGATATGATGTGGTTTGTTACTTGTTGTAGGTAAAACGGGCCAATAATAGTGTTGGACTGAAATTGGAAGAAAATAACCTTAAAAAAACCAACACTGCAGATGATACGAGTCACCATATGAGTCTTCAAAACAACATATGACTCATAGGTTTACTCGTAAGAATAACAGTAACCAAAGATATGTTGAAAATTTAAGTACAGAAAAGATACGACTCAGTCATACGAGTCATAAGATGTTGATATGGATTATACCAAGAAGTTGTAAAGAGAACAAAACCGTGGAAATAAATCAAAGTTGAAGTTTCAGAAGAATATGAGTCAGAAGTCTGAGCATGACTCGTATGGACAAATCGTAAGTAGACTAGTGTTCAAAAAAGTGAAAAATAAAAGTTCCAGGTGGATACGAGTAAAGTCCACGAGTCGTATGGTCATGGTACAACTCATGAACATAAGTCGTAAGAAGAATAGAAAGTTGAAGCCTGGAATATTAGACATTGGAGCGGATACGATAGGCATAGTACAACTCGTAAGAAGACCTTACTAGTGGACAAATGAGTCATACCTTGTGCCGATATTACTTTTCCTTTTTCATTTTTATTAGGATTTCTGAGTATTTTTACGTTACTATAAATACTCTAGGGTTTATTTTTATGAGGTTACGCTCTTTAACATTATTCTTACTACTTTTACATACTGTTACATTATTCTTGAGATTTTGGGTTAGGATTCAATTGAAGACTTTGTATTTTATTCATCTTATTTTTGTGAAATTAATTACATGAATTCTTCATTGATTATCATGGGTTCTTGCATAAATATGAGCGACTAATTTCCCTGACTAGGGTTGTGGGAACCCTGGTAGATTAGCTACGTAAAGAAAGTGAGATATTTATCTATTCTAAGGATAATTTATGTATCATAATCTTATTCGCAATAATTGACCTCAGAGCTATTGCAGAAGCTTGAGGATAGCATGTATTTGCAAACGTCCTCACAAGGGAGTTTGTGATTAGGAAACGAGGAGTAAGACAGTAATTTGAGATTTACATCCATCTTGTGATTCCATCATCTCATCAAATCAAATTGCAACTCAAAAGGTGAAAGTTGAACTGAAGTCGTAGAAATAGAGCAATAAAGTGATGCCCTAAGACTCACAAGGTAAAGGGTGAGATTTATTAACATGTGCACAAGCCGGTTGATAATACATAGCTTGTTGACTTTACATGCAGATCAGTAGAGTAGGTGGGTTGAACATGAGAAATTTACAAAGTTGAAAAACCAAGGGGAACACAAGCTTAGTGTTCGTCTTCTATTGTTTACAACTCAAAACATTCTATATTCGGTTACTAGTTATTGATTATTCCAACCCCCCCTCTCATTTACTTTCTGCACTGCTTATGAATTAAATCAAGTTAAGCAACTATTCAATGTTTTCCCTGTGGGATCGACCCCAACCTCGTTAGATCACTATATTTTGCATCGACCAAAACATACTTCTTCAAGAGGTTAGTTTTAGGCGACATCAAATTTTGGTGCCGTTGTCGGGAAAGACGGTTTGAGTAGTTAATTGAATTGGTGAAGTTGGTGGGTTTTATTTTCTATTTTTTGATTTGGAATATGAAGGTGTATGTTAAATACGATGAGAAGAGGGAATCCTTTACTCCCTTTTGATCTAGATCCTGAAAGAATTCTTCAAACACCGAGAAGGATGTCAGAAAAAATTTGTAACATTATTCATACTGGGGGTCAAGATCCTCCCCTCTACCTATTGATCCTAATGCGGCACTTCTGCGTGCTTCAGGTGATCCATAAAATGTTGTAGATTTATAGATGTAATAACTAATAGTTGCTACTGAGGAAGAAAAAAGAGCAACTGAAGAGGCTCGATTAGCTGAAGAGGCTGGGTTAGTTCAGCAAGGAGGACTAGCTAGACCACGTCAAGTAGCCGAGCATAGAGACATAGTTCAGAGAGGAAGAGCTCTATTAATTACTATATATCAACACTTTCACACATACAATGATGAAAAAGATATGGGTTATGTTGCACCTGCTACGACAGGAGCCATCATTCTTCATGCTTTACCACCCAATGTGAAGTTTGATATTACTAGAGCTATGATCCAATTGATGAATTTGAAATGTGTGTTTTTGGGATCAGCTACAGATGATGCAAATGTGCATCTTGCAAATTTTATTGGGATCTGCAGATCATACACTATTTCAGGGGTGGATCAGGAAGCTTTAAGATTAAGGTTGTTCCTATTTTCATTGATAGGGGAAGCATCACTATGGTTAGGAGAACTTCTAAGAGGTTTAATCACTACATATCATGAGTTACGTAAATAGTTTTTGAATAGATTTTCCCCACTACAAGGATGCTATAGTTAAAAGATGAAACTTATAACTTCGGATAATTACCTGAGAATCCTTGTATGAGGCGTGGTTTACATTCAAGAAGAAGATAAGCACGGTACCTAATTATAGAATCATAGGGTCAAATTTGTTGGAAATATTCTATATATCACTGAATGTCAGTTCCAGAGCAATGGAAAATATGATTTTGGTGGGATGATGCATAGGATATACTTGATGATATTTTGGTGGCCAATAGAAGTTGGCATACTAGAGATGCTGAGCATGGTGTAGGTATATATACTATTGGAGCAGATTATAGAGTTGGTCAAGATTTGGTAGTGCAAGAGGTTGCACATCTTCGTGCAGATATTGGGCTGCTTGTAAAATAATTTGCAATAATGAGTGCTGAGAAAGTGAATGCAATTGCAACATAGGGATCTACTTCTAGAACTTTTGAAATTGAATCTAAAGAGGAAGCGAAGTATCTTGATCATAGGTTGGCATATTTTTGAGCCCAAAGGCAAGGGAATCAAGGTCAAAACTATTATAATGACATATATAGAGACAAAGTAAAGAAAGAGATGGTGATTAGCAGTAGAAAAATGACTACAAGGAGAAGAGTGACAAGTATTTTCCACTAGGTAATGGTGATTATGAGTCTATAATGGAGGAAATATTATTGAAACTGGTCAAGGGCAAGACGGTTAAGAGAGATGTCTTAAGGAGATTAAGGCAGAACTATCAAGATTGAATCAAAACTTGAGTCACATGCTACCGCAATCAAACAACTAGAGCAGCAGTATGGCTAGATGTCAGCCACGTTGAATCAAAGACAACCTAGCACTCTTCCTAGTAACACGATTACAAATCCAAAGAATGATGGTCACTACAATGCCATTACCACTCAGAGTGGTAAAGCCACTACAGATCCTCCGGTACCTACTATTGATGAATAAAAAATTATGATAATTCTGTTGATATAGAGAGTAATAAAAAGCAAGATAAAATAAAAGATGAGGATGAGGAGCCTATTTTGAAGCCCATCCTGAGACCTCGTCCTTCTTTTCCTTATAAGTTGAAAAAGAAATAAGAAGAGGGTAAGTATCATAAGTTTTTTCCTTTAGTCAACTTCCCACTTTTAGAAGCATTAGAGAAAATTCCAGGATATGTAAAATTCATGAAAGATTTTATCACCAAGAAGAGGTTAGTCTGTTATGAGCCAGCCGAAAATATTTATCATTGTAATGTTGTAGCTACTAGATCATTGGTAGAGAAGAAGGAGGATCCTGGTGCTTTCACCATACCTTGCACCATTGGATCTTTCAACTTCACTCATGCATTATGTGATTTGGGTGCTAGCATCAACCTCATGCCATTTGTAGTGTTTAAACAATTGGGGTTGGGGCTCCTAAAACAACTATAATGAGACTAGTGATGGCAGACAGGACTGTGAAAAAGTTAGTTGGTATTCTATATGATATGTTGGTGAAGGTTGCTTCTTTCATCTTTCTATTAATTTTGTGATATTAGACTGTGAAGTGGACTTTCAAGGCCCAATTATCTTGGAAAGACCTTTCTTGGATACAGGAAAGACATTGATTGATTTGGAGCTAGGACATTTGATGCTGGGACTCAATTATAAACAGGTGATATTCAATATGTGCAAATCCATGAACCAAATTGATGAGTTAAGAGTGGTGTCTGTGATTGATGTTCATGATGAGAATATGGATTCATTGTATGATGTTGATTCAGTGACTATTTGGGATGATGCGTTTGATATTATTCCTATTAAAGAGAGGTTAGGAGTTGAAGCTCGAGTAGCCATGATTATAAACTTAGATAGTGATGGTATTGAGTACTATGATGAGAAGGTATGTGCACTCTATGGGAGTAGTTTTTACACTTATGTACAAAAAAAACTTTATTTGGATCTGAAAAATAGAACCCCTCCACCTGCTCACCCATTGATTGAGGAGCCACCTATCTTAGAGTTGAAGGTCCTCCCCTCTCATCAGCGATATGTATTTTTAGAGGCCAACAACACTTTTCCAGTAATCATTACAGTTGACCTAATTGATACAGAAATAGAAGCTTTGCTATTAGTGTTACAAAGATTTAAGCGGGCCATTGGTTGGTCAATTACAGATATTATGGGTATCCCACCTGGTCTTTATACTCATAAAATTCAACATAAATCAAATTTTATTCCAAGTATAGAACATCAACATCGACTCAATCCTCCTATGTAAGAGGTGGTAAAAAGAAAATAATCAAGTGGTTGGATGTTGGTGTAGTATATCCCATTGCTGATAGCAAGTAGGTCAGTCCGGTACAATGTGTTACAAAGAAAGGCGATATTACTGTTATGCCTAATGAGAAGGATGAGTTAGTGCTAATGAGTCACAGGATGGAGAGTATGCATGGATTACAAATAATTAAATGCATGGACTTACACGGACCATTTTCCCATGCCCTTTATGGACCAGATGTTGGATAAAATTATGGGTAGAGGATGGTACTATTTTCTTGATGGGTATTTAGGTAATAACCAGATCACCATTGTGCTAGAAGACTAAGAGAAAACTACTTTCACATGTCCTTATGGGATTTTTGCATTCAGACGTATGCCATTTGGGTTGTGTAATGCTCCAACCACATTTCAGAGATGTATGATGTCAATATTTTTTGACAAGGTAGAAGATACCATCAAAGTATTTATGGATGATTTTTCATTCATTGGTGATTCTTTTGATGACTACCTAGTTCTCTTGGCAAATGCTCTTAGAAGATGTGAGGAATGCAACTTGGTACTTATTAGGATAAGTGTCATTTCATGGTAAAAAAAGGTATTGTGCTTGGGCATAAGATTTCAAAAAGGGTCATATAGGTTGATAGATCCAAAATAAAGATGATTGAGAAATTACTCTCACCTATTTCTGTGAAGGGGATTCAGAGCTTTTTAGGGCATGCAGGATTTTATAGGCATTTTATCAAGGATTTCTTAAAGATTTCTAATCCTCTTTGAAAGATTCCTGAGAAAGAGGTGACATTTGTTTTTGATGATGCATGCATGAAGGCTTTTGAAAGCCTAAAAGAGATGTTGGTGATAGATTCAATCATTGTGTCTCCTAATTGGTTCTTACCATTTGAAGTTATGTGTGACGCAAGTAAAGTGGCATTAGGAGCTGTCCTAGGCCAAACAAAAGAAAATATTCTTCATCCCATCTACTATACCAATAAGGCATTGAACCATGCCCAAATGAACTACACAGTTACTAAACAAGAGTTGTTGGCAGTGGTTTTTGCCTTATAGAAGTTTTGATCTTACTTGATTGGGACGAAGGTAGTTGTGCACACTAATCATGAAGCATTAAGGTACTTAATCATAAAGAAAGATGCAAAACCTAGACTGATTAGGTAGGTCTTATTGATGCAAGAATTTGATTCTGAAGTTAAGGAAGAAAAGGCACTAAAAACCAAGTTGCAGATCACTTGTGTAGACTTTAGGAGGAAGCTATGCAGACGGTTGAATATGGTGTCGAGATTGATGACAGTTTTCCATATGAGCGGTTATTGGAAGCTTCCCAAGATCTAATTTTATGGTTTATAGACTACGCAAATTATATAGCCAATGATCTAGTCCCAGGAGATCTTTCCTTTCATCAAAGGAAGAAATTTATGCATGAGGTGAGGAAATTTTTCTCGGATGAACCTTATTTATTCAGAATCTGTACGGATGGGATTATTTGTAGATGTATGCCTGAGGTGGAGATGATGAGCATACTTGAGGCATGTCATTCTTCACTAGTTAGGGGTCATCATAGAGGAATCACACAACCCATAAAATCTTGTAATATTGGCCAACAATCTACAAAGATGCACATGATTTTGCTTCTTCTTGTGATCAATGTCAATGCCAAGGTAATATATCTAGATGCCATGAACTTCTGATAACTTCTATGTTAGAATTGGAATTGTTTGATGTATAGGGTATAGATTTCATGGGACCTTTTATGAGTTCATTTGACATGAAGTATATATTTGTCGTTGTGGATTGTGTATCCAAATGGGTGGAAGCAGTTGGTCTCCCCAACCATGAAGCATGTAGTGTCACTGCATTCTTGAAAAAGCACATATTTTCTCAATTTGACATGCCACATGCTATCATTAGTGACGGTGGGTCATATTTTTGTAATCGACTATTCAAAAGACTTCTTAAGAAGTATGGAGTGAAGAACAAGGTGGCAACACCTTATCATCTACATACTAGTGGATAATTTCAGGTGTCTAATATAGAAATCAAGTCCATCTTGGCAAAGACAGTAAATGCCAATAGGACTAATTTGTCACGTAAGCTAGATGATGCATTAGGGGCTTACCGAACAACTTTCAAGACCCTCATTAGTACTTGTCCTTATCAATTGGTGTATGGAAAGGTATGTCACTTGCCTGTTAAACTTGAACATAAAGCACTATGGTCTTTGAAAAAGATGAATTTTGAGTGGCAAGATGCAGGAAAGGCAAGGATGAGCAACATGAATGAGTTGGCTGAATTTCGGCTTCGGGCATATGAAAGTTCTGCACTTTACAAAGAAAATACAAATCTACATCATGATCGCAAGGTTGAGAAAAGGATTTTCAAAAAAGGTGACCAGGTATTGTTCTACAACTCAAGGCTTCTCTTGTTTCCAGGTAAGTTGAAGTCTAGATGGTATGGTCCCTTTACTGTTCAAAGAGTGTTCCCATATGGTGCTTTGGAATTGAAGTAGGATAGCGAAGCCTCATTCAAGGTAAATGGGCAAAGATTAAAGCACTACATGGGTAACACCAAAGAAATAAATATGATTTTTAAGATGGACCTTGGTGAAGTCTAAGTAACCAAGGAAATTACGTCGTGCCGCGATGTTAAATCAAGCACTGCATGGGAGGAAACCCATGAGGTTAGTTGGTGAAATATGAGTATCCAATTTAGCCCCGTCGTGCTGCAACGCTAAATCAGGTACTGTATAGGAGGAAACCCAATTTTTGTACATATTTATTTATAGGGTAATATGTTTGTTTAGTGTGCAGGACCAAACATTATAGAAAAAATCTAGAAAATTTAAGAAAGTAGGTCATACAGACTCTTTATGAGTCGTATCTTAAGGGTACGACTCGTGAGTAATATTCGTAAGGACTTGGGAGATTATACATATCCAGATAAAAGTTTTTAGAGTATTTAGGACTCTTTAAATGAGTCATACCCTCAAGGTACGACTCGTCATACTGAGTCATATCTACTCTAGAACCAAGGTAAGGTTCCAAGTCTTTACAAGTGGAGGAAAACACACGAATCCTGGGTACAAGTCATACACATAACTCATACCCAAACTTACCAGGTCAGGGGTGGAGGGTCAACCCCACCCAACACTTGATTTAAAATCAAATAGGGCACCCGAGATCCTAATCACTTTCGAAACCAAAATACCTCCATTATTGATTAATCTTTAAGCTCCCAATGCTTCAAAACACTCAAAATCACACACCAACTTGCTCGAATTCCTTGCTTTGCACAAATTAGGTACAAATTCGGGGAAGAAAATTGAAAACTCAAGAAACCTAATATCTTACCAACTAAAGTAAGTTTTGACCTAAAATTTATTATATTTAGAGTTGAAATTGCAAATGTAAGATATTTTAAACTTGTTGTGAATTGAATTTATTTATGTGTTGCAATTTGGAGTCCTAGTTCTTAGGATTTGAGTAGAAAATTAAAGTAGGCGTAAAATTTGATATTTTGTGATGAAATTGTGTGGTTTTGGACTGATATGGGGATCGTAATATTGTACAATGTAAAGGGTAGTTTAGGAATTGCGTATTGGAGTTAACTCAGAAGATGAACACTGATATTTATTTTCTTACTTTTTCTTTCTTTTTATTATTTAAGTACTAATGTATGTGTACATTTAGGTACCATGCCTCCTAAAGGTGCATCATCTTCAAAATAAGTGGCCTAAAAGGGAAACAAAAAGACATTGATTTTAAGTTCTGAGTCGACAGAGTCATCCAGCAGTAGTAGTGACTGTGTCGAATGCCCAATTAAGGGAAAGGCTGACCCAAGAGGCAAAAGACCTTCATGGGGAAAGAAAGTAGAAACTCTAGAGGACACACCTCCACGGGGACAAAGGATGAAGAACTCGAGTACCTTCCCTCCACACTCCTCTCAACCTTCGAAGGCAGAAGATAATGTTGAATCAAGCTCTGAGAAAGAAAGTTTGAAAAGTGCTACTGGTACTGTGAAAAAAGTTGATGTGCCACCTATTGATGTGCAACACCCACCACTAGCCATCACACCTGCTTTGGAGCCCATCGTTGAACAGTGGGGGTACCCCAATATGTAGGTCACATATAATAATGGATTGAACAGACCTGCCAACGGGAGAATCAAATGGAGTTTATATCTTTAGAGAAGATTGACTACTACTGGGATGACTGAGTTTCCAAGATTTGAGGAGCGGTTTAGATAGTATGGCTTCAAGTGGATGACCAGAGCGTCTGGCAAGTGCAGTGTCGCATTAGTCCGAGAATTTTACACAACATACAAGGGTGAGCTATAAAGACAGTATCCACATGGGCAGATTTGGAGAAGAGGTGACCCTATTACCTTATTGATCATTTGGGGAGTGCGGGTCAACATCTTCTCACTCACTATTTCTAAATTCTTGTACGGAACGGACTATCAGCCTCCGGTGAACACAGGTGAGATGGACTACCAAATGGAGAAAATGCAGAAAGTTACTAGGAAAAAAAATGGTCGGACGATAAGATGATCCCTTTCAAATGGATTGTCAATTTTATAGCTGCCAATAGTGAGAACGCAGTTTGGGTAGTAGGAGGCTCGGGAGTAATCTCACAGAGGATAGAGAAGAATTCATTAAACTTTGAGGCCAAGGAATGGTGGACACTGGCCCAACACCGATTATGTCCCGCTACTGGGGAAAATATACTCATCCCGATGCGTGCTGCTTTGATAATGGGGTTGATTTCTAGGTACGAATTTGATGTGGGCGAGTTCTTAGCCCGAGAGATGAGAGATCGCATTGTGGGTAGAAAGAAGTTGTTGTTGGCATACCCATGCTTGATCACTCATTTATGTTTTGTTGTGGAGGTGCAGGAACTCCCAGGTATTGATGAAATGATTGATTCCACAAATACCACAGACTTGAGATTGATCAGAGACGCATCTAACCTTTTGGACAGGCAAGCGAGACATAGATCGGATATGTTAGCTAAAATAGTCAGATAGAGTGGACAACCCGGTGTTGTTTATACTATTAAGGCTACTGATATAGGTGGGCATACTGAGACCATACAGACTTTTGATGCAATGGGTATAGTGCCCCTCCTCCGATACAGTCTGTACCGCCTAGGTTGAGAGAGATGTTGGCTAGATTGATTATGATATCACAGTACATGTGGGATGAGGTGAAAAGGAGATTAGGCATGTTGGAAGCCACAGTCTGAAACATGGAAGGGGGCGGAAGCCCTAGGTTGATACGAGGCTAGAAGTCCAAGAGAGATGGGTACAGGGTCGGTTGGATTCCTTTGAGCAGCATATGAACCAACAGTTGGGGAGAAGCTAGACCCGTCTATTATAGAGGTCATGGAGGAGGTCGCTAAAATAAAGAGGATGGTTGTTGAGCTATATGACAGACTGGTAATTTCAAAACCCATGGTTACGGTAGTTACGCCCGAGGTAGAGGTTGAAAACACATGGGCCATTCAAGATTCAGTAGAAGAACCCCAAGAGAGAATAAAGAGAAAGCATCGATGTAGCATAGAAAAAGAAAGAATGAAGAAGGCTAAGGCAGATAGCCTAGAGAGTGAGCAGGACCGACAGGTGAGGGTCCAGGAGATTCATGTGGGAGTGGTGATGTTATTAATGGTTATTAATGTTGAGGGAAGTGGTGATGCAGACCCACTGACTGATGGACCATTAAGTGCACCAGCCACAACCAGGGCCACTACTGCTGACACAATCCCGGTAGCTGAGAGAACTACAGTTGATGATGGTGGGACCTGACCTAAGGGCCCACGTGAGAATATTGTATGAGCTAGCGCCTTGAGTGCCCAGGTATATTTTTGATCCCATGTACTTTATTTTTAGATGAACTAGGGATAGTGCATAGGCTTTAAGTTAGGGGAAGGGGCGTACCAAGGTCGCCACGGGCCATACTTGCCTTGTTTCGAAGCATGTGGCTACAATCTAAAAAATTTGAAAAACTCGAATGTTTTGTGCTTTTGTTTTGTGTTTTTTTGTGTATAGTGTGATAGAAATACCTAAAAATAAGAGCAGAATATGTATCTTTGGCAGTTGATTTGTTTGGAATAATTATTCTTGAAACTATCTGATTTTGAAAGATTTTGTGCTTAAAATTTGATAACCCTCCTAAATTTTTGTGTTAACTTTATGATGTGTATATCTATATGAGAAAACTGTGAATCTGATAATGGAATTAGGATTAGGAATAGAACAACTAGGGCGAACAATTACATAACTGGATAAGTAGTACCTAGTAGTATAACCCCTTGCGAGTGTGTGTGAGGTATTACTGAGTTCCCGATGTATCAGAATATAGAAAATGCCTGGTTGATTTTACCTAGGTCTGGGTTAGTCGAGTAGGAGATGATCATAGGCCATTTTTTTTTAAGTCCACTCGAGCCTAAATGTCCAACCAAATGAATGAATCTTTTTGGTCCAAATATTTGAGCCTAAATTGACCAAGTTTTTTGTTTACACCGATTTCACCTTCCCGTTTCTATAATGAACCTGTATTGGCCCTGGTCCACCTTGGACACTATGCACCTCAATTCAGGCAAATCACCTAAGTTGAAGGTGGCTATTATAGGGTGCATAGGAAAAAATGAGTATGAAGAAAAAATGTAAAAGAAAAAAATAAAAAAGGACAGGTAAGGTGAAAATAAAAGAAAACAAAAGAAAAGAAGAGAAGAAAAATTTCAAGAAAATAAAAAGAAAAAGAAAGTGAGAAAAAGAGAACCACACCTGGTCCAATCTACATGTGATTTAAAATAAAAAGGGAGGCATAAGGGCAAAAATAAAAAGTAAAAAATAAGTGAACCCCGAATAAAGAGTAGTTTCAAGGAGGAGGAGTCACTAAATAAATCCCTAAAATATACCATACCAGCCCCTAACCTACGTTACAAGCCAAATAAAACCCTTTAGTGATCCTGTCCCGACTGTCCAAAAACTTAGGAAGAAAGCATATGGGCAAGCCTATGGTATTCTCTATACACCTATGGTACTTCTTTGTGAGCGAGACGGTGTTTGTTATATCCCTGAATAAATTGATTAATCATAGCTGAGAGTGAATGGGATTTCTTTGACCGTGAGCGCACATGGGTTGCTGTTAGATTGCTAGACTATTTGGTTAATGTGGTTTGTGTCTATGCCCAATTGTCTGTCACTAATGTGATGCCATCATAGGATTCATTTTTATCATTCCATGTACCAAATCGTATACACAGTTTGTTTCTTAAAAAGTAAAATTAGGAGGGGGAATAAAATTATTGAATACTGAATTGAAAGGTCACTGCCATAAGTATCATAGAATCTTCCTGTTTAAGCATCTGTGTTTTGTGATAGTTTTTTACTTTTGTTTTACCTAAGGACACACAAAATTCTAA
The DNA here is from genome assembly GCA_030864215.1 of Capsicum pubescens. Classification (NCBI taxonomy): domain Eukaryota; kingdom Viridiplantae; phylum Streptophyta; class Magnoliopsida; order Solanales; family Solanaceae; genus Capsicum; species Capsicum pubescens. The sequence goes on along the minus strand of CM061544.1, from coordinate 199,494,762 downwards.
GTTGAGGGTGTTGACGTGTCGTGGAAATAGGGCACTTTCGATGCTTAAAATAATGAAATTATGCTTATACTTAGGTTGTTGTTGCAGGTGAAACGGGTCAATAATAGTATTGGGCAGAAATTGGATGAAAATAACCTGAAAAATACCAAGACTGTAGATGATATGAGTCACCATATGAGTCATCAACATAGCATACGACTCGTAGGTTGACTGTAAGAACAATAGTAACCAAATCTAAGTTGAAAAGTTACGTACAGAGAAGAAACAACTCAGTCATACGAGTCGTAAGATATTGATAATAATTGTGCCAGGAAGTCGTCAAGAGAACATAAACCAAGTTAGAAATTCATAGTTGAAGTCTTAGAAAAATTCAAGTCAGAAGTCTGAGCACGACTCGTATGGATAAATCGTAAGCAGACTGGTATTTAAAGAAGTGAAAGAAACAAGTTCTAGGTGGATACGAGTAAAGTCCATGAGTCATATGGTCAAGGTACAACTCGTGAACATAAGTCGTAAGAAGAATAGAAAGTTGAAGCCTGGAAGATCAGACATTGGAGTGGATACATGAGGCACAGTACGACTCCTAAGAAGACCTTAAGAGTGGACGAATGAATCATACCTTGTGCCGGTATTACTTTTCCTTTTTTATTTTTATTAGGATTTCTAAGTTTTTTTAAGATACTATAAATACCCTAGGGTTTATCTTTTATGATGTTACACTCTTTAACATTATTCTTATTACTTTTACATGCTTTTACATTATTCTTGAAATTTTGGGTTAGGATTCAATTGAAGACTTTGGATTTAATTCATCTTAATTTTTTGCAATTAATTACATGAATTCTTCATTGATTATCATGGGTTATTGCATAAACATGAGCAGCTAACTTCCCTGACTAGGGTTGTGGGAACCCTAGCAGATTACCTACGTAAAGAAAGTGAGATATTCATCAATTCTAAAGATTATGCATGTATCTTAATCTTTTTTGCAATAATTGACCTCAGAGCTACTACAGAAGCTTGGGGATAGCCTGTATTTGCAAACGTCCTCATAAGGGAGTTTGTGATTAGGAAAAGAGGATTAAGACAATAATTTTAGATTCACATCCATCTTGTTATTCCATCATTTTATCTAATCAACTTGATACTCAAAATGTGAAAGTTGAACTGAAGTCATAGATAAGGAGTAATAAGGTGACACCCTAAGACTCACAAGGTAAAGGGTGAGATTTGTCAACACGTTCACAAGACAGTTGATAATACATAGCTTGTTGAATTTACATGTAGATTAACAGAGTAGGTGGGTTGAACATGAGAAATTTATAGAGTTGAGAAGCCAGGGGAAACACAAGCCTAGTGTTCGTATTCTATTATTTACAACTCAAAACATTCAAGATTCGGTCACTAGTTACTGATAATTCTAAAATCCCCCCATTTACTTTCTACACTGCTAATGAATTACATCAAGTTAAGCAAATGTTCAAAGTTTTCCCTGTGGGATCTACCCTAACCTAGCTAGGTTACTATATTTGGCATCAAACACAGCATACTTCTTCAGTAGGTTAGTTTTGGGCGACATCAATACCTCCTCAACTGTCCGTAGGATCGCAAAGGGTTCAATATATCTGGAGCTAAGCTTACCCCTCATCTCGAGCCTCATTATACCCTTCATGGATGATACTCACAAAAAGACCCTTTACTAACTCTGGGCCTCATTGGACAACATCTATAGTTAGCATAACTCCTCTATCTACTCTGAGTTGCTTATCACCTATCCTGAATCACCCAAACTCGATCTAATGAGTCATGAAGAAAATTTGTGCCACGAGGCTTAGCTTTAGAAGTCTCAGAAAAATTTTCATACCATACAATGCCTCAAATGGGGCTATTTGAATTCTGTAATAGAAGTTATTATTATACGCAAACTCTGCCAAAGGTAGAAACTAGTCCCATTGACCCCCAAAATCCAACACAAGAGCGTGAAGCATGTCCTCCAAGACCTGAATTATTTGTTTTGACTGCCCATTAGTTTAGGGGTGAATTGGAGTGCTAAGGTCAACCTAGGTGTCCAAATCCTCATGAAATGTTCTCCAGAAGAAAGAAGTGAACTGAAAGCATTACTCTAAAATAATGGACATAGGTACCCCATATACGCTAACTACCTCCTAAATATAGGCATGGGCTAACCTCTCATTATTGTAGGAGACTCAAACGGGGATAGAATATATAGACCTGGGTAATCAATCCATAATTCCCCAAATTCTATCAAACTCATGAGAAGTGCAAGGTAATCCACCTAGAAAATCCATAGTAACTCGCTCCCACTTTCACTCGGGAATAGGTAGTTGCTGAAGCAATCCACCTGGACTCTTGTGCTCGACCTTTAATTGCTGAAATCAAAGTCATAGAGCCATAAACCTTCCTATATATCTCCGCATATTACCCCACCACTAATGCTGCCTTAAATCCATATACATCTTAGATGTACAAGGGTGAATAAAGTATCTAGAGCTATGAGCCTCGCGAAGAATCAACTGAATCAAATCTCCAACTTGTAAACACAGATATGACCATCAAACCTTAGAACACCTTAAAAATTTAAGGTATCATTCCTAGACTCACCTTTTAACACTTGCCCTAGAATTCTACGAAGCCTGCTATTCTCAAACTAACTACCCCGAATTCGCACCAACAGGGTAGTTTTTGCCTCAAAGCTAGAACTGATCCTCCAAGGGATAGAAATATCCAAACAAACCATAATGTTAGCTAAGGACTAAATGTCCAAAGCCAACGATTGTTGAGAAACTGGAAAAAAGGCTAAGCTACCCATACTTATTGACTTTTGACTCAAGGTGGTACCACTTTTTCCTTGCCTAGATGGCAAAGAATAGAGATATCATAGTCCTTTAACAACTCAATCTATCTATGCTTTATCGAATTAAGATCCTTATAGATCATAGTATACTGAAGACTATTGTAATGATCCTTCAGGTCATTTTTCATATTTTAGCTTATCTTCACCATTTGAGCTTCTCCATAGCTGCCCTAATTTTTTTATGACTAGCTGGGACCAAAAATTTGGTTATCGAGTAGTTCATTTAATTTTTAGAGCCAATTCCCTATTTTGAAGTCTTCGTTGATTCCAAATAGCCATCAAGCAAAAACTTTAATGAAATGATCTTGGATACAAATTCTGAATATTCCAGAAAATCAGAAATATTAATTTTGGGCTAGGTAAACCTTTGGTTTGGGTTCCAATGCACCCAAGCTCATTTTGACATATTGGTCTAAAAGTTGAAAAATCAAAATACGGGTGTGAGACCCACATTTGATCAAAATGACCTCAAATAGAAAATCCAACTCTGGCATCGCATCCAAAACATTGATTTTAGGCTAGTGGTACCCTTGGTTTAGGTCCCAAGTCTCCCAGACTTATTTTGGGCTATTAAGCGAATTTTATGGAAAAAATAAAACTATAGGTGTGGGCCCCACTTTTTGCTTAAACAATCTCAAATGAAAACTTTATGATTCCAATGGATTTGAAATTTGGTTTATACTCAAAATTCAGTATTGAATCATTTTCTTTGGATTCCAAATGAGTTCCGAGGGTCAAATTCAAGATTTTGATTTTTCCTGTCATCTGGTGCCAAGGGGAGCAACCGCGATCGTGGTAAATTATATGTCAATTGTGCTAGTTCAACAGCGGCCCTTAGGACCGTGATAGTGGCATCTCCATACCTAGTAGGGTATATAAGGATCCTATAGGTCGCATTTTGGCCATTTTTGACCCATCTTTGAGACCAACAACCCCTAAATGAGTGTAATAACTCAAAATTAATCATTGTGGGTGACTTGGGAGCTTGCTAAACATCTATTATCATGATTTTCACTTGGATTTTGGTAAGATTTCATCACTTTATTTATAAATTTTTTTATTTTTGACCCAAAACCCTAAATTCACCTAGGGTTTGATTTTAGCTCAAAATTAGCTTTGTTTTCACCCATTTCTTAATAGTTATATCATATTGGGTTAACCTCATAAATGTGTTTTCTATAAGTGGGACCCGCTTGGAGTTTTTAAACCTGAAGCACAATGGTGAAATATTGGTATCGTTAGACTCGTATTGATGAGTAGATTACTATTTTAATAGTGTGTTGTCATTTTGGGCTTGTGGACAAAAGATGAGCTTTTGGTGAATGTTGGGAGGTTTTGAGGTAGGCTTTTGTCTACTTTTCTTCGTCGATGATGTGTGATATATATTGCGTGTGAACTTGTATGTTAGGATTGTTTATGAGTAAAATAACTTAGACTTGTTATTGATGTTTAGGGATTAGATGAGGGTTTTAGACTTGTAAGATGGTATGTTTATAACCTTTTAGAATAGGAAAAAGGAAACGTTTCCACCCCAAACTATAGTCGAAAAGTCGAATCCACACCTAAACTATATAAGTGACCTATTACACACCTTAACTATAAAAAAGTGATACTTTTTACTCCCTAGATCTGACATGGAAAATACATAATTATTTAAATAAAAATTGGCGCATTAAAATTAAAAATTAATGCAAAAAAAATTTAAAAAATTAAAATACTCCTCCCCAACCCCCAGCATCCATCTCTCCACCCCCACCTCCAAACAATCATCTTCTTCATCACCCCCACCCCCAAACCATCATCTTTTTCATCACCCCCTACCCCAAAAATCTAACCCCAAACCATTTTCTTCTTCATCACCCCCACCCCAACCAACATAATTTCTTCATCACCCCCACCAACAAATTCAAACCCTATCTGCAAATAACACAATTCATCCTCCACCTTCATCGAATCAATGTCAATTTTATAATGAACAAAATCAAATTGTATTTGATGTTTAAACGGGTAAAACTAAATTTTATAAAAAAAAATATAAAATTTTGTAGAAAGGATGTTTTTCGGTGAATTCTCGTCGAAAAAGTCATGATGATGTATTTTTCCTGGATAATGATATTTAGGCCTATAGAGATGCTATTTATTCTTAGACATGATGTTAGGCCTATAGAGATGTTATTTCCTCTTAGATATGACGTTGGGTCCTAAGAGATAATTTTCCTATTAGTTATGATTTTTGGGCCTATAGAGATGATATTCCACTTAGATATGATAATTGGTCTGGAGAGGTTATATTCCTCATAGTCATGATGTATGACTTACAAATATGAGAAGATTATATGCTTATTGATATTATGGCTCCTAGATATGAGATGATTATATGCTTATTAATATTATGCCTCCTAGATATGAGATGATTATACGCTAATTGATATTCTACCTCCTAGATGTGAGATGATTATATGTTTATTGATATTATGCCTCCTAGATGTGAGATGATTATATACTTATTGATAACATGCCTCTTAAATGTGAGATGATTATATGCGTATTGATAGTATGCCTCTTATATGTGAGATAATTATAGATATGCTACTACTTATAAATATGTTTATCTATACGAGTTTAGGATATGTATATGGGCCTAACACTGTGATTATGATGTTGAGGTTATTTCTGACACGTTATTGGTCCAAAGGCCATATTTTTTATATTGATTGGATATTCGCAAATTCTTTATCCTTGTAAAGGATATGGTTATTGAATATAGATAAATATGTATATGTTTATGTACATATCTCTCCAGTATATGGGATAGAGAAAGATGTGGTATGACTCGTATTATTTCACTTATTGAATACTGGTGATGGCAAGTATAGATTGGGTACATTCTTGATTATTATATCTGTGATTGATATGATTCGAGCTAAAATACGATCTTATGACTGTTCTTCCTAAATTAGGTTTAGGCTATGTGGGAGCTAGTTACCTATTAAGTGATTGTAGTACTTGATGGCTAGAAATCTAATGTACTAGTTAACGAACCTTATCTAGTTAAAATATGATAGCTAGCGATTATGGATGATATGTGGCTAATGATGATGACAGGGTTAGTATTGGTGAAGATTAGTTTCTATTGATGACTAAGTTTATGATGTCGATTAATTTTTAAATGAGGATTTGTGTATTAATGATGCTAGATAATAAAATATGTTAATTGATAGATAAACAAAGTGTCTAAATAATGGTTAGTGGTCTTTTGCTAGATGGTGACTAGTGAGATTATGATGGTTAAAAATGAACATTTTTTAATTAGCGATTATGGTCTAGTGGTGAATCTCGACTAGGTGCTAGATATTGGTCATTTAATGAATAATGATTGCGTGAAGAAATGGTTAGGCTAATAACCAGAGGTCATCTCCGTGATTTGACCCTATCACTTACTTTGGTCATAGGATATTCCGATCCTTTCTACACTTTTATAATGACTTAGACCCGAAGATCATTCCAAACAACAGACTTACGATTTTACACTCTTTTAGACATGGCTTGAGTCCATGTACTTATTATATATCTATATATATGTACTAATAATTATGATGATATATATACCCGATTCGAGTCTAGGGATACTTTTATGATGATATTGATACTTGGTTTGAGTTCGGAAGATATTCTTATGATGATATTGATACCCAGTAAGGTTAGAGAATATTGTGATAATAATATTGATACCTAGTAAGGCCGGAGGATACTGTGATAATATATTGATGCTCGAAAAGGATGGAGGCTGATTACGCTGATGATGGTCATAATGATGATAGTTATGGTGGAAATAGTTATGATGAGATTATGATATTAACTGTGTACCTTCTATCTATTCCTTATATGCATCGTATATCACTAGTATGCACCTATGTCTATCAGCCGTTATGGGAAGATTACATAGATATGGGTGAAGAATATGCCTTGTGTTATTGTATATTGATTGAACCTTCCGGTCCTGGGACAGTGGGGGTACGCATAGGATCAGCTAGGTATATGGTTGTCTGGAGTAGCTGGTTATTCATTTTGTTGTTTATATTGTTATTATCATTATTTTGATTGTTATTATTCTAGCTTATGACAGATTGGTCATTGATATGGTATCGAGATTTGAGGTATGTCTTCTGCCTCTTCTATCTTATGATTGCATTACTATTCATGATTATTTCTTGTCTAGCCATGTGGATTAAAAACCCTGTGTATGATAGTATTAAATCCTGGTAGTATTATAATAAGGAGAATAAGGATATGATGATCTAGGTTATTCTTTGAGATGACCTCATATTTATATGTGCGTGTGTGTGTATATATTAAGCTATAGCACTATTGTTTATCCTTCCTTCATTTGTTCATATTGTATATTTATTTCTTGGCCTTGTATATTTCTATATATCTTTCTTTTTCTCTTCATTCGTATATTGTCCTGGGATACATCATATAGTATGATGTTTATTGAATGTGGATAGAATAGTATAGTTCACCTGATACTTCCTTAGTTTTATTATGTTAGACTCTTAGACTTAAACAGGATAATTGTCCCTTATTATTCTCATTAACTTGTTATATGATTTCTAGACTCATGGGTGCAGTTTCTATTTTGTTTATATGTTGTCTATATCTGCTTTATCTTTAGATATCAGTTGGCATTTGCCTACTGAGTACCATTTATTTGATACTCATTCTACACTTCTACAGCCTACAGATCATAGTACGGTTTATAGGTCGTTGATGTGTACATCATGCGGAGTAGCCATAGTTAGGAGACTTAGAGAAAGCTCCTAATATTTGAAGTATTACTTGTCTCTCTCCTATGAATTAGAAAAGTCTCTTTGTTGTATTCGAAGATAAGTTTTATCAATGTATTTCTCTTGACATTTCACTTTTGTATTCTTATTATATTACAAGCACTTGTACTAATACTGCCAGGTGTTGGGATTTTATTATGTATTGATCTTTATTTTATTTATTCCATATTTTTTCTTTATATTATTGAGTAGTTCGTTACTAGACATTCTGTACTATGGGTGGGCTTGCCTACTGATGGGTTATGGTAGGCACCATCATGACTTGAGAAATTAGGTCATGAAAAATTGGTATCAGAGCATAGGTTTCATCGGTGTATTTTTACAAGACCTAAGTGTTTAGTAGAGTCTTGTGGATCGATGCGGAGACGTCTGTAACCTATCTTTGGGAGGCTATAATGGTCAATATAGGGGACCATGGAGGGGGCTAGGGTATGAGTTAGGGTACCATTCATACCCTAGGGTACGGCTTAGGAGGTTGGGCCGTACCCTCCTAGGACTTGGTTTTCAGCTTTTAAGTTAAGGGTACTCCGAATATTTCCAACATCAAACCCTTATGGACTCACCTCATATAACCCTTGGTGGCCTCTCATAACACACTTTGAAGAATAGAAACACTTCAAAATACTCTCTCAAACTCACTCATGGAGATTGGAGGCTAGGGTTTCTACAAGTCTTCTTCAATGGGCTCAAGAGTCAAGTTTCTCTCCAGAATCTTCTTGTATAAGGCATCTACTCCTTCCCTCAATGTTAGTTCCAACTAAAGTCATGATTTAATGTGTTTTAAATATTGACTTATGAATCATAAATGGTGGTTTTGGAAACATATGTTGAGGGTTTTGATGCATATTGTTGAATGTTGGTTTAAATTGTGTTTTCACATATTTTTGGTGATAGTTTGCACATGTGAGTTCTTTTTGGTTGTGGTTTACCAAATGGGTCATGGGTAACCCTTATTTTGATGGTTTATGCTTGGGATTTCATCATGGTAAAGGTATGCCCTCAACATGTTTGATAAAATTCCTAAAAGAATGATTTTACTTTATTGTTGAACTTTCATTGGAACTATTGCATCGTATGGTTTGGTAATGGAACCCTAAATAGATTTGGATTATTTTGTATGGTTTAAATAGTTTAAATGGTATAAACGGTTTAAAGGTTTTGGAATAGTTTTAAATGGTATGAATGGTTTGGAGTAGTTAAATAGTAAAGCCTTGATGGCTATGAAATTAATTTGAATGAAAACCTTGTGGGGTACACGAAAATCCCCTAAATGAATGAAATGATGTAATTGGTTTGAATGTTGAATGTCTTGTGGGGTACAAAGGAATTTCCCCAGCAAACCTTAATAATGATATACTTGTAGGGTACAACAGAATCCCCCAAGCAAAGCTTAATAATGAAATACTTGTGGGGTACACGGGAATCCCCAAAGTAAGCTTAATAATGTTGTACTTGTGGGGTACATGGTAATCCCCCAAGTAAACTAAATAATGTAACTAATGGGGTACATGGGAATCCCCTAAATATTGGCTGAGGACATTGCTTACAAGCTATAGTCGGTATAAAGATACTATTTTTAATAACCTTAATTGAAAATAAATAGAATAATCGTTTGGTTGGATGGTAATGGTTTTAATTGGGAAATATTGGCGGGGTGTGATAGCTAACCATAAAGGTGTGAGTTTAATAGACGGATACTGGAAACTCATGTTTGCCGACATGAGGATTGGGCAAGGCAACCCTATACTAGAGGGGTACATAGGAATCCCATAACACTTATATATATGTATCATGGGGAGAGAAGGGTACATGGGAATCCCATACTCCTATAGTATCTCTGATTCATGTGGCTACACGTATCGGAGCCCGTCCAGGAGGTGACACTGGACCCATATAGCCCATGGGTAGTTCTAGGATGGTTAAGCTATACATACCCAGGTTAATGGTTTTAAAGGCATGTTAAATCCGGTTCCCTTTCTCAACATGGTTATATGTATATATATGTATGGTTGTGAATGCATATAGTTGGTTTACTTGGTTTTAAAGGTTGGTATTATTTTCTCCTTATCCAGAATGCATGCTAGCCTTCACCCGCTAACCCATCTTTGGGCGGCTTTATCCCCACGCGATGTAGGAATCGACCATACTACTCCTCTTTCTCATTGATCAGATTTAGGAACAGTCAGTGTTGGATTGAAGTGGTAAGCATCCAAAGTTCAAAAGGCATCTATTTTATGTCATAGATTACTTTATATATATTCGTCTTTTCATAGACTTGGTTTTTGGCTAAAGTCGGGGGCATGTCCCAACTAGATACTCTTTGGTTTTGGTTTAGAGGCTTTGTCTGGACAACTGTGGACTTGGGTATGGATTGATCATTATATATATATATATACAAACACATACATTAGGTTATCATTTTTATTTTGGTTTATGGCTTTGGTATGGTTAGTGGTTTTGGTTATTGGGTGGATTGACTTGGTTGGGTTGGCCTCAGATATAGGCTTATCCCAACGCCATTACATGACAATTACGTTATTTTGATATATGTTCATATTTCATATGACTTAAGTTATATGTGTTGGTCGGTTGGGTTGGGCATCGGGGGTCGTCTCCGATCCGAGTTGGACTTGAGATTACCCATTATGACAAAGCCTCAATTCGGGTCATTTTAAGTTGGTATCAGAGGCTAGATTTCGGTGTCATGGGGTGTTTACAAAGCCGTGTCGAGTAGTGTTTTACTTATGGGTATGTTGTACACCACACTTATAATCAGGAGGCTACGAGACATTTAGGAATGTTCTATTTTCTTGTTGTTCTACTTACAGGCTATAGAGCCTAAGGTCTTAAACTCTTCTCTAAATCTTCTTTTGGTTTATTTTTTAGATTATATCCTCTCAATGATCCAAAGTTTGTGGAAACTCACCCATCCCACTAGAGGACGACATGGATAAATATAGTCCAACTCATGAGGCATAGACCGGGTCAAGGGTCACAGCTTCTAATTTTACCCGTAGAGTCCCGTCGATCCCTACTAACCCTATCTCAAAAGGTGGCACTCATTCTCGGTTACCTCAAAGATAAGTTACCAATACCGAGTTTTGTTATTATATTAACCTATTAACCCAGATAGTGACAACTCTGTCACGCCAGTCCAGTCTTATTGGTATGGGGGAGAATAAGGCAAAGTTAGGAAATAGACAGGGTGAGAACTCTCAATTTTCTAGTAAAATGGGAGGCCAATATTATGGTGGTAAGTAGTCTAAGAGAATGAGTTGGGTGGATTCTAAATCCTATTCTATGGCTAGTGCTCCCTACCCAAAGCCGTTGGGAGACAAGTATTTTTAGATTGGTATTGCTTCTAGGGCACAAGGTGCCCAACCTCAAGCCAGTGGGGCCCAATTCGCACCGTCCTATCCTTTTTGTAGATGTTATGGTTAGTCTCACCATGGTTGTTGAGAGAAAGGGAGGAATCATTATTTTAATTATGGTCAATTGGGTCATATGCAATGGGAGTTTCCCATAATGACTCCCGCTTAGGAAAATAGGGCATCGGTTACCACTTCTCTAGCTCTTGCACCAAGGGGTGCTGCTTCTAGCTTTGATATTTATCGGGATTATCTCAATGACTTCACTATCCCTCGGGAGTTTGAGATATCTTCTAATGTTGACACTGTTATGTTAAAAAATCTTTTTCCATGATGTGTGTATGGTTTGCTTGGTTCGGGGTCCCCTCTTTTTTATGACCCCACTTATGGTTGTGTATTTTGGTTTTAGTCTCAGCGTTGTTTTGGATTCTTCTTTTTTTCTGTTTCGACCCTGGTAAGTAACTTTGTGATTGCTAGAAGAGTCTATGGGAGTGTGTGGTATTTATTGGTCTTGGTGGATTGGCTTAACTCGGATATGGTGGATTTTGATATCATTTAGGGGATGGATTGGTAATACTCATGCTATGCATTATTAAATTGTCGGGTCCATATAGATTGTCTTTAGGCTCTATGGCGAGTCGGTTATGGAATGGGAGGATGGTTTCCTAGCTATTAGGGGGAAGGTTATATCATATCTTAAAGCTAAGAGATTGATTGCCAAAGGGGTGTCTCTACTATTTGGTCTGGGCTAAAGGTTCTAACTCAGAAGGTTTTTCTTTATATTTGGTTTTGGTGATGCATGAATTTCTTGGGGTCCTTTCTGATGACCCCCGTGGTGTCATTCCATGGGGAGGTTGAGTTTAGAATTGATCTTGTTTCGAACACTTGTCCAAATTTCTATTCTTTCTTTATAAAAGGGTTCTGATTGAGTTAAAAGAACGTAAGGGGAATGGATTCCCTGAGAATAAATAGGTTGTCGATGGGTGAATAAGGAATTTTAAGGAGTCCTCCTTGTGGGGTGGACCATATGTGTATATTCTATATGGGCTACTTTTGTTGTAGTACATAGTGGTTGATAAATACTAGGCTTGAACCTAATCACTTGATCTCGGTAAAGGAAGTACATTAGCTCGGGAATAATAATGTGAGAATTATATGGGTAAATTGGTAGGTTGGATGAGGTATTTGGAAAGGGTAAAGTGAATGGATTAGGGAATACATGGTGAGAAAGTTGCGACTTATAGGACAGGGGTCCAGGTTGAACGGATGGATTGGAGTTCTAGTCATTGGATGGGTTAGAGCGTGGAGTTTGTATGACTACTGGACTCTAGGTGGAATTTGGTTGGATGGGGTTTTATATATAAGAGAACCAAGTGTCCCTAAGGTACATCCTTGGTGATACCTATTAGAGTGGAGTGTTGTTCTTATAGGTGTCATGGGATGAAGGTTGAGGATTAATCTAAAAATTTCTTTTATCGGTGGACTCTAAGGGAGGGTCAGGTTATATATTCTAGTGATTCTCTTCTATCTCGGTTAAAAGGGTACTCTACTATTATTGCATACACTCCTATAGAACTTATGCCTGAGGTTCGCATTTTGCATTTGCATTGTTCCCCGAATATGAGTTTTGACTTTACATTACATTACCTCTGGTATATGTGGTTGTGTTTATTTTGGTGTCTAGTCCTAAAGACTTCTTTTATTGTATGGATATGTCGGGATGGTTCTTTATTATGGTTTTGGTAATTTCTATGAACTACTTAGTGCTTATGATGTCGTGTCTTATTTTGGGGTCTTGCTAGGGTGGCATGGATGATTCTTGTACTTTAGTGCCTTAATTATCCTTCTTATGATTATGGTGGTAGTGTCTTGAAAAATATGGTGATGTTTTGAAAATGAGGAATGTCAAAGTCCCTAAGTGGGGGAGAGTCTCGGGTGACTACTAGAGTTACAGTTTTGGAAGGCGAGGTATGTTTTGGATTGGGTTCTGCCCAAGGTATGACTCAGCATCATACTAGTCGCATAGAAGGATACGAGATGTATGATGCCAAGTCGTATGAAGCCTGTGGACTAGTCTAGTTGAATCGATCCAAGATACGGTTTGTGGGTACTTTTCATACCCTAAGATATGACTTAGACCTAGGTTTTCTACTAATGTTTAGTGTAGGGGACCATGGTGGGGTCTAGAGTATGAGTTAGGGTACCACTCGTACCCTAGGGTACGGCTTTGAGGGTTGGGTTGTACCCTTTTGGGACTTGGTTTTCAGCTTTTAAGCTGAGGGTAGTCTGAACATTTCCCACCTTAAACCCTTATTTCTCCAAATTATATAACCCTTGGTGGCCTCTCATAACACACTTTTAAGAATAAGAACACTTCAAAATACTCTCTCAAACTTACTCTTGGAGATTGGAGGCTAGTGTTTCTACAAGTCTTCTTCAAAGGGCTCAACAGTCAAGTTTGTCTCCAGAATCTTCTTGTATAAGGCATTTACTACTTCCCTCATTGTTAGTTCCAATTAAAGGCATGATTTAGTGTGTTTTAAACATTGACTTATGAATCATAAATTGTGGTTTTGGAAACATATGTTGAGGGTTGTGAGGCATATTGTTGAATGTAGGTTTAAATTATGTTTTCACATATTTTTGGTGATGGTTTGCACATGTGGGTGCTTGTTGGTTGTGGTTTAACAAATGGGTCATGGGTAACCCTTATTTTGATGGCTTATGCTTGGGCTTTGGTCTTGGTAAAGGTATGCCCTCAACATATTTGATAAAATGCCTAAGAGAATGTTTTTACTTTATTGTTGAACTTTCATTAGAACTGTTGCATGGTATGGTTTGATAATGGAACCCTAAATGGATTTGGATGGTTTAAATGGTTTGAATGGTATAAATAGTTTAAAGGTTTTGGAATGGTTTTAAATGGTATGAATGGTTTGGAGTGGTTAAATGGTAAGGACTTGGTGACTATGAAATTGATTTGAACTAAAACCTTGCGGGGTACACAAGAATCCCCCAAGTGAATAAAATGATGGAATTTGTTTGAATGTTGAATGTCTTGTAGGGTACAAAGGAATCCCCCAAGCAAAGCTTAATAATCAAAGACTTGTGGCATACACGGGAATCCCCCAAGTAAGCTTAATAATGATGTACTTGTGAGGTATATGGGAATCCCCTACGTAAATTAAATAATATAACCAATGGGGTACATAGGAATTCCCTAAGGTTAGATAAGGACATTACTTGCAAGCTATAGTCAATATGAAGATACCACTTGTAATAACCTTGATTTAAAATAAATGGAATAATGGTTTTAATTGGGCAATAATGACGGGGTGTGATAGCTAACCATGAAGGTGTGAGTCCAATGAACGGACACTGGAAGCTCATGTTTGCAGACATGAGGATTGGACATGGTGACCCTATACTTGAAGGGTACATAGGAATCCCCTAACACTTGTATATATGTTTCATGAAGAGAGAAGCGTATATGGGATCCCTTACTCCTATGGTATCTTCGATTTGTGTGGCTACACGCATCGGGGCCCGTAAAAGGGGTGACACTAGACCCATATAGCCCATAGGTGGCTCTAGGATGGTTAAGCTACACATACGCAGGTGAATGGTTTTAAAGGCATGTTAAACCCGGTTCCCTTTATCGGTATGGTTACATTTATATGTTTGTATGGTTGTGAATGCATATGGTTGGTTTACTTGGTTTTAAAGGTCGGCATTATTTTTTCCTTATCCATAGTGCATGCTAGAATTCACCTGCTAACCCGTCTTCGAACGGCTATATCCCCACGCAATGTAGAAACTGGCCATACTACTCCTCCTGCTCATTGATCAAATTTGAGAACAGTTGGTGTTGGATTGATGTGGTGAGCTTCCAAAGTTCTGAAGGCGTCCATTTTATGTCATTGATTACTTTACATATATTCGTGTTTTCATAGACTTGGTTTTTGGCTATGGTCGGGGGCATGTCCCGACTAAATACTCTTTTGTTTTGGTTTAGAGGCTTTGTATGGACAACTGTGGACTTGGGTATGGATTGATAATTTTATATATACTTACATACATACATATACATATATATATTTATATATTGGGTTATCATTTTTATTTTGGTTTATGTTTTTGGTATGGTTAGTGGCTTTGGTTATTGGGTGGATTGACTTGGTTTGGTTGACCTCGGATATAGGCTTATCCCAACGTCATTATATGGTAATTGCGCTATCTTGATATATGTTCGGAGTCCATCCGACTCAAGTTATATGTGTTGATCGGTTGGGTTGGGCATTGGGGGTGGCCTTTAGTCCGGGATGGACTTGAGATAGCCCATTACAAGAAGGCCTCGATTCAGGTCATGTCATATTTTCCTCGGATAATGATATTTGGGCCTATAGAGATGTTATTTCCTCTTAGACGTGATTTTAGGCCTATAGAGATGTTATTTTCTCTTAGATATAACGTTGGGTCCTTAGAGATGATTTTTCTATTAGTTATGATTATTGGGCCTGTAGAGATGATATTCCTCTTAGATATGATAATTGGTCTGGAGAGGTGACATTACTCATAGTCATGATGTAGGACTTATAGATATGAGATGATTATATGCTTATTGATATTATGCTTCCTAGATATGAGATGTTTATATGCTCATTGATATTATGCCTCTTAGATGTGAGATGACTATAAGTTTATTGATATTATGTCTTCTAGATGTGAGATGATTATATGTTTATTGATATTATGCCTCCTAGATGTGAGATGATTATATGCTTATTGATATTATGCCTCCTAGAAGTGAGATAATTATATGCTTATTGATATCATGCCTATGTGAGATGATTATAGATATGCTACAACTTACAAATATGTTTATCGATACGATTTTCGGATATGTATACGGGCCTAAGGTCATGATTATGATGTTGTTATTATTCTAGACATGTTATTGGTCAAAAGGTCGTGTTTTTTATATTGATTAGATATCTGGGGAGTGTTTATCCTTGTAAAGGATATGGTTGTAGAATGTGGATATATATATGTATATATTTATGTACATATCTCTCAAGTATGGGACGGAGAAAGATCCAGCATGGTTCTTATTATTCCGCTAATTGAATATTGGTGATGGTATGCATAGATTCGGTACATTCTTGATTATTATATCTTTGATTGATATTAATCCAGTTGAAATACGATCTTATGACTGTTCTTCATAAATAAGGTTCAGGCTATGTGGGAGCTAGTTGTTCATTAAATGAGTATAGTACTTGATGGATAGAAATCTAATGTACTAGTTAGCGAACCTTATCTAGTTGAAATATGGTATCTAGCGATTATGGATGATATGTGGCTAATGATGATGATAGGGTTAGTGTTGGTGAAGATTAGTTGCTATTGATGACTAAGTTTATGATGTCGATTAGTTGTTAAACGAGGATTTGTGTATTAATGATGCTAGACAAAAAAATATTAATTTATAGATAAACAAAGTGTCTAAATGATGGTTAGTGGTCTTTTGCTAGATGGTAACTAGTGTGATTATGATGGTTAGAAATGAACATTTGTTAATTAGCGATTATGGTCTAGTGGAGAATCTTAACTAGGTGCCAGATATTGGCTATTTAGTGAATAATGATTACATGAAGAAATGGTTAGGATAATAATCAAAGGTCATCTCCATGATTATACCTTATCACTTACTTCGGTTGTGGGATATTTCGACCCTTTCTACACTTTTATGATGATTTAGCCCTGAAGATCATTTCGGGCAACAGACTTTAGGATTTACACTCTTTTAGCCACAGATTGAGTCTGTGCACCTATTATATATCTATATATATGTATTGATGATTACAATGATATATATACCTAGTTCATGTTTGGAGGATACCGTTGTGATGATATTGATATCTGGTTCAAGTCCATAGGATACTGTTGTGATGATATTGATACCCGATAAGGTTAGAGGATATTGTGATGGTGACATTTATGCCCGACAAGGACAGAGGATACTGTGATGATATATTAATACCCAGCAAGGCCAGAGGTTGATTACGCTAATGATGGAAGTTATGATGGATATGGTTATGATGATGAGATTGTAATATTGACTGTGTACCTTGCATCTATTCCTGCATGCACATCGCCTATCACCAGTATGCACCTATGTCTATCAGCCGGTATGGGACGATTGAATAGATATGGGTGAAGAATATGTCTTGTGTTGTTGTATATTGATTGAACCTTTCGAGCCTATTGTTGATATTGTTATTATCATTGTTATGATCGTTATTATGGCTAGCTTATGGTAGATTGGTCATTGATCCGATATCGAGATTTGAGGTATGTCTTCGGCCTCTTCTATATTATGATTGAATTACTATACACGATGATTTCATGTCTAGCCATGTGGATTAGAAACCTTGAGATGATAGAATTAAATCCTGGTAGTATTATAATGAGGTCTTAGAATGAGGATATGATGATCTAGGTTATGCTTTGAGATGAGGTTTATATGTATATATATATAAAGCTATGGCACTACCGTATATCCCTTTCTTCATTTGTTCATATTGTATATGCGTTTCTTGGCCTGGTATATTTTTATATATCTTTCTTTCGCTCTTCATTCGGATATTATCCTGGGATATACGATATATTATTAACGTCTATTAAATGTGGCTGGAATAGGATAGTTCACCCTGATACTTCCTTAGTCTTATTATGTTAGACTCTTGGACTAGAATCGGATAGTTGTCCCTTATTATTCTCGTTGACTTTTTATATGATTATGGACTCTTAGGTGCAGTTTTCAATCTATTTATATGTTGTATATATATGTTTTATCATTGGAGCTCAGTTGGCAGTTGCCTACTGAGTACCATTCATTTAGTACTCATACTACACTTCTGCAGCCTGCAGATCATAGTACGGATTATTGTCATTGTTGTGTGCATCATGTGGAGCAGCTATGGTTCGGAGACTTAGAGTGAGCTCCTGATGTTTGGAGTATTACTTATCTATTGATATTGTCACTTTTGCACTCTTATTATATTATAAGCTCTTGTACTGATACCACCAGGTTTTGGGATTTTATAATGTATTGATCTTTATTTCATTTATTCCGCATTCTTTTCCTTATATTATTGAATAGTCCATTACTAGCCATTCTGAACTATAGGCTGGCTTGCCTATTGGTGGGTTATAGTAGGCGCCATCATGACTTGAGAAATTATGTCGTGATGATCAGTAAAGATCTCACAGCAAACCCCATACAAATAATGCCTCCAAATCCTAAGAGCAAACACTATCACTGCCAACGCCAATCCATGAGTGGGGTAGTTGCGATCATGTACCTTAAGCTTCCTTGATGCATATGCAATAACATGGCCCTGCTGCATCAGAACACACCCCAAATGAACACCAGATACATCACAATAGGCAGTAAAACCTTGCTCTTAATTGGAAGAGTTAGAACAGAAGATGAAATAAGCAAATTCTTAAGCTTCAGAAAGCTTGCCTTACAACTCATAGACCACAGAAACAGAACCTCCTTTCTGGTCAATCTAGTCACAGGGGCTGCAATATAAGAAAAACCCTCAAAGAAACCACCTATAGAAACCTGCTAAACCAACAAAACTACGAAACTAAGTAGGTGACATGGGTCTAACTCAACTACGAATAGCCTCAATCTTTGTTGGGTCCACCATAATACCATCCTTGAACACTACATACCCCAAGAAAGCTACAGACTTAAGCTATAACTCGTACTTTGAGAACTAGGCATAAAGATGATGATCTCTCAAATTGTGGAGCACAGTCCTTAAATTTTGATTGCATTCCTTACTCCTCCTTGAATAGACCTGAATGTCATCAATAAATCCTATCATGAAGGAGTCCAAATATGGTCTGAACACGCAGTTCATTAGATCTATAAAAGTTGTTGGAAATTGGTCAGCCCAAAAGACATCACCAGGAGCTCATAATGACCACAACAATTCTTAAAGTTTGTCCTAGGGATGTCCGCAACCCTAAATCTCAACAAATGCTAACAAAATCTCAAATCAATCTTAGAAAACATTGTTACGCCCTGAAATAGGTCAAATAAATCATCGATACGAGGCATAGGATACTTATTATTGATGGTCACCATATTCAACTATGATACAAATCATCCAACAAACACAAGAAACAAGATGAAAACAACAACACAAAGGAAGTAAAACCAAGCAGATTACAATATAACAAGAATAACACCAACGATTTGCAAAAAAAGAAAAGGATAGATAGTGATACATAAGCTATTACAAGCTTTAGGAACTAAAGTTTGTATCAAACACTAGAACCCTTAAGAACCAAAATAACAACACCACACTCTTACGAAGACCTCAAGGGAACCAAAATCCCTAATCAACCCTCATTTCTAAAAGGGTAACCAACACAATGATTCCACAGTTCCACAAGTGAATCCACACTTGCACAAGTGATTCCACACTTGTAAGATACTCTAAAAGAGTATTCTATCAATACTCATCAAAGTTGAAGACAACAAACCTAATAGAAGCTACTTATAGTCTTAGGCTAAACTTATTACATAATAAAATGACCAAAAGGCCCTTAATAAGAGTAACAAAAGGGGCGACTTGGAGTGTAGACATAGGGCAGCTTTGGAGTGTTGAAACCTTTCTTCACACTTTAATTCTTGTTCTCTTGGTTAGGCATCAAAGGAAATCCCCAAGCTTGAGTCATCTTTATGTGTTGGCCTCCAATGCTGTCGTCGAAAGCTATGGTGACCCTTTGAGTCATATCATCCTCACCTTCTTGAAAAGGATTTAACCTTGAATCCAAGCCTTGCAAAATAGTAAGAGACACAAGAAAACACATTTTTTCATGGCATGAGGGTTAGGGTTAGCACAATCATGAATAACATCCTGCTAAGGTTACTCACACTTAATATATAACCAAGCATCAAAATAATCAATTAAGGGTGTATAACCCAAAAAATTAAGAATTACTTGGTCATTTAAGAGCTTTGAACAAAGGGGTATGCTAGAGGAACCATGGTATTTAATCAACCGTTCATGAAGCCTCACATAGATTCCAAGTCTCGTTAAGATCGTAACCCCTCTATAGTACTCATCTTTGTTGGAGACCCTTCCCTTACACAACTTTGTCCTTTCAAGTAGATTAGGAATCTCCAAGAAAGACTTTTCATCATAGGGATGAGTTCCAACAACCTCACCCATGGTTGTCTTGTCTTCTTTCCCAAGCACCAAGTGGTGTGGAGAAGAACCGCCATATTTTAAATTATAACCGAGCTCAAATGGGTGGAGTGTCCATGGCCACGGGCTTAGGAAACACTTTTTCCCCCAAGATTACCACCAATACAATCATGTACACCCTCTATACTAATATGATCATCAACAAATACAATAAGAGGGTTATTCCCATTCAATCGACCAGCATTTTCAACATTACCATTTTCACACACAAGTTGGTCCTCATGACATCCACAATACAATGTACTATCACTTGTCACAATGGCTTCAACACTACGTGGACAAAAATCGATCTTGCTAGAAGAATCAATTTTGTCATCATTAGGATCAACTAGTGTATCCACAATCTCAAGTTGTACATTATCATTATGAATTAAAGAGACATCCGACTCACATAAAGATAAGCTATCATTCACACTTAGTTGACTAGTAGCCTCTTGCACTAGAGTGCAAGTGTTAGCTTTGTTACCTTGTATCTCATTTGGAGCATGTCCACTCAAGAAAGCTTAACAAATGGTGGATTTGGGAAAACTTGGATGCTCTATCATGTTATCCAACCTCTTTGAAAGAGATTTTTCCATCCCTCTCATTTTTTCCATTATTCATTCCATTCTCTCATTCTCTATTCCATTCTCTCTATTCGGCTACTAACACCCATTATAGCCGCCATCAAATCTTTCATGGTTACCTTTCTCGATGCCATAGTACCTATTAAGAAACACTAAACAAAAACAAAAACAGCAAACAAGTTAAGGTTAGCAAAGAGAACATTCTCGCAAGCTCTCAAGCTCACACCTTTGAAAGGTCACTCAATTGGCGTCGCAAGTGTTGGTATCTCGTTTATACTCCAATGAGATTACTTGGTCCCAATTGTGGCTTGAGGTCGGAATGGATTCTTGTTTGAAATGAGTCAAAAAAAATATGTACGGAATTGAATAAAGAAACTACAACGAATAAAAAATGATAAAAGCGCACAAAGAATGCAAACACGAAGAAAACACATTCAAAAACTAATCCACAACCTAGTAGATGATTACTAGTTGCTAATTAGTACTAGAATCAAGTAATGAAACTAAAGAAACAAGGAAAAAAAACTTCGAAATCCAAAATTAGAGTCTTAGGTCGTTTTTGAAGGGTGATGATGTGGCAGCCTCCTATTGGACGTGAAATGTTGTTAAAATCTGGAAAAAAAATTATTTTCAATTTGAATTGGTCAATTTCAATTTAGAAGAGAGGAGTTTCAGTTTTTTTTTTTGCGTGGGGGGGAACAACAACAAGACTTGGAGGCTTTTTCAATTTCAAAAAAAACTTGACTTTCCTTTACACCTTTTTGGCAAAACACCTTTTTAAAAGCCTTTGTCCCCTTTCCTCTTTTGTAAGTCTTGGGAAGAGCCCTTTCTCCCTTTTGGTAATAAGTCTTTTTGAAAGACCTTTTGTCCCCTTTATTCTTTTGTATGTTGTTAGGACTATGTCTTTCAAGACAAACATAAGACACACTCTCTTTCTTCACTTTCTTAGATCAAACTACCAACTTTTGAATATTCCTCTTCAACAAAATATGAAGATGGTGAAGAACACCAAGAACACTCAAAAGTGCACCTTAATCAAATGACCTCCAAATTGAATGGTTTTTGAAGTTTTCAAGCACATATGAACTCACAAACAAGTCCATGCTTTCAAGACCAAATCCACAATAACAAACATCAACAACACATTTTCAAGCCACCAATCCTTAAAAAACAGCAACCTTCAAAATTTAAAAACTCAGAAATAGCACAAACTTCGGATCTAGACTCTAGTAGTGTTAGTGAAGAAGAACCTAACACTAGAAACAAACAAAACACACAAAATCTCCTAAATCTAAGTTCAAAATTTCGGCCAAAGTACAAAAACAACACAACTTACTTATTTTTGAATTTTTCGGTTTTCAACACTTTGTTTTTTTATTTTCAAGTTAACAAGCCCAAGATTGATTCCGTAGGAACAAAATCAATCCCTTATTTGATACCAAATGATACAAACCAAACAAAAAACACAAGAAACAATATGAAAACAACAACACAAAGGAAGCAAACAGAAGTCGATTACAAGACAACAAGAACAACACCAATGATTTGCAATAAAGAAAAGGATAGATAGTGAGACATAAGCTATTACAAGACTTAGGAATTAAAGTATGTATCGAACACTAGAACCCCTAATACCCATAATAACAACACCACTCTTACGAAGACCTCAAGGAAACCAGAATCCCCAACCAACCCTCGTTTCTAAATGAGTAACCAACACAATGATTCCATGTTACCACAAGTGAATCCATACTTTCACAAGTGATTTCACACTTGTAAGACACTCTAAAAGAGTATTCTATCAATATTCATCAAAGTTGAAGACAACAAACCTAATAGAAGCTACTTATAGTCTTAGGATAAACTTATTACTTAGTAAAATAACCAAAAGGCCCTTAATGAGAGTAACAAAAGGGGAGGCCTTGGAGGGTAGAAATGGAGCAGCTTTGGAGTGTTTGAAGCCTTTCTTCACACTTCAATGCTTGTTCTCTTGGTTAGGCATCAAAGGTAAGCCCTAATCTTGAGTCGTCTTTATGTGTTGGCCTCCAATGATGTCATCAAAAGTTATGGTACCGCTTTGACTCGTATCAAACTATCTGTAGTTAATACATATACACATAGAGCCATCTCTTTTCTTTACAAAAAGAACTGGAGCATCCTATAGTGATATAGTTGGTCTGATAAAACCTTTACCCAGAAGATCTTAAAGCTAACTATTCAGCACTTCTAGCTCAGCAAGATCCATATGATATGGAGCTATAGAAATAGGTCGAATGCCTAACTCAAGGTCAATAATAAACTCTATATCATGCTCAGAAGGAAGGTCAAGTAGGTCGGTTAGAAACACATCAGAAAACTTATGAATAATAAGGACGGAGTCAAGCGATAGACTCTAAGCACTAATATCTCGAACATGCGCAAGAAATGACTCACAACACCTCGATATCAATCTCCTAGCTCGAACATAAGAAATAATCCCTATCGCGCATGGCTAATAGAACTTTGCCACACAACTGAGGGTACGGTAGGAAAGGCTAAGTCAACGGTCTTAGAAAAATAATCCAAGACTGCATAGTAAGGAGATAACCAATTTATGCCTAAAATCACATAAAATCTACCATATCTAGGACAATGAGATCACTCCTAGTATCAAACTCCCTGAATAGTCACCAAACAAGATCTATATACCCGATCCACTACTAAATAATCACCCACGGAGGTATCTACACTCAATGGCATAAATAAGGACTCCGAACATAAAGCCAGCCGCAATGCAAAATAAGTGTAAACATATGAAAGTATGGATGGAATCAAACAAAGCAGAATTTAGTTGATGGCATACAAAAATCATACTTGTGATCACAACATTTGAAGCCTCAGCCTCTGGTCTACCTGGTATAGCATATAAATGACCCTGTCCAGTACTGGACTAGGTGCCTATCTGACAATATGTCCCACCTTTCTATGGACTACCTCTGGAACTCTGAAGACCACCCCCACGACCCTATGCACTACCCCTAGATGGCGAAGGCGCTAATCTGATCGACTGTACAGTCTAAACTGAAGGTGTAATCATCCCACATTAGGGACACTCACGGGCGAAATGATAAAAAACCTGCAGTCATAATATGCCTCGAGCACCCTGCTTTGTCTAGAAGGTCTGACGAATTTAGAATGACCATTCCAACTCGACGATCCTGACTGAATACTCTTCTATGGATAGCTGCTACTTTGACTACTAGAACCACTATAACTGAGCTGGCCTTTATCTGATATCGAAAGTTATGCCTGAACTGGTTGATTAGGCTGACCCTGATGCTGATAAGGCTACTATTGGGGGAACCTACCATGAAACCCTCGGCCTATGAATTGTGAATCAATATGGCTTCCACTGTAATTTCCCTGGTAATAAGGTCTCTTATTACTACCCTCTTGGGCATCACGATCTATTTCCTTTATAGAATAACATGCTTAGCAATCTCAAAAAAGACTTCCCTGAAGTCACCAAACTCTGTGTATCCCTATGAATCAGTAATCTTAATCCCTTAACAAAGCATCGAATCCGCCCATACTTTGTAGGCAAAATCATAGTGGCACTCTTAGCTAACTTATGAAATCTAACCTCATACTCAGCCACAGACATAGAACCCGATCTCAAAACAGAAACTTATCTCGAAGACGTTTGTGCATGCTGTGTGGCATATACTTCCCCAAGAAAGCCTCAAAGAATTAAGTCCAAGTAACCCAAAGATATCCAACTGGCCTGGAATTAAGATAACCCCTCCACTACTTCTTCATTGTCATGTCTAGCTGATAAGAAACAAAGTCCACTCCACGTGACTCGACCAACCCCAAATTATGTAACCTCTCCTCATACATTGATAGGAACTGATAAGCATCCTCTCATGGGGTCCCGGCAAACCTAGGTAGAATCAATCTAAAAAATTGGCCCAGCATCTTCTGCTCCTCTAAAGACATAACTGGCTAGGCTGCTATCAGCTGTGGGACTACTGGGTTATTGAAACCTCTACCCTAGGTGTCGCTGCTGTAGGTTGTACCCCTAAATCAACACCACCTTGTGTTGCTAGTTAAGCTCCTTCGGTCGGTAAACCACCAACCCTAATAATTGTACCAATGCTTCCTGAAAGACCTAAGAGGATATAAAATTGAGTGGATCCTAGACTACCCCCTGGCCCAGCTGTTGTTGTAGTGATGGAATACCTGGAGCTCTCTCGGTCTCAGGAGCTATGACAGGATGAAGGATGGATCCCTAGCCCAATCTCAAACTGGGGTTGCTGCTCTATCCTATACCTGACCTCTAGGTTAACCTTGGCCCCTGAGTAAAACTCTAGCCGCGGGATTGAGGTCTTGATCTACGATTCTCGTACCTCCCATCCTATCTATCTGCATAAAGAGTGAACCAATAAATATTAAAGATCAACTCAGACCCGACACACAAAAATAAATCAAGAAGATGAGATTTTCTTTCTAGAAATGCTTTGTAGCCTTCCAAAGATAGAATACAGATATCTTTGTATCGATCCGCATGACTCTACTAAACATCGACTCCAGTATCAACAATACCAGTGAAACCTAGGCTCTGATACCAAGCTGTCACAATCCAATTTCTCAAGTCATGATGGCTCCTACCTTATCTCATTAGTATGCAAGCCAAGTCATAGCTCGAAACGATAAGTAACGGGTTAACGGGCAGAAACTAAAAAAAACACATATAATGATAACAATAGTAATAATAAAAAAAATAGAAAAATAAAACATATAAAGTATATAAAAAGGAGAAAAGGAAAAGAATCAAAATGTAAAATCAAATCTCTCCTAAGACCTGGTAAGGTCGGTACTAGAGTCACTACTAAAAGATACCCAGAGTACTAGACAGAATCCAAAATGTACACAATATATAAGAAGTATCATATACAAAATACTAAATTAAAATAGATAGAGGAGGATTAGCCTCAAACGACAACATACTCACCCTGGTCTACCTACCACTTTGGCAGATCGTCATGGAAAAAGAATTGTTGATGAGCAGCTATCATATTCGCACCCAGATCATCAAGGTTTTAAGGATTTCAGTAGAATACCACCATATGAAATCCTCATAAAAGTGGGTTACATTATTGATACATCATTTGCTCAACCTTCAAAAAGGAGAAAGATAGTTAGCTTTGATAAAAAAAATGGTCAAGGTGCAAGAACCGAAGAAATCAGCAACAATTGATCCATGACAAAATGTATCTGCAGTGAAAACAATGACGATCCTCTAAGAGTCAGGCAAAGTTATGTACCTCATCTCGATGAATCTGGGGTTGTTAGTTTAGAATAGATTAACAGTATGATGATAGTTATGAATACTTCAAAACATTTTTATTATAGTTATGTTGTTTCTACAGTATGTTGAAAAAGATACATTTTTTTATGTATGGTGAACATATTATGTTAGTTTAGGAAAACTTGACTTCTATATTTTTTGCTTTATCAATTTACATAATGTTGAGGCATTGTACTTTTGTGTACTATGTCACTATCAAGTATGAGTGATATTTTTGTTATTTTCCATACACACAATGAGTATCCTTCTGCATATCACAATATCAATAAAATTTGTAGAACACACTACCCAACAAAAGATAATTATGCATTGAATAGGTAGAAAGGTATCATATACATAAATTTATTTTTATTTTTAAATTATATACACATGTCAGATTTAGTTTTGGATTACATAAGTAACTATCAACTTTTTATTTGTTTGTTATGCAATAGCTATATACATATTTTACATATATATATCAACTATTATTTCTCGAATACATTTATATTAGTCAAACATTTAGTTACATAACATTTAGTCGTATACAAAACATTTAGTTACATAACATTTAAATATGTAATTCATACAGTTACATTACTCTGGCACCTACAATCATTATGTATATTGTTAACATAAACATCCCTCATACGTATCTTCAAATACATATCATTTTTACATGACTTTTTGTCAAATTAACCCATATACTTAAAACGTTAAATTTTCATCACAATTCATAATTATTTGAACAAATTACTAGAATAGGCTTATCACAAAATATTTGTCGTAATTAGAAGGAAGATCTATTAATTTCCTATTAAATGTTGTAATTAGATTTAGCGTATAGTGTATATAACGATTGAGTTATGTATATTAATTGGGAGAAAAAAAAAATTAATTAAAAAAATAAGAGAAAAAATAAATATATTTAATAGATTTGGAATTTATGTTATTTATACTATAATATATACAAACATCATTAATATTTTGTCAAATTGAAGGACAACTCCTATGCTGATAAATAGTGGCAATTATATAAATATGATAAATGGCACCTTCTAATAAAATAATGTGATAAATTTTCTCAACCACATCCACGTAGAAGTGATGTGGTACCACAAGTTTTTTCTCGCCGTTAAATTCGTACTCGGATATTGCATTAATTCGTGGTAAAATAAATATAATATTTTTAATTTATCATAATAAATAAAAAATTATTTCTGATAAAAACTCTACTATATTGTAATAATAATAATAATAATAATAATAATAATATTTTAACATATCTAAATTCACCATCTCCGCTTAAACTATTAATAAGTTATAAAATTATTTGTAAAGTAATAAGTATTAGATATATTATAACTAAAGAATTTTATATAAATTAAAAATATTTAGAAGGGTAATAAACTATATTTTTATCAAATATTAATTTAGATTAAATATTCAACAATATATTCGGTATCACTAAAATTCTAAAATGAGCTACCCGAAAATCAAACTGTCAGTCCCAGTAAATCATGAATAACTCGGGACAGTTATAGAAAATCTCTTAACACCGAAAATATATGAAAATAAGGAAATGACCATGAGGGTCATCATAATAATATTGATTGATTTAAGCTCGATTAATTTAGAATACAAGAATATCAAATTTTATATAAATTTCATAGACTCCCAAAATTTTAAAATTGAAACCCACTCGACAAAAGAAACTTGAAAATGAAAATAGAGCATAAATCTTATTGAGGGAGATTGTGGAAGATATTTATATTCCTTTTTAAAAAATGGAATATAGATGGAGAGAGAGAGAAAGAAAGAAGGGGAAGGGTGGGGTGGAGGGCATAAAAAGGAGTTCCAAAATTTTATCCCTCTAATAAATTATCAACAATTATTGAGGAGAGAGGAAAAAGATACACAGTTAAGGAAAGAGGAAAAAGATGCACACGGAAAATTTTGAGGGATTTTAATTAATATATGCATTAAACAATTTTTTTTTTTTAAAAAAAAAACATTCAATAAATTTTTAAAAATTTGCTGTAACTTGCATTTAAAATCTTAATTTAATAATTATAGAAAAGTATTGTTGTAACTTGCTAAAAAATTTAAAAATATATATAAGATAATTTTCACATATATATTTACCTTATTTGGTAATGTTCATGGACATAGTCCGAAAATTTTCATGACAATATCTAAAAAAAGTTATTGCTATTAGTCAGTGAATTAGATAATTGTGGACAATGAAATTTTATTAAATTTAAAATCCATACAAAATTGAGATCATATTAAATTCAAAATATGTTTGTTCCGAATAAATATTGCGGATTAATATAATTGGATTAATTATTTAAGTTCAAACATCTATGGATTTAATTAAAGTCCAATTTTTATTGGGTTAGTCCATTAATTTGGGCTACAAAATGAGAAGCCCACTTTGCTAAGCCCAAAATATTGTCATATTCTAGAGGCCCAAATAAGCGTCACGTGTCAAATGACGTGGCATGCCAAGTCAAGTGAAGGAGCCAATAGGACCATACCACATGTCAAAATGATGCAGCAGACCCAATGAAATCAAAGCCCATAAAAAGCGCCACGTCACTTGAATTTGATTGGTCAAAGGAAGTCCATCTCCATAATGACTCTTCCCTTTTCCACAACTATAAATAGGGGTCTCATAATTCAGAAAAGAGACCCCAGAATTCTAAAGAGTAGCAAGAGAAAGCTCGTGGATCAAACGCCGCTATTTATCTAAAAAGCTCAAGCATTCAAATCAAGTTCATCAAGATTCAAGATCAAGACCGCAATATTCAAGAACAAGCTCAAAAGCCCTTGAATTCAAGCACAAGTCAAGATCAAGTCCCTCAAGTCCGCAAACCAAGTTTAAATTCAAGATCAAGCTTCAAGCCCTTGAATTTATATTTGAAAAGGCGAATCGGAGGATTCATAGAGATTGTAACACTCGCATTGAAATCAATAAAATTGATTATTGCAATATTTTTCTTGTCTCGAATTATTTATTTTTCGGCCGCAAAAATTTTATTGTCCAACAAATTCTGGCACGCCCAGTGGGACAATCTCTACCTCTCATCTCAACTTTTCATACTTCAAAGTTTAAGAACAACGAAATGACTTCCAGGAAGGTCAATTATCAATCAACTACTTCCAAGGCTGCAGATTCAAAGTTCTCTGCTGAAGTAGAAAATATCCTTCGTGTTACTTCCGGAACCCTGGGAGCTGTCACAAAAAGCAAGGCAGGCTTGCTAGGAAAATAAACATATCCAGTGTCATTCGCTCCAGCTCTAGTTTTTGGATCTTCAACCTCAAAAGGAACAAAGTCCAATGCAAGTGGTTCAGAAGGAGGAAGCAGTGTGGCCGAATCGCTGAAAAAGACTCTAGCTTTACTTGAGCATTTCGGTTCTAAATACTCTGGAGCCAAGAGCGATGGTCGTTTAACAAATGCGTCATCTCCACTTACACCACATAAGCTAAGCACTTCAAATATCAACTTATGTGATAATCCGTGTTACTCTCTGACGTCTCCGGTGATCATGCAAGCAATGGTAATTGATGCCTTGTCTATGGAGGAGCAGCTTGTGAATCTGACAAAGGCAATTGAAGGCCTGACCAACTATGTTCAGAATCAAGAGGTTAGGATTGATAAAATAGTGGATAGGGTAGAAGGCTTGATAGACGGAGAATCTAGACATGCACCAGGAAAAGCTCCAAAGGTTCATGAGATAGAAAATCCTATGAAACAAACACCATCGACTAAAGAGGTGTAAGTTTCTACTGAGGGAATGATCCCGATTGGGCGATTGAGGGAATTTATTGAAGGGACCCTCAAAGACAAGTATGATGTTGTCACCAAGTCTTTCCTTGCATATGCCAAGCCTTATACTGAAAGAATAGATAACCTCAAAATGCCTGCTGGCTACTAACCCCCCAAATTTCAACAATTTGAGGGCAAAGGTAACTCAAAACAACATATCGCACACTTTGTCGAGACATGTAATAATAATGGAACTTACGGTGACTATCTTGTCAAACAGTTTGTTTGTTCCCTAAAGGGAAACGTCTTTGATTGGTATACAGACCTCGATCCTAACTCCATCGACAGTTGGGAGTAATTGGAACACGAGTTCCTAAATCAGTTTTATAGCACAAGGCGTACAGTGAGCATGATAGAGATCACAAATACTCATCAAAAAAAGGATGAGCCAGTCATTATAGGAATACGTTTAGTGAAGTTCATCACTTCTCTGTGAGGAATTTGAAGGGATTAAAATTACCTAATACTTATGTAAAAGAAGTCATTTTTCTCTTTACATTTTTTTTTTCAGCTTCTGCTATGCAGTCTTTCCAAAAATGCTACTTGATAGTTACAATTAGTAATAAACAAGAAATTCACCAGTCGGGGAATTTTAAAAAAATTGATTTCTACCTAGTGCTTGCATCAAATGAAAAGGAATTATATAAACTATTGAGAACTTTCTAGCTGAAAGTTTCAAGATTAGACTGTTAAAATAAAATGTTTTATCCCTTAATATGACCTAGATGTCATTTGAAAAAAGACCATAGACCCCCATAATTGTAAGCTAATAATCGTTAATTCTAAAAATTAACACCTATACAAAAAGACATAGATGCACTACATGCAAACTGCTAAAATACATCAAGACTAGAATATGAAAACATGTAAAACTATATTAAAGTATTTTATAATTGTGAATCGTAAAAGAATCGTCGTATATCGCGTAAAATAGATTATTATGAATTATACTAGGTATTCAGGTATCTACTTCAAAAAATGCTTGTCTAGAATTAAGTTATTGCTATGTAGCGTGTGATAATCTTTTCTTTAATTTATGGACTTAATAGTAGATTTGGAAGATAGTAATTTTTCTAGAAACCAAAGTTTAAGTACATGTCATACCATCAATCAACTTAACTTTTGTTATAATTTTATTCAATATCAAATAATCTTTGATTAATAAATAATTTAATTTTGTAGGTTAAAATTTTTCTTAATACTTAAATTTTAAAAGCTAAAATAAATTATTTTTATAATTTTAATTTTAAATAATCAAAAGCTCACGTGCGAGGCACGTGTATTCAAACTAGTATTCTTAAATCCAAACCAACTTTTAAAAAGCAGATTTTTTGTTTTGGTTCTATAACTGAGAAGTTACCAAGTGTTAAAAGTTGATAACTGCAATATTACTTACTAAAAAGTAAATCAAGTTTTTCACTCATATATAGCAACTGCGTTCCTTTTTAATAGTAAAACTATAAGTCAGTTGAGATTATTTAGAATGCTACCCATTTTTAAAACTTAGTGTCTGTTTGTTTGTGATTGCTTATTTTTCAAAAAAGAAAATACTTCTCTCTCTCACACACAACACACACACACACACACACACACACACACATATATATATATATATATATATATATATATATATATATATATATATATATATATATATATATATATTTCTTATTAATTAATTAACATATCTTATAATTTTAATTAAAGTTTGATTTTAAAATTTTATACTTTATATTTACATCATAATTTTTTATTTTATTTTATGAGTTATATATTATTAGTTTATTTCACTCATTTTCTTTAAATAAATTTAAAAATATTATTGACGATGACGACCAAAGAATATATAATTTTTTATTTTTTATTGTTAATGATAACAAATGACAGATGAATCACGTCAAGATTGTATTTTGACAACACTTGTAAATTCTTTTTAAATTTTTTAATTTTAAATAAATAATTCATTAAAAGTGATATTAAAATTATTTAAGTAATATATCATTATTTAATATTTTTAATGTATTTATGTACATAAATACAACAACAACAACAACAACAACAACAAACTCAGTGTATTCCCACATAGTGGGGTCTAGGGAGGGTAAGATATACACAGTCCATACCACTACCTCCGAAGAAGTAGTATTTATGTACATAAATATTGATTAAAATTTTTAGAGTACTTACTTTTTAATTAAATAAAAATATTATAATATTTATTTAAAATAAATTTTTTCTATAAATTAATTTTAGTAGTAAAAGTCTATTGATACATGTCCTTTTTGGTCATTTGCCTCAAAAAAAGTCTTCTTCAAAAAGATTATCTAAACACAATCTGTTTATCAAAAGTACTTTTTAAATGAATTTATCAAACACAAATTGCTTTTTTTTAAAAGGACTTTTTTTGAAAAGCTATTTTATTAAGTGTTTCTCAAATAAGCAGTTTTGAAACAACAATCCCAAACGAGCTCTTAATTCACTTTATATTCTTTTTTTTTTCATTTATTTTCTAGGGTTAGGATTTGAAATAGAAAAAAGAGAGTAGAATTGTGGATCATGAGGTTTTCAACATTTTAAAAAAATTGTGACCAAACTTTAACTTCTATAAAAAAAATACATTAGGGTTCCTTTTTCATTCTTTTTTCTTCAAACTTTAAATATTTTCGTTCGATTTATTTGTCCTTCAATTTCAGAATTCTTTATTCGTTGTTATCAAGTACTTTATCTTTTGACTTCAAGCATTTTGAGCTACAAATTGAAATTTCTTTTTTGATTTTTTTAGTCAATGCTTTCTTTTTTTCCTTAAAATCTCCATTTTCTCCCTTTGCTTGATCAAATTTGTTGCCTCTTATTAGAAAATCACTCCTGTAGGATTTTTATCACTGCAGTCATTATTATCCATAGACTTTCAAATTTTTTTCCATTGTTATTAAAGTTTTCATTTTTTCACATAATTTCTAACCTCATTAGTTACAATATTAATGGTTTTATCATGCTTAACTTAAGTATACACAAGATCATCATTCTCATCCTTAATTTCAGCTCCATTCATGTAGTTCATGTGGTCATTTATAAGAGATCCAGATAATTTTTCTATTCATTGTAATTCAATTTTTACAGCCATCAATCAGACAACCAGTTATAAACCACGTTCACGCTCTAGGCATCAACTAATTATAAATTACAATCATTATACTAAAATTTTCACAGTCATTGTATGATCTTTGAAAAGTCTAAATAAATAGAATCACTTAAACACAACTTTCATATATCCTTTCTTTGAAAAATCACATAGTAATTATTTTTAAAGAAAAAAATAACTTTTTTTCTATTTTCATTTTTTCTCTTTTGATTTGTCGATGCTTGAAATATCTCTAAAAAAATTTCAAGAAATCTCATAGAATTTACCGTCAATTGTGTGTTCAATATTTCAAATTCTCTTCTGTTATTGCCATTTCAGGTTCTCAATATTTTTGCCTCAATATGTGTTATTTCTACTCATTTTACTAATTTTTATTGTATTTTTGTTTATTTCTACTCTATTTTTTGTCTATTAATAGACATAAATTTTTAGCCTCCTTTTTAATCGAAATATGTGTTATTTTTACTTATTCTGTTTGTTTTAATAATAATTCTTTTGTTCATATGTTTTCTCAAATTCATCATAATTTATTAGTTTAACACTCCATTGTTTGTATATGGATCACAAAAATGATTAATAAAAGAGAAGAGAAAAGTTTTTAAAGATTCAAACTTCATCGTCATAAATCATCATCACTGTCGTCAACGCCTTTCGCTCGATTTATAATCGTCTGTATTGATTGATCGTAGATTATCCTAATATATAACTAACTATGCCAATAATGTATGTAAAACTATTAATGTAATTGAATAATTTTTATTTTAAACTCTATTATCAAGCTTTTACCAGTTTCAACTATAATAAAGTAAAAATCTCTTACATTTTGAAATGGTAATAATACGCTCTTGCCTATTTAACAGAAACATAAAAGGATACTATTGAAACAAGAAAAATAAGTAAGATAACAATTTTCAATTAGGATTAAAATTTCAAGTCTATTAATAGATGAGATAAATTTGCAAAATTGAAACAAAAAGAACACAATCAAAATAAATGAAAATAATATATATTTTAGTTTTGTTTCAAGTGGAGAGAGATGATAGACCATAATTGAAAATTGATGTCTCGGATCCTGGACACAACGTTGATAGGCTGCTCACCGGTCACTCATTTTCAAGCCACTTAAAAAAGAACATCATTCATTATCCTACACCAAAAAAGTAAAAAATTAGATGATTTTATTAATTAAATAAAAAATTATTAAATTAAACACACACACATATATATGAAAGCACTCGCCTTCTCAACTGCATAGTTAAAAAATTTACAGTCTGAATTTGTATCGGCGTATAACGTTCTTAAGACAGCTGGATTACCACGACGATAAATGTAGAACTTTTTTGCATTGGATGTTTGAGATACTTGAGACATTGTAATTGTTTAAAACAGAATAAAATAGAGAAGTTAATGAAAGAAATAAAACAAGTTTTGTCTTCCTTTTATGCAAAAAAAAAAAAGAACACTTAGATGTTATTATGGATTGTTGAAGAATGTAGCAACTTGTACTTTGTTACCTTTGAAAAAGTTGAATACTTGTACTTTGTTATCGCTGAACATAATTAATAGACCATCAGTATAATCAATATTTTTCATTTTGTGTAGTAGATTCTAGACCAGCTAGATTGTCACTCTATCATTTGTAAGGTATATATGGATCGATATAATGATTCAAAAATATTAGTATATAGTAAAAATGTGATTATGAAATAAATTATATTGAATTAAGGACCATCGATTGAGTCCATTGTAAATCCTAAACTATACGCTTAATTTATAATATATTGGATGAGTATATAACTATTACTAGTATATTGCAAGACAATAATAATAATTAATTAGTAATAAATTAAACTTATACAATTCAAGGAGCTTAAACAAATAATATGATCATATAAGAGTCCACATAATTTGGGGGTGGTGATCAAAGATGTGTGAGGATGGGTAATGATTAAACAAATATGTTCCTTAGAGTAATGCTTGGCAAAACATGAGTTTGTTGTAAGAATTTCATTTGCCCAATCATTACTCTTCCTCATACATCTTTGATCACCACCCCCAATTTTACATGAACTCTTACATGATTATATGACTTATTTAAATTTCTTGAATTGTATAAATTTTCACAATTTATTTATTTATCTTTGAAAAATTCTACTAGTTATAATCTATAAACATGTATCATATTTTATCAGGTATAGTATAAAGGTAGGCCTTCGTATAGATTAGATTATAATAATTCGATCATTCACCGTATATATAATGATATATGTTTATAGACTATTACTAGTATATTGTAAAAAAATTATTAACTAATAATAAATTAAATTATAGAAATTGATACAAGTCAAGGAATTTAAACAAGTCATATGAACATATAAGAGTCCATTTAAATTAGGGGTGGTGATCAAATATATATGAGGAAAGAGTAGTAATTGAACAAATGAAATCCTTAGAACATACTTATGCTTTGCCAAATGTTACTCTAAGGATGTTGTTTGTTCAACCTGTACTTATCCTTATACATCTTTGATTATCACCCCAATTTACGTAGAGTCTTACATAATTACTAGTTTCATGAGGCTCTTGGTAAGCCCGAGCCGAACTCAAGATATAAAAACTAATAATTTAAATTTTAAAAATATAATTTGTATAATATTTTTTACTATATTATTAAGTTTTATAATTATTAAAGTTCTTAATCATATAACTGAATAATTTTAAATAAAAATTTATTTGCGCAGAAGAAAGTATTACTGGAGAATTAGAATATATCAAAAGCGACAAGTAATTCAATATTTTATGAAATAACACGATAACACTTTAACAATTACAATTAATTAGTGATCAAAAATAAAAAAAATATTAATATTTTAATGAATTTGTGGATATATAATTTCTCAGTTATAGATAGAAATAAATTTGTTTTAATATTTATTATTTTATTTTCACCTATAAATTCATGTGACAAGAGTTTTTGCAAAATTCGTTGTTTTCATCTAATACTAAAAAAATATTTCACTGACTTCAAGTATATATAATAATAGTTACAACCTTAATGTAGAACCTTTACACAAATTAAATCAATAGTGATCTTTAAGGATATTAAATAATAACTAAATTACATTAACAAATTGTTCAATTCGATTCATTTACTTGTCATGTTTATTTTTTACATGCCCTTTTAAAGAATATTCTATTCATCCTATTTTAATTATTGGTTTGTCTATTTTCATGTCCTCTAAGAAAAAATAATAAAGGCAATGTAGTAATTATTATTGATTAATTTACCTTATTTATAACATATTTTTTTTAAGAATTGAACGATATTGACTATAAGGGTGTATTTGAAAATTATTACTAACTTTAATTCTATATGAAAAATTATTTTTGAATAATTATTTTGAGCAAAAGTGATTATTAATTTAAAAATGAAGGGAGTTTTAACCAAAAAGTAATCTATTAAGTGGCAAGTAGAGACCAATTACAAATACACAAGTGCGAATGATCTTAACAAAAAGAATAAGAGCAAAACTAAAAATATTTAACAAAAGAACATCATTAATTGCCATGTGTATTTTCTTAATTCATTTAGCTAAGAAAGTGAAATACCTAAAATTTCCTTGAGAGTACTATCAAAAATTGAGATCCTCCCTTATATATAGTAGTAATATGAATTGTTTAAGCTTCTTGAATTTTATAAATTTCAATAATTTAATTTGTTATTAATTAATTATTGTTTTTATAGCATACTAGTAATGGCTATGTACTCGTCCAATATATTATAGATTAAGTGTAAAGTCTAGGATCTATAGTGGACTCAATCAATGATCCTAATTTAATATAATTTATTTAATTTTCACATTTTTACTATATACTAATATTTTTCAACCATTATATCAACACGTACATTGAAAATCATTGATTATATTGATTGTCTAGCATTGACAGTGATCCCATTCGATCATAGATCCTATATACCATTCATTCTTCTAGTATATATCCATATAATCAAAGTTAAACCAAAGCCATTATCTATGATAATATATATATGTCTCCCATTAATTAATTTTTGAAGCAATCAACTATTGCATTCATCTTCTAACAAATTTCAAAACTCAAAAATCATAAAAGGGAGACTTTTAACAGATTTGCAAAATTAATTATTAAAGCAATCAACTGTTGCATTTAAAAAATTGAGACATTCCTGTGGCTTTCAATGACATGTTCAACATCGCGATTGTGATCGCCAATGTACTAGTAGATGCAAAAGTTGCTCGAGCATTCATACTTTCTAAACAAAAACATTCAGGCACAACTAAGACATACATATTTCACCTTAAAGTATTTACTACAACCCTTCAACATAGCAAAATCAAAAGACTTCCTTACCAATACTTTATCCAATAACATTTTCAGCTCTTTTTTGCTACTGAATATTTATTCTTTGTAGAAATTAATTTTGTCGTAGAAGGAATGGTTAGGGTGTGATTTCGATCCACACTCTCCACACTTTTTTTGAAAACCTTCGAGATCTTCCGCATTTGTTGGATGATCTTTCATATTCATTGGATGATAATTCATATTCATTGAATGAGCATCCAGACTCTCATATTCAACCGAATCATCATCGTTGATTTCCAGGTGTAGCGGTGGGGGTGGGGCTGAATTTATTGGTTCTACTGGAGACATTATGTCGATATTTATCTTCAGTATAGGCCTAGAGCCATCGACAGTAACATCCAACATATACGTAGCCACCTGCCTGTCATTCTTTATGAATGTGAGATGTATTTTTTCCCTCTCATTCATTACATAGCTAATCATCAATTTGGTTGGATCACAAGCTAATTTTCCCTCTCAATTACACTTGCAATCATGTCACCATATGAACCATTGTGATGCAACGCAATGGACATTGTCACCTTACTAAAAGATTTTCAATTTCAACATTTGGTAGTCTCCTTCCATACTCCCATATGATCACCTCTAGCAATAAGAACTTCTGCTACTGTCATTACAGCCTATACTAGTCAATCCTAGAATAAGGTAGTGGTCTATACAGGTCGATGATTGATTGGTAACTGATAAGAAATTCCTCTAAAAACAAAAATAAATGAAATCAGGTTCTTATTAATGTTTCCCTAGCTATTGAAATGGAGAAAGAAATTTATAGTATTTCTAAACTACTGTAATCTATGTAATAACGAGTTATGAAGTGATTTTGAAAGCTTCTCAAACTTGTAATAATGGTGTAATTTTTTTTTTTTTGAAAATATTTGAAAGATAATAGGGTAACAATGAAAGCAATGAGAAAGATAATGGTGATTTTTAGTTGTGAGGAGGAAAAAGTCATTGAAAAAGCATCCAAAATCAGAGAATGTCAGCTGAAAAATGGGAGCACTTTCTGTGTCTTATTGGAGAATTTTTTTAAAAAAATTAAAAATTATATTTTGTTGAATGAAATGGGGGAGGGTACTAAACTGTAATATTAAAGACTTGTATGTTAGGTTTGAATGATTTTTAAAAGTCACATGAACGGCATCATAAATGTATCTATCCGCTATATTTTTTAAAACTTGCATCTAAACGTCACATTATATTTTTAAAGTTGCTATTGAGCCAAAACTCTTGATAAAATTTGAAAGCTGATTTAAAATTTAATTTCTTAACTAATTAAACAAAACATAAAATCAAATTTGATGTAAATCAATAATATTCGAAAATCAAAACCAACTTTTAAAAACTATATTTTTTGTTTTGGTTCTATAACTCGGATTTTTTTTTGGTTAAAAAAGATATTAGTGCATATATAAAATTAAAGGTAGTTTTACAAAAATGGGCATTCAACCCAGATTGAAGTTTACTGTTAAGGAATCCAAGCCCTGGGTTAAACTATTACAAAGATTGACCCTCCTTACAAAGGTACTTCAAATCATGCCTGCCCATAAGTGTTTTTGGGCACACATTGGAGGAACTTCAAAAACCTTAATTCATCAAAAAAAAGTTTGATTCGGCTCCAGACTTTGCCAGTGCATTCGCAACACTATTTTATTTTATGAAAATATGATGTACCATGGGGCTTCCTAACCTGATCAATTTTGACCTGCAATCATTAATATTAGCATTATAGTGGATATTTACATGTGTTAGCATTACAATAACCTCTATGAAGTCTATTGATTTCAACTGGCTTGAGGTTGTTGGTGTCTACCAATTTCAGCCCCTCATTCATGAATAAGAGCTCCATTTGGTTATTAGTAGCCTTATGAAAGCTTTTGGAGAAACCTGTAATCCAGTGCCCATTGGCATCCCTAATTACCCCCAATACCTCCCCTACTAGGGGCTCCTAGACAAGAGCTATCAGTATTCAACTAGTAATAGCCATTCTGAGGAAGGTTCCACCTAATGTTAATGGACATCAAAAGCTTGTAAAGGATACTTCCTTGATTAAGCTGGCTGAATTCAATAGATTCAGCATAAGCATTGGTATGAGAAGGTTTCTCTTTTTTCAAATTAAAGACATTATTGTTCCTCACTTTATAGATGGTCCAAAGCATGAAGGTTATGAGTTTTTTTTTGGTAGAGGATATCATCATACCTTTTCTCTTTAATGAGTCTCCAGGAGGATGCCTAGTTGGTAGGGTGGAAACTGGAGCTGTAAAAGTTATTAGCAAGTCTAGACTTGTTCAAAGTAGAAGGTTAAAATTCTTGGATGACTGGGTATTCAAAGAAGATATGTATGATGTCCTCTGAAGGTTCACTGCAAAAATTGCAACTAGGGTTAATGTCTATGACTTTTTTCTAAAGATTAAAGTTGCTAAGGAGGATATTGTGGTGGAGAAGCTATAGAAAGAATTTAATTTTATTAGGGGTAGGGAGTTTCCAAATCCTGTGAAACTCCTTCCCAGTTTGGGTCAGGCTAGCAACTTCACTCCACTTACTATTGATGAAGGAGTAGGCACTAGCATTAGTAAACATACCAATACCTGTGAGTTCCCAGGTGGGCATGTCTCTTTTTATTTTAGAGTTGGGGAAACAATGCCTCTGATGGTATCTCTAATAGTGTTAGGGATTTGCAGGGAGAGGTTATCCAACTTCCAGTCATTAGAGTGCCAGATGTTTGGGAGTTTAGTGCTATTTTTAGTCTTAGTGGGAGGTCCAGAGATGATATCTCTAAGGAAAGGATAGTTGGGAATCCATTTATCTATCCAAAAAAGATATGTTTGCTATCATAGATAACCCAAGGAGTAGCCTCCTTACAAATAAGACAACCTTTGTAGAGGCTTTTCTAGGTCCTGGAGGAGTTTGGTCTACAAGGATTGGTCTCACTGTATTATTTAGAGTTGAGCATTCTTGCCCACAGAATAGAAGGGTGCTTCATATATCTCCAAGCCAGGCTACTGAGCATGGTGTCATTTTTTATAGCAACTTTGTGCATGCCAAGACCACCTTGACTTTTTGAGAGCGTTAAGGTGTCCTAGTTTACCAGGTGCATTTTTATCTTTTCCAAATAGAACTTTATATAAAATTCCTGTGAGCTCTATCTATGAGTTTTTGAATTTTCAAAGGAAGGGAGATAAACTGCATGACATGGTTGGAAATGCTGCTAAGCGAGAATTTAGCCAGGGTGGTTCTTCCAGCAATGTTGAGAAACTTTGTTTCCAGCCAACAAGTTTAGAA
The DNA here is from genome assembly GCA_030864215.1 of Capsicum pubescens. NCBI lineage: Eukaryota > Viridiplantae > Streptophyta > Magnoliopsida > Solanales > Solanaceae > Capsicum > Capsicum pubescens. The sequence continues at coordinate 199,453,830 of CM061544.1, read as the reverse complement.
TTAAGGTTGTCAATTATGAACTAGAAATTTCTATTAGAAGGCTTGTAATGAAAGATGGGGAAATCAAATATTTCCTAAAAGTATCACTTGCTTTTATGGATAGATAATTTGTAACAGTTTGACTAACTACAAGAGTGCAGTTGTTAGAAAAGATTACCTTGGATGTCCCCGTGTTAATTTTTTGACTTGAGTGATAGATGAGGATGTGTAAAGTATCCATGATAGTTTGATAGTTATTGCTATCAACTTTGGCAAAAAGGGTTAGGTCATCAGCAAAAAAGAGACGTGAGACCTTTGGACCTTTTCTACTAATTGAGATGGGAGTCCAGTTCAGGATGTCAATTCATGTTCAATTCTCCTAGAGAAAAGTTCCATATAGAGAATGAAAATGCAGGGAGAGATGGGATCTCCCTATCTAATACCTCTAGAGGATTTGAAGAACCTGGTCCTACTATCATTAACAAGAACTGAGATGGAAGAGGTGGTAATTTAGGATATGATAAAAGAGGTAATACCAGGGGAAAAGTTGAAGAAATAGAGAGATTGTCTTATAAAAGACCATTTAATTCTATCAAAAGCTTTTTTAAGTTCAATTTTTAAAACCACGTTGGCATTATTTCCTTTCATTTTAGAGAAGTAAGTGATGAATTCTGAAACTACTATGGCATAGTCAGAAGCTCTCCTACTGGAGAGGAAGCTAGCTTGGATTTGCCCAATTATATTTTGTAGGAAAGAATTAACTACTAGCAACAATTTTAATAATGATCTTGTATTGAGTGTTGCAAAGGCGAATAGGTCTGAAATTTTTCAGATTTAAGGTATATATTCACTTGGGAATGAGGCAAAGGTAGGTTGTATTGAACTTCTCTTCCATAGAGTAGGTTAAAAAGGTATGTTTATAGAAACTAATGACAACCTCTCCCATTATATCCCAATATTTTTAATACATGAAGGGATGGATACCATCAGGGCTAGGAGATTTGGTGGGATTGAAAGATAAAACAACCCTTTTTTTATCCAGTCTTATAAAGGATGGCATTAAGTATGTGATGATCTTGATTCTTTATAGAATGATATCTGGAGGGGTTTTCCTGGCATTCCTATTAAGAGCTAGTCTATTCAAAGATGAAGAGATATAAAATCATAGAATTTTATTACTAATCTCTTCATGGGTGAATAGCCAATTCCCTACATCATTTTTCAAGGAGTTAATCCTATTCCTTCTCATTCTATTGAGAGTGGAAGCGTGGAAAAATTTAGTATTGACATTCTATTTAGTAAGCTAGTTGGTTCTAGATTTTAATTTCCAAAAATTATGCTTTTTCTGAGGGTATAACTAAATTCTTACGTGAGATTGCTCTCAAGATTTTGGAGGAAGGAACTATAAGTCTATTTAGGGATTTTTGGATCTTTGCTATACTGGCTAGGAGTTTTTTTTTCTTATGGAAGATATTCCGAAAGTATTCCCTATTCCAAACTTTGATATGAGTTTCAAAGTGAGAAATAATAACGGTGAGGTTATTTAAGAATTCAAGGGAATTTCTCACCATTGCAAGGAAGGATGGGTAGGAGCACCACATTATTTTTATTTTAAAGGGTTTATAAGGGATCAAGTGGTATCTAGTGAGGTTGAATAGAAGGGGGCGGTCAAAATGAGTTCTGGGAAGAAGAGTAACAGAGGATTCAGGAAAAAGGTCTATCCAAGAGGTATTGGCTAAACACCTATCAAGTCTCTCAAGGATGAGAGCTTGCCTATTCCTATATCTCTTGTTGGTCCAAGTATATCTACTTCCTTTAAAACCTAGGTCAATAAGATTACTTTGACTGAGGCCGTCGCAAAAAGAGAGGCTCTAGAGTTATTAGTACTATTTCCACCATACTTCTCATACTTCTCAGAGGCTTTTAAAACCTCATTGAAATCCCCCCACTAACCAAGAGCTGTGAGGAGAGTTTTTGGTAGTGTTATCAAGCCCTATGAACTAGTTCCAAAAGAGTATTCTATCATCAAAATTAGTACTGACATAGATAACACTAAAAGACCAAGTAGAGGAGGGGACTACATACCTGTACATAGACTTGGATAGCTTGAGGAGAAATGGATATGTTTGTACTATTGAGATTGTTGTTTCTTGACATGATAACTAAACTACCAAAATTCCTAGAAGAGGGATATTGGATTTTATGAATAAATCCAAGCTCCTCAGTGATATCTGGGTGATCACTTATTCTAGTTTCAAGAAGAGCCGGGATGAAAAGCTTATAAATGTCCACCATGGACTTACAATGCCTTCTAAATTCAAGGTTGTTAGTCCCTCTAATGTTTCATATGATGTAGTTCATTAGTAGTTTGGTTGGTTTGGGAAGTGGTTCCACCATTATTTCCTTTTCCTTCCCCACAAGGATTTAGGAAGTGAAAGGGTCCTAGTTTCTCCTATTCATAGTTAAGGGATTCATTCTTGTTGTGTAGAAGCTGGATCTCCTTGGGTTTGGCAGTATGAATTCTAGACTGAACCTGGTTAGGGTCTAAGGAAGGAGTATAATTTCATTTCACTTACCACGTCCTCAAACCTTAAAGTTAGTGGCTTTTCTAATATTAGCATATTTATTCTTGGAATTCTAAGGGATACCAATATCATTTTCATTTCTCTGTTGTTTTCTCTCAGAGATTTGAGAGTTTCCTCCCTTTTTAACATTTCTAGGGATTGACTTAGAGGATTCAAAAAAGGGAGAAAAGGTATGAGGGTTGGAGGTCCCTGTGGAAGCATCACAATGGAGGGCCCTGCCTCTAGCATCCCTGAAATCCTTTGAGGAAAGAAAGGTAGAGTCTGGCTTGTTTGATTCATCATTCCTTCCAGAATTTTTGGAGTCAATAATTTTAGACAAGGTTGGTTGATGACTCCCATCAGTGTTTCTCTCCACACATTCTGACCAAAATTCACTAATCCTAGGTGCAACCCTTCCATGGTCAGTTGGGGTAGGTATTAAGGGTTCTGGATGATCAAGATACATTATTTCCCCTATACCTGGACTCATAGTGGGACTGTTTGGTTCAATAATACCATCTCCAGCCATGATGTTGGTTGGTGGATTAGAGGGAGTGGTTCTAAGAAGAAGGTGACAATTTTCATTTTTATTCCCAAGTATGGGGTTGGAGAGGTCGATGAGAATAGGAGGGTCAAGATCTTGTTTCTCCAAGACATTAGTGAGAAAATTGTGGGAGTTGGTAAGACCAACACTAGTAGTAGAAGGGGTATCATCCCTTCTAGAGTTTGGTCCTAATGATGATCTATTCTTAGACATGACAGTGCTTCCCCCATTTTCAAGGGCAGTTCCATTAATTTGATTGATGGATGGAGCCGCCATTTGAGTGGAAAAGGTGTTAGAAGTGCCAGAATCTTGAGGGGGATATTAGGGGGAGTCAGAGTATAATTAGTGGGGGTATCTTGATTGGAAGAGGTTGCCCCCATTGACTTTTGATAGGTAGGCCTATGTGAAGGGCCAATTATCTATGGCGTTTTGGATATATGATATTTGTCCCAAGAGCGTTATTAGGGAAAATAGGCTTTTTTGTTTAGAATTGTATTTTTCTTTAGCCAGTTTTACCGCTAGTGGATTAGTTATGGCCTATTTTTTTTTAGGGTTTTGCTTCCCGCGCTTTTGCTTGTCTCGCTGGCAGCTATTGACTGCGAGCTCGTCGGTGCCAGTTATTGGAAACTAGGGGTTTCAAGATACTTACCTAACTAGGCATCAGATAATTTGACCTGAATGTTACTTGAGGGAACAATCTTACTCTTTTGCTCACCTGGCTTGTCACTGCGAATCTTTTTTTCCCTTCTTGAATTGGATAGTTTTCCACTCGCTAAATTTTTCTTCCTTTGTGGATGGGGTTGTTTCTGAGTTTGTTGGAATTGATTTTGGGCTATTGAGGTGTTTACAAGCCTCCATTGTGTGACCCAGTCGCCTACATGCTTTGCAGAGAATTTCCTCCCCTTCGTATACAATAGCTTAATTGTGGTTCCCGATAGTGACTGAAGTTTTTAGAGGAAGATCCACCAGGACTTGAACACAAATTCTGGCATATCTTCCTCTTAAGGTGGAGGATGTGCATGCATCAATCAGTATAATATTTTCTTGTACTTTCCGTAGATCTATAATTTTTGTTTTAAGGAATTGGTGGTTGAGCTTCCTACCAAATACCTTGATTATTATTGAAAATTTTCATGGGTTGTAGATCCGCCGTTTATCTTCAGAGGATAGTGGAATAGAGTCATGGCCATTGTGATTTTTGGGATGTGGTTCATAATCTTCATAGAAAGTATTGAAGGATTTGGACTTTGCGGTGGTATTTTCCTCTACCGCATCACAGTAAGTGGCTTTGGCATTTGGGTCGATTGCTATTTGGCAATCACCCATATTCGGTGGTTTCGATGGGGACGGTTCCTTACCAAGCATGGCGCATGGGTCGTACTCGCTGAAAATAGAAAAGACCCTTTTTTGGGGGGGTGGGTGGGGGGGAGGGGGGAGGGGGGAGGGGGGAGGGGCAGCTAGATAGAGGTATAACTGGGAAGTTACCAAGTGTTAAAGTTGATACCTGCCATAGGACTTACTAAAAAGTGAATCAATTTTTTCACTCCTATATAGCAATTGCTTCCTTTTTAATAGCAAAACTACAAGTCACTTTTATCTCTTATACGGTGGTTACTTTTTTTTTTCTTTTTAAAATAATAGTAATATGAAAAGGTAAATGGCCTAATTGTGAATCATAGAGCAGTCAATCTAAGACAAAATAGTTAGTTAGCTAATAATTAGTTACTAATTATCAATTTGCAAAAAAATAAATATTTATACTTCTCTTAAAAGAACATATATTTCGTTGAAACTATTCTATGCGTTGTATAATGGAGCCCTATAACCGTGCAGTCCCAATTTGCATAAACTTTTTTCTTTTTGGAAATTATCAGTTTTTCATATTAGATATTTAAACTAAAAGGTGAATTTTACTTAAACTAACATATTTAAGTTTAAGTTAAAAGACAAATCACCTCACTACAAAAGGACATTTATCAGCAATTAGTTAATAACAATAGATTAATTAATGCTACTAAATTATGTTTTAATGCCAATTATTAATAAAATTACATTTTAACATTCTTTGTAGTGCCCCTAAAGTCTATTGTGACATTTAATTCAATGACGATTAGTTAATGTCGGTAAAAACTTTAACACTATTTGTTAAAATGCATATTCATTACTTTAAAAACTTTTATTTTTGTGGTGAATATTCAATTCTCAGTCACGTGTATGATCTCTTTATTTGGAAGTTATCATTTTTCATATTAGCTGTATATATTTAAATGAACAGATAAATTATATCAAAATTTAGAGTTTGCTGATATATTAGTATATTACATTTCTTAAGGCACAACCAAAACTAGACTAAAAGTGTCATGGCTTTCAAAATATTTTTCTTGCGAACTGAATGCCGTGCTTTACGTAATCAATAACATTGAAATTTTGAATTAACCTATTAAACTTAAAAATTAATAATCATTATATTTTGATTCAAAACGGTTACAACTTCTCAACTTAGTCCACAAGAAAAGATTAGCAGATTTTTCACGTTTTTTTAAGGAGAAAGCTACTAAAAATAAGGACAAAAAATAACAGGATTTTAAATAAAGTTTAAAACTTAAATTTTTTTAATAATTGTTATGAGCTGCCAAATTTTATTAAATTTAAATTTATACAAAATTCGGATTATATTAAATTCGAGATATATTAGTCCAAAATATATATTGTGGATTAATATAATTGAATTAATTATTTAAGTCCAAACATAGATGAATTTACTTATAGTCCATTTTTTTTATTGGGCTAGTCCAATAATTTGAAATTCAAATAATAAGCCCACTTCACTAGTCCAAGATGTCATCATATTTTAGAGGCCCAATTGAGCGTCATGTGTCTAATGACTTGACATGCCAAGTCAAGTGAAGAAGGAGACAATAGGATTGTGCCACATGTCAAAATGATGCAATAGGCCCAGTGAAATCAAAACTCATAAAAATGCGTCATGTCACTTAAATATAATTGGTAAAAAAAAATTCACCTTCACCATGACTCTTTACTTCCTACAACTATAAATAGGGGTCTCATAATTCAAAAAAGGAATCAACAATTCTAACAAAAAGCAAGAGAGAGCTCGTGGGTCAAACGCCGCAGATTTTCATACAAATTCAAGCATTCAAGATCAGTTCATCAAGATTCAAGATCAAAACTAGAAGATTCAAGAACAAGCTCGAAGGCCCTTGAATTCAAGTACAATACGAGATCAAATTCATCAAATCCACAAATTAGGATTCAATTCATCAAGATTTAAGATCTAGACCATAAGAATCAAGATCAAGCCCCAAAGCCCTTGAATTCAAGTACAAGTCAAGATCAAATCCGTCAAATTCATAAATTAAGTTCAAAGTCAAGATCAAGCTCGAAGCCCTCGAATTTATATTTGAAAATTTGAATCAAAGGATTCATAAAGTTTGTAACACTCATATATTGAAATCAATAAAATGATTATTGCAATATTTTTTTATCTCGACTATTATTTTTTCGCTCAAATTTTATTGTCTAATAAATTCTAGCACACCCAGTGGGATGATCTACCTCCTATATCAACTTTTCCAACATCAAAGTTCAAGAGAACTAAAATGACTTCCAAAAAGGTCAATTCTCAATCAATTGCTTCCAAGGCTGTTGATTCCGAATTTTCTGTTGAAGTAGAAAGCATCCTTGAAGTTACTTTCGGAAGCTTTAGATCTGTCACAAGGAGAAAAACAAGCAAGTTAGGACAACAAACACATTAAGTGTTGTTCGCACCAACTCTAATTTTGGATCTTCAACCCCAAAAGGAGCGAGGTCCCATGCAAGTTCTTCAGAAAAAGGAAGCAATGTGACAGAGACAATCAATAGAACTTTAGCTCTACTTGAGCACTCTTGTTCAAATAAAATCTAGCACAATGAATGATGGTCATTCTCCAGATGTATCCTCTCTACTTACACTGCATAAGTTGAGCACTTCGAAGATCAACTTATGCGATAATCCGTGTTACTCTTCGACGTCTTTGATGATTATGCGAGCAATGATAACTGATGCCTTATCTATGGAGGAGCAACTTGCGAACCTGAAAAAGAGAATTGAAGGTCTGACCAATATGTGCATAATCAAGATGCTAGGATTGATAAGTATGTGGACAGGATGGATGGCTTAATAGACGGGGATTCTAGCCATGCTCCTGGAAAAACTCCAAAAGTGTAACACCCTAGATTCTTGGTCATTGAAATTTCTAAAATCGTATCCTTACTTCCTAGATTATAACTCTCCTTACAAGTCATAGGGAGTCTTGACGGGTCTTAGGGACACAAATCGTAGCCTAACCCGTGTGTGTGGCTAAGTTTTTTTTCTGAGTACGAGTGACTCCCAACAAGTCGTATGGACTCATTACTAGTCGTGATGTCTCAACCCTAGTCAAAGTAGTATGTGTTCTAAGTATTTCTATCTTGGATACGACTTGAATCTTACGAGTTGTAAGGTCACGATATGAGTTGTATGATGTAAGTCATAGGGTCAACAATATAGGTGCTCCATGACATTGTCGCGACTACGACTCATGGTAATGAGTTGTAAAGTATCGTAATGAGTTTCTATGAGATCCGTAACTACTGGCGGTAATTTTTTAGCTTTTAAGTGGAGGGCACTTTGGATAATTTTTCTCTTACTCAATTAAAACCCCACGTTCATAAAGCACTAAAGGGGTTAATTTTTTATTCATAACGTAATCAAAACACACTCTCTTCTCCCCAAATTATCTCAAGCAAATTACTTAGGGTTTTTAAGAAGTTCATTAATTAGAGCTCTCAAGGGAAAATTCTCTTCATAACTCTTGATATTTAAGGCATGTATATCTTTCCCAAAACTTATTTTGTTAAAAGCATGTGTTTAAATGGTTACCCATGTGGTTTAATTATTGGTTTTTGGAACATGGGTTAAGGGTTTTGAATGATTATTGTTTATGTTATATTTCATGTTTACATATGCATTGATCATATTTTAAACAACGGTTTTGAAATCAATTTGATGCATGGGTATGGTGAATAAACTAGGAAATTTTGATTTTCCCCAAACTTTGTAAATATTGACAATGGAATTGGAAATAACCCCAACCCAATTTTGTGAAAGTGGTTTTGAGTACGAGCAAAATTGTATTGAACAATCACATGATATAAAGAGGTTATTAAAATATGGTGGTTTGATTTATGAACAAAAGAAGTAATTTTTCCTAAGTTAATGGAATTGTGATGACACGTTGATGTTACCTTACAAGTGTAGTTGGTATGACGATACCAACAGTGTATGCCTAAATGTGTATTATGGTTTAATGAATGGGATTGTGTGATGTTTTAATGGGTCTTAAAAGAGGGTTGTGTAGCTGAGCCATGAAAGTGAAGGTCCCGAGGGACCAATACTGGAAATCACAGTTGCCGACGCGGGGGTCTAAATGACTGGGTGGTTTGAGTCTCCATTATTATATGATTGGGAGGCTCGAGTCCCTCATATTATATTACATTATTGGGTGCTTAAGTTACCTTGGTATACTGAGATATTCGAGTCCCCCATGGTGCATATGTACATCCTCTGGTTTGTACAACCAAGTATACTGGGGCCCTTCCAGCTGGTGAAGAGCTGGACATATATAGCCCGTAGGTACCTTCTTATGACTGTTGAGCTACACAAATCCAAGCTAAAGTTTTAAAGTACATGCTAAGCCTTGCTCCCTTTTCTGTCATATTATTTATGTATACATATGATGATGCTCATATGGTTTTGAATTGGATTTGACTTGGCTTTATTTTATTCCATATCCCTGAGTTACAAACTAGTGCTCAACCCACTAACCGTCTCTAGATGCTGTATCCCCACGCGATACAGGCATCGAGGAAACTTTTACTTTTTCTGCACAGTGTTTGCTGGATCGGCTCAATTCATCGGTCGTTGGTGGTGAAATAGTGAGCTTTTATTCACCAGAAAACTTAGACAATTCATCGGTTTCGATTCATAGATTAGAATTGAGAGTTCACATTATCATTAACATTGTCATTATCATTGTCAGGGTCGGGGTCATGTCCCAAAACTTTACTGATTTCGGCTTTGTTGGAAGTCTTTGTGGATATTACTATGGACTTGGGTGATGTTGGTTGATTGTTTTGGTCGGTTACCAATTATAGATATGCCTTAAAATCTTTGAGCTTATCTTATGCTATCTTGTTATATGTTTGGAGATCATCCAATATTGGGGATATGGTGTTCTGTTTGGTTAGGTGCAGGGGTGGTCTCTGGTCCTTATTGGACTTGAGATATTTATCACAGTTATTCCCTGGTTTGGGTCGTGACAAAGTTGGTATCTAAGCCAGATTTGGTGTCATTGGGTGTCCACAAAGTCGTGTCAAGTAGAGTATCTTTTATGGGTGTGTAGCATGCCACACTTATAAAGGAGAGGCTATGAGGCATGTAGGAATGTTTCCCTTTCTTGTTGTTCTATTTCAAGCTATAGAGTCTAAGATCTTGAAATTTTCTCTAATTCTCGTATGTTCACTTTTCAGATCATGCCTCCCAGAAGATTTGATGCTCGTAGAAACTCTTTTATCCCATCTGAGAAAAATATCAATGGAGCTCATACTACTTATGGAGTTCATATCCGATTTAAATCTCCAGCTTTTGATTGTACTTCCCCATGTGGAGTTCCCCTGGTTCCCCCTAGCCCTCTTCGGATACCTCAAAATGATGTGTCTAATGCTAAGTTTTGCCCGTCAATCCATTTGCTTACCCGATTGGTGGCCTCTCAGACCGAGCGTGTTGCTTCTATTGCTCCATCTTTAGAGGCCACTAGAGTAGGCCAATTTATGAGATTTAGTCCTCCAACTTTCACTAGTTCTAAAGTTGAGGAAGATCCTCAAAATTTTATTGATGAGATAAAAAAGATTTTTTGTGTGATTCATGCTATTGATATGGAGGGTATGGAGTTCGCTGCTTATTATTTGAAGGATGTGGCATATCTGAAACACCCTGGAGTTTGATCCTTAGAAAATTTCTCGAGTTTGAGCTTCTGGACATCATACGATTGGGGTTACTTTTCATATGAAAGGGTACAGTTTAGGTCCCCCAACTCGTATGTTGATTAGTGAGGTTTGGTTGGTTTTTGTCCAAGGTACGAATAGACATCATACTAGTTGTATATTAGGGTAATAGAAGTATAGTGCCAATCGTATGATGTCCTATGTCTAGCCTAAATAATTCTACTCTGCCTAAGGTACGGTTCTAGGGTACTTATTGTATGCTTGGGTACGAGTTGGACTTTGTGGTCGTATGTTGGTTAGTGTTGGAGACCAAGTTTCTACCTAGGGTACAAGTGATGGGTACCACTCGTATGTTAGGGTACGGTTTAGGTGGTGTAGTCGTATCCTCCTGTGGGAATTTATATAGTTTAAGTTGGGGGTATTCTGGACATCTTCCCTCTTAACCCTTTATGACCCCATGAATTAAAACACGTTTGGGACATCATTTACCATATTATTCCAAATAATAAACACTCCAAACACTCTCAAATCTCTCTCAAGCTCTTGGGTTAAACAAAGGATAGGGTTTCCTTCAAGATGGACAATTAAGGCTCTAAGGGGTGGTTTCTCTCCGTTTTCTTTGTTGTCCAAGGCATGTTACTCCTTCCTCATCATTAGTTCAACTAAAGGCATGTTTTATAAATGGTTTTCATGGTATAATAGTGATATGTTTTTGGGTTTTATATTATATGTAGGGGGTTTTGGTTATTAATAGTTGATTTATGTTTTTTCATATTTTTACTTATGGTTTTAATATTATAATGGTGGTTTGGACATGTGGTTACATGGGAATGGTCAATTGGCACTTGGTTTTATTTTTGGAAATTCTATGCCCTCAACGTTTTTGTTAAAATGCCTATGAGAATGCTTTTATTACATAGTTGGACTTTTATTGAAAACTTTGCATGGTATAATATGATAATGCAACCTAAAATGGTTAGATGGTTTTAATATCTAAATGGTAAGACTTGGTGGCCATGGCTTTGATTTAAAACCTTGTGGGCTATACGGGAATGCCTAATGATTCTAATAATGGAACCTACGGGGTACATGGAAATCCCCTAAGTGATTGGCTAAGGACATTGCTTGCAAGCTATAGTCGGTATGACAATACCACTTCTTATAGCCTTTGTTAATAATATATGAAATTGGTTGTTTGGTTGTGTGCTAATGGTTTTAATTGGGCAATAATAGGGGGTTGTGATAGCTTATCGTGAAAATATGAGTCCAAAGAAAGGATACTAGAAAGTTATGTTTGCCGACATGAGGGTTGATCATGGTGACCTTATACTTATGGGGTATATGGGAATCCCCTAAGTTTATACTTGTACATATGTATCATGGAGGGTGAAGGGTACATGGGAATTCCCTACCCCTTGATACATCTGGTTCATGCGGCTACACGCACTGGGGCCCGTTTAGGGGGTAACACTGGACCCATATAGCCCGTGGGTGGTTTTATGATGGTCAATATACACAACCCAAGTTAAGGTTTTAAATGCATGCTAAACCCGATTCTCTTTCACAATATTGATTCTATATATGCATGGATGTGATTGCATATGGTTATTTACTTGGTTTTAAATGTTGGTATTATTTTATCCTTATTCCTGAGTACATGCTAGCATTCATACGCTAACCCATATTCGGGTACTGTATCCCCATGCGATACAAGAACCGACCATACTACTCGTCCTTCTCAATGATTGGATTCGGGAACAACTCATATTGGATTGAAGCAGTGAGCTTCCATACTCCGAAAGACTCTAGTTCATATTATGGATCTCTCTACATACTTTTGTCATATCATGGAGTTTGGTTTTGGCTATGGTGGGGGACATATTCCGATCGGGTATTATTTTACTTTCGGATAGAGGCTTTGTGGGACTACTTTAGGTTGGTATGAGCGGTGTAGATATTGGTGTCAGCCTTGGCATTGGTATTGGTATTGGGGATGACACTATTTGACTGTATTTGATTTGAGATTGTTCCATTTTTTAATATTATATATATTCAGAATTTTATCAAATAAACGGTTTAGGGCAGTTATGTTTGGGTATCGGGGGTGGTATCTAGTCCTGGTTAGGCTTGAGGAACCCGACACGGCTGGGCCCCGGTTCGGGTTGTGTCAGATTGGTATCAAAGCCCTAGGTTCATGGTCACTTAGGACCACAAAGCCGTGTGGAGTAGAGTTTATTTTAAGGGTATGAGGCACACCATACTCATAAGGGAGAGGCTACAAGACATTTAGGAATATTTCTCTTTCTTGTGTTCTATTTTTAATCTTGGAGTCTGAGTCCTCGCTTTTCAAATCATGCCTCGACAATTTGAAGTTCATAAAAACTTCTCTGTCCCAACTGGGGACAATGTTAATGGGACACACTTACTCATGGGATCCATACTCGATCTTGGGGTCCAATTCCTGATTGTTCTAGAATTCCACTGATTTCTTCTGGTCCTCCTTAGGCTGACGTAATGAATGCTGAGTTTCATTAGTCAATTCATATGATTTCTTAGTTGGTAGCTTCGCAGACTGAGCGTGGTGTATCTGCCACTCCGTCTTTTAAAGATAAAGGATTGGTCCGTTCATGAGGTTAAGCCCATCTAATTTTACAGGTATTAAGGTGGATGAGGATCCTCTGGGTTTTCTAGATGAGATGGAAAAGATTTTCATAGTTATATATGCCACAAATATGGAAGGGGTGGAGTTTGTTGCCTACCAGCTGAAGGATGTGGTGTACCAATGGTATTAGGAGTGGAATCGGGCAAAGGGTGATGATGATGAGTCATCTCTGTGGGAGAATTTCTCTAATGCATTTTTGGACCACTTTTTTCCTCAGGAGTTCAGGAAAGAAAAAGTAGGGGAGTTTGTTAATCTGAAGTAAGGGAATATATCGGTCAAGGAAAATGCCTCGAAGTTTTATCAGTTATTCCGGTATGCTTCAAAAATAGTGTCTGATATAAGGGCCCGAATGAGGAAGTTTGCTTTTGGACTGTCTCATGATTTGATCCTTGAAAGTAAGGCTGCCTTGCTAATCAAGGACATGGATATCTCTAGGTTGGTTGTTTACATGCAATAGGTAGAGGAGGAAAAAAAGTAGGTTGAGATAAGGTAAAGGCAGGGCAAGAAATTTAGGTTCTCTTAGCAGGGTGGTGGCCAACAGCAGAGTGACATGGATGGTGGTAAGTGTCCTAAGAAGAAGTGGGGCAATTCTGGGTCTTATTCAACGACTAGTGCTCCTTACCCAAATCCGTTGGGAGATAGGTATTTCCATGGCGACGATAACTTCAGGGCACAGGGTGCCCAATCTCAGGCTAGTGAGGCTCATTCAGCTCTGTCATATCCTTTCTATAAGTTTTATGGTAGATTGCATCGGGGTTTTTGTGATAAGGAGAGGGACATGTTCTTCAACTATGGTCAGTCAAGGCATATTCTTAGAAACTGTTGTGTTGGTAAGGTTGCTTCAGGAGCGAACAAAGTTTTGGTTGCTTCGTCTTCAGCTCCAGCACCAAAGGGTGCACCATCTAGTTTTGGTACTGGTCGAAATCGTCTTTATGCTCTCACTACCCGACAGGAGTCCAAGGTATTGCCTGATATCGTGACTGGTATGTTGTAACTCTTTTCTCGTGATGTGTATTGTTTACTTTATTTGGGGTTCACTCTCTTTTATGTGAACCCATTTGTGTTTGTGTATTTTGGTTTTGGTCCTCATTATGTTTCGAGCCCCTTTTTTGTTTCTACCTAGTAGGTGACTCTGTGATTGGTAAGAGAGTCTATAGGGTGTGTGTGGTATCTGTTGGTAGTAAAGAGGCTTTGGTGGATCTATTTGAACTAGATATGGTGGATTTTGATGTTATTCTATGATGGACTGGTTGCACTCGTGCTATGCATCATTAGCCTGTCAGACTTATAAGGTTTTCTTTAACTTCCCTAGTGAGCCGATTATTAAGTGGAAAGGTGGTTTCCTAGCTCCTAAGAGGAAGTTTATATCATATTTTAGAGTTTGGAGATTAATCTCTAAGGGATGTCTCTATCACTTGGTCCAAATTAAAGATTCTAACTCGGAGGGTCCTTCTTTGAATTCAGTTTTGGTGGTGAATAAATTTCCTGAGGTCTTCCCTGATGAGCTTCCTGGTGTTCCTCCTGATAGGGAGATTGAGTTTGGGATTGTTCTTATTTCAGACACTTGTCCAATTTCTCTTTCCACATATAAAATGACTCCAACTGAGTTGAAGGAGCTTAAGGAGCAATTAAAGGATCTTTTAGATAAGGGTTTCATTCATCCTAGTGTATCCCTGTGGGGTGCGCCAGTGTTATTTGTATGTAAGAAGGATGGTTTTCTTCGGATGTGTATTGATTATCTATAGTTGAATAAGGTAACGATAAAGAACAAGTATACTTTTCCAATTATAGATGACTTGTTTGATCAGTTGCAGGGTGCCAAGTTTTTCTCCAAAATAAATCTTTGATCCGGGTATCAACAGTTTAAGATCAAGGAGGTGGATATCCCTAAGACAGCTCACTATACCCGATATGGTCATTTTGAGTTTTTGGTTATGTCTTTTGGGTTGAACAATACCCCGACGACATTTATGGATTTGATGAATATGGACTTTGAAACACCCCAAACTTTGGCCCTTGAAAAAAAAATTCCTTGAGTTTGGGACATTTTGGACAAGGTATGACTCATGGGTACTAGTAGCACCCTAGGATAAGGTTTAGCGGCTCTCTCTCATATGTTAGGCAGTGTGTTTCATTTGGTTTCTGTCCAAGGTATAACTAGGCAACTTACTTATCATATGATAGGGTAAGAGTGGTACCTTACCATGTCGTATGATGCCTTATGCTTACCCTAGTTGAATATGTCCAAGGTACATTTAAAGGGTACTTTTTGTACCTTGGGGTACGAGTTTGGCATGTGTTTTCATATAATGATTAGTGTGGAGAACCATGGTGAGGTCTAGGGTACGAGTTAGGGTACTACTCGTACCCTAGGGTAAGGCTAAAGAGGGTGGTCGTACCCTCAAGCGGGTTGGGTTTGCAACTTTTAATCTGAGGGTAATCTAGACATTTCCTACCCCAACACCCTTATGTCCCCACATTATATAACCCTTAGTGGCCTCTCATAACATACTTTGGAAAGACATAAACACTGTCAAATCCTCTCTAAACTCTTTCTTGAATATTGGAGGCTAGGGTTTCTACAAGTGTTCTTCAAAGGTCTCTAAACTCCTCCCTCATTGTTAGTTCTAACTAAAGGCATGTTTTAATGTATGTTAAACATTGATTATGAATCATAAATGTTGGTTTTGAAAACCAATGTTGAGGTTCTTGGATGCATATTTATGAGTAGTGTTTACTCTTGGTTTAAATTATATTTTCACATGTTTTTGGTGGTGGTTTGCCTTTGTGGGTGTTTTTTGGTTATGGTTTAACAAATGGGTCATGGGTAACCCTAAACTTGATGGTTTATGATTTGGTTTTGGTCTAGGTAAAAGTATGCCCTCAACATGTTTGATAAAATGCCTATGAGAATGTTCTTACTATATTGTTGAACTTTCATTGAAACTATTACATGGTAGGTTTAGTAATGGAACCCTAAATTAGTTTGGATGGTTTTTGAATGGGTTCAATGGTTTTGAATGGTATGAATAGTTTAGAATGGTTAAATGGTAAGGTCTTGGTGGTTATGGTTATGGTTTGAATGAAAACCTTACGGGGTACACGGGAATCCCACAAGTGAATGTAATAATAAAATTGGTTTAAATGATGAACATCTTGTGGGGTACATGGAATCCCCCAAGAAAAACTTAATAATGAATACTTGTGGCGTACATGGGAATCCCCCAAGTAAGCCTAATAATGATGTATTTCCAGGGTACATGGGAATCCCTCAAGTAAACTAAATAATGTAACCTATGGGGTACATAGGAATCCCCTAAGGTTGGCTAAGGACATTGCTTGCAACCTATAGTTGGTATGATGATACCACTTATAATAGCCTCAATTAATAATAAATTAGTGTCTTGGTTGTGTGGAAATGGTTATAATTGGGCATTAATGGCAGGGTGTGATAGCTAACCGTGAAGGTGGGAGTCCAATGGACGAACACTGGAAACTTATGTTTCCCAACACAAGGATTGGTCATGGCAACCATCTATGATACTTAGGGGGTACATGGGATTTCCCTAAGTACACTTGTACATATGTATCATAGAGAGCGAAGGGTACTCGGGAATCCCTTACTTCTATGGTATCTCCGGTTCATGTGGCTACACGCATCGGGGCCTATTCAGGGGGTCACACTGGACCCATATAGCCCGTGGGTGGTTCTAGGATGATTAAGATACACATACCCAGGTTAGTGGTTTTAAAGGCATGCTAAACCCGATACCCTTTCTCGGCGTGGTTATATATATGTATGGTTGTGAGTTCATATGGTTGGTTTACTTGGTTTTAAAAATTGGCATTATTTTATTCTTATCCTGAGTACTTGCTAGCGTTCACCCGCTAACTCGTCTTTGGTTAGATGTATCCTCATGCGATACAGGAACTGACCATACTACTCCTGTTCATTGATCGGATTCGGGGATAATAAGTGTTGGATTGAAGTGGTGAACTTTCATTATTCAGAAGGCATCCATTTTATGGCATGGATTACTTTACATACTTTTGTCTTTTCATAGACTTTGGATTTTGGCTATGGTCGGGGGTATGTCCCGACTAGATACTCTTTGGTTTTATTTAGAGGCTTTATATGGACAACTGTGGACTTAGATATGGAATGGTCATGATATATCTATATATACATTGAATTATCATTTTTGGTTTGGTTGGTTGGTTATTGGATGGATTGACTTAGTTGGGTTGTTCTAGTAAGTAGACCTATCCCAAAGTCATTATATCTTCTATTTTTCTACCTTGTTATATGTTTGAAATTCATCAGACTCAAGGTGTATGTTGGTTGTTTGGATTAGGTACCGAGGTGATCTTCGGTCCCGGTTGGACTTGAGATGCCCATTACGACAAGGCCCCTGTTCAATTCGTGTTTAGTTGGTATTAGAGCCTAGGTTTCGGTGTCATAGGGTGTCCACAAAGTCGTTTCAACTAGAGTCTTTCTTATGAGTGTATTGTTCACCGCACTTATAATTAGGTGTTTACGAGACATTTAGGAATGTTTCACTTTCTTGTTGTTCTACTTTTGGGCTATGGAGTTTAAGGTCTTGAACTCTTCCCTCAATTTTCTTTTGGTTCACTTTGCAGATCATATCCTCCCAACTATCTAAAGTTCGTGGAAACTCGCCTGTCCTACTTGAGGATGACATGGAAGGATTTTGTCTAACTCATGGGGCACAGGCCTGGTCAAGGGTCAGAGTTTCAGATTTTGTTCGCAGAGTTCCACCAGTCTTCACTGACCCTACTCCGGAAGGTGGAACTCATGTTCAGTTACATCAAGGAGAGGTTACCAATGTCGAGTTTCGACATTCTATTCATCTATTGATGTATATAGTGATAACTCTGTCACGCCAGTCCGGTCCTATTGGTACGGGGGAGTATAAGGCAAGGTCAGGAAATTGGCAGAGTAAGAGGTCTCAGTTTTCTAAACAAAGTGAAGGTCAACTGTATGGTGGTAAGTGGTTCAAGTGGAAAAGTTGAGTGGTCCTAACTCTTGTTCTATGGCTAGTGGTTTTTACCCGAAGCTATTGGGAGATAGATGTTTTTAGATTGGTAATGTTTCTAGGGCACAAGGTGCCCAATCTCAAGCTGTTGAGGCTAAATTCACACCATCCTACCCTCCTTATCAGTTTTGTAGTCGGTCATATCGTGGTTGTTGCGAGAATGGAAGGAAATATTATTTTAATTATGGTTAATTGGGGCATATGTAACGAGAGTATCCCAGAAGGATTACTGCTTGGGCTAATAGAATACCGATCACCACTTCTATAGCTCTTGCACTAAGGGTGATATTTCTATCTCTGGCTCTTGTCGGTATTATCTCAATGCTTTTACTTCCCATAGGAGTCTGAGGCATCTTTTGATGCTGACACTAGTATGTTTAAAACTCTTTTCTCATTATGTGTGGGTTTACTTGGTCTGAGGTCTCCTCTCTCTTATGTGACCCCATTTATGATGGTGTAATTTTGTTTTAGTACCAAGGTTATTTTGGACTCTTTTTTCTATTTCTACTCCAGTAGATGACTCAGTGATTGCCAAATAGGGTTTATAGAGGGTGTATGGTATCTGCTGGCAGTAAAGGGTTTTTGGTCGACTTATTTGAATTAGATATGGTGGTTTTCGGTGTTATTCGGGGGATGGATTGGTTATACTTGTGCTAGCATTATTAGACTATCAGACCTATAAGGTTGTCTTTAAGCTCCTTAGTGATTCGGTTATGGGGTGGGAGGATGATTCCCTGGCTATTAAAGAAAAGGTTATATCATATCTTAGAGCTCGGAGATTGATCTCCAAAGTTTTTTTTATTATTTGGTCTAGGTTAAAGATTCTAACTCAAAAGGTCCTTTTTTGCGTTCGGTTTTTATGGTGAGTGAATTTCCTGAGGTCTTCCTGATAACCCTCATGGTGTCCTTTCTAATGGGGAGATTGAGTTATGGATTGGTCTTATTTTGGCCTCTTGTCCAATTTCTATTCATTTTTTATGGTTTTGATTGAGTTAGAGGAGCTTAAGGAGAAGTTACAGAACCCCTTAGATAAAGGTTTCATCCATCCTAGCGTTTCTTCGTGGGGTGCTTCTATTTTTCCATGCATAAGAGGGATGGTTTTCCCTAGAAATGCATAGGTTGTTGGTGGGTGAATAGGGAATTTAGAGTGTCCTCCTTGTGGGGTGGACCATATATGTATATTTCTCTATGGGGTACCTTGTTGGTAGTGCATAATGGTTGGTAGATGTTTGGTTTAAACTATCAGCATTGTTTGTAGTAAAGGAAGTATGTTAGATCGGGGATAACAATATGGGAATTGTGGAGGTAAATCGGTAGGTTGGATAAGGTGTGTGGAAGGGGTGAGGTTGATGGCTTTGGGAATATAAGAGTGGGAAAGTAGGGACACCTAGGTTGGTGGTTCAAAATGAATGGATGGATTTGGGGGGGGGGGGGGTCTATTCATTGGATGGGTTAGATCATGGATATTGGGCTCTAGGTAGCATTTCGTTGGATGAGGTATTAGGTATAGGACAACTAAGCATCCGTAGTGTGATCTTTTGAGCGGAGTATTGTGCTTATAGATCTAATAAGTTGAAGGTCAAGGTTTAAACTAAAATTTTCTTTCAGTGGTGGACTTTATAGGAAGGTTGAGGTGCATTTACTTTTATTCTAGTGATTGTCTCTTAACTCGGTTAATAGTACTCTACTAGTGTTGCATGCATTCTTATAACACTTATGCCTAAGGTTTGCATTCTGCATTGGTCTTGTTCCCTAGATATGAATCTTGACCTTATATTGCATTACCTATGATATATGCGGTCGTGTGTCTTTCGGTGTCTAATCCTAAGGACTCCTACTATGGTGTATTGTGTCGGGATGGTTCTTTATTCACGACCTAAGTGGTTTTTGTGAAGTACTTTGTGCCATGGTATGGCATCGTGTCTTATTTTAGGGGCATCGCTTGGGTGACATGAGAAATTCTTGTACTCTAGTGCCTTAATAACCCTTCTTATGTTAGGGTGGTAGTGTCTTTGGAGGTGTGGTAATGTTTTGAAATAGAAGAGAGCTAGAAATCCCTAAGTGGGAGAGAGTCTGGGGTGACTACTAGAGCTAATGTTTTTGAGGGTGAGGTAAGGCTGTTATCATGAGGAATGGATAGGAGAGGAATAGATGGTGATGATATTTTTAAAAATGATAGAGGTTACTAAATCTTTGGAAGGATAGATCATACCACGGGGGTAGAAAAGGTAGGATTGAACATTGTAATTGATGGATATACCAATCGTTGTGATGGATACCTAAGAGGCTTGATGGGGCATGACGTTTGGCTTCAAGGATGGGGCAGAGTAGCTCTTTTGGATGGATTTAAAGGGATAGAGCCCCATGGATTAGGTTAATTCCTTCTTGCTTTAAATAGGCTTGAACGTGGAAGTGGTATATGGTTAGATTTAGGTTCTCGTAATGATGTGTCTTTGGGGAATTCTAAGTTGAATTGGACTTGCTCTCAAGCATGAGTTCCATTCATCCGGTATTCCACATATTTATGTTAAGGTAAGGTATGGATGGTCCTTCATTGGTTAATTCCTTTGGGTGGTATTGGTATCTCGAATTCTTTATTCTTTAAGGATGTCCAGGTGAGGATCTTGGATTGGTAAGTTCTCTGGTTACGAACAAAAAGGTATGGATTCGGTGAAGGTTCTATGGTGGAACTAAAGTCTGAGGATGATAATTGAGATGCGGAAGTGGACATAGAGTCCAAGTATCCATGTTGGTTCTTTGATCTAGAAAACTCGTGCGTATGGTATGTGTTCCTCAACATATCTTGGTTTCCTAACTTGGTTAAAGTAAGAATTGGATTCCTTGGACCTTTGTTTTCTAACTTAGTTAGAGGTTGAGATGGAGGTGTTGGAATGTAAATCGTGCTTGGGGTATGTGATGATCTTCTCATCTTGATTCATGTCTATGTGTTCTATTTTGGTTTGAGGGAAGTTTGATTTGTGTTAATGTGTTATCTGGTGCTTGTGCTTACCTTTACCCGTCATTCGAGGACGAATGATCCTAAGTGGGGGAGAATGAAACACCCCAAAATTTGGCCCTTGCAAAAGAAATTCCTTGATTTTTGGACATTTTAGACAAGGTACGACTTATGGGTACTAGTAGTACCCTAGGATATAGATTAGTGGTCCTCTCTCATATGTTAGGAAATGTGTTCGGTGAGGGTTCTATCCAAGGTACGACTAGGCAACTTACTTGTCGTATGATAGGGTAAGAGTGGTACTTTGCCAAGTCGTATGATGCCATATGATTACCCTAGTTGAATTTGTCCAAGGTATGGCTAGGGGTACTTATCATACCTTGGGGTATGAGTTTGGCATGTGTTGTCATATGATGATCAGTATGAAGGACCATGGTAAGGTCTAGGGCACGAGTTAGGGTACTACTCGTACCCTAGGATACGACTAATGAGGGTGGTCGTACCTACCCTCCTGCGGGTTGGGTTTGCATCTTTTAAGCTGAAGGTAGTCTGGATATTTCCTACCCCAAAGCCCTTATGTACCCACATTATATAAACCTTGGTGGCCTCTCATAACACACTTTGGAAAGACATAAATACTCTCAAATCCTCTCTAAACTCTCTCTTGAAGATTGGAGGCTAGGGTTTCTATAAGTGTTCTTAAAAGGGCTTTAGAGTCAAGTTTCCTTACGTGAATGTTCTTGTATAATGCATGTTACTCCTCCCTCATTGTTAGTTCTAACTAAAGACATGTTTTAATGTGTTTTAAACATTGATTATGAATCATAAATAGTGGTTTTGAAAACCAATGTTGAGGGTTTTGGATTCATATTGTTGAGTAGTGTTTACTCTTGGTTTAAATTATGTTTTCACATGTTTTTGGTGGTGGTTTTCATATGTGGGTGCTTGTTGGTTGTGGTTTAACAAATCGATCATGGGTAACCCTAAACTTGATGGTTTATGCTTTGGTTCTGGTCGTGGTAAAGGTATGCCCTCAACATGTTTGATAAAATGCCTATGAGAATGTTTTTACTATATTGTTGAACTTTCATTGAAACTATTGCATGGTATGGTTTGGTAATAGAACCCTAAGTTGGTTTGGATGGTTTTTGGATGGGTTAAATGGTTTTGAACAATATGAATGGATTGGATTGGTTAAATGGTAAGGTCTTGGTGGTCATGGTAGTGTTTGAATGAAAACCTTGCGGGGTACATAGGAATCCCCCAAGTGAATGAAATAATGGAATTGATTTGAATGATGAACATCTTGTGGGATACATGGGAATTCCCCAAGCAAAACATAATAATTAAATACTTGTGGGGTTAATGGAAATCTCCAAAGTAAGCCTAATAATGATGTATTTCCGGGGTACATGGGAATCCCTCAAGTAAACTAAATAATGTAACCTATGGGGTACATAGGAATCCCCTAAGGTTGGCTAAGGACATTGCTTGCAACCTATAGTCGGTATGATGATACCACTTTTAATAGCCTCGATTAATAATAAATTAGTGTCTTGGTTGTGTGGAAATGGTTATAATTTAGCATTAATGGCGGGGTGTGATAGCTAACCGTGAAGGTGGGAGTTCAATGGATGAACACTAGAAACTCATGTTTGACGACATGAGGATTGGTCATGGAGACCATCTATGATACTTAAGGGGTACACAGGAATCCCCTAAGTATACTTATACATATGTATCATAGAGAGCGAAGGGTATTCGGGAATCCCCTACTCATATGGTATCACCGATTCATGCGGCTACACACATTAGGGCCCATTTAGGGGGTTACACTGGACCCAAATAGCCAGTAGGTGGTTATAGGACGGTTAAGCTACACATACCCAGGTTAATGGTCTTAAAGTCCCGATTCCTTTTCCCATTCCTTTTCCCAACATAGTTATATATATATGTATATTTGTGAATGCATATGGTTGGTTTACTTGGTTTTAAACATTGGCATTATTTTATCCTTATCCTGAGTACTTACTAGCGTTCACCCGATAACCCGTCTTTGGGTGGCTGTATCCCCACGCGAGCAAGAACTGGCCATACTACTCCTCCTGCTCATTGATTGGATTCAGGGACAATCGGTGTTTTATTAAAGAGGTGAGCTTCCATAGTTTGGACTGCATCTATTTCATCTCATGGATTACTTTACATACTTTTTTCTTTTCATAGACTTTGGTTTTTGGCTATGGTCGGGGGCATGTCCCGACTATATACTCTTTGGTTTGGTTTAGAGGATTTGTATGGGCAACTGTGGACTTGGGTGTGGAATGGTCACAATACATTTATATATGTACATTGGATTGTCGTTTTTGGTTTGGTTTGTTAGTTATTGGATGGATTGACTTGATTGGGTTGGTCTAGTAAGTAAACCTAACCCAAAGTCATTATATCTTCTAATTTGCTACCTTGTTATATGTTTTGAATTCATTCGACTCGGGGTGTATGTTGGTTTGTTCGATTGGGTATCGGGGGTGGTCTCCAGTCTAGATTGGACTTGAGATGCCCATTACGACAAGGCCTCGATTCTGGTTGTATTAGTCTTCCATCAATTTTTGTAATACCCCGTACTTCTACCTAGCTTAAAATTATCCTAGAAGTGTTAGACTTTTTTCAAAGATGAATCCACTTTTATACATGTGGTATTTTCAAGATTTTTAATTTTTATCATGTGGGAAATTCAATAAGCTTCCCATCGATATCAAATTCGCCCAAATCCGACTCTCGGGCGAAGAGTTAGAGGCTTTTTAGTGATACAGTGTATCACCTAAGCCATCAGCGCATCGCAGAGACAACATAAATGGCAATTGTCTATTTCCAGTGTTTTTCTGCGATAGTGGCGCATTGCACCAAACTTCCAGGTTGCAAACAAAGTGGCTACGCGATAGCTCCACGTCGCGCTACCATGCAATTTCCCATTTTTCACTTTCCAGAGTCACGGCGCTATAGCGCCACATCGTGCCAGGGGTCCAAATCGGGAAATTTTTACAGAATTAAAATACACGAGGGTTAAAAGGGTCAATTTCTCACCCCTATATATACCCAATAACACCTGATTCAGCCATAATTCACCCAAAATATATTGTTTCTCTCAAGAACAAGCTAGGGTTTTCAATTGGGGATTCAAATCCAAGATCCAAATTCAAGAATCTCTCCATCAATCTTCGTAGAATCAAGAACTAAGGTATGCACAGTGTTGATTCATGGACTCCTTTCCTTCAGGAAGCTCAAGAACCCTATTTTAAACTATATGTCATGATGTTCTTGTTTTGAATTGATTATGTTCATGTTGTTATTGTTGTATGACTACCAAGCTTGCATCCTTATTATGTTTTCATGAAACTATGTTAGTATAGGGTTAAAATTCACGAAATTGAGTTAAATTGTAGAACCATGTTGTATTAAATTGATGATCATACCTATGCCCTAAGTGTGCATGCAAGGTGTTTGATAATATGCACTAATGAATGAATGATGATCAAGTACTTAGTTTCCATGTGTCAAGATCATGTCATGCCTCTTAAGTTATGCTATACCTACTTGATTAAGATGATTCCCATGAAAACCTATGCATTGTGATGGTTTGATGAGATGTTCATAAGATTAGAAGCATGAAATTATGCCATGTTTATATGCATTACTATCCATGTACATCATTATGAAGATTATGTGCTTCATGAAATCCCCAACTATGAAATTATGAATTGTTGATATTGGTCATGTGATCAAAAGTGTTAAGCCTTGTCAGTTTCATTCTATCGAGTCCTGGGGGTATTTGTACCCAATAATTTAGCTGTGTGCCTAGAGCCATGTCATGTTTTCATGATAATATTAGTCAATCCATGATCAGTAAAATTTAGTTAGTCTCATGACTCATGAAAACTTAGTAAATTCAGTATCAATCCAGTCTCTCTCAGAAATCTCAGTACTCAGTAATCTCGGTAACTTCAGTATTCCCAGCAAATCTCAGTAACTTCAGTACCCTTAGTCAGTCCTCAGATCTCAGTAGCATTCCTTCAGTAAACAAAGCTCAGCGAACTCAATTTAACTCGGCTAAACAATACCATCAGTAACAGTTCAGTTTAGTAGAATCAATTTAGTGTCTATTCAGTTGGGAGTAGGATTCGGCACCGAGTGAACCTAAGGATGGGGACTCACTTGTTATTTAGTGGACGGTGTGATCCTTAAAAGAAATCCTTGTGTTTTAGAACTACGTAGCCAGTATAGGTTGAGATGTAACCCTATGCATAGGGCTACTAATACATCTCATTTGAGTTTTTCCTTACAAGAAGGGTTGACGGAAGAGCTCCTTGTCAGAGTGGGTTTACTCACAGATTGTCTTTACTCGTGGAATGGTACTGACACCCTTCCAGTTGGGGTTATAGGTTGGACCCCACCAGTCAGTTCTAGGGCATATCAGTTAAATGATTACCTCCCACAGTCTCAGTTTCAGTCTCAGTCTCAGTCTGAGTAATAGAACTCAGATAGTTCTACAGATTTTAGAACTGTCAGATACAATCACTTAGTACAATATGGAATTCAGCTAGTTCCATCAGAACTTAGACTTCGAGATACAGTCTCTCAGTATCAATATACTAGTTATACAAAAATCATGTTATCAGTATTCAGACTCAGGACTGTCAGATACAGTCAATTAGATTAGTTCTTCATAATCAGAACTATCAGAAACAAATATTCAGATTATCCATATCAGTAAACTCAGTTGTCAGCTTACTACTAATACAGTTAATCTGTATTCCAGTAATAGTAAACTCAGATATCAGTAAATCCCTGTTATCAGTAGACTCAGTAGTCAGAACTCAGTATTCAGTCCTATCACGATGTCAGTCACAGTTACGTATTCATGCATGTATTTTTACGTTCATGTTAGTCAGTCAGTTAGTATTATTCATGCATATAAACTCCTTGCATTCATCCTACCTCACTTGCATACCAGTACATTTCAACGTACTGACGTATTTGCACTATGGTGTTTTACTTTACGCCATAGGTTCAGAAGCACGTGCTCCAAGGCACTAGTAGCATTTCATATTCCAGCACTAGTAGATTTGCAGTGAGTCCTCATCATTCAAGGATGATATTATTTCTTTATTATTATTTATTATCTCAGTTCTGTATCTGTAGATGGATTTAGTTGGAGACATGTTTCTTCAACTCCTTATTCAGTTCAGTTTAGAGGCTTTCAGACTATAACATGCCAGATAGTTACTTTAGATTTGTTTTGGTATTTGTTATATCATTTTCAGACATTTTTTTATCATATGTTTATTTAGTTTTGAACCTTATGGACTTACAGTTTTTACATATTCCACATAATTTCAGTATATTATTCAGTGCTTAGTTATAGATATTAGTCATGGGTTAGCTTGTGGTCCTTCGGGGTCATAGGCACTGTGTAGCATTCCGGGTACCAGATTTGGGGAGTTACAAACTTGGTATCAGAGACTAAGGTTCAATAGTTTCCTAGGAAGTTTGAAAAGCCACATCTAGTAGAGTCTTGTACATGGGTGTGTTGTGCACCATACATATGTATAAGAGGCTATGAGATGTTTTAGGAGTAGTTTCCGTTCTTTCAGTATTCATGTCGTGCTAGTGAGCATAGGCTCAAAGTTAAACTCTAAGTTTAATCTTCTTTTTTCTTTTATTTACAGAACATTCCTCCCAAAAGGACTAACGAAAGGGGAACCAAAAATCAGTCAGCACTTCAGCCCATCCATCCAGATTCTCTAGATGAGTATGTCTATCATGCAAAATTCATGACTGCATTTACTACTCTAGCCAGTTCAGTCGCAGCTTAGAATGAACGGCCAGCTGCTGTTCCAGCCAACCTAGTGGAAAATTCTGTTGCAGCCAGGATTTGGGACTTCACCTGAATTAATCCTTCCCTATTCTCCGGTTCTAAGTCAGGAGAGGATCTACATGAGTTTCTAGATTAGGTTCAGAAAGTCACAGACATCATGGGAGTGACTTCCAGTAAGAGTGCCGAGTTAGCCATCTATCATCTACAAGATGTAGCCTATACGTGGTTTAAATAGTGGAAGGTAGATAGGGGTACAGATGTAGATCCCATAGATTGGGAAGAGTTTGCTACAACTTTCTTAGATAGGTTCTTTCCCATAGAGCAGAAGGAGGTTAATGTGTTAGAGTTCATCAATCTCAGACAAGGTAGCATGAGCGTGAAAGAATACTCCCTTAAGTTCACTCAGTTAGCTAGGTACGCTCCCCATGTAGTAGCAGACAGTAGATCCAGAATGAGTAAGTTTGATTCTGGAGTTTCAGGTAGAGTGGTCAAGGAGTGAAGAACTGCGATGTTTATTAAGGAGATGGACATATCTAGGCTTATGGTCCATGCTCAATATATTAAAGAGAAGAAACTTAAGAAGAAGGAGAGAGAAAATAAGAGGGCCAGTACAGGTAGTTATAGTTTTGTTCAGTCAGGCTGGCAGGGTGGTAATCGTTTTTAGTTGTGTAAAAAATGTTCAGCCCCTGTTCACTCTTCAGCTAGTGTGCCTGTACCAAAGTTTAGAAATGACCGTAGGGATGGGGAATCAGACTCCAAGGCCCAGGGTAGTGAGAGTAGGGTTTTTACTCTTCTACTTTGAAAAGAGTGTGGTAAGTGTCATAAGGGGGTGTCTAGAGCGGACAGTAATGTGTGCTTCGGATGTGGTGATTTTGGTCACAAGGTCTGAGACTATCCTAAAAACGGTCCTCAAAGTCAGTGTGATTGTTCTTCAGCTCAGTCTGGTCGCCCGAAATGGCAGGGCACCAATTCCAGCGCTATCAGTGGGCAACGCCCAAACAGACTTTATGCACTTCAGTCCCGACCAAATCAGGAAAATTCTCCTGATGCAACCACTGGTATGTTACAGATCTCTTATTTACATGTTCACACTTCTTTAGATTCATGAGTTTCTTTTCTTTTAAAACCTTGCATAACAGTTAAACTTTGGGGTCAGAAAGTCAAGCCTTCAGATTCTAGTTATAGTTCCAGTATGTGTAGATAATCAGTAAGGAAAGACGACTCCCGACCCATTCCTATCTTAGTGCAAAGTTTCATACTATAGTCATCATGATATTTACGCATGCTACCCATTTTAGTTCCATGAATACAGCTTGTATCCATATGCTTCTCATAGAATAGTGTGTGCTCTAAGTTCCTAGTATAAGGAATTCCAGTTCACTTAGTGTCATGACTCATGCCCCATGAAACACAGAAATTCCAGACTTAGGTCATGCAACTCTTGACTCATGTACTCGTGTCAAGCTTTACAATATACTTAGCCCATATGACTCACGTTCCACTTCTAGTGAGCAGCCAAACTTAGTAGTGTCATGTACACCCTCAGCTTAAATCCCTTGATAAATTCATGATTTTGGTTATCTAGTCCTTAGGCCTCAGTTAAATGTCAAATTCGATATATCCTTGGCGTATGTCAATTGTCTGTAAGCAATTATCAGAACTCAGTTATAGTTTCAGTGATAAGTTTTAGTAATCAACATTCAATCCCAGAATCAAATACTTCAGAACCATTCTAAACCTCAGTTACCAGAAATCAACGTTTAGTCTCAATTACCATCTTAGCTATGATCTCAGTCCCAGTTCTAGTTCGGTAATCAGATTAGAAATTCAGTCCAATTTCAGGATAGCTTGACAATGTTATAGTTATTAATTACTGAGTCAGTAGTACCTCAATATCTCAGTTTACAGAATGTTCCCAATCACATTAGACGCCTAGCCTAGCATTCTTGAGGTAATATAGTTTTCACTCATTCATGCTCAATTGCCTTATGTTATCCAGTCAGTCATTACCTTCCATGAATGATACTCTACCATTTCATTTCAACTCTTTAGACTAAGTACAGACCAGCCTTGCAGACTCACTATTCATCTATCAGTCTTTCATTTAATTGGATATGTTAGTAAGCTTATGCATCATGCTCAACACCCACGTGAATCTTTTCAGTAGTCTTAGTTGCAGGGCATGAGGGTTAGTTACTTCATCTTAGATGATGTTCATAGGTCTCAAATCAACTTACCGAATCTCAATCAGGTTATGATTTTCTTACTCAGCTGTCTTATACAGACAAATTCATACAGTTTGGTTTCCATGTCCCCAGCTATGCGCTCTAGCCGAAATCTCATGAAAGAATTTAACCATTCTAAGATGAACCAATCAGATAGATGCAAACTCAGCTCAATTCATGTATCATGCCTTAGTTTCAGATCTCAGATAATTAGTTATGACTCAATTCCTAGGTGCCTTGTACATCACCTCAGTTTACCTCAACAGCTCAGTCCAACCAATATTCCTCAAGGGACCTAGTGTCCTAGGGGGAGATATGATATATTCCCCCAAACTTTCATAACATAAACATGCTACTCTCTTCTTGTAACAAATCTAGTTTGGAGTAGTGAATACCCATAATTTGACCCTCTAGCTCCAATCGTGGTCGTACGCCATGTACTCAAGGTACTCAGTTCAGATCACAATATTCAGCTCATGTATCATGTTCTAGACCCAGTTACGTTCTCATGTTTCCGCTCATGCATATTAAGTAGTTAAACTCAAACTCAACCCAAGGCAATAACTTTTCTTAAGCTTATCTAGTTTTTTGTTTAGATTTTAGTTACAAATGTGGTATTTAGTTCCATGCTCAGTTTCTATTTCCAACTTGGTATATTTACCCTTGCATTCTTAGTCACATATTCATGAGTCAGTTTAGTTATGTATTCATGCATTAGATATGCGTGATCAGCTTATCAGTACTCTCAGTCATGCATCAGCTCAGTGATAAAATCATGCATTAGATATGCATGCTCAACATGAATCACAGTAATGTCAGTCAAGTAGTCATGTTTCAGTTGTTCATGTTCAATATGTGCTTCATCCTATCATTTATCCTATCTCAATCAGTCTCATTCAAGGACGAAATCCCAAGGGGGAGATATCGTAATACCCCGTACTTCTACCTAGCTTAAACTCATCCTAGAAATATTAAAGACTTGTTTCAAAGATTAATAAGCTTTTATACATGTGGTGTTTTCAATATTTTCACTTTTTATCATGTGGGAAATTCAATAAGCTTCCCATCGATATCAAATTCGCCCAAATACGACACCCGTATGAAGAATTAGAGCCTTTTTAGTGAGATAGTGTATCACCTGAGCCATCAGCGCGTCGCGGAGACAGCTTAAATGACAATTGTCTTTTTCCAGTCTTTCTCCACGATAGTGGTGCGTCATGCCAAACTTCTAGGTCACAAACAAAGTGGCAACATGATAGCTCCGCGTCGCGCCACCATGCAATTTCCCATTTGTCACTTTCAAGAGACACGACGCGTTAGCGCCGCGTCGCATCAGCGGTCCAAATCAAAAAAATTTCACAGAATTAAAATATGCATCCAAGGGTTAAAATGGTCAATTTCTCACCCCTATATATACCCAATAACACATGATTCAACTATATTTCACCCAAAATATATTGCTTCTCTCAAGTTTCTCTCAAGAACAAGCTAGGGTTTTCAATTGGGGATTCAAATCCAAGACCCAAATTCAAAAATCTCTTCATCAATCTTCATAGAATCAAGAACTAAGGTATGCACATTGTTGATTCATGGACTCCTTTCGATCATGAATCTCAAGAACCCTATTTTAAACTATATGTCATGATATTCTTATTTTGAATTGATTATATTCATGTTGTTATTGTTGTATGACTGCTAAGATTGCATCCTTATCATGTTTTCATGAAACTATGTTAGTATAGGGTTGAAATTCATCCAATTGAATTAAATTGTGGAACCATGTTGTATTAAATTGATGATCATACCTATGCCCTAAGTATGCATGCAAGGTGTTTGATAATATGCCCCAATGAATGAATGATGATCAAGTACTTAGTTTCCATGTGTCAAGATCATGTCATGCATCTTAAGTTATACTAAACTGACTTGATTAAGATGATTACCATGCAAACCTATTCATTGTGATTGCTTGATGAGATGTTCATAAGATTAGAAGCACGAAATTATGCCATGTTTATACGCATTACTATCCATGCAACATTATGATGATCATGTGCTTCATGAAATCCCCAACTATGAAATTATGAATTGTTGATATTGGTTATGTGATCAAAAGTGTCAAGCCTTGTCAGTTTCATTCTATCGAGTCCTGGGGGTACTTGTAATCGACAATTTAGCTGTGTGCCTAGATCCATGTCATGTTTTCAAGATAATCTCAGTCAAGCCATGATCAGTAAAATTTAGTCAGTCTCATGACTCAAGAAAACTTAGTAAATTCAGTATCAGTCCAGTCTCTCTCAGAAATCTCAGTACTCAGTAATCTCGGTAACTTCAGTATTCCCAACAAATCTCAGTAACTTCAGTACCCTTAGTTAGTCCTCAGATCTCAGTAGCATTTTTTCATTCAACAAAACTCAGCTAACTCGGTTTAGCTAACTAAATAATACCATCAATAACAGTTTAGTTTAGTATAATCAATTTAGTGTCTATTCAGTTGGGAGTAGGATTCAGCACCAAGCGAACCCAAGGATGGGGACTCACCTGTTATTCAGTGGAGGGTGTGATCCTTAAAAGCAATCCTTGCATTCCAGAACTACGTAGCCCACATAGGTTGAGATGTACCCCTATACGTAGGGCTACTAATACATCTCATTTGAGTTTTTCCTCACAGGAGGGGTTGACGAAAGAGATCCCTGTCAGAGAGGGTTTACTCATAGCTTGTCTTTACTCGTGGCACAGTACTGACACCCTTCCAGCTGGGGTTATAGGTTATACCCCACTAGTTATTTCTGGGGCATATCAGTTAGATGATTACCTCACACAATCTCAGCTTCAGTCTCAGTCTCAGTAATAGAACTCAAATAGTTCTATAGATTTCAGGACTGTCAGATATAGTCACTCAATATAGTACGAAACTCAGCTAGTTCCATTAGAACTTTGAATGCTAGATACAGTAGCTCAGTATCAGTATACTAGTTATATGAAACTCGTGTTATCAGTATTTAGACTCAGGACTGTCAAATACAGTCAATCAGATCAGTTCTTCATAATTAGAACTATCAAAAACAAATATTCAGATTATCCATATTAGTAAACTTAGTTGTCAACTTACCTGTAGTAAAGTTAATCTGTATTCTAGTAATAGTAAACTCAGATATCAGTAAATCCCTATTATCAGTAGACTCAGTAGTCAGAACTCAGTATTCAGTCCTATCACGATGTCAGTCACAGTTACGTATTCATGCATGTATTCTTACGTTCATGTTATTCAGTCAGTTAGTATTGTTCATGCATATGAACCCCTTGCATTCAGCCTACCTTACTTGCATACCAGTATATTCTAACGTACTGATACATTTACGCTATGGTGTTTTACTTTACGCCATAGGTTTAGAAGTACGTGCTCCAGAGCATCAGTAGCATTTTAGATTCCAGCAGTAGTAGATTTACAGTGAGTCCTCATCATTCGAATATGATATGATTTCTTTGTTATTATTTTTTATCTCAGTTCAGTATCTGTCGATGGAGTTAGTTGGAGATATGTTCCTTCAACTCCTTATTCAATTCAGTTTAGAGGCTTTTAGACTATAGCATGCCAGACATTTACTTTAGATTTGTTTTGGTATTTGTTATATCATTTTCAGACATTGTTTTATCAGATGTTTATTCAGTTTTGAACCTTATGGACTTATAGATTTTACCTATTCTGCATAATTTCAGTATATTATTCAGTGCTCAGTTACAGATATCAGTCATGGGTTAGCTTGTGGTCCTTTGGGGTCATAGACACAGTGTAGCATTTCGGGTACCAGATTTGGTGCATTACAAACTTGGTATCAGAGCCTAAGGTTCAACAATATCCTAGGAAATTTGAAAATCCGCATCTAGTAGAGTCTTGTACATGGGTGTGTTGTGCACCATACTTATGTACACGAGGCTATGAGATGTTTTAGGAAAAGTTTCCCTTCTTTCAGTATTTATGTCGTGCCAGTGAGAATAGGCTCAAAGTTAAACTCTCAGTTTAATCCACTTCTTTCTTTCATTTACAGAACATGCCTCCTAAAAGGACTAACGAAAGGGGAACCGAAAATTAGTCAGCACTTCAGCCCATCCAGCCAGATTCTCTAGATGAGCATGTCTCTCATGCAGAATTCAGGACTGCATTTACTACTCTAGCAAGTTCAATCGCAACTTAGAATGAATGTCCAGTTGTTATTCCAGCCAACCTAGTGGCAAATTCTACTGTAGCCAGGATTCGGGACTTTACTCAAATGAATCCTCCCCTATTCTCCAGTTCTAAGTCAGGAGAGTATCCACAAGAGTTCCTCGATTAGGTTCAGAAAGTCACAGACATCATGGGAGTGACTTCCAGTGAGAGTGACAAGTTAGCCACCTATCAGCTATAAGATATAGCCCATACATGGTTTAAACAGTGGAAGGTAGATAGAGGTACAGATGCAAATCCCATAGATTGGGAAGAGTTTGCTACGAATTTCTTAGATAGGTTCTTTCCCATAGAGCAGAAGGAGGATAAAGTATTAGAGTTCATCAATATTAGACAAGGTAGCATGAGTATGAAATAATACTCCCTTAAGTTCACTCAGTTAGCAAGGAACGCTCCCCATATAGTAGCAGACAGTAGATCCAGAATGAGTAAATTTGTGTCTGGGGTTTAATATAGAGTGCTTAAGGAGTGCAGAACTATGATGTTGATTAATAATATGGACATATCTAGGATTATGGTCCATGATCAATAGATTGAAGAGAAGAAACTTAAGAAGAAGGAGAGAGAAAATCAGAGGGCTAGAACAGGTAGTTATAGTTTTGCTCAACCAGGGAGGCAGGGTGGTAATCATTTTCTGTTGTGTCAAAAATATTTAGCCCCAGTTCACTCTTCAGCTAATGTGCTAGTACCAAAGTTCATAAATGAACGTAGGGATTGTGCATCAGGCTCCAAGGCCCAGGTAGTAAGTGTAGGGTTTTTACTCATCCGTTTTGCAAAGAGTATGGTAAGTATCATAAGAGGGTGTGTAGAGCCGACTATAATATGTGCTTCGGATGTGGTGAGTCAGGTCACAAGTCCCGAGACTATCCTAAAACCAGTCCTCGAAGATAGCATGGTCGTTCTTTAGCTACGTCTGGTCGCCCGAAATGATAGGGCACCAATTCCAGTGCTATCAGTGGGCAACGCCCAAACCAACTTTATACACTTCAGTCTCGACCGAATCAGAAAAGTTCTCCTGATGTAGCTACTGGTATTTTATAGATCTCTCATTTAAGTGTTCACGCTTCTTCAGATTCATGAGTTTCTTTTCTTTTGAAACCTACATAGCAGTTAAACTTTGGGGTCAGAAAGTCAAGCCTTCAGATTCTAGTTATAGTTCCAGTATGTGTAGATAATCAGTAAGGGAAGACGACTCCTGTCCCATTCTTGTCTTAGTTCAAAGTTTCATACTATAGTCATCATGATATTTACGCATGCTACCCATTTCAGTTCCACGATTACAGCTTGTATCCGTATGCTTCTCATAGAATAGTGTGTGGTCCAATTTCATAGTATAAGGAATTCTAGTTCACTTAGTGTCACGAATCATGCCCCATGAAACAAAGAAATTCTAGACTCAGGTTATGCATCTCATGACTCATGTACTCATGTACTCATGTTAAGCTTTACTATGTGCTTAGTTCATATGACTCACGTCCCACTTCTAGTGAGCAGCCAAACTTAGTAGTGTCATTTACACCCTCAGCTTAAAGCCCTTGATAAATTCATGATTTTGGTATTCTATTCGTCAAGCCTCAGTTAAGTGTAAAAATCAATATATCCCTATTGTATGTCAATTTTCCGTAAGCAGTTATCAAAACTCAGTTACAGTTTCAGTGTTCAGTTTCAGTAATCAGCATTCAGTCCCAGAATCAAATACTTCAGCACTAGTCTAAACCTCAGTTACCAGAAATCAACGTTTAGTGTCAATTACCATCTTAGCTACGATCTCAGTCCCAGTTCTAGTCTGGTAATCAGATCAGAAATTTAGTCCAGTTTCAAGATAGCTTGACAATGTTATAGTTATCGATTTCTCAGTCAGTAGTACCTCAATACCTCAATTTACAGAATGTTCCCAATCACATTAGACGCCTAGCCTAGTATTCTTAAGGTAATATAGTTTTCACTCATTCATGCTCAGTTGCCTCATGTTATCCAGTCAGTCATTACCTTCTATGAATGATACTCTACTATTTTAGTTCAACTATTCATACTAAGTACAGACCAGCCTTGTAGACTCAGTATTCAACTATCGATCCTTCAGTTAATTGGATAAGTCAGTACGGTTATGCATTCATGCTCAGCACCCACGTGAATCTTTTCAGTAGTCTTAGTTGTAGTGCATGAGGATTAGTTACTTCATCTTAGATGATATTCATAGGTCTCAACTCATTTTATCAAATCTCAATCAAGTTATGATTTTCTTACTCAGCTGTCTTAGACAGACAAATTCATACAGTTTGGTTTCCATGTCCCCAGCTATGCGCTCTATCCAAAATCTCATGAAAGAATTTAACAGTTCTAAGATGAAACAATTAGATAAATGGAAGACCAGCTCAGTTCATGTATCATGCCTTAGTTTTAGATCTCAGATAATTAGTTATGAATCAATTCCTAGATGCCTTGTGCATCATCTTAGTTTTCCTCAGCAGCTCAGCCCATCCAGTATTTCTTAAGGGACCTAGTGTCCCAAAGGGGAGATACACAATACTCCCCCAAACTTTCATAACATAAACATGCCGCTCTCTTCTTGTAACGTATCCAATTTAGAGTAGTGAGTACCTATAAGTTGACCCTCTAGCTCCTATCGTGGTCATATCCCATGTACTCAAGGTACTCAGTTCAGATCATAATATTCAGCTCATGTATCACATTCCAGGCCCAGTTACTTTCTCATGTTTCTGCTCATGCATATTAAGTAGTTAAACTCAGACTCAGTCCAAGGCAATAACTTTTCTTAAGCTTATCCAGTTTTATGTTCAGATTTTAGTTACAAATGTGGTATTCAGTTCGATGCTCAGTTTTCATTTCAAACTTTGTATCTTTACCCTTGCATGTTCAGTCACATGTTCATTAGTCAGTTCAGTTATGTATTCACTCATCAGATATGTGTGATCAGCTTATTAGTACTCTCAGTCATGCAATCATGTATTAGCTCAGTCATAAAATCAAGCATCAGATATGCATGCTCAGTATGAATCACAATAATGTCATTCAAGTAGTCATGTTTCAGTAGTTCATGTTCATTATGTGCTTTATCCTAGCATTTCTCCCATCTCAATCACTCATTCGAGGATGAATATTATCAAGTGGGAGATATTGTAATACCCCGTACTTCTACCTAGCTTAAAATCATCCTATAAATATTAAATACTTGTTTCAAAGATGAATCCACTTTTATACTTATGGTATTTTCAATATTTTCACTTTTTATCATGTGTGAAATTCAACAAGCTTCCCATCGATATCAAATTCACCCAAATCCGACACCCGGATGAAGATTTAAAGCCTTTTTAGTGAGACAATGTATCACTTGAGCCATCAACACATCGCGGAGATAACTTAAATGGAACTTGTCTATTTCCAGTGTTGCTCTGCGATAGTGGTGCATCGCGCTAAACTTCCAGGTGGCAAACAAAGTGTCTCCGCGATAGCTCCACATCGCACCATAGTGCAATTTTCTATTTGTCACTTTTCGGAGACACGGCGTGATAGCGCTGCTTCGCGCCAGGGGTTCAAATTAGAAATTTTTCACAGAATTAAAATACGCGTCCATGGGTTAAAAGGGTCAATTTCTCACCCTTATATATACCCAATAACACATGATTCAGCAATATTTCACCCAAAATATATTGTTTCTCTCAAGAATAAGCTAGGGTTTTCAATTGGGGATTCAAATCTAAGACCCAAATTTATGAATCTCTCCATCAATATTTATAGAATCAAGAACTAAGGTATGCAAAGTGTTTATTCATGGACTCCTTTCGGCCATAAAGCTCAAGAACCCTATTTTAAACTATATGTCATGATGTTCTTGTTTTGAATTGATTATGTTTATGTTGTTATTGTTGTATGACTACCAAGATTGCATCCTTATTATGTTTTCATAAAACTGTGTTAATATAGGGTTGAAATTCATGCAATTGATTTAACTTTTGGAACCATGTTGTATTAAATTGATGATCATACCTATGCCCTAAGTGTGCATGCAAGGTGTTTGATAATATGACTCAATGAATGAATAATGATCAAGTACTTAGTTTCCATATGTCAAGATCATGTCGTGACTCTTAAGTTATGCTATACCTACTTGATTAAGAGGATTCCCATGCAAACCTATGCATTGTGATTGCTTGATGAGATGTTCATAAGATTAGAGATACGAAATTATGCCATGTTTATACGCATTACTAGCAATGTACAACATTATGATAATCATGTGCTTCATGAAATCCCCAACTATGAAATTATGAATTATTGATATTGGTCATGTGATCAAAAGTGTCAAGCCTTGTCAGTTTCATTCTATCGAGTCCTGGAGGTACTTGTACCCAATAATTTAGCTGTGTGTCTAGAGCCATATCATGTTTTCTCGATAATCTCAGTCAATCCATGATCAGTAAAATTTAGTCAATCTCAGGACTCAGGAAAACTCAGTAAATTCAATATCATTCAAGTCTCTCTCAGAAATCTCAGTACTCAGTAATCTCGGTAACTTCAGTATTCCCAGTAAATCTCAGTAACTTTAGTACCCTCAGTTAGTCCTTAGATATTAGTAGCATTTTGTTAGTTAACAAAACTCAGCGAACTCAGTTTAGCTCCACTAAACATTAACTTCTGTAATATTTCAGTTTAGTATAATCAATTCAATGTCTATTCAGTTGGGAGTAGGATTCAATATCGAGTGAACCCAAAGATGGGGACTCACCTATTATTCAGTGAAGGGTGTGATCCTTAGAAGAAATCCTTGCATTCCAGAACTACGTAGCCAACGTAGGTTGAGATGTACCTCTAAGCGTAGAGCTACTAGTACATCTCAATTGAGTTTTTCCTTACAGGAGGGGTTGACAGAAGAGCTCCCTGTCAGAGAGGATTTACTCATAACTTGTCTTTACCTATGGCACGGTACTGACACCCTTCCAGCTGGGGTTACAGGTTAGACCCCACCAGTCAGTTTTGGGGCATGTTGGTTAGATAATTACCTCCCACAGTCTTAGTTTTAGTCTCAGTCTTAGTCTTAGTAATAGAACTCAGATAGTTCTAAATATTTTAGGACTGTTAGATATAGTCACTCAGTACAGTACGAAACTCAGCTAGTTCCATCAAAACTTAGACTACTAGATACAGGTGCTCAGTATCAGTGTACTAGTTATGCGAAACTCATGTTATCAGTATTCAAACTCAAGACTGTCAGATACAGTCAACCAGATCAGTTCTTCATAATCAGAACTATCAGAAACAAATATTTGGATTATCTATATCAGTAAACTTAGTTGTCAGCTTACCAGTAATACAGTTAACCTATATTCCAGTAATAGTAAACTCAGATATCAGTAAATCTCTATTACCAGTAGACTCAGTAGTCAGAACTCAGTATTCAGTCCTATAATAATGTCGGTCACAGTTACATATTCATGCATGTATTCTTACGTTCATGTTAGTCAGTCAGTTAGTATTTTTCATGCATATGAAACCCTTGCATTCAGTCTACCTCACTTGCATACTAGTATATTCCAACGTACTAAAGCATTTGTGCTATGGTGTTTTACTTTATGCCATAGGTTTAGAAGCACGTGCTTTAGAGCATCAGTAGCATTTAATATTCCAGCAGTAGTAGATTTGCTGTGAGTCCTCATCATTCAAGGATAATATGATTTCCTTATTATTATTTATTATCTTAGTTCAGTATTAGTAGATGAAGTTAGTTGGAGACATGTTCCTTTAACTCCTTATTCAATTTAGTTTAGAGGCTTTCGGACTATAGCATGCCAGATAGTTACTTCAGATTTGTTTTGGTATTTGTTATATCATTTTCAGACATTATTTTATTATATATTTATTCAATTTTGAACCTTATAGCCTTATAACTTTTATGTATTCCGCATAATTTTAGTATATTATTCAGTACTCAGTTATAGATATCAGTCATGCGTTTGATTGTGGTCCTTTGGGGTCATAAGCACTGTGTAGCATTCCGAGTACCAGATACAGGGCGTTATAATTTTTGGATTTGTTTGTTATTATGTTCCTAGATGATATTTTGGTCTACTCTAAGAGTGAGGTGGATCATGTTGATCACCTAAGTATTGTATTGAAGACCTTAAAGGAGCAGCAGTTGTATGCCAAATTCTCAAAAAGTGAATTATGGTTGAATGTTGCTACTTTTCTGGGTCTTGTTATTTCTAGTGAGGGGATCATGGTGGATCCAAAAAAGGTTACAGTGGTTAGGAAGTGTGCTAAACCCATGACTCCAACCGATATTTAGAGTTTCTTGGGTTTAGCTGCTACTAATGGAGGTTTGTGGAAAGTCTTTTGACAATAGCTGCCTCATTTACTCAATTGACTCTGAAGAAGGTAAAGTTCTCCTAGTCTAATGGTTGTGAGGTTAGTTTTGAGAAGATGAAGGATAAGCTAACTTCGGCTTTAGTTTTGACTTTTCCTGAAGGCCCGAATGGGTTTGTGGTTTATTGTTATGTCTTTTATGTTGGACTTAGTTGTGTTTTGATACAGAATGGTATGGTAATAGCCTATGCTTCTAGGCAGTTGAAGGTGTATGAGAGGAACTATCCTACTCATGATTTGGATCTGTTAGTTGTGGTATTTGTATTGAGAATTTGGTGGCACTATTTATATGGGGTGCATGTGGATATCTTCTCGGATCATAAGAGCCTGCAGTATGTGTTAACTCAGAAAGAACTTAACCTCAGACAAAGAAAGTGGCTTGAGCATCTCAAGGACTATGACATGAATCTTCTCTACTACTCAGGTAAAGCCAACATAGTTGCTGATGCTCTTAGCAGGTTATCCATTAAGATTCTTGTTCATGTGGATTAGGAGAAATGGGAGTTGGTGAAGGAAAATCACTATTTTTTCTAACCTTAGAGTTTGCATCTTGGACTCTAAGGATGGTGGTGTGTTCATTCAGAAGGTAGCACAGTCATATTTTGGTGCTGAAATCAAGGAGAAATAGATGTTAGATCCTATCTTTTTGAGGATCAAAGGTGATGTTAGTGGGAAGAAGGTGATGGATTTCGAGATTTATGGTGATGGTACTTTGAGGTCCCAAGGAAGGTTTTGCATTCCCAACATTGATGGTTTGTGAGAAAAGATATTAGCTGAGGCGCATGATTCACGTTATGTTGTATATCCTGGTTTGATGAAAATGTATCATGACCTCAAGGAGATATATTGGTGGTATGGTATGAAGAAGGATGTGGCTAATTTTGTGGCCACGTGTATGGTGTGTCAACAAGTAAAAGTGGAATACATGAGGCCCAGAGGATTGTACCATGAAAATGAATTTCCAAAATAGAAATGGGAAGTGATCAACATGGATTTTGTTACAGGTCTTCGTCGGTCTCGAAACCAATTTGATTCAGTTTGGGTCATCGTGGATAGGATGAAAAGTCTGCTCACTTTTTTCCAATGAGGCCTAACTTTTCGGCCGAGGATTATGTGAGGTTGTACCTCCAAGAGATTGTGAAGTTGAATGGGGTACCTGTTTCTATCATTTTTTATCATGGTACACAGTTTTTATCTTACTTTTGGCGGTCATTTTAGAAAGAGATGGGAACTAAGGTTAGTCTGAGTACTGTTTTACACCCAC
Organism: Capsicum pubescens; assembly: GCA_030864215.1. Lineage (NCBI taxonomy): Eukaryota > Viridiplantae > Streptophyta > Magnoliopsida > Solanales > Solanaceae > Capsicum > Capsicum pubescens. The sequence goes on along the minus strand of CM061544.1, from coordinate 199,413,057 downwards.
AGATGGATGGGCAAGCAGAGAAAACTATTCAGATGTTAGAGAATATGCTTCATGCATGTCTGATTGACTATGGTGGTAGTTGGGTTGAGAATCTACCTGTTATAGAGTTTGCTTACAATAATAATTACCATTCTAGTATTGGGATGGCCCCGTTTGAGGCCTTTTATGGAAGGAGGTGTAGATCTCCTATTTGGTGGTTTAAGGTTGGTGAGGCGGGGATGTTTGGCCTGAATTTGGTTAGCCAAGCCATGGAAAAGGTGAAGGTGATTTGGGATAGGCTTAAGGATGCCCAAAGTTTCCAATAGTCCTATGCGGACGTGAGGTGAAGAGAGTTAGAGTTTGAGGTTGGGGATAGGGTGTTCTTAAAAGTGTCTCCTTTGATGAGAGTGATGCATTTTGGTAAGAAGAAGAAGCTCGGTCCCTGATATATTCGTCCTTACCTGGTCTTGAGAAGGGTTGGTAAGGTAGAATATTAGTTGGAGTGCCCTCTAGTTGGAGCTCCATTCATCCGGTATTCCATGTTTCTATGTTGAGGAAGTGTATGGGTGATCCGGCTCAAATCATGCCTATCAAAGATATTGGTATTTCATATTTCTTGTCTTATGAAAGGTACTATTTGAGATTTTGTATCGGCAGGTTCGTCGATTACGGACCAAAGATGTAGCTTCGGTCAAGGTTCTATGGATGAACCACAAGGTTGAAGAGGCTACTTGGGAAGCGGAAGAGGACATGAAGTCCAAGTATTCATTCCTATTTTCCTTTGTAGAAATTTGTGCGAAAGGTATATGTTCTTCATCATACTTTTATTTTCTAACTTAGTAAGAGCAAAGATTGATTTCCTTGCATCTTTGTTTTCTAACTTGGTTAAGGGTTAGAGTTGGAATGGTGGGGTTTAAATCTTGCTTGTACTGCCTTGTTCCATCATTTAAGGAAGAATTATCCAAGTGGGGGAGAACTGAAATACCCTGAGTTTTGATCCTTAGAAAATTTCTTGAGTTTAAGCTTCTGGACATCATACGATTGGGGGAACTTTTTGTATGATAGGGTATGGTTTAGGGCCCTCAACTCATATGTTGATCAGTGAGGTTTGGTTGGTTTCTGTCCGAGGTACGAATGGACATCATACTATTCACATGTTAGGGTACTAGAAGTATAGTGCCAACCATATGATGTCCTATGTCTAGCCTAGATGATTCTATTCTGCCTAAGGTATGGTTCTAGGGTACTTTTCGTATACTTAGGTAAGAGTTAGCCTTTGTGGTTATATGTTGGTAAGTGTTGGAGACCAAGTTGCTGCCTCGTGTATGAGTGGTAGGTGCCGCTCGTATGTTAGGGTATGATTTAGGTGGTGTAGTCGTACCCTCCAGCGGTAATTTATACAGTTTAAGTTGGGGTATTCTGGATATTTCCCCTCTTAACCCCTTATAACCCCATGACTTAAAACTCTTTAGGGACATCAATTACCCTATTATTCTAAATCAAAAACACTAGAAACACTCTCAAATCTCTCTGAAGCTCTAGGGTTAAGCAAAGGCTAGGGTTTCCTCCATAGTGGTCAATCAAGGCTCTAAGGGGTGGTTTCTCTTCGTCTTCTTTATTTTCCAAGGCATGCTACTCCTTCCTTATTTTTAGTTCAACTAAAGGCATGTCTTATGAATGGTTTGCATGGCATAATGGTGATATGGTTTTGGCTTTTGAATTATATATTGGGGGTTTTAATTATTAATGGTTGATTTATGTTTTCTCATGTTTTTACTTATGGTTTTCATATTATAATGGTGGTGTGAATATGTGGTTGCATGGGAATGATCAATTGGCACTTGGTTTTAGATTTGGAAACTATATGCCCTCAACATGTTTATTAAAATGCGTATGAGAATGCTTTTATTACATAGTTGGACTTTCATTGAAAACTTTGCATGGTATAATATGGTAATGGAACCTAAATTGGCCAGATGGTTTTAATGGCTAAATGGTAAGGCCTTGGTGGCCATGCCTTTGATTTAAAACCTTATGGGCTACATGAGAATCCCCCAGGTTAATTTAATAATGGAACCTACGGGGCACATAGGAATCCCCTAAGTGATTTGCTAAGGACATTACTTGCAAGCTATAGTCGGTATGACGATACCACTTCTTATATTCTTGGTTAATAATATTCGATTAGTGGTTTGGATATACGCTAATGGTTTTAATTAGGCAATAATGGCTGGTTGTGATAGCTTACCGTGAAGGTGTGAGTCTAAAGAACGGACATTGTAAACTCATGTTTGCCCACATAAGGGTTGGTCATGGTGACCTTATACTTGTGGGGTACACGGGAATCCCCTAAGTTTATACTTGTACATATGTATCATGATGGGTGAAGGGTAAACAAGAATCCCCTACCCCTATGATATCTCTGGTTCGTGTAGCTACACGCACTGGGGGCCATTCAAGGGGTAACAACTGACCCATATAGCCCATGTACGATTTTAGGATGGTCAAACTACATAGCCAGGTTAAGGTTTTAAATGTATGTTAAACCTAGTTCCCTTTCCTGGCATAGATTATATATATGTATGGATGTGATTGCATATGGTTATTTACTTGGTTTTAAATATTGGCATTATTTTATCCTAATTCCAGAGTACATACTAGCATTCACCCACTAACCCATATTTGGGCGATGTATCCCTACATAATGCAGGAACCAACCATACTACTCCTCATGCTCAGTGATTGGATTCGGGGAAAGCTTGTGTTGGATTGAAGTGGTGAACTTCCATACTCTGAAAGACTTCATTTCATGTTATGGATCTCTCTACATACTTTTGTCTTGTCATAGACTTTGGTTTTGGCTATGGTCGGGGGCATGTCCCCGTCGGGTATGTTTTAATTTGGGATAAAAGATTTGTGGGACTAATTTAGGTTGGTATGGACGGTGTCGGTGTTGGTGTCAGCCTTGGCATTGGTATTGGTATTGGGCTAACACCATTTGACAGTATTTGATTAATTATTGTTCCATTTGGTTATGTTATATATATTTCAAATTTTATTAAATAAAAGGTATAGGGTGGTTATGTTTGGGTATTGGGGGGTGGTCTCCGATCGTGGTTGGTCTTGAGGAACCCGACACGACTAAGCCCTGGTTTGGGTTATTTAAGTATCATTGGTCTAAGGAATTAGACCAGTCTAGGGGTAATTATGTTGAGTTTGCTTTGTTGTTCAACTTCTCTAGTGCTTTTCTTGATCGTTTCTTTCCTCAGGAGTTGAGGAAAGCAAAGACTGAGGAATTCATGAATCTGAAGCAAGGCAAGATAACAGTAAAGGAATATGCCTTGAAGTTTCACCAACTGTCGCAATATACTCTGGAATTAGTGTCTAGCATAAGGGATAGAATAATGAAATTTTCTTCTAGGTTTTCCGATGATTTGATATTAGAAAGCAAGGCTACCTTATTGAATAATGATATAGACATCTCTTGACTGATATTATATATGCAACAAGTGGACGAGGAAAAAAAGAGACAAACAGAGATAAGTGAAATAAATGGGGTAATTCTTGTTCCTACTCTACGACTAGTGCTCTTTATCTGAAGTCATCAGGTGATTGTCATTTTTAGAATAGTGTTAGTCCCTAGGCATGGGGTGCCCAGCCTTAGGCTAGTAGGGCTCCGTCAACTCCATCATATTTCTCCTGTAGATTTTGTGGTCAGGTGCATCGTGGTGTTTATGAAGACAGGAGGAACAAATGCTTTAAATATGGTCAGATTGGAAATATGTAGAGGGATTGTCCTTCTAGGGTTGCTTCTAGGCCAAACAAGATCCTTGTTGCTACTTTATCAGCTCCTACACCAAAGAGCGCTACTTCTGCTTATGGCTTCAACACTGGTCGAAACCGTCTGTATGCTCTTGCCACTCGCCAGGATTCTGAGGCATCCCTCGATGTTGTTACTGGTATGCTCAAAATTTTCACTCATGATGTATATTGTCTACTTGATCCCGGGTTTACCCTCTCTTATGTGACCCCTTATGTAGCTATTTATCTTGGTTTTGATCCTGAGTGTATTTCGAATCCCTTTTTTGTGTCCACCCTGATGAGTGACTCTATTATGTCTAGAAGGATCTATAGGGGTTGTGTGATGTCAGTCTGTGGTAGGGAGACCTTAGTGGATCTGATAGAGTTGGACATATTAGACTTTGATATGATTTCAGGAATGGATTGGTTGCATTCGTGCTATTCGTTTCATGATTGTCGGACATAAAGGGTCAGTTTCTATTTCCCTTATGAGCCGATGATTGAGTAGAAAGGTAGTTCCCTAGTGCCTAAGGGAAGGTTCATTTTGTATCTTAGAGCCCAAAAATTAATTTTCAAGGGTGCCTCTGCCATCTAGTGCATGCTAAGGATTCTGGATCTGAAGGTACTTCTTTGCAGTCTATCCCTCTGTTCTGTGAGTTTTCTAAGGTTTTCCTTGATGATCTTCTGGGTGTTCCTCCCAATAGGGAAATTGATTTTGGGATTGATCTTCTTTCGGACACTCGTCCTATTTCTATCCCTTCCTATAGAATGGCTTCGATTGAGTTGAAAAAGCTCAAGGAGCAGTTGAAAGATCTTCTAGATAAGGGTTTATTCGCTCTAGTGTTTCTCCTTGGAGGTGCTCTGGTTCTATTCGTGTGTAAAAAGGATGGGCCCCTTCAGATGTGTATAGATTACCGCCAGTTGAATAAGGTAACTGTGAAGAATAAGTATTCGCTTCCTAGGATCGATGATATCTTTGATTAGCTGTAGGGTGCTAAGTACTTTTCCAGGACTGATCTTAGGTTGGATTACCATCAGTTGAATATTAGGGAAGGGGATATCCCTAAGACTGCCTTTCGAACATGGTATGGTCATTCTGAGTTTTTGGTGATTTCCTTTGGTTTGACTAATGCCTCGACGACATTTATGGATCATATGAATTGAGTACTCCGTTAGTTCTTGATTTGTTCGTGATTGTGTTTATTGATGATATTTTGGTGTGTTCCAAGAGTGAAGCGGATTATGCTGATCACCTCCGTCTTGTGTTGCAAACCTTGAAAGATCAGCAGTTGTACATGAAATTCTCAAAGTGTGAGTTATGATTAAATGTTGTAACTTATCTAGGTCTTGTTGTTTCTAGTAAAGGTATCATGGTAGATCCACAAAAAATTGTGGTGGTTAAAAAGTGGACTAGACCCACGACTCCAAATGATATTCAGAGCTTCTTGAGTTTAGTTAGTTATTATAAGAGATTTATGGAAAGCTTCTCTTCTATTGCTGCCCTATTGACTAAGTTGACTCAGAAAAAGGTAAAGTTCTTATGGTCAGACATTTGTAAAGGTAACTTTGAGAAGTTGAAAGATAAGTTAACTTTGACTCCAATTTTTAATCAACCCGTGAGTACCAATGGTTTTGTTGTTTATTATGATGTATTTCGGGTGAGACTAGACTGTGTGCTGATGCAGCATGGCAAGGTGGTTGCATATGCTTCTAGGTAGTTAAAGGTACATGAGAAGAACTATCCGACTCATGATTTAGAGTTGTTGGCTGTGGTCTTTGCTTTAAAGATTTGGCATCCACTATTTGTATGGAGTCCATGTTGACTTCTTCTTGGACCATAAGAGTTTAAAGTATGTGTTCACCCAGAAGGAGTTGAACCTCAGGCAAAGGAGATGTCTTGAGTTGATCAAAGACTACGGCATGAGTCTTCCCTATCACCCATGTAAAGCTAACGTTGTTGTTGATGCTTTTAATAGGTTGTCTATGGGGAGCTTGTGTCATATAGCTAAGGAGAAGTGAGGAATGGTGAAGGATATTCATCATTTGGCTAATCATGAAGTTCGCCTCTTGAACTCTGGGGATGGTGGTGTGATTGTACAAGAGGTGGCAAAGTCATCTCTTGGTGTTGAGGTGAAGGAGAAACAAGTCTTGGACCCTATCTTGATGCAGATCAAGGATAATGCAGGTTACCAGAAGGTGATGGCTTTTAAGATTGGTGGTGATGGTATCTTGAGGTACCAAGGCAGGTTACGTATTTCAGATGTTGATGGGTTGCGACAGAGGATTTTGGCTGAATCTCATGAGTCGAGGTACACTATTTATCCTGGTTTGTCGAAGATGTATCATGACTTAAGAAAAGTTTATTAGTGGAATAACTTGAAGAGAGATTTGGTCAATTTTATGGCTAAGTGCCTGGTTTGTTTACAAGTGAAGGTGGAGCATTTGAGGCCTAGTGGTTTGTCTCAAGAGATTGAATTGCCAGTGTGGAAATGAGAAGTGATTAATATGGATTTCGTTATTGGTTTTCCGCGGTCTCGTTATAGTTTGATTCTATTTGGGTCATTGTGGATAGGATGACTAAGTCTGCTTACTTCTTGCCAGTAATAACTAATTATTTGGCAGAGGATTATGCTAAGCTCTTCATTGAGGAGATTATGAAGTTGAATGGTGCTTCAGTTTCCATCATATCTAATTGAGGTACTCAATTCTTATCTTACTTTTTCCATTCCTTTTAGCTAGGTCTAGGTACTAAGGTAAACCTTAGCACTGCTTTCCACCCTCAGTTGGATGGACAAGCGGAGAAGATGATACATACTTTAGAGAATATGCTAAGGTCTTGTGTGATCAATTTTGGTGGTAGTTGAGTTGACCATTTGCCTCGCATTGAGTTTTCATATAATAATAGCTATCATTCTAGTATTGGGATGGCTCCGTTTGAGGCTTTGTATGGCAGGAGGTGTAGGTCCTCTATTGGGTGGTTTGAGGTTGGCAATAATAGGTTGTATAGTCGTGACTTGGTTACAAAGAAGGTGAAGGTGATTCAAGATAGGCTTAAGACTGTCCAAAGTCAAAAAAAGTTCGATGTGAACGTAAGGTGAAGGGACTTGGAGTTTGAGGTGGATGATTTGGTATTCATGAAGGTGTCTCCCAAGAATGAAGTGATGCGGTTTGAAAAGAAGGGAAAACTCAGTCCCCGGTATGTTGGTCCCTTTCATATTTTAAGGCGAGTAGGCAATGTGGCTTATGATTTGGAATTTCCTTCGAGTTTGGGTTCTATTCATTCGGTCTTCCATGTGTCAATGTTGAGAAAATATGTGGGTGATCCTTCCTTGGTTGTTCCTTTGGATGGTGTGGGTGTCTCAGATTCCTTTTACGATGCGGAAGTCCTGATTAAGATCTTGGATCGACAAGTTCGCCAGTTGCGGACGAAGGATGTGGCTTCGGTAAAGGTAATATGGAGGAACCGTAAGGTTGAGGAGGCCACTTGGGAAGCTGAAGAGGACATGAAGTCCAAGTACTCATTCTTGTTTCCCGCTCCGGATAAACATGCTTGAGTTATGTGTATTTCTTAGCGTCATTGTTTTCTGACTTTGTTAAAGAAAATTGTGAATTCCTTGATATCTATGTTTTCTGTCTTTGTTAAAGGTAAGTGTGGTTGTGTTTGGAGTCAAATCATGCTAATAAATGCCTTGTCTCATCATTCGAGGACGAATGATCCTAAGGGGGAGAATGTAACACCCCAGATTCTTGATCGGTGAAACTTTCTAAAATGTTATCCTCACTACTTAGACTACGACTCCCCTTATGAGTCGTAGGGAGCTTGATGGGTCTTAGGGACCCAATCGTATCCTAACCATTATGTGTAGCTAAGTTTTTTTTCTAAGTATGAGTAACTCCCTTTGAGTCATATGGACTCATTACGAGTTGTAATGTCCAACCGTAGTCAAACCAGTGTGTGTTCCAAGTGTTGTTGTCTTGGATGCGACTTGTACCCTATGAGTCGTGGGGTCATGATATGAGTCATAGGATATAAGTCGTAGGGTCAACAATATAGGTGCCCCATGACACTTTCATGAATACGACTTATGGTAATGAGTCGTAAGGTGTCGCAACGAGTCGCTATGAGACCCGTAATGATTGGCGATAATTTTCTAGCTTTTAAGTGGAGGGCACTTTGGACAATTCCCTTTTTACCCCATTAAGAGCCCACGTCCATAAAGCACTAAAGGGGGTTATTTATCATTTATAACGTAATCAAAACACACCCTCTTCTCCCCAAATTTTCTCAAGCAAGATACTTAGGGTTTCCAAGAAGTTCATCAATTAGAGCTCTGAAGGGCAAATTCTCTTTGTAACTCTTGATAGTTCAGGCATGTATCTCTTCGCCAAAACTTATTGTGTTAAAAGCATGTGTTTAAATAGTCACCCATGTGGTTTAATTATTGGTTTTTGGAACATGGGTTGAGGGTTTCAAATGATTGTTTTTTATATGAAGTGTCATGTTTACATATGCATTATTATGTTTTAAATGATGGTTTTGAAATTTATTTGATGCATGGGTATGGAGAATAAAATAGGGGATTGTGATTTTACCCAAAATTTGTGAATGTTAACAATGGAATTGGTAATAATCCCAACCCAATTTTGTGAAAGTGGTTTTGAGTATGAGAAAAATTGCATTGAGTTATTTTTGGAACAATCGCATAATATAAAAGGTTATTGAAACATGGTGGTTTGATTTAATGAACAAATGGAGTCATTTTTTCCAAGTTAATGGTATTGTGATGGCATATTGATGTTAACTTGCAAGTGTAGTTGGTATGACAATACCAACAGCGTATGTCTAAATGTGTATTATGGTTCAATGAATGGGAATGTGTGATAAATGTTTTAACGGGGATTAAAAGAGGGTTGTGTAGCTGATTTGTGAAAGTGGAGGTCCCAAGGTACCAATAATAGAAACCGTGGTTGTCAACATGGGTATCTAAATGACTGGGTGGTTTGGGTCTCTCTTATTATATGATTGACGGGTTCGAGTCCCTAATATTATATTACATGATTAGGTGCTTAAGTCACCTTGTTATGCCGGGAGGTTCGAGTCCCCCATGGTGCCCTTCTAGCTTGAGAAGAGCTGGACCCATATAGCCCGTGGGTGACTTTTTATGACTGTTGAGCTACAAAAATCCAGGCTAAAGTTTTAAAGTGCATGCTAAGCCTTGCTCTCTTTCCCAGCATATTATTTATATATGTATATGACATGCTCACATGGTTTTGAATTGGACTTGACTTGGCTTTATTTTATTCCCTATCCCTGAGTTACATGCTAGTGCTCAACCCACTAACCATCTACGGAGGTTGTATCCCCACGTGATACAGGCATCGAAGATACTTAAACTTTCCTACACAGTGTTAGGTGGATTGGCTTGGTTCGTCAGTCATTGGTGGTGAAGTCGTGAGCTCCCATCCTCTGAAAGACTTAGACATTTCATTAATTTCCATTCATAGATTTCATCAATTTCCATTTATAGATTAGAACTGAGAGTTCACATTATCATTAATATTGTCGTTGTCATTGTCAGGGTCGGGGGAATATCCCAACACTTTATTTATTTTGGTTTTGTTAGAAGGCTTTGTCGATATTACGGTGGACTTGGGTGATGTTGGTTGGTTGTTTTGGACGGTTACTTGTTATTGGTTATAGACATGTCTTAAATTCTTTGAGCTTATGTTCATAATTCATCCGACATTGGGGGTATGGTGTTCTGTTTAGGTAGGTGCAGGGGATGCTATCCATTCCTTTATTAGACTTGAGATACCCGTCACGGCCAAGACCTGGTTCAAGTCGTGACAAGAAGTTCATGAGATAGAACATCCTATTAAACAAGCACCACAGTTAAGGAGGCAGAAATTTATTCTGGGGGAAAGATCCCGATTGATCAATTGAAAGAGTTCATTGAAAGGAATCTCAAAGAAAAGTATGATGTTGCCACTAAGTCATCCCCAAGACAAACTCTACATTGCAACGATTGATAGCTTAAAATTCCTGCCGGCTATTAACCCCATAAATTTCAAAAATTTCAGGGCAAAGGCAATTCAAGCAACATGTTGCGCACTTTGTTGATACATGTAATGATGCTGGAACCTATGGTGACTATTTTGTAAAACAATTTATACATTCTCTCAAGGGAAATGCCTTCGATTGGAACACAGACCTTGAGACTAATTTCATCAACAGCTTGGAGAAACTAGAACATGAGTTCCTAAATCACTTCTATATCACAAGGATGAGCAATCATTGACTTCATCAATCGATGGAGAAATATAAGCCTGAACTGTAAAGATAGGCTCAGTAAAACTTCTAGAATAAAAATGTGCATCCAAGGAATACACTGGATGCTTCTCTATATCTTGCAAGGCATTAAACCAAAATACTTTAAAGAGTTAGATACTCGTGCTCATGATATGGAGTTGAGAATGTCTTCTGCCTAAAAAAAGAAGTAGCACCAATACATGATCCTCAATGGGGAAAGGATAAGTAGGAACCCAGAAGATGATACAAGTTTGTCCCCAAAAATGAAAACAAATAATTCATGAATGACAATGTGCCTCCTATTAATTTCACCTAAAAAATAAGCAAGAAGCAAAATGTGAAGACGACTTCTCGGGCACGTTCAAATCTAAAGTTGACTTTGAAGGAGATGCAAGAATAGGAATACCCCTTCCTTGATTTTGATGTTGCTGAAATTTTCAATGAACTTCTTGAGCATAAGCTCATTGATCTACTAGAGATGAAGCGGCCCGACGAAGCTGGAAGGACTAATGACTCAAATTATTACAAGTATCACAGACTTATGGGTCACCAATTAGAGAAATGCTTTGTCTTAAAAGACAAAATCATGGAACTGGAAAATGAGAAGAAGATTTTCTTTGATGATGAGAAGGCCAGTTCTCATCAAATCTCTATCACTTTTGGCTCGCTCGACCCAATCCAAATTTGCTTTGAAGAGCACAAGGATGAACCATTAGAGCATGACAAGTATTTAGTTAAAAAAGGTGATGAAAAAGGTTAGACTCTGGTGACTAGGCACAGATGTAAGAAGATGATTCTACAAAAAGAGTGATCATAGTAGCCAACTAGAAAGAGGATGGTAAGAAAATCGAGGAAATAAGTGTGGTTGATCTTTCGAAGAGGAAAATGATAGTGGAGCATCACTACCAAAAACCACAATTTCCTATGACTTTGGAAGAATTCTTACTAAGTTGGTTCCGTGCAAAGATGGCCCACGACAACCTTGAGGCATCATGCTTTAATACTGACAATAAAGGGGAAAAGGCTGAAAACCTACCCATGGAAGTTCCTTCATTTTCTAAAAATCCTATTGAACCTCTTAGCCAAGAAGTACATTTATGTGATACAAAAATCACACTTACAAATGATGATCTCCTGCTTGGTGAAAACCTACATAATTGTCCTTTGTACATGGTGGGTCAACTTTGAGGAAAGAAGATAAATAGAATCTTGATAGACGAGGGATCTGAAATTAACTTTATGCCTACTCTCACAATGAAGGAACTTTACATCACAACTGATGAACTTATTGAAAGTCATTTGATGATCCAAGGTTTTAACCAAGGTGGTCAAAGGTCCATAGGATCTATCAAGTTAGGGATACATATGGACTATTTGAGATCAAATGAAGCGTTGCATGTAATCGATGCAGGACTTCATACAACCAATTGCTGGTAGGACTTTGGTACATGAGAACAAAATTTTCTCAACCTCTTACAATCAGTTCTAGAAGTATATCAAAGGAGAGTGGAAAGAAAAATAGTTGTCAATGATAATCCATTCACTTAAGCTAAGTCATACTTTTCCGATGCAAAATTCTACTTGATGAATTATGTTGTGAATGAGAAAAGGGTTGATGATGTTGAAACAACCAAGTGCGATGATCTTGAATCTAAGAAGGTCACGGTGGCTATCGAAAAAGTCACCACTCAGAAGCCTTCCGCCACTTTGAATAAAGAAAGCATTGCTTTAACAAAAGATAAGACAACTCTTGTTCTCCGCTACGTACAAAGGTAAATAAAGATAAAGATCATTCATATGATGCCCAAGATAATGTACTAGGTGGGATAAATCTACCTATCAATCGAATTAATATAATAAACCAGTCCTCAATAATACTTGGAGAATTTGTATCTTAAAATCTTCCACAAGATATGCACTCCCTACAAAGCGAGCAAAAGAAGGCTTCGATCCAAATACATACAAGATATTTGTAAAGGTTGGATTTAACCCTAATGAGCCATCAAAGTTAGGGAAAATCCTATCAGAGGTTTTATCCAGGCAAGCGCGTTAAGGCCTAGGGTACATGCCACCACATCTGATTTGCATATCCATAAGAAGGACGGCTAGTAATTACATCACCGTAGAAGAGGAGTCTACTACTTTGAACAAAAGGACTTTTGTCATTGATCGACTAGGAGAATAAACTACCAGAACTTCTATGTTTGGGATGTTGGATCCACTAAATATGAAGAAAAGCAGCAAGCGCTGGAGAAGTTGTTTAAACACAATAATGCACTCTTCACCTAGGATCCAAAAGGATTTACAAAGTTTGACTCCTTCAATAATGAGAAAACAAACATAAATTATGGTTTCATGTAAGAAGATATTAAAATCAAAGACTCATACTGTGGTTTATACCAAGAAATATTAGGAAGATGGAGAAAGTACAGGCTCTTCATATCATATTACAACCTAAAGTGAGAATGATACCTTATCTCAAATGAAGGTTGGTGAAGAGTTAGAAGATATTTCTTGGTATTACCACATATCTGTTAATGATGATGATCTTCAAAAGGATGAACATGCTGAAGATGGTCCATTGGAACTTGAAGAAGGAGTGAAGACCATAATAGATCTCTTAAAAGAAGTTAATCTTGGCAATTATAAAGACCCGATACCAACTTACCTGAGCGATTTTTTAGAAATAGATGAAGAAATTACTTATATGGATATACTCAAATAATGTAGGAATGTCTTTGCTTGGATTTATAAGGAGATGCCTGATTAGATCCAAAAGTAGCAGTCTATCATTCGGCGGTCAAGAATGGTGCTCATTCTGTTAAGCATGCCCAAATATGCTTTAGGCAAGAATTAGTTTCATTGATTGAAAATGAGGTTAACAAACTCATCAAAACTGGATTTATTTGTGAAGTCAAATACCCCATATGTATTTTAAGTGGTGTTCCTGTGAGGAAGAAGAATAGCCAAATTTGAGTTTTTATCGACTTTAGAGATCTTAACCGTTCTTACCTTAAGGATGATTTTTCAATCTCCATTATAGAGTTGATGATTGATGCCACCACTGGTTATGAGATGATGTCCTTCATGGATGATTCATTCGGCTATAACCAAATCTACATGGCACTAAAAAATGAAGAGCTCATTGCTTTTTGTACGCCCAGAGGTATTTATTGCTACAAGGTGATACCTTTAGGTTTGAAGAACACTGACGCCACTTATCAAAGGTCTATGAGAATCAACTTTGATGGCCTACTCCATGAAAATTTTGAGTGTAATGAATTCAATAAAGAGGAACAAACACTTGAAATACCTAAGAATGGAATTTGAGTTGCTCCGAAGATATCAATTTAGGATGAACCCATTGAAATGTGCCTTCGAAGTTACTTCTAGAAAGTTTCTTAGCTTCATTATATGACACTGAGGAATTGAAATTAATCAGACCAAGGAGGATGCACTTTTAAAGATACTCGAGCCTCAAAACATTCACGAGTTAAAAAACCTTCAAAGAAGGCTAGTATATTTAAGGAGGTTCATCTCGAACCTGGCCAAAAAATGTCAACTATTTGGTCATCTCATGAAGAAGGATGCTCCTTTCGAATGGGACCAAACTTGTAGTAAGGACTATAAATGTATCAAATCATACTTTATGAAGCCTCTAATTCTTGTGGCACCCATACCTGGAAAACCATTAATAATCTATATCGCAGCACAAGAAAGGTCAGTTGTAGAACAACTGGCTAAAAAAATAGTGAAGGCAAAGAAGACTCTCTTTATTATTTGAGCTAAATGATGATACCAAATGAGTTAAGGTATTCTCCAATCGAAAAGTTGTGTTTGGCATTGACCTTCTCAATCCAAAAGATGAAATACTACTTTCAAGCTAATGCCATTCATCTCATATCTAGGGCAAATCCCATCAAGTTTGTGATGTCAAAACCAACACTTAATGATCGACTTGCAAGGTGGTACCTTCAATTTTAACAGTTTGAGATCGTGATCATTCCCTAAAAGGTTATAAAGGGACTAGAATTAGTGGACTTATCATAAAACCACCCGATACCTAATGATTGGGAACTGACCAATAAACTTCCTAGTTAAAATGTAATGGTTGTTGAAGTTATATCCCTATAGAATATGTAGTTTGACCATGCACACATTGAGGTGTAGATGGTGCTGGTGCTGGTGTGATATTTGTCACTCCACAAGAAGAGGTCATTCCATAATCTTTTACCCTGATAAATCATTTCTCTAACAATGTTGCTTAATATCAAGTTCTAATACTCAGACTTGAGATGGTTATTAACATGAAACAACTACAATTATAAGTCTTTGGTGACTTCCAATTATTGATCAAACAACTTTTGGGAAGCTATAAAGTCAAAAAGCCTGAGCTACACCCATATCATGACTATGCTCAAAAGTTGATGCGATGTCTTAGAGAAGTGACCCTCTAGTATGTTCTAAGGAAATAAAATAAGCAAGTTGATGCCTTGGATGCTTTAGCCGCAACAATCTGAAATGAGTTAGTATCTTCCAAGAATGGATAGTACCACCACCGAATGAGGATGAATATAACAAGGTTGAGCACCCCATTGCTGTATTTGAAGTCATAAATGAATATCGATGATAACCTATCATTGAATACTTGTATAATGGGATACTTCTAGAGGATCAAAGAAGAATGACTGACATCCCTCGTCGGGCACCTCAATTCTTTTACTACAAAGACACGCTATATAGAAGATCATTTGAAGCAATACTCTTGTAATGTTTGGGAGAGAAAAAACAATTCAAGCTTTGAAAGAAGCACACTAGGGAGTTTGTGGATCTTATCAGTCTAGATCAAAGCTCCATTTCCACATTAAAAGAATGGGGTATTATTGGCCAAAAATAGTGATAGATTGCTTGGACTATGCTAAAAAATGCAAAGCTTGTCAATTTCATGTGAATTTCATAGATCAACCTCCTGAAGTATTACACCCAACTATAGCATCTTGGCCTTCAACCCTTGGAAATTGAATATTGTTGGACCACTGCCAAAATGTTTTGGTGGACACTTATATATCTTGACCGCGACAGATTACTTTTAAAAATGTGCCAAAGCTGTGGATCTCAAGGAAGTGAGGAATGAAAATGTGTGAACTTTATCTGAGTGAATATTATCTACCGCTTTGAAATACCCCAATACATAATAACTGACAACGGCAAGCCATTTGATAACAAACTGATGAACATGATTTGTGATCTTTTTGGTGTTAAGAAGCATAAATCTTCTATGTACCCTGTTGAAGCCAACGGTCTAGAAAAAGCATTCAATAAGAATTTATGCAATTTGTTGAAAAAAGTCAACTCGAGATATAAATAAGACTGGCATGAACAAATAGAAGAAGATTTATAGGTAAATAGGACAACATACCGCACACCAATGCAACCAACCCCATACTCACTTACTTTTGGAGTTGAAGCAGTCCTACCACATGAGTGTAAACTACCATCTTTAATACTGGCTATTCAATAAGGGATTACCATTAAAGAAAATGCTAAGTTGTATCTTGCGGAGTTAGAAGCTCTTGATGAGAAGAGGCTGGAGTGTTAGCAAAATCTTGAATGTTATCAAGCTTGTTTATCTTGTTCTTTCAACCAAAGTGTTTTCTTGAGGTATTTTCAAGTTAGAGATCAAGTCCTTGCAGTATGAAGACCCATTATTACTTCTTGTAAGTTTGAGGGAAAATTCACCTCAAAGTGGGATGGACTATATATCATACAAAAGACATATTCAAATGGTGCTTATAAGCTTGTCGATGCAGATGGCATGAATTGGTCCTATCAATGCCAAGTTTTTGAATAAGTACTATCCTTGAAGAAATATGACAATCCTAGCCCAGAAGAGTATAAACTATGTACGACTTAAAAAGAGAAAAAAAACACTCACCCAAAACCCTATTGCAACTTGATCCTCTATATTAAGGTACATAGGCGCTTGAATATTCATTCTAATTTCAGATACATGAGTGTAAAAATATACATTTTCCAGATTTACATGAAATTCAAGTCTACAATTACTCTCTTCATCAATCTTTAGTCTTGTACTAAGTGTTGATGGGAGGGGCAAATCTCTATAGAAAATGAGTTTTCTTAATAGGATTTGGAGTCCCTAAAATTCACCAAGTCTAAGAATTAAAGTCTTAAGTTAAAAAGGTTTGCAAGTTGGGATCATCCAATAAGTAACATATAATAGTCGACATGGTATACATTATCGTCAAGCAACAAGAAGGATCTCCATTACGTATCCAGTTTCTCATCGTCATGTGAGATGTATTAAGTTTGAATTGTTAACACTTTCAACTCAAAGTCCAAGAGAAAATCAAGTACTAAAGTATAATAAAGATGAACAAAATAAATAATATAAGACAAAATAAAAGGGAATGTTATTATCATGAAATCATCTAATGTATCAATAAAGGAAATAAATAAATAAAAGAGAAGCCTAATCTAGTAACAATTTATAATTGATTAAGTCTTGGCACATAGCTCGGATACACTCTTTATTTTTATCTAAACCATTTGATAAGTGTGCATCAAAACATGCATCAAATTCCTTTGCTGCAGCTGAAGCCCCTAGCCTTGCTTCTTTGGCTTCATTCTCGATAGCTGTTGAATGATCTTTCAGAACCTCTACTGTTCTACAGAATTCTTGTATCTTCTTTTTCACATTCTTTAGTAGTTGATGAATGGAGGATGCCACTTCAACCTTCTCTTCCTTTTTAAGCATGGTATTCGAGAGACATTCTTATGTTCTAAAAATAATTTATTCTCGTGGATTCTACATCCATATCATGAAGATTTGATCATACTCAGTTATACGAAGTAGCAAGGTCGAAGAAGTTGCTCAATAACTTTATCAAGGGGGAATTATCCTTACAATCCATCTCCTTGATAATTACTTGGACCTCATCTTCAAGAAAAGAAGCACAATCAATACCACTCTTAGAAAGTTTGCCTTGAATTACGGTCCAAAGGGTAAAGATATATTCATTCTGAGCATCTATAACAAATTTCTTTCCATCAAACAAAAACATGAAAGCTACTGGGGGCTTACAGATATCAGAATCCAAGGTTGTTTTAACCTTGTTACAAGAAACAAAAGTTGGCCCTTTTCTTGTTTTAGCTGTATAAGGTGGTTTCATCAGATTTGGTCCAGATAAAGTCTCATCACTATTATGTGACCCATCTCGCTGCAAAACTATAACATTATTCATCCATAAAAAAAGGGATTAATAAGGCAGAAAAAGTCATTAAGATACACTCGACAAAATAAAAATCTCAACTATGCCTCCTAAATAAAAGCTGATGTGGTCCTTAAAGGGTTATCTATGTCGTCAAAAATTTCAATCACGGGTTGAATAGTACCTCCCATATTATCTAAATGTACCTTTACTCTTTTCCTATAATAATCTTTACTGCTACTCTCACTTTCATCTTGGGTCAACCTCTTAGAAATATGAGTATTTTGAGTAGGTATCTTTTTCTTAGATATCGCTGGAGGTAGTTAGGACCTTTCATTTTCGTGTTATAATAGCGGCTGGACATTTAAAGAAGAAGAAACATCAGCAGTAAGGAGTGTATTTATAGGCACTTAATCAAAACCCTCTAAATATATAATGGTAGTCGACCCAATAATATTTATGGAAGTTTGTAGGTGATGATCAGGAAAATCCCTATAAGTCTTTTTCCACCAAGTCTAATAGTCGTCTCTAGAGAACTTGCCTACATTAGGTGAAATTGAAGGAAAATTTTCTCAAGAAGTAGATCTACTCAGGGGGAAAATCCACCAAAATGTTAATCTTTTTTATAAAGAGGCATTACAGATGCCATTCTTCAGGATGCCCAAAATATTCTGATAAAATCCAAATGGTCGGCTGAAGCGATGTGGACCATATGGATCAATGATAATTGAATTTCTGCACCTAAGTTTGAGATAGATAAAATAAATACTCATGAAGTATCTAGACTCCAACTTTGGGGTATTCTCATTATCCACATGAAAGTAAGGGTGCTCTTTGTCCAACATAGTAGAGGTCTAATCCATGTCCTTCTCATTATGGATGCATTTTCTTGCCTCATTTTGTCAAAATATATTGCACTTCCCTCTTTGGAATATATCACCATGGGATGAACAAATGAACCATTGGCAAAGGGATAGTGAGTCTTAAAATAGTGAGCAATCCAACCATTCACATAGTGAATAGGGAAACAAACTCTGATTTGATCAAGTTATGCCTAAAAAGATATCTTATTTAGTCTATTATAGATGCTATCCAATATCGGTATTAAAAGTCCAACTATCCTCCCACTCTCTATCATGATTTCCATCTTCAAAGTCCCAGGAAAAATGAAGTCACCTTCTTATTTGTAAAAACAAAAGCGCATAACCAACAAGACAAGAAAACTGTTAGATATGTGTCATCTCTTCGGTCATGGTTCACCCCAAGCTTAGAGAATACTTTTTCTTCAGCATATGACCATCTTAGTGTATCATGTAAACCCATGCTAGGATTAAATGTCAACTCAGGGAGGGAAAATTTCTTTTCTTGCCTCAGTGGAGCAGGGTCATACCTTAAAGGTTTCTTGCACAAGAATTTTATCCACTTGATAAATGATACTTCTTAGCTAGAACCTAAAAGGTTTTGAAAGGATGCAAATAAGTATTCACAAGTTCGAGAAACATACATTACCTTCTCTCTATATAATCCTATAAGTTCTTTCACGCATTACTTCTTCATAAAGAATACCTTAAATTGGAAAGCCTCCAAGAATATGCAAATCCTATTAAGAAATAGATAGTTCCATGACAGACATGAGAAATATGTTTGTTTTGAAGCACCAAGCTTCACAAAATGCTTGAAAGATGTTTGAATTATGGTCATAAGTGAAAAGATGCATAAACCACATCATAAATCTGTGCCAAACTACATCATAAATCTGTACCATACTCAAAATTTCTTGGCTCCTGCCGAGTATATCTTCAGTCCACTCCCAATACCCAAGAATATAACGCTAATATCCCTTAATTGTCATTGCATTCCCATAATATCTCTCTCCAAGAATTATAAGACGACCCAAGTTTAGAAGGGGATTTTCAATATTTGCATGGTGATGATCCAACACTTGAAGGGAGAACAACTTGAATCACTATCTAGAATTAGGGGTTTGTACCGATATCCAAATCACCATGAAAAATAGGTTATTCAAAGAAGGCCATGAACTTGCATACTGACCAGCCAGTGGAGTGTGAGTCAAAAGTCTAGTCTGTTGTACACCTTTAGTTTTGACTACAAGATACTTGGACTTGGTGGATAGGGAGGTGCAGTGTCTGAAAATCACCATTGGGGATAAATATTTTTAATGTAACTGAAAAGAACGGAAGAAGTCATAGGGGATAAATCTTTGGCGTAAACTGATAGGTACAAAAGAATCTTGACAAAGTTATCCCTGAGCGCTGTAATATTACCACAAAATTACCTTTTCTTAGGATGGGGACAAGTAGTCATCCCTGTGTGCCGTAATATTACCATAAAATTACATTTTCTTAAAGCGGGGATGAATAACCATTTCTATGTCCAGTAAGATTACCATAAAATTACATTTTCTTAGGGAGGGGATGAGCTGTCATCCCTGTGTGATGTAAGATTACCATGAAATTACCTTTTTTTTAGGGCAGGGACGAGTAGCCATCCCTGTGCGCCGTAAGATTACCATGAAATTACCTTTTCTTAGGTCGTACGAGTAGCCATCTCTGTGCACCATAAAATTACCATGAAATTACCTTTTATTAGGGCAGGGATGAGTAGACATTCCTATACTTCATAAGATTACCATACAATTACCTTTTCTTAGGGCAGAGATGAGTATCATCCCTGTGCGTCATACGATTACCATGAAATTATCTTTTTTTAGGATAGGGATGAGTAACCATCCTTGTGAGCTGTAAGATTACCATGTAATTACCTTTTATTAGGGAAGGGATGAGTAACTATCTCTGTGCGCCATACGATTACCATGAAATTACCATTTATTAGTATGAGGATGAGTAGCCATCCCTATACGCCGTAAGATTATCTTTTGAGATTACCTTGATTATGGTTGGAACGAGTATCTATCCTTTTGTATGATAAAGATTATCTCCTTTGCGTATAAGGAATTATCTTAAGGAATATCTTGTCAATCACCTATAAAAAGAGGGAGAAGAAAAAAATAAGAGGGAAAGAAGGGATGCTAACCTAAATACAATAAATAGCTTAATCATCAAAGATGGATCAAGTTACATCCTCGAGTTTGCTAGCCTTCAGAATGTGTTGTAAATAGTAGAGTCCTCTTTCCAACAGAAAACCAACTCCAAATTTCAATGTTTTTACACCTAGATGTGATTTGTCTTGTGAAGCCACACAAACCTGAAATTGTAAACGTATTAGAATGGAATGGAAACTTCAAAAAAGTATCTAGAACAGTTTTAAAGGTGTTAAATCAAGAATTTTTAATATGTTATATATTTTTAATCTAGTTTTGGAAAAGTCAAGCGGCTTATGATTTCTTCATTCCTATTTTGAGATATGAAAGTTTTAGTGAAGGCGTGCAGATCTAAAATTTTCAGCATGAAAGAATTTAAAGCTAACTTCAAAAATTTATCTAGAATGATTAAAGGAGTTTGATTCTCAATTTTGGATATGTTATAAATTAAGAAGTCTAGTTTTTAAAATTTTAAATCTATCATTATTTTAACATTTATATAATGAGATATGAATTTTCTATCACCAACATGTTGGGCAGGAAAAAGGATAACGAAAGTTAAGAGAACAAAGGAGATAAAAGCAAAGAGGAATTTCCTCATGACTGATTGTGAATCAGGATCGGAGATGCCTCCAAGAGACCTCACAAATTTGTGTGGAAATAATGACAAACGTATGGGTATTTATAGATACAATGGGATAGCTTATCCTTAATCCTTGGTAACTTTGAAAAAGGATACGTGAGAATTGTCCTTGAAGTCACCACTTCCAGTGAAGTTTATGAGAAAATTAGGACTCACGTGCAGGTGGCCAAATAAAATAAAATTCCATGAGCAAGGTAGTGATCTTACTTGATGAACGATAATCATTCAAGTATATAACTAGCATGGTTGATTTCCATGATTCAATTAAAAAAAAACAATAGCAAATAGGAATTAAGAGCAAACAAAAAAAGTTGATTTTGACATTAAATGCTTAAAAGTCAACCCCCTCCTTTCTCAATGTTGTCATCACAGGTGAACAAAATAAAAATTCCACAAATATGAGGGAATATTTTATTAAAATCAAATATTTTTTATTTGGTATTATGTATTGGTTCAGGATGATTTTTGTACACAAACAAATTAAAATGTCAAACTTTTACTTCAAGCCTAGTCTTCAAAAGATTAAGTATTTCAACAAGACTTGAAATAGGGGATATTTGTGAGTAGCCAAATTTTATTAAATTTATATCCCTACGAATTCGAATTATATTAAATTTGAGATATATAAGTCCAAATATATATTGCGGGTTATTTTAATTGGACTAATTATCTAAGTCCAAACATATATGGATATAATTATAGTCAATTTTTTTATTAGGCTAGTCAAGTAATTTGGGCTACAAATAATGAGCCACTTCACTAAGCCCAAGATGTCATCATATTCTAGAGGCACAATTGAGCGCCACGTGTCAAAGACGTGACATGCCAAGTCAAGTGAATGAGTCAATAGAATTGTGCCACATGTCAAAATGATGCAGCAGACCTAATGAAATTAAAGCCCATAAAATGCGTCATGTCACATAAATCTGATTGATCAAAAGAAATCCACCTTCACCATGACTATTTCCTTCCTTCAACTATAAATAGGAGTCTCATAATTCAGAAAAGGGACCAACAATTCTAACAAGAAGCAAGAGAGAACTCATGGATCAAACGCTGTAGATTTTTTTACAAATTCAAGCATTAAAGATCAGTTCATCAAGATCCAAGATCAAGATCAAAAGATTCAAGAACAAGATCGAAGGTCCTTGAATTCAAATACAAATCGAGATCAAATTCATATAATCTATAAATGAGGATCCAATTCATCAAGATTCAAGATCAAGACCGCAAGAATCAAGATCAATCCCAAAAGCCCTTGAATTCAAGCACAAGTCAAGATCAAATTCATCAAATTCAAAAATCATGTTCAAATTCAAGATCAAGTTCGAAACTCTTAAATTTATATTTGAAAATACAAATAAGAGAATTTATAGAGATTGTAACACTCACATATTGAAATCAATAAAATGATTGTTGCAATATTTTTCTTGTCCCGATTATTATTTTTTCAACTCAAAATTTATTATCTAACAATTATATTTTTAAATTCAAAATGATTATAACTTCTCAACTTTATTCTAAATCAATAATTAGTATATTTTTACGTTGATTTTATAGCTTAAAAATAAATATAAATTTAATTTTAGAATACACATGGTGTTATTTGAAATTTACATTTAAATTATTTTAATGCTCAATTATTTTAATTTCCTTTTTGTGAGAAATGTTGCGAAGGGAATAACTTAATAAGGTATGTTGTGATTGTTTGATAAAAAATTTGATTCCCTGCAAATTCTTTGATGGATCGAGTTAGTTATTGGATGATGGTAGTGAATAAACTCGAAAATTGGCATTTCTATGAAAAATTGAAGCTTTGCATTAATTCATTAATCTAGAATTACCTGTTTATTTCATAAATTTGGAGACAAAGCACCATCTTTTTACTTCAAAATTCATGTTTGTTTATCTCCTTTTACTATATTTTAAATTTTTTTAAATGTTTTATTTTAAAAAAGATTAAATTGAAATGTATCAACTTGATCTTTAACTCCTTGCATAATATTATTTTTGGGTTCTTGCATATTTTGTATTGTACATATTGATATTTTCACATATCAAAAATTGATTTTTAGCAATGTGATTTTTTTCTAAAGGTTATCTCCTATTGGACCTAATCTATTGTCCAAGACGTTGTTAACTACTTCAAGTAATTAGATGCTCTTTAAGACTCTATTGAATTTACCATCTGGTAGTTGTGTTCATCTAGAAAACTAATGTCTCGTTGTACTATATATTCATCGTGTATGCTTATGAATCACTGTACAATCAAAAACCTTTTAGTCTTATATTTTGTAACTGAACATGGTATCAGGTGTTAGTTCCATCTCTTATCCTGCTTCATTGTTTCCTGCCATGTCTTCTTCCTCTTCCAATCCCCTAAATAATGCTCACCACTTTATTTCAATTAAGCTCACTTCTAAAAAATACATATTCTAGGAGACACAATTATTTCCTTTCTTACGAGGTCAAAACCTCCAAGGCTTCATTGACGGATCAAAGTCATTTTCACCTATTGTTATTTCTGTTGAAGGTTCAGATACTACCACATCCAACTAAAAATTTTCTTCCTGTATCCAATAGGATCAAATTATCATGAGTATGCTAATATCTTCTCTCTCTGAAAAAATAATTCCTATAGTTATTAGGTTGAAGACATCTAGGGATATTTGGGATACTCTAGTAGTTGACCTATCTTCTCCTTCTAATACTATAGTTCTAAACCTCTATATACAACTCCATAACCTTAAACAAGATGATCTCTGTATCGCTCAATTTCTCCAAAAGGCAAAGCTTCTTTTGGATGAATTGGCAGCTACAGAGCGATTTGTGAACACCTCAGATTTAATATTTATGTGTTTAAAGGATTGAGATAAGATTTCAAAGATATTGTCACCACTTTGTTTGCAAGACCTGAACCCATTTCATATTTTGATCTCCTTATCCTATTGCTGTATAATGAGTTTATTCATGGATCCTTCATGACTTTTCTCTCCCTTATTTTAGGTGACTCATCAAATCCACCAGTAGCCAACATCGCTCAATGAACCTTTAATAATGGTGATACCCATAACACTAAACAACTCACTAATTATAATAACACTTATAGAGGTCATGATAGATTATATAAGGAAAGAAGGGGATAGGTGGTCTTTATCAATACCCACATAATGCCTATAGAAATAATAATTCTAATACTCCTTAACCTTGGAATGACTATGATGTGCCATGGGTTCATGGAAATTTTGCTTGAAACCGACAATTATGCAAGTACTTAAGTCTTTTTACTTAGATCTGATGTGTTTTTATGTTTGTTTTACAGGAAAACGGGGTTAGGAGCAAAAGAGGAGAATAAGAGTTGAGATGTTGCAGAGGCACCCACTTACAGGCCGTAAGTGGGACTTACATCTGCCTTAAGTATCATCGTAGGTAACAGAAGAAAAATTTAAAAGGTAGATGTTCTTATTTGAGACTTATGAAGTCCACCTAAGGGATTAAGTGGCACTTACTCCCCTTATAAGTACCCCCGTAGGTGGATGTTTTGAAGCTGATGATTTTCTCTGAGACCTGCGACTTACCTAGGGTCCGTAGGTAGTTCCTACTACCCGTAAGTGGGTTCGTAGATAGGTGTCAACCTAGTTTTCCTATTTTATTTCAGTTGGAATTTTTAGATTTTTGATGTATCCTATAAATATCCCATTGATTTTTTGTAATTAGTTTGTTCACTCTTTATACTTACAACATTATATTGAGTTCTAAGATTTAATTTTGATCATGGAATTCGTGTTCTTGGTTTGTACGATTGAATATTAATTTGAGATTTGTGTTGTTATTATTAATTTATTATAGGATTATTCATATGCTTTCTTTAATGAATTTTATGGGTGTTCTTACAAACATGAACGGCTAAACCTCCTAGCTAGGATTGTGGAAACCCTAATGAAATAACAAAGTAGAGGAAATGTGAAGTCGTTCTTGATTGATGTTCTCGCATATATTGTGATTTTCTATAGGAGATCACAATAGTATTTGAAGATATCAACCTTCATCTACTTGAGACCCAAAAGGAGATAGTTAATCTGAGATACAGGGCAAGGATTAGCAATGCGACACTCTGAGACACAAAAGGTGATGAGTGAAATTCATCAAAGGTGTTCAAAAGATGGCTTGTGTTACATAACTTGTCAGATTTTGCATGCAAGCCATTAAGATAGTTCGATGAAGAACGATAAGTCTATCAACTTAGAAAGTCAGGTGAACACAGTCCTTGTATTCATATCATATTAATTTCAACCTAAAGTGATCAAGATTTGTTAGTACTGCTACCATTCTCACAAAATCCCCCTATTTACTTTCTACACTTTCTGGCTACTTCAGCAAGTTCATGATAGAGATCCATACTATTCCCTATAGGTTTGACCCCAACCCTTGTTGGGTTTTTTATTTGACCACGACCATATTATACTTTCTTGGAGGTGTAATTTTGTGCAACATCAAGTTTTGTCACTGTTGCCGGAGAATATTTCTACGGATTAATTGATTAAGGTTGTTGGTTTTCATTTTCTACTATTCTTGGGTCGTATACTGTATGTATGTTTAGTACTTGGAGTCAAGGCAATCCCTTAATCCCACTTTATCCTGAGCTTGAAAGAACCTTACAACAAAATCATAAGATCGCAGAGCATGAGCATGGGGTTCATGATGACCCTAATCTGATTCCTCCACCTTTGTATGGTGTTCAAAAAATAGCCGTGCAAACCACTGCTTGGTTATTATCTGAATAAAATATGAGAAAGAACCTTCCCTACGTGAAGCTCAAGAAGAATAAGTGAGGTGAGAAAAATAGTGATAGTGACAAAGCTAGAAGAGGTAGAGTTCATCCCCCACTTTTTAGTACTTACCAATATTTGATGATCTGAAAGAAGATTTAGGGTGTGTTGAACCTATCGAGACAGAAGCTATCATTCCTCCTGATTTGCCTCAAGGCGAGAAGTTTAACATTAAAAGTGTTATGATCTAGTTTCTTAATTTGAAGGGTGTGTTTACTAGTTTTCCAAATAATGACACAAACATGCACATCATGAATTTCATTAGGATTTACACTTCACATAATTTACTTGGGGTGAGTCAGGAAGCTTTGAGACTGATGTTCCATGGTTTCATGGTACTTTCAATGCTTAAAATTAAAAAATATTCTGGATTTAAAAAGAAGAAAAAGAGTTGAAGTGTGCAGAGGAATCCACTTATAGGACTACTTACAGTCCATAAGTAGCACTTACAGCCACCGTAAGTGGCCACGTAAGTGTCAGAAGAAAATAATCTGAGAAGCTAAAGTTTGAAGTTTGTTCTGACAGTTATGATGGGTCACTTATGGGGAGTAAGTACCACTTACGACCCTTGTAAGTTCTATTATAGGTGGTGTTCTGCAGCATTATGATATGTTCTGAGACTTACAACCCAATAGGGGTCTGTAAGTAGTACTTACAACCCATAAGTGGGTCCACAAGTCATAACCTCTTAGTTTTCCTTTTTTTTATATTAGTTAAGATTCTTAGGATTCTGATGTATTTTATATATACCCTTTTGATGTTTTTGTATTAGTTTATGCACTCTTTACATTCACAACACTATATTGATTCTGAGATTCGACTTTTGAACTTGGAATCCTTTATTCTTGGTTTTATGGTTGATTATTAAGTTGAGATTTTGGTTTTTGTTCTTAAATTATTGCCAGATTATTCATATGCTTTCTTTTATGAATTCAATGGATGTTCTTGTAAGAATGAGCGTCTAAACCACCTAACTAGGGTTGTGGTAACCTTGATGGAATAATGAAGTAGAGGAAGTGCAAAGACGTTATTGATCAATATTCTTGCATATACCATGATCTTGTTCGATTTCATTACTTTCTTAATGACTGTTGAAGTTAAAAAACTGCCTATATTTGCTACTTACTTTCAAAGAGAGGTAGAGATTAGGAAAAGAAGATTGCAATAGTAATTTAAGGCTATTATCCCTCATCTAATTAACTTGGGACTAAAAAGATAATAGTTAATCTGGGATCCAGGATAAGGGTTGATAAGGAGACACCCTAAGTCTCAAAAGGTAAAGAATGAAATTCACTAATGGCATTCACATGACTCTTGGTGATACATATCTTGTCAGATTCTGCATGCAAGAAATTAGGATAGTTTGGTGGAGCAACATAAGTCTATGGAGTTAGGAAGTCAGGGGGAACACAGTCCTAGTATTCATCTCATATTGATTTCAACCAAAGCGATCAAGATATGTTACTATTGACACTATTCTCACAAAATCCCCTATTTATTTTTTGCATTTTTTGGCTACTTCAGCAAGTTCATGATAGATATTCGGCCTATTCTCTGTGGGTTCGACCCGAACCTTTGTTGGGTTATATATTTGACAAAGACCGCATTATATTTCTTGGAGGTATAATTTAGGCGATATTAAATTTTGGCGCTGTTATTGGGGAACACAGTTATGGATTAATTAATTGAAGTTGTTGAGGTTGTTGAGTTTCATTTGTATACTATTCTTTAAGTGTACATTGGTGTATGCCCAGTACTCGAAGTCAAGGCAATCCCTTAATCCCACTTGATATTGAGCTGTAGTGAACCTTACGACAAAATCATCAGATGGACAAGCAGGAGCATGAAGGTCATGATGACCCTAATCAAATTCCTCTAGCTCTGTAGGGTGTTCAAGAGATAGTCATATAAACTATTGTGTGGTTAGTGGATGAAGAGAATGTGAAGAATGACAATTCTACCCATCATGCAGATCAAGAAGAAAATATGAGAAGGAAAGAACAACGTAGAGCATAACTCAATTGAGCTAGAAGAGAGAGAGCTTAAGTACCCCTAGTTTTTCTATTCTTTCCAACATATGATGATCCAGAGGAAGATATGAGGTACATTGGGCCTATTGAAATAGGAGCTATCATCCCTCCTGAGTTTTCCTAGGGGTAAAGTTTGATATTACAAGGGCTATGATCCAGTTACTGAATCTAAAGTATGTATTTGTTGGTCTGCCGACTGATGACGCCATACACATCATGAATTTTGTTGGGATATGTATTTAGTATAATTTACCTAGGGTGAGTCAGGAATCTTTGATACTTAGGTTGTTTTGGTTCTCTCTTACATGCAAAGCAACATTATGGTTAGGGGAACTACCTCGGGGATCCATCACTAATTAGAATGAGTTGCGAAAATAATTCTTGAACTGATTCTTCCCGCCTTCAAGAATGCTTCAGTTGAAGAATGAGATTTATAATTTCAGGCAGTTGCATTCCAAAACATTGTATGAGACATGATTTAGGTTCAAGAAGAAGTTGATGCGGGTGTCCAATCACAGAATTTCAGGAAGGAATTTGCTTGGGATATTCTATAGAGCCTTGAGCGCTTGTACCAAAGATATTATTGATACTATTACTAGTGGAGCTTTCACGAGCCTTCATTGGGAGTTAGCTACAAAAATCTTAGATTGAATCTCTAATACCAATCGAGGATGGCATACTCAGGAGGCAGAATAAGGAGACGGTACCTATGTTATTGGTAGTTTTAGTTAACAAAGAATTGTAGATGACACAGTAGCTCAAGAGGCTGCTCTGTTGAGGACGGAGATTGGGTTACTGACCAAGCAATTTGCAACTATGAATTTGGAAAAGCTGAATGTTGTGGACGCACAAGGTAAATCCCCTAAGTTGTGTGATTCTGATATTGAAGAGGAAGCGAAATACCTGGATGGAGAAATGGTGAGCTTTTGACCCAAGGGCCAAGTGTCCAGTCAGGACTCTTGGAATTCGAGGCAAAGGAATCAAGGTCGGAAATATTATAGTGACAGATATAAGGATTAGAGTAAAGAGAGATAGTGAATGGAGGTAAAAGTATGACTACCAAAAAAGGGCGGTGCATATGTGTCACGACCCAAACCAGGGCCTAGTCGTGATGGGCATCTCAAGCCCACCGTGATTTGGAGACCACCCTTTTAGACTATCTTTCAGAACACAATAAAAGAATATAATGAAAGCTAACCAAATATTAATAAGAAAGATAGACAGACCAAATGAAAACTAAGAGTCAAAACAAAACAAACAACCCACTCTTGTCCACAAATGCCTCTAAAGCCAAAATATCAACTAAGTTGGGACATGCCCCCGACTATGAGAAAAGTCTCCAAAAATAAATAATAAGTGAATAAAGAAACCAGTGAAATGACAGGGCCTTTTGAAAGAATGGAGGCTCACCACTTCATAACAACTCAACAAATATACTGAACCACCTAACGTTGTACAAGAGCAACAGAACACCCTTCAGACCCTACATCATGAAATGATATAGAGTCCAGGGACGGTCAGTGGGATAAGCACTAGTATGTAACTTAGGGAGAGTGATAAAATAATGCCAATTCCAGAAACTAGTCAAAACTATATACACAATAATTATATACATATATAGATGTCGGGATAGAGACAAGGGTCATGAACATGAGAGTTTAAACCATTAACCTGAACTATGTATGTCGCTCCATCCTAAAGGAACCCACGGTCTATATAGGTTTAGCTCCCATTGCTGAAGGGCCCCAGTGTGTGTTAGTCGCATGAACCATGGAATTCAAATGAAGGGATAAAGACACCAAGGCTTTAGCTATTCTAAAAATATAATGTGTGAACTATGCACACAATCATATAGACACCAACATCGGCAAACATAGTTTTCAGTGTTAGGCCCCCTCCCTCCTCTCTTCCCCGGGGAGGGGGCTATTCCTTCATAGTGAGCTACACAATTCCCTTTAATCCCAATTTAAAAAAATTTGCACATAAACCCAACCATTAACCCGGGAGTCTTATATTAAGGCATTTACCACTTGGTATCATCATACCAATTATGTTTGCAAGCTCATATAATCATTCCAAACCAATTCATGTAACTATTAGACTCCCAAGTTCCATTTTAAATTCCAACCCATAGCCACCAAGGGCCTTTTAAATCCATTTTAACCAATTATCTATTAATGCAATGTAATGGGTTCATAATTAAGTTGAATTATGTAATTATCCTTGTTCAAAAACCAAATTTACAAACTGGGTTGGGGTCAATGCCATTACCAAGACAATAAGTCATCAATTTGGTAAAACCCATGTTTCCTATTCCAATTCCAAAAACAATGCACCTATTTAGAACAAAAACCATAAACTAAAGCATAAATCATCAATTTAAAACATAGGGAAAGTAATTAAAGTGATACCAAACAAAACGCCTTAACCCAATTTAAAACCTATAAATTTAAATTGTATGGATAATTAGTAAATAAATGCCATAACATAAAATTAAAGTTAGGGAATGAGATACATGCCTAAAATACACAAGAAATTAAAGTCAATTCGGAGTTTGGAGCCCGAGTGATAAATTCATTGTAAAATCCTTGAATGTTTTTGGGTTTGAGTTTGAGAGAGAAAGAGAGTGATTTGATCTTTGAAAACTGAAGGGAATGGGGTTATTTTATATTATAAGGTCGTGCAAGGGGTAAAAAAATCAAAAGCCCCTCAACCCAGTGAATAAAATAAAAAATGAATGAAATTAAAACATCAGCATGGCACGCTGCTATCGTGGAGAGTAGCATCCATGCCATGCCAATATCCCAGAGGCTAACCTCCACGACACGCTAATATCATGAACTCTCACTGCCTCACGATCCCAAAATGACCCCGAACCCCTTCTAAAAATATTAAAATTTTCTAGATAACCCTTTTAATATTTCTTAACATAATTCAAGTCAAAAATTGACATTACACATGCGGAAGGGTCAAAAATAAAATCATTAAGATGTTTTAGGGTCTCACATTATCCCCCCCTCCCTTAGGATCATTCATCCCCAAATAAAAATTTAGGTTATTTTTAGCACGATAAAAGTAAGAATACATCAGAACCAAATAACAAATTCAAAAGGAATGAAATCCATACCTTAAGCAATTTTATCCAACACGGGGAACAAGAACAGGTACTTGGGCTTCATATCTTCCTCGGCTTCCCATGTAGCTTCATCCACCTTTTGGTTTCTCCAAAGAACCTTAATCAAAGATACATCCTTAGTCCTCAATCTACAAACTTGTCTATCCAATATTTCATCCGATACCTTCCCATAAGATAAAGAATCCATAACACCAACATTCTTAACCAGCACTATCAAATAAGGGTCATCCAAACACTTTGTCAGTATAGACATATGGAAAATGGGGTGAATGGAAGACAAAGTTGCTAACTCTCAGAAGCAACATTCCCAACTCTCCTTACAATTTGATATGGGCCAACATTTGAGGACTGAGCTTCTCCTTTTCCCAAATCTTATGACTCCTTTCATATGAAACACCTTCAAGAATATACAATCACTTACTTCAAACTCCAATTCCCTCCACATTACATCCGCATAAAACTTTTGGCGACTTTGAGTAGTTTAAAGTAGTTCTCTAATCACATTCACCTCATCCATGGCTTGGTGAACTAAGTCAAGTCCAAACAACTAAGTCTCATGATGAGTGGTGATTTTACCACTCATTCTAACTCAACATTCGTGTAAATTACCTTGTTTTAAATAAATAAATAAAACATAATCATAAGTAAATGCACTGATATCCACTCTTTGTAGGTACAAAGTTAAAAAGACAGAAAGATATGGATTGGAGCTTACAATAATCATAAGGAAGAAGGAAAAGTGCAGCAGAAGACCTATAATAGAAGATCCTCAGGTATCACAGTCGAGGTCCACTAACTACAGTTGTGACCATCAAGGATGGTCAATTAATCACGATCGCAGATATATACAGCAGTCGCGTCTAAGTATTGCAATCGCGGCTCAGCGAAAGTATTCAGCCCTAGGGCAAAGCTGTAATTGCATATGTTGATCCCAATTTAGTAAAAATACTCAAACCCTAGCCTAAAGGAGACATTCCATCTTTCCCATTCCTTTTGGTTTTAGCTCTAGACTTAATAGCCTCCAATTTTGTAGAAGAAAAATATTGTATAAATTTTGGGGGAAGAATACATTGGAGACTTTCTAAGTGGAAAATTTTCTCACTTCTATTATTGATATTATGGGAGATCCATGTTTGAAGTAACATTCTCTTAGTTTTTCAACACGTGATTTCAATGGAGATTATGGGTATATCTATACTTATTTATCTTATGTGTAGCTAAATCTCTCTCTTAGGGTTATGTGTGAATAATATTTTAAGTGTGTGTGGGTTGTTATTATTAGCATCTATTTAGTAGTTCATGTTTATGGATTTTATCATTGCTATGCAATTTTTGTTGGAATTTGATGGGTGAAAGCCCCAAATATCCATATGGGTTTGATGAGTGAAAGCTCCAAGCTCTAGAAAGTTCAAGGCCATCTTCGAAAGAAGGGTTTTAGGTAAAGTATAGGAATTCATATCATCCTTGAAATAGGGATGTGGAGACCAAAGCAATGATAGACAATTATGTGTGTAGTTTGCTAAATTTTTACTATCTTAGACATAAGGGTGAATGTGGGGTTGACTATGCCATGGGTATCATCCTAGAAATAGGGATGCCTAGATTGAGGTTGTGGTTACCAATTGTTGAACACACTTATTAGGTATTAGAAAGAATCAATGGGTGAAAGTTTGGTGTTTTGTCGAAAGACTAGAATCAAAATCTATAACCAAGCCTACCCATATTTGATTTACTAAATTGATATTGATTACTAACTCGCACATGTCACTCTCTTGGTAATGCAAAACCCTGAGATCCGTGCATAATTGTTAAAACTCTAATTATTCGTAGCCCCAAATTTATACTAGAAAAAAACAAAAAAAAGAAACATTAGTATAGAAACCTATCCCCCCATTTCATCTTTTTTTACCATTGGTTTGAATTTAACTTGTATCTATCATTTCAAATTAATTTGATCACCACTCACATTTTTCCTCATGGATTCGACCCTAACTCCAAAGTTGGGTAAATATATTGACGACAACCTCCTTGCACTTAAATTGACGTTTAAGTTGAGCGTTATCAAAAAATGGCATCATTGCCGAGGAACAATTTGGCGTATTAAGTTAGTTTGAAATTTTAGCTACTTGATTAAATTCAAGATTGTATATATTTGTTAGTAATTTTTCTTTGTAGATATATTTTATTTTATTCTTACGTTTCTCTATGGCATCTTCCACCAAACATGAGCTGGATAGTTGGAAGTCCTATTTTGAAAATCTATGTCCAATCTATGATGGACCACACTTTAGGAGAGATTGTAACTATACTTCCCAAAGAGAGATGAGCCCACCATCTCAACCCTATGGGGAGAATAGGTGTCCTTTATATTATAGTCGAGATGGACATTAGGATGATTGTCCAAGTACCCCCTCTCTTTATTATACTAACCGAATTTCTAGTTCCTCTTATGAGATTGATAGGTCTTATAATGAGAAAAAGGAGGAGCAATAAACCATACCCATGGTCTTGGAGAAATGCTTCAAACCATTTTGGATCAGGTAACTATAACTAGGAAGAATGATCAAGACTTGAATCAATCCTATGGGGTGTTTGAATGGGAAAATAACAAGGCAAAGAAATTGGGAAAAAACATAATTCTTACAAACATTACAACCATGCCCATTTCCCAAGAGGAGGTTTGTCAAAAAGAGAAACCAAGCTATGATGATAGGCTTGGTAGCAAAAACTCCTTGGGGACTTCCCAACAATTCGAATCATATGAGATAGAAGAAGCCAAAATAAAAGAAATGGTACTAGAGTCAAAAAAAGAATCAATGCAAACCTCTTATGATGACTCTAATCCATTTTGGGACAAAGATGCTTTGGAGAAGGACAGTCTGAAATTAAGGGTTGGACCTCATTCATCCCACTTTTCAACATTATTCCTAGAAGATGTGATGAAAATCCATCCACCTAGACGAATAGTGGATTGTAAGGAAATGGAGTCTGATTCTTATATTTTGGAGTTTGACATTCCAAAAGAGAAATTGGAACCCCATCCATCAAACGCCAAAGAACACAACTTCTAATGCATAACGAGAGGTCTATTAATGTACTCACCTTTACCTAAGGAGCCAAACCAAAAGTTAGATGTCACATTGGGTAGAAGGTTCAAATCCTCTAAGTAAAGGAACAAATGAGGATTATAAAAGGCATCTTGCTAAGACATTAAACTAAGCGCTTGATGGGAGGTAACCCATCATGCCACAAAATGTGGCACATATCCTTTTATTTATGCATAATAGAGTAGATTTTGTATTTGTTCATACATAATACATGAAAAAGTGATTGTTATGAGAAATTTTGATTGAAATTGAAACAGAAAGTTAGGAAAGTGGCCTGTTGGACTGAACAACTAAGTGCAGAGGCTTAGATTTAGGCATCAATTACCAGGACCATAGTCCATTTCAATACGATCATGGAGGCCACCAGTCCACGATCGCAAAATGAGGATCATGATCGCGGTCATACCAGTTTAAGTGACCATCCAACTGCCACTTTTCCCACATGTTCATTCTTAAATTCTCTTAAAACTCTGTTATCGGTTGGCGTTGTGTAGAGTATCTAAGATTTCATATCAACCCTTTTGCATCATTTATCTAGTATGTAGTCTCAAACTCCCTCATTTTTATTGTCATTGTAGGCCTGGAACATATAGTTTAGAAATAGGTATGCATTCGTTGTTATAATGCCAAAACTGTGTTTGTCGTTATTTATGATTGGGGTTAGCGGTTGTAGGGTGTCTACACGTCATATGGAGAAGTATTGAGAACCCATATTTTAGCCTAAAATGGTTTAAACTGACGTGTGTATTATGTGTTCCTTCAATGCCCAAATGAGTTCAATGTGGATTCCTTCAAGTTTGGGGCTAAAACCTTGCAATCTAGGCTTATTTTTTTTTATCATGATGTTTGTGCGCCTAGTTGCAATACAAATTTGATGTTAATCTCATGTATCTCGAGGAATGGCAGAATTGTTGATTGTGGTATCAGGTATCACGATCGCAGTCCTAATAACCATGATCGCGGTCACTGCTCCACAATCACCATACCTGAAGACAACTATTTACAAAAATCTAAATTTTTGTACATCTATTTTTCACCACAAAATCTCCTATAGCATTGCCATATGCACTTTTCTTATTAATCTAGCATAATTTTTTCTTTGCAAAATACTAAGAATGGTCTGAAGTGTGTTCCATATAGGTACTCAGCTACAAAATAGGAGACTTAGATGATACGAGATTCATGCCTATAGAATGCAACAACCAGTTTTACAATGACCTCCCCAAGGACAAAGCTACTCCTAGAAAGGAGTATCTCTATGGACAGAGTCCCAGAGAACTCCCCGAAATTCTTTGACAGATTGCTGCTATCAGGGAACGTTCTCCAGGGTTACCTCAGGGGTCGGGGGAATCCTCCACTGCTCACCACTCATATGCATCTCAGTTCGATTATGAAATATATCAGAAGGAGCTGAAAAGGCAGGGTGCCAGGGTTGCCAAATTGGAGAGAGCATATTCAGCTTTGGCAATATCACTCAGGGATGTCAGGGAGTTATAATAAAAGATGGTGAAGAGGTTAAATAAGAGAGAAAAATTCCTCACCAAGATGGGAGAGGGGTAAAAAGAATCTTCAAGGTGCTCAAACCTAAAAAGCGCCTACCTTCACCAAGGGACGAAAGTGATGATGGAGCCCCTGCTGAGTGGTCTGGTGCTGATGACAGCGGATATGATATAGGGTATTACAGAGAGAGAAGTTCGTGAGGCTGATTCAAGAGGTATCCTTTACTCTTATCTTGTTGACTAGGCAGTGGGAGCACTGCCAGCTTTTCGGTTGGGGGTGCCTGTCCCTATATTTGCACTGCTTGAATGTTCTTGGGTAGTGTTTTGATAAAATTTCGGATGATGTTATTAATTTTGTTTTGGGATGACATTTTGGATATTGTTTTGTTGTGTTTTCGAGATGTTTTATATGGGCACTCTGATGGTGTCCACGCTTTTATGAATTATTATGATTTTCTCTTAGTTTTTAGTTTTTCTCTTAGTACTTTAGATTTTATAGTGAATTTTAGTTAAGCGTGAATAGTGTTATATTTGAGTTTTGAGACATAGGTGCAGGGGAATTCTGAGTACCCGTAGCATAAATGTAAAAGATGCAAGGGAGGTCTGAGTACTTGTGGCATTTTATTTTGTAAAGTTGGGGTCAATTTGTACACCATTGGCGAAGTCTGAGTAGCTATATGGGTAGTTAGCCCATTTTGAACCAAGATGTGAGATTAAGGCTTTGGTTGTAGCCATAGTTTAGTAAAGTGTGCATAGTGCTATTGAAAAACAAGAAACCCTCTCCATCCAAATTTTTTGAAAAACCAAGGGCATGGACGTGAGCAATGTTGCAACAAATCCTTTTCTCTTTTTGTGGCTCCATAAATTATTGACTTGTAAATAGTGATAAATACTCCACTTCTATCTCTTGCAGGAGGGACACTTTAACACCTTTGGCAAATTTTGCATGCCATATGTGGTGAGATTTTGACATTCATCTCTTGTACACTTATGTTATCTAGAACTTGCCCTGTTAGTCCTTCAAAACTAATTTTGATTGTATGTGATTGGAGAAATGACCTTAGGCCATCCTTTTGATTTTGGAACCCACTCTAGCCTAAAAATCCTCCCTATGCATAATTGAAATCCTTAGTTACCCACTTTGAGCCTTTAGACCTTTCTTAGGAAAACTCATTACAAGCCGTATTTCGTTCTTTTTATCCCTCTTTTGAACCGTACCCTCCTTGAACTTGAAAATACAAATTGATGCTTAAATCCTAAGTTGGGGGTGGTGAAAGTTATGGAAGGAAGTTTGGAGCCACGAAGTATTAGTAAAATGCCCAATGTGCCTAAGTGTTGAAAACAAATGTTTGGAAAAAAAAATGATACAACAAAGGAATAACTTGAACATAAGTTGCAAGAAAAAGAAATGAAAAAAAAGTGGTGAACAAAGGAAGCGAATTGTAGGCATAATAAAAGAAAGAAAACAAAGAAGGGTGACCCTTAGTCAAAAAAGGAAGAATTGTAAAGGGTGATGTAGACGTTCAAGGAAGGGTGTACCCATGTTGTTCCTAAATGGTATCCTACCCTAACCCAAACCTACATTACAATCTTAGAAATTTGTTTGAGATCTCAGACCATTTACTTTGTTAGTAGTGGCCATTGAATATAGGGGAAAGCCTATGGTATGACACTTGTCGCATTGAGATTTCTTTTGTGTGAGAGACAGTTTGTGCACTTAAAATTTCTTGTTAAATAGTTGTTCATTTGGTGTATGTAAATTCTCTTTCTTGTAAGTTTGGAATGTGAATAAGTTGAGGTGGGTGATTTTTGTCACCTCTCGGGTAATGAGGCAAATGGAGTATAGCCTAATTGAGGAAAAAAGGAAGCCACCTCTAGAGTATTGGTCATTGTTGCTTGGTTACTCTTTAAACTCTTATGCATCATTGAATATTGCATTTTATAATAAGGAGTATAATGAAATTAGCCTAGTACATGTGCATAGAGCTACTTATGGTTGCGACTAAAGTTGAAGTCATTATGCCTTTAAGGCATAACATCTGGGCATAAATGATTGTGTCTTATGGAAAGGGGTAGTGTTGTTTGAGGACAACCAAATGTTTTAAGTTGGGGGTGTTGATGAGTGGTGATTTACCACTCATTCTCACTCAACATTCATGCACATTACCTTGTTTGAATGAATAAATGAGACATATTCATGAGTAAATGTACTGATATCCACTCTTTGTCGGTACAGAGTTGAAAAGACAGAAAGATTTGGATTGGATCTTACAATGATCAAAAGAGAGAAGGAAAAGTGCAGCTGAAGATCTATAACAGAAGAGCCTCAGGTACCGCGGTCATGGTCCATTGATTGAGGTCGAGGCAGTAAAGGATGGTCAATTGATCGCGGTCGCGGATGTAAACCATGGTCGCGGTTAAGTGGTGCGACCGAGGCTCAGCGGAAGTATTCAGCCCAAAGGCAAAGCTGTAATTGCACGTACTGATCCCAATTTGACAAAAAGACTCAAACCCTATCCTAAAGGGGACATTCAATCTTCCCCATTCCTTTAGGTTTTAGCTTTAGACTTCATAGCCTCCAATTTTGGAGAAGAAAAATATTATATAAATTTTGGGTGAAGAATACATTGGAGACTTTCTAAGTGGAAGATTTGCTCACTTCCATTGTTAATAATGTGGGAGAGCCAAGTTTGAAGTAACATTCGCTTAGTTCTTCAACGAGTGATTTTAATGGAGATTATGGGTATATCTATGCTTATTTATCTTATGTGTAGCTAAATCTCCCTCTTGGGGTTATGTGTGAATAGGGGTTTAAGTGTGTGTGGGTTGTTATTGTTAGAATCTATTTGGTAGTTCATGTTTATGGGTTTTATCATTACTATGCTATTTTGGTTAGGATTTGATGCGTGAAATCCCCAAATAGCCATATGAGTTTGATGAGTGAAAGCTCCAAGCTCTAGAAATTTCAAGGCCATCTTCGAAAGAAGGGTTTTAAGTGAAGTGTAGGAATCCATATCATCCTTGAAAAAGGGATGTGGATACCAAAGCAATGATAGACAATTATGTGTGTAGTTTGCTAATTTTTCACTATCTTAGACATAAGGGTGAATGTGAGGTTGACTATGCCATGGGTATCATCCTAGAAATAGGGATGCCTAGATTGAGGTTGTGGATACCAATTGTTGAACACACCTATTAGGTATTCGAAAGAATCAATGGGTGAAAGTTTGGTGTTTTGTCGATAGACTAGCATCAAAATCTATAACCAAGCCTATCCATATTTGATTTACAAAATTAATGTTGATTACTAACTCCCACATGTCACTTTTTTAGCAATGCATAACCCCAAAATCCGTGCATAATTTTTAAAACTCTAACTATTTGTAGCCCCGAATTTATACTAGAACCCCCCCCCAAAAAAAAAAAAACATTAGTGTAGGAACTGATCCCCTCATTTTATCTTTTTATACCATTGGTTTGAATTTTACTTGTACCTATAATTTCAAATTAATTTGATCACCACTCATATTTTTTCTCGTTGATTTGACCCCGACTTAAAAGTTTGATAAATATATTGACGACGACCGCCTTGAACTTAAATTAACGTCTAAGTTGAGCGTTATTTTCTCACCTACCTCAAACCACCCAATAAGAGACCTACACCTTCTACCATAAAAAGTATCGAAAGGGACCATCTGAATGCTGGAATGGTAATTGTTATTATACGCAAACTCAATAAGAGGAAAATGGTCAATCCAACTACCCTTAAAATCAATCACACAGGACATTAGCATATCCCCTAAAGTCTAAATAGCACGCTCTACTTGTCTATCCATTCGAGGGTAGAAAGTGGTTCTAAGGCTTACCAAAGTACCCAAACCCTTCTAAAATGAACTCCGAAGTGATAATAGAACTTGTAAGACCCCGCAAAGTTCGCTTGTAGTTTGATCCTTGAGCGTGTCAAATGAAGTGTAATTCCGGCCCAAAAAGATTGAGAAGAGACTTACTAAGTGATTAGCATTTTAATCTTGTTGAATTTTTCTGAAAATGACTTCCTATAGTGTAGAGAATTGAATTTGATTTCCAACGATACCAATTTCGTCCAAATTTAGCATCGGGGTGAGAAGTTGTGGCCGTTTTACTGAGAGTTGTTGAAACTGCCCAGGTGCGACGGACGATCCGATGGACCGGCAAGTCTGTGATGGACCATTGCTCATCCCATCACAACCAAGGTAGTAGCTCCCTTTTCTAGCCTAAGTACGATGGCCGAGACGACGGACTGTCAAGGCTGCGATGGACCGTCACTGAGACTGTCGCCACTGAGGTAATGTGGCCTCATCCTGGCCAATATGCGACAGACGATCCAATGGACCGTCAAGTTTGCGAAGAACCATCGTTGAGACTGTCGCGTCGAGGTAGTACATTCTTTTTTTGACCGACGTATGAAGGACGATCCGACGGACAGTCAGGCTAGCGACGGACTATCGCTCCGACCGTCACAGCCCCCATCCAGTATTTTAAGTCATTTTTAAAAGGGAATCTTTGGTCTTTCCACTCTTATATCAACCAGATATATTCCAAATGAAGCAAATGACTTCATTCATCATCCAAAACATAAGAGAGCTAGGGTTTCTCCCTCAAGATCAAATCTAAAACCCTTCTTCAAGAAATCTAAGAACTCACCATAAATTCTATAGAGGCTAGCTTTGGATGGATTTAAGAAGAGTAGAGGTAGGCCTAAGAAATACTGGAGGGAGGTGGTTAGGAATGACAAGGATCTGCTTCAGATTACTGAGGACATGACCCTAGACAGAAAGGTGTGGAGGTCGCGGATTAGGGTAGACGGCTAGGGTGAGTGTGCAGGTAATCGCTAGGTGATAGGGGAGTTTGGGTATGGTGGGTGTTTTAGGCCTGTGATGGCATGTTACTGCCACATGGGTATCTATGTTCTTATTTCATATTCTATATTGTTCGTATTTCTCTTATTTCCTATTTCTCAGAGACTTAGTGTTCTTATTTTTTATCTCTTATTTCTGTTAATCTATACAGGCTGTTTTATGTCTCATTATGACCTTGGTATAATATTCTTTATCTTGAGCCGAGGGACTATTGGAAATAGCCTCTCTACTTACTCGGAGGTAGTAGTATGGACTGCGTATATTTTACCCTCCCCAGACCTCACTTTGTGGGAATATACTGGGTCTGTTGTTGTTCTTCTTCTTGAGTTGAGATTTAAGTTCCACAATTTCAAGGGTTGCAAGAACCCTCTCCCAAGAGTAAGAAGAAGAGTTAAAACAAGCTTGTTTATCCAATTTCATAATCTAAGGTATGTGGAATTTTGAATAAGGGTAATTCTTTCACCCTTATGCCCAAAGGCTTATTTAAACTACAATTCAGCAATTTATGATATTTTACATGAAATTGAATTAGGATTTTTCACCCATTGTTATTGGTTGAAAGCTTTTGATGTTTCCCATGAATTGAGAGTCTAATGGCATGATTGTTACATGTTTTCTGAGAAATTACAGTTGGGTCTATACCCCATGATTTTAATCCTTGAGAATTTAAGAGTTTCAATGTTCTAGAAATTGAAGTACATGAGTATGTTGATATTTTGATACAAATTGCTATAACTTCCAGATTTCTACATGAATTATGAATCGATATGCTATCTATTATGCATTATGATGAGTTTTAACTTAATTGAATTATCTGTCATTAAGCCCTACTTGAGACTTGCAATTTTATGAACTATTATGCTATAAGCACCCATGATTTAAGTATTTTGATATTATTGAGAAATTTTTTGACCTAATGGTCATAGAGTTTTGAAATCCACTCTACCACATGAGATTACAGATTTGATTGTGGGGTTCTGGTGAACCATGAGATTATTTTGAAAGTTGATTTTCATGAGATGAGAGAGATAAACTAAAGGACGTAGTATTTAGCACCGAGTTGGGTAAGTTACTATGGTTTCTTACCCTATAAATACGTGCCACCGTAGGTTTGAGATTTTGGGCCTGAGGCCGAGATGATTGGGCCCGAGGCCAAGATAAGTGATCACTGAGTTGAGGTTATACTCCTTGGCAAGAGTATGATGCCTCTCCCCAACGTGAGGTTTCTTTCTTAGGAGGACAAGACGTTGGACTCCATGTAGCTCGCATGGTTTATGTCGGTTAAGAGAACCTCCCTAAACTAAAGTATTTTCCATCGAGATAGAATATTTTCCCTAAAGCTTTGGGATGAGATATTTTCTAAAATGAATGAACTGCTTTGAGTATTTTCCAAAGAAGGAAGTATTTTTCTTTATTAATACGAGTTGATCACCGGTTTTCAAACCAACGTTATATGATTCCGAGCTCCAAGTGTTTAAGTTCAAAAGAGTTATAAGTTCTTGAGCATTAAAGAAGTTTTACTCCCCATGAGATATATGCATAAGTTGAAAGTATTGTTTAAAGGTTCCTTCAGCCTATGAGTAATGAGAATAAGAGAAGAGTACAGATTTTAAAGCCAAAGTATAATGACTCAAGAGATTTGTGTTATATTCTTCATTCTACATGATTTATGAGCTTTACATTTTAGACTTATTCAATCCATATGAGTCATTCTTATTTGCATGCATGATTTGATTAAAGAGTATTGATATTATTGTATGTAAATGCATACACCCCCATATACTCAGTACATTCCCAAGTGCTGGTCCACATATACGTCTATGTGCTACATTGTCTTATAATGTAGGTTCAGGTGCTCAGTCCTAATCTCGTCAGT
This sequence comes from Capsicum pubescens, assembly GCA_030864215.1. Classification (NCBI taxonomy): domain Eukaryota; kingdom Viridiplantae; phylum Streptophyta; class Magnoliopsida; order Solanales; family Solanaceae; genus Capsicum; species Capsicum pubescens. The sequence continues at coordinate 199,370,659 of CM061544.1, read as the reverse complement.
AATTCTCGAGTACCTTTGTCTACATTTCTCCAGTGGTGAGTCCTCATGGTTCGAGGGCCTATCTTCAGATAGTTCAGTATTTGAGTGGTTATGTTATTACTTTCAGTGCAGTTTGAGTTAGTTAAGGATCTGTTCCAACGGTTCTCTAGTTCATGAAGTAGTAGAGGCTTTGTTAGACTAGTTATCAGATTGTGGTTGTGTTGAGATTTCTAGTATTATGGTCATTTGGACCGAGTATCATCTTCGTATTTCCTTTCATTTGATATGTCAGTGCCAGTGTTTTGTATATTTCTTCTTGAATGAGTTATTATGAGAAGTGATAGGCTCAAATGGTTAGCTTAGGGCTACCTGTAGCCCTAAGTACCATGTGACATCTCGGGAGGTGATTTTAGGTCGTTACAAACTTGGTATCAGAGCCTAAGGTTTTAAAGAAGTCCTATAGAGTCTGGCAAGATGCGTTGAGTAGAGTCTTGATCATCGGTGTGTAGCGCGCCACATCTATGAGCAAGAGGCTACAAGATGTTTTAAGAAAGAGTTACTTCTTTCTTTCAGATTCCATTATGCCTACAGCTATCCCTCTCTTCTAATAATTTGTGCTCTTTTATTTCATAAAATGCATCTCCGAAGAGTGAATGCCCATGGAAACGATGATGATCAACCCCCACCTGTTGATCCTTTGAATGAGACTGTGTCTCATACTGAGTTTCGGGTGGCCTTTCAGGCGTTAGCCCAAACAGTCACCGCTAATGTTCAGGTCAATAATTGAGCCATAGTTGCAGATTAGCAGGGAGGTGATGTAGCTACAGCTAGGATTCATGATTTCATACAGATGAATCCGCCAGATTTTTATGGGTCTAAGGCCGATGAGGACCTATAATTGTACCTTGATGAGGTTAGAAAGATCACACAGGTGATGTATGTTTCTGAAGAAGAGAGTGTTGAGTTGGCGTCTTACAGGTTGAAGGACATAGCTTATGACTAGGTTGTATCTTGGAGGAAGGGTAGAGATGAGAATGTTGCTCCTATGACTTGGCAGGTATTCCAGGATGCATTCTTGGACAAGTTTTTTCCACTTGAGATGAGGGAAGCAAAGATTGAGAAGTTTATGAACTTGAGGCAGGGCTCCATGATTGTTAAGGAGTACTTCTTTAAGTTTAACCAATTGTCCAAGTATGCTCCTGATTTGATTTCTAACACCCGAGCTAGTATGAGTAAATTAGTAACAGGTATTTCTGGTTTGGTACTGAAGGAGTGTAAGACTGCAATATTGCATAGGGATATGGATCTGGATAGGTTGATAATGCATGCACAGTAGATAGAGGCGGATAAGATTAGAGAGAGAGACAGAGTGAAAGGTAACAAGAGGTCTAGATTTGAGTAGCATGAGTATAGTTAGCCTAGGTTCCATGGAGAAAACCACCCTCAGTTTCAGAGACGTTCGTTTATTCCAGCTCCTTCATCAGCTAGTGCTCCCGCACCTAGAGGTACGCAAGATCAAGAGGGCAGGTCTTTTATGTCTAAGTCACAGAACAGTGTTAGTAACAGGCCCCGTCATCCTTCTTATGCTAAGTGTGGTAGGGATCATCCCGATAAATGTTTTGCAAATTTGAGGGGTTGTTTTGGTTGTGGTAATCAGGGCCACAAACTTAGAAAATGTCCCCATGCTAGGCAGGGGAACAAAGATGCCCGACCTCAGGAACAAACTACTAGTGGACCAGCTCCTGTACCCAGTCCCGTCCCTGCTCAGGGCACTTCATCTAGCACTGCTGGCGGTCAGCGCCAGAACAGATTCTATGCCTTACCATCCCATTAGGAGCAGGAGGAATCTCCCGATGTTGTTACTGGTATACTCCACATCTTTTGTTTTAATGTTTATGTGTTGTTGGACCCCGAGTCAAGTCTCTTCTATGTGACCCCACTTGTGGCTGTAAATTTCAAAATGAGTCCCGAAAAGATTCCTGAGCCTTTCCTAGTCTCCACACCAATAGGGGAGTCATTTGTTGCTAAACAAGTGTATAGAGATTATCCTGTTACTGTTCTTCATAGAGTCATACTTGCTGATTTGATAGAGTTAGACATGGTGGATTTTGACCTTATCCTGGGTATGGATTGGCTTCATTCCTATTATGCATCTATAGACTTTCATACCCGTGTGGTCAAGTTTAAGTTCCCTGATGAGCCAGTTTTTTAGAGGTCCGGGAGTTTGGTATCTCCCAAGAGTCATTTTATCTCCTATCTCAAAGCCAAAAAGCTAATATCCAAGGGTTGCATCTATCACCTAGTTAGAGTCAAAGACACTAAGTTCGAGGCTCCAACTATTCAGTCAGTCGATATTTTTAATGAGTTTACAGATGTTTTTCCAGAAGATCTCCCAGGGGTACCTCCCGATAGAGAGATAGAATTTGGGATTGACCTTTTTCCCGACACTCATCCTATTTCTATTCTTCCATACCGTATGGCACCTACTGATCTTAAGGAGTTGAAAGAGCAACTCAAGGATCTTTTAGACAAAGGTTTCATAAGGCCCAATATTTCTCCTTGGGGTGCACCTGTTCTATTCATGCGGAAGAAAGATGTTTTTTTGCGTATGTGCATTAACTATCGTCAGCTTAACAAGGTCACAGTCAAAAATAAGTATCCTCATCCGAGAATTGATGACCTATTTGATCAGTTGCAAGGTGCAAGTTATTTTTCTAAGATAGACCTTAGTTCCGTCTATCACCAACTTAAAGTGAGGGAATGTGATATTCCAAAGACAGCCTTCTGAACCCGCTATGGTCACTTTGAGTTTCTAGTCATGTCTTTCAGGCTAACCAATGCCCCAGAAGCCTTCATGTACCTTATATATTGAGTGTTCAAGTCATATCTTGATATGTTCATCATTGTCTTCATAGATGACATCCTTGTCTACTCCCGCAGAGAGCATGATCATGCAGATCACCTTAGAATTATCTTAAAACTTTTAGAGGTCACCAGTTGTTCGCCAAATTCAGTAAGTGTGAATTTTGGCTGAGGTCTATAGCCTTTCTAGGTCATATTATTTCAGTTGAAGGTATTAGAGTTGATCCCCAAAAGACAGAAGCTGTAAGAAATTAGCCTAAACCTATATATTTATCTGACATTAGAAGTTTCTTGGGTCTGGCAGGCTACTACCGCCATTTTATTGAAGGTTTCTCTTCTATTGCATCTCTCATGACCCAGTTGACCCAAAAGAAAGTTAAGTTCAAGTTCTTTTGGTCAGATTCCTATGAGAAGAATTTTTAGGAGTTGAAGACTCAACTTACTTCAGCACCTGTATTGACTTCGCCGGATGGTACAGATGGTTTTGTGGTGTATTGTGATGCCTCTAGAGTTGGTTTGGGTTGTGTGTTGATGCAAATAGGTAAGGTTATATACTATGCCTATAGACAGTTGAAGCCGCATAAAAAGAACTACCCAACCCATGATCTTGAGTTAGCAGTTGTAGTCTTCGCTTCAAAAATCTGGAGGTACTATCTTTATGGTGTCTATGTTGATGTGTTTACTAATTATAAGAGCCTGCAGTATGTGTTTAATCAGAGGGAGTTGAATATTAGGCAGAGAAGGTGGTTGGAGTTGTTAAAAGACTATGATAAGAGTATGTTGTATCACCCGGGCAAGGCCAATGTAGTGGCAGATGCCCTTAGCAGATTGTCTATGGGTAGTGTTGCTCATGTAGAGGAAGGTAAGAAAGAGTTAGCTCGTGATGTGAATTGTATGGCTAGATTGGGTGTTAGATTGCTTGATTCAGATAAGGGAAGTAGTTTGGTGCAAATTAGTTCCAAATCCTCTTTAGTTTTAGAAGTGAAGGAGAAGCAAGATAGAGATCCTAGTTTGGTTAGACTGAAGGAGGCAGTTAAACACCAAAAGGTAGAGATTTTCTCCCAAGGGGGAGATGACATATTGAGATTGCAGGGTAGATTGTTCGGTTCGTGTGTTGATAATCTGAGGCAGAGGATTATGGATGAACAGCCTAGCACACGGTATTCTATTCATCCCAGCACTACCAAGATATACCGCGACTTGTGGAAAATCTATTGGTAGAATGGTATGAAGAAGGATATAGATGAGTTTGTAGCAAAGTGTGCAACGTGCCAACAGGTTAAGGTAGAGAACCAAAGACCTGGTGGTGTGATGCAAGAGTTTGGTATACCCACTTGGAAGTGGGAGGTGGTGAATATGGGCTTCGTGATCGGGTTACCCCTTTTGCGTCGTCATCATGATTCTATTTGGGTTGTTGTAGACAGGATGACTAAGTCTGCGCATTTCTTGCCCATGGATACATCTTATACAACTAAGGATTATGCTAGATTGTATATCCGGGAGTTAGTCAGGCTGCACGGAGTTCCCTCGTCTATCATTTCGGATAGGGGTACTCAATTTACTTCTCAGTTTTTGAGGGCATTTTAGCAAGGTCTTGGTACCCAAGTTCTTTTGAGTTCTGTTTTTCATCCGCAGACAGATGGTCAGGCTGAGAGGACCATTCAGACCCTAGAAGATATGTTGAGGGTGTGTGCTATTGATTTCAAAGGAAGTTGGGATGAGCATTTGCCATTGATAGAGCTTGCTTATAACAATAATTACTATGCTAGCATCGGGATGGCACCATTTGAGGCCTTATATGGTAGAAGGTGTAGATCACCCATAGGTTTGTTTGAAGTGGGTGAAGCTATCGTGATTGGTTCTGATGCAGTATTTGAAGCTATGGAGAAAGTTAAGTTGATTAGAGAGAGGTTAAAGACAGGTCAGAGTCGTCAAAAGTCATATGCTGATGTGAGGAGAAAAAATCTTGAGTTTGAAGTGGGTGATTTGGTGTACTTGAAGATTTCACCCATGAAAGGGGTGAAGAGGTTTGGTAAAAAGGGAAAGCTTAGTCCTCGTTATGTTGGCCCGTATAGAGTTTTAATCCGTGTTGGGAAAGTAGCCTATAAGGTTGAGTTGCCTATGAAGTTGTCAGCCGTTTATCCTATTTTTCATGTCTCCATACTTAAAAAGCATATTAGTGATTCTGTTTTAGTAGGAGAGTGATGATATTCATAACATTCTTTCATTCGATGAGATTTCTATAGAGATCCTAGATTTTCATATCTGTAGACTGAGGAACAAGGAGGTTCCCTTGGTCAAAGTGTTGTGACGGAACCAGTAAGTTGAGGGCGCTACTTGGGAGGCAGAAGCAGACATGTGATCCAAGTACCCGCACCTCTTTTCCGCGAGTTCAGATCGATCCAAAGGTATTGTTCTTCCTTAATTCAGCCCTTCTAATCTAAAGTTCAGCTATGTATCCATTCTTGCATGATTTCTTGCAATTTCTGAGGTATTCAAGAGTTAAGAAATATTTTGAGACCGTTTAGCAAATTGCTTTAGCTATGTGTACTCTATTTTTCCTGTGTTCCTAGTCTAACTAGTGACATTCGAGGATGAATGTTTCCAAGGGGGAGATATTGTAAGACCCCGTAAAGTTCCCTTGTAGTTTGAGCCTTGAACGTGTCAAGTGTAGTGTAATTCCGGCCCTAAAAGATTGAGAAGAGACTTCCTAAGTGATTAGTGTTTTAATCTTGTTGAATTTTTTTGAAAATGACTTCCTATAGTGTATAGAATTGAATTAGCTTTCCAACGATACCAATTTCATCCAAATCCGGCATCGGGGTGAGAAGTTATGGCCGTTTTACTGAGAGTTGTCGGAACCGCCCAGGTGTGACGGACGATCCGACGGACCGTTGAGTCTACCACAGACCATCGCTCGGCCCATCGTAACCAAGGCAGAAGCTCTCTTTTCTGTGTGAAGGCCAGGACAACGGACCATCAAGGCTGCGACGGACCGTCACTGAAACCGTCGCCACTGAGGCAGTGTGGCCTCATCCTAGACAACGTGCGATGGACAATTCAACGGATCATCGCTGAGACCATCTTATTAAGGCAGTGTGTTTTTTTCTTACCGACGTGCGACGGACGATCCGACAGACCGTAAGGCTAGCGACGGACCGTCCCTCCGACTGTCGGAACCCCATCCAGTCTTTTAAGTCATTTTTAAAAGGGACTCTTCGGTCTTTCCACTCTTTTATCAACCAGATATATTCCAAACAAAGAAAATGACTTCATTCATCATCCAAAACACAAGAGAGATAGGGTTTCTCCCTCAAGATCAAATCTAAAACCCTTCTCCAAGAAATTCAAAAACTCACCATAGATTCTACAAATTGAGTTGAGATTTAAGTTTCCCAAGTTCAAGGGTTGCAAGAACCTTCTCTCAAGAGTAAGAAGAAAAGTTGAAGAAAGCTTGTTCATCCAATTTCATAATCTAAGGTATGTGGGGTTTTGAACAAAGGTAATCCTTTCACCCTTGTGTCCAAAGGCTTATTTAAACTACAATTTTCTACAATTTATGAGATTTTACATGAAATTGAATTGGGAGTTTTCACCCATTGTTATTGGTTTCAAGCTTTTGATGCTTCCCATGAATTAAGAGTCTAATGGAATGATTTTTACATGTTTTCTTGAGAAATTGCGACTGGGTCTATACCTTATGATTTTAATCCTTGAGAATTTAAGAGTTTCAATGTCTAGAAATTGAAGTACATGAGTATGTTGATATTTTGAGACAAATTTCTGTAACTTCCAGATTTCTACATGAATTTTGAATCTATATGCTATCTAATATGCATTATGATGAGTTTTAACTTGAGATTGAATTATGGGTCATTAAGCCCTACTTGAGACTTGCAATTTTATGAACTATTGTGCTATAAGAACCCATGATTTTAGTATTTTGAGATTTTTGAGAAATGTTTTGACCTAATGGTCATAGAGTTTTGAAATCCACTCTACCACATGAGATTAGAGATTTGATTGTGGGGTTCTGGTGAACCATGAGATTATTTTGAAAGTGGATTTTCATGAGATGAGCGAGATAAACTAAAGGGAGTAGTATTTAGCACCGAGTTGGGTAAGTTACTACGGTTTATTACCCTAGAACTACGATCCTCCGTAGGTTTGAGATTTTCAGTCTGAGGCCGAGATGATTGGGCCCGAGACTGAGATAAGTGATCACTGAGTTGAGGTTATACTCCTTGGCAAGAGTATGACACATCTCCCAAATGTGAGGTTTCTTCCTTAGGAGGACAAGACATTGGACTCCATGTAGCTCGCATGGTTTATGTCGGTTAAGATAACCTCCCTAAACTAAAGTATTTTCCATTGAGATAGAATATTTTCCCTAAAGCTTTGGGATGAGATATTTTCTAAAATGAATGAACTGCTTTAAGTATTTTCCAAAGAAGGAAGTAGTTTTCTGTACTAATACGAGTTGATCACCGGTTTTCAAACCAACGTTATGTGATTTCAAGTTCCAAGTGTTTCAGTTCAAAAGAGTTATAAGTTCTTGAGAATTAAAGAAGTTTTACTCCCCGTGAGATATATGCATGGGTTGAAAGTATTGTTTAAAGTTTCCTTCAGCCTATGAGTAATGAGAATAAGAGAAGAGTACAGATTTTAAAGCCAAAGTATAATGACTCACGAGATTAGTGTTACATGTTTCATTCTACATGATTTATGATCTTTACATTTTAGACTTACTCAGGCCATGTGAGTCATTCCTATTTGCATGCATGATTTTATTAAAGAGGATTGATATTGTTTTATGTAAATGCATACACCCCTATATACTCAGTACATTTCCAAGTGTTGATCCACATATACGTCTATAAGCTACATTGTCTTATAATGTAGGTTCAGGTGCTCAGTCCCAGTCTCGTCAGTTATTCTCGAGTACCTTTGCCTACATTTCTCCAGTGGTGATTCCTCATTGTTCAAGGGCCTATCTTCAGATAGTTCAGTATTTGAGTGGTTATGTTATTACTTTCAGTGAAGTTTGAGTCAGTTGAGGATCTGTCCCAACGACTCTCTAGTTCATGAAGTAGTAGAGGCTTTGTCAGACTAGTTATCAAATTGTGGTTGTGTTGAGATTTCCAGTATTGTGGTCGTTTGGACCGAATATCATCTTCGTATTTCCTTTCATTTGATATGAAAGTGCCAGTATTTTGTATATTTCTTCTTGAATGAGTTATTATGAGAAGTGATAAGCTCAAAGGGTTAGCTTGGGGCTACTTGTAGCCCTAAGCACCGTGTGACGTCTCAGGAGGTGATTTTGGGTCATTACAGAACTGCGTGCCTCGGTCTGAAATAATGGACACAAATGTACCGTGAAACTTTACTATCTATTGAATGAACAACTTAGAATAATCCTCTCTTGAGTAGTTGGTCCTCATAGGCAAGAAGTGAGCAGACTTAGTCATTCTATCTACAATGACCCAAATAGAATCATACTGATTGCGAGACTGCAGAAGACCCATAATGAAATCCATATTAATCATCTCCCACTTCCACATGGGCAATTCTATCTGTTGATACATGCCACCAGGCTTCAAATATTCAACCTTAGCTTGCTTCCGAACCATGTATTTAGCTATGAAATTTGCCATATATCTCTTCATATTATTCCACCAATAGATTTCCTTCAAGTCATGATACATCTTAGTCGAACATGGATGAACTGTATACCTAGACTCATTTCCCACATCCCATAACCATCAGGAACACACAACCTCCCTTGATACCTCAGAATGCCATCTCCTCCAATCTCAAAAGCCATAACTTTCTGCTGACCCACATCATCCTTAATTTGTATAAGTATGGGATCCAAAGCTTATTCTCCTTCACCTCAACACCAAGAGATAATTTAACAACTCTTGAAAAATCACTCCTCCATCCTCGGAGACCAAGAGATGAACTCCCAAGTTAGCCAACCTATGGATATCCTTCACCAACCCCATTTTCTCATCATCAACATAAGATAAGCTTCCCATAGATAACCTACTAAGAGCATCAGCAACAACATCAGCTTTATCTGGATGATAGTGGAAACTAATGTCGTAATCCTTAAGTAGCTCGAGCCACCGCCTCGGCCTGAGATTTAATTACCTCTGAGTAAATATATACTGCAATCTCGTATGATCTGAATAGATATCCATATGCACTCCATACAGATAATGGCGACAAATCTTCAAAGAAAATATCATAGTCTCTAACTCTAGAGCGTGAGTCGGATAATTCCTCTCATGAACTTTAAGATGCCTGGAGGCATAATCCACAACCTTACCATGCTACATCAAAATACAACCCAGTCCCACACGGAACGCATCATAATACACAATAAGCCCACAGTATCTTCAGGCAGGGTCAAAATTGGCAAAGAACTCAACTTATCCTTCAACTTCTCAAAGCTACCCTCACAAGCATCGAACCACAGGGACTTAACCTTTTTCTGAGTTAACTTCATCAACGAAGCAGCAATAGATGAAAAACTCTCCACAAACCTCTGATAATACCCATCCAAGCCCATAAAGGTCCTAATATCGGTTTGAGTCACGGTTCTAGGTCACTACTTAACTGCCTCAACTTTTTGTGGATCCACCTTGATCCCCTCACTAGAAACAACATGCCCAAGAAAAGTCACAGCATCCATCCAAAACTCATACTTAAAATTTTTTGCATATAATTCCTGGTCCTTAAGAGTCTGCAACATAATTCAGAGGTAATTGACATGATCCTCCTCACTTTTAAAGTACACCATGATGTCATCAATGAAGACAATAACAAAGAAGTCTAAAAATTGCTTGAAAACTCGATTCATAAAATTCATAAAAGAAGTCAGAGCATTAGTCAACCCAAATGACATAACCAAAAACTAATAATGACCATATCGGGTTCAGATAAGCAGTCTTGGAAATATCAAGCTCCCAAATTTTCAATTGATGGTAGCCAAAACGAAGATCAATCTCATAGAAATATCTAACACCCTAAAGTTGGTCGAAAAAATCATTAATCCTAGAAAGCGGACACTTATTTTTCATTGTAACCTTATTCAGATGACGATAGACTATACACATCTGAAGAGGCCCATCTTTCTTTCGCACAAAAAGTAAAAAAGCATCCTATGGAGAAAAATTAAGAAGAATGAAACCCTTATCAAGAAGATCCTTTTATTCTTCCTTTAGCTCAACCAGAGTCATCCTATAAGGAGGAATGAAAGTGGGATGGGTATTCGGTAGAAGATCAATCCCAAAATCTATTTTCCTATCGGGAGGAATTCCAGAAAGATCATCAGGAAAAACTTCCAGAAATTCATTAACTACAGGAACAAATTGGAAAGAGAGACTCTCGGAGTCAGAATCCTTAACCCAAACTAGATGATACAAACACCTTTTGGAAATCAACTTCTGAGCTCTAAGATAGAAAATTAACCTTCATTTTGGTACTAAGGAACTTCCCTTTCCATTCAATCACCGATTTATTAGGGAATTGAAAACTAACCTTTCGGGTCTAACAATACAAAGAAGCATAGCACGAATGGAGCCAATCTATCCCCAAGATTACATCAAAGTCTACCACGTCAAGTTTTATCAAATTCACCAATGTCTTCCTATGAAATATGGACACCACATAGACCCTATAGATCTTTCTAGAAACAACAGAATCACCCACTGAGGTAGAGACAGAAAAGGGGTCAAAAATATCTTCAGGACTAAAAACAAAGTGTGTAGCCACATAAGGGGTCACATAAGATAGGGTAGAACCCGAATCAAGAAAACAATAAACATCATTAGAGAAGAGTTGTAACATACCAGTAACAATATCTGGAGATGCCTCAGATTACTGACGAGTAGCAAGTGCATAGAGACGATTCCGTACAGTACCAGTGTAATACCCCGTATTCAAGTACGTGTATTGGCGTATTCAAGTACGTGTATTGGTCTTATTTATATGGAATTAATTTTTTTATTTTATTTATACCAAAATATGCCCGTTGATGGTTCCATGCGAAGGTTATTGAATAAACTTTCCAACGATATAAAGATTTCCAAAAACGGATAGGTTTTGGATATAATCGAGCACATTCGAAACTATAAAACGGTGGCCGGGATATTTGGGAATAGTAAATGTGCAGGAAAATTTCTTGCACATAAACTACTGAGGCCAGCCAAATTTTTGGGTCAACTTCGAACGATCATAACTCCCTTAATATAATGAACTGGGAGAGTTGCGACCTATGAAAAGAAATATCTTTGAGTATTCTTTCCAATACAATTGGTTTCATCCAAATCCAACGTCTGAGTAAGGAGTTATACTCGTTTTACTTCAGCCTATCAAAACAAATTTTTAGGGTCAACTTCAAACGACCATAACTCCTTGTACAGGATGAAATGGGTGGCCTACTTTATATAAAATGAAATCCCTTTGAATTATCCTTCCAACGATACCAATTTCACCCAAATTCGATATCGGAGAAAAGAGTTATGGTCGATCTACTTTAGCTTGTCAAAACAGTCCACCAAAGGACAGATTTGACATTATTTAAATTTTAAAGGCATTTTGGTCATTTCCTATTATATTATGGAAGGTAATATATGTATATATACATGTATATGAGTTCAAAAACTCATTTTCATCATCAATCATTGAGAAAGAACAAATCCTAGCCAAATTTGACCTTTAAATTACTTTTGATTCAACCGTAGAAATTCCAAAGTAATCCGATAACTGCGTTTGTCATCTCGAGAGCTTCGAACGGCACCTATTATTTGTGCAAACAGGATTTCATAATCAAGAAGTGAATTCTAAGGTATAAATATTGTTTGCCTTTGTTCTTTTCCATATGTATATGTGTGATAGAGGATTATATGTATTGGTTGTTATTAAAAGGTAATGGAAATAGGGTTATGGACTATTTTGCATGGTTTGGTTGTATTGAATTGTGGAAGGTGGATATGGTAATTGATTTATGGAAGGTGGATATGGTGATATACTATTGAATTGATGATTATTTATGTCTATGGCTCAATTTGGTTTAATGGATTGGTTGGAAAGATAAATGAATCCAAACTTGATATTGGAGGATGTTGTATGAATATGCATGGCATGTGAATGTAATTGGAGTATAAGAGGGTTAAAGTGACACCCTTTATGGTGTAATTAAGGCTTACTACTTAACCACTAGTTTGGTGAATTCAAATAATTGAATTGTGACGTTTGGTTGCTAATACTAGATTGTTATATATGTTCATTATAGATAAGTAATCCGAAAAGACGGGAAGTCCATTTGGGACTAGTATTGAAGGTTGACAGTCAGGTATGTAAAGCATACTCTATACCATATCTTTGGCATAAAAGTGAACAATTGTTCTATTAAGAAAGTTATTCAATAACATGTGATCCATAATGGTTTTGTATGATGTCCTACGTTACCAATGAACTTGTTTCCACCCTACAAGATGTCAAGATATTCCAATACTTACTTGCTTTCCAAATCTTACATGTTTATTGCACGAACGAATGTCAGAAAGTATCCGGTTACTCAAACAAGATCCATGTGCTATTAATGACTCCAAAACGTTTCATTGATATACCAATAAGTTCCTACTTCATTGTTATGGCATTGATGACTCCAAAATACTTCATTGATGTACCAATGAGTTATTACTTCATTGTTATTGCATTGATGGTCTATTTATATGTCTCTTGTTGATGTATCATTGTTTCAAAGTATCAAAAATGCGGTGGCGACCGAAATAACAATCTCAAAGATTAATTAAACTAAGTGATAGAAGTTCTCTCTTATTGGGTGGTATCCCAGGGGCATAAGCCTATCATGGGTCGATCCCTATTTATGTATTTATGGGTGGTATACCAGGGGCATAAGCCTATCATGGGTCGATCCAAGTTGATATGTACTAGAGGCAGCCTAATGGTCACAGTACAGTAATGATTACAAAGATGATAAGAACGAAGGTAAAGTGATTGAATAAATACAATGTACAGGTTGTCACAAGTTCTAGTAAGTGTGGTCCACTCCTATTACGATTTATTCACTTGTTTCTGATTTTTATTGAGCTCCTATATCATATGTGATTATCTACAGATTTACATACTCAGTACATATTTCGTACTGACGTCCCCCACGGGGGACCTGTATTTCATGTTGCAGGCACAGGTACCTCAGCTCATACATCGCACAAGTAGGAGCCAGGATATCCAGCTACTTTTGGTGAGCTTCAGTTTTCTTCAGGGTTTTTCGTGTCATATCTAGTCACTTTAGGTATTGTATAGAAGTTAGTTATATGGCGGGGTGTGTCCCGACCTTAGTTAAACTCTGTGTATTGCCTAGAGGCTTTGTAAACCTAATGTACAGTCAAGGTGGTGTTTTGTTAATAGACGTGATGGCTCCAACGGCCAAGTATTGTATATACATATATATGTGTGCTCGAGCTTATACAGGTGATTATTTCCTTTTATATGTGACATGATGTTGTCCGAATTTCGGGTTGTCATAGAGGTATGCATGGGAAGTATAAGGTTATGAGCTGGTTCTCCCGGGCCTCCTCGATTACGGGTGCCAGTCCGCCCCAATAGGATTTGAGGCGTGACAACCAATGCCCGAGGTAGTTCCCTTAGGTGCAGGATCCAAAGAGGTGATGATCGGAACCTTATTGACTCTAGTGGAAACTTGGGTTATAGGAAAATTTCTCTGCAGATAACCAGGCTGACCACAATTGAAACACAAGTTCCCCCTCTCCTCAAAATAACTACGATCAAACCCGATCATGTACCCCACTACTTTAAATTTTAAAACTTTACTCCTTAAACTTCTCAACTTCCCTCTTAATCTATAAAAGGAAAACATCCCTCCAAATACAATCACTTGCACATATAATCATCAGAAAGTAGGGTTCTTATCACACATTCATCTTCTACTTCCAACTCTTTGAATCCAGGTAAATATTTTTTAACTCCAATTTGTGAAAACCATATTCTTGCTTATGGAGTTTAAGATTAATGCTTGATATAGCTTGAAATTGATACTTTAGCATGAATATTGGAATTAATGAAGCCTAAAATTTGAAAAAAAAAACTATGCATACTTTGTGTTGGAAATGCCTATGATCGTATCATATATGGAAGTAAAAGTTGAATAGTGTAGGAAAAACCCAAAATACATGTGCATTACCTATTGAACTTACATTGATACATATTGTAGTGTACAATATTAGGCTAAAATTGTTCTTGGAATTCATGTTCTTGGTTTGTACGGTTGGATATTAATTTGAGATTTTGGTTTTTATTCTTAATTTGTTGTAGGGTTATTAATATCCTTTCTTTCATGAATTTTGTGGGTTTTCTTACAAATATTAGCGGCTAAACCTCCTAGCTAGGGTTGTGGAAACCCTGATGGAATAACGAAGCATAGAAAGTTTGAAGCCATTCTTGATTGATGTTCTTGCATGTATTGTGATTTTCTAAAGGAGATCACAACACTAATTTGAAGCTATCAACCTTCATCTAGTTAACTTGAGACCTAAAAGGAGATAGTTAATCAGAGATTCAGTGCAAGGGTTGGTAATGCATCACTCTAAGACTCAAAAGACGACGAGTGAAATTCACCAAAGGTGTTCAAAAGACGGTTGGTGATACATAACTTGTCAGATTCTGCATGCAGGGAATTGAGATAGTTTGATAAAGTTCAATAAGTGTACGGAGTTAGGAAGTCAGGGGAACAAAGTCCTAGTATTCATCTCATAGTGATTTCAACCTAAAGTTATCAAGATTTGTTATTACTCCTACTGTTCTCACAAAATTCCCTTATTTACTTTCTATATTTTTCGTCTACTTTAGTAAGTTCGTGACAGAGATTCATCCTATATTTGGTGGGTTCGACCCCAACCTTTATTGGGTTCTTTATTTGTCAGTGACTGCGTTATACTTTCTTGGAGGTGTAATTTTGGGTGATATCAGGCAACGATGATGGATGCACAAGGTGTTAAATCTGTAATAAAATTAATCACCAGGCTTTTACTTGTTTACAATGCTATAATCACACTATGAATCCATTTGCTCATCTCACTCATTAGGCACCGATTTCATTGACTCAAATGGTTCCCAGATGCAGGTGCCACCTATCATATTTGCACCACATTTCTCCAACTTTAAACATGTTGAGAAATATAAGGTCCACTTCATATAGGTAATGAAAAAGGTTTGCCAATCCAAAACACTGATAGTGCCACTTTCTCAAATTTTTCTAATCAAAAAATTTCTTTAAATAACATTCTTTATGTTCCATCTATTACTAAACGCCTTCTTTCTTTTCAAGGATTTGCTCGTGATAATAATGCTTTCTTTGAATTTCACCCTGATTATTTTCTTATCAAGGATCGAGACATCAAGACTCTACTTCTTTTCGGTCGGAGTAATGATGGCTTCTACTCCATGTCTATTAAACCACAATCCTCTAGTTCTCCTTTAGCACTCTCACCTATCAAAGGTTTTTCTACTTACTGGCATCTCCATCTGGAACATCTGCATAAAAAAGTCCTCAGTTAAGTTTTATCCACACACCAACTTTCTAGTACTAGTTATAAATTAAATAATTTATGTACTGCTTGTCAACTTTGTAAGTCACATAAGTTGTCTCTTCCAATTTGCATTAATAAAAACACTTCTTCCTTGCAACTTATATTTGTTGATGTTTGGGATCCTTTTCTTTTTTTATCTTCTCAAGGCCATCGTTATCTACTTGTTTTTGTTGATGATTTTTCTGGCTATACATGGTGTTATCTACTTTTTAGAAAATTTAACATCTTCTCAATTTTTACTCAATTTCAAGTTCTTGTTGAAAGACAATTTAACACAAAAATTAAGTCAATTCAAACTAATAGTGGAGGTGAATTTCGTACTTTATCACCTCTTTGTGCAAAATTAGGCATTGTTCACCGTTTCTCCTGCCCTCACACTCGTGATAAACAAGGAAAGGTTGAACACAAACACAGACGCGTTGTCGAAAGTAAATTGAGCCTCATGGCACAAAGTTATACTCCTTCGAGATATTAGTATAGAATTCTCAAGCATAGTAAAGAGAATCAAAGTAAATTTCCGAGGATTAAGGAGTAGAGTATATGCTCCTACTTATAGGAGTTGAATATAATGCAGTTGTAGAGTTCTAAACTACTTACAAGTAGGGGTGGGCGTTCGGTCAGTTCGATCTGATTATTTAATATCGGTTCAGTTTATCGGTTTTTGAATTGACAAAAATGACATTCGTAACCAAACCGAAATAAATTTGGTTCGGTTCGGTTTTTACAAATTCGGTTTGATTATTTCGAATTTTTATTTCGGTTTGAAATATTAAAGTAGTTAGCTTCTCTTTTTTATAACTAAGCATTTAAAATTGATGGATTTTTTTAGAAAAATTATTTTTTTCAAACCTGTTTTTCATTCTCAAATATAAATAACTATAAATAACTCAACATGGAAGAAATGAAATGAAATAATCATAAGCTTAACATAATACATAACGTCATTAATCATTACATATAATATAACCTTGCATAAATAGTCTACAAAACGACATAAAACTCATCTATTTCTCGTCGGTGGATAGCCACAACCCACAAACCCACAACCAGTAGAAGTGAAAACGATCAACGAAGGAACGCCTTGCCTTTGATGGAACGGAGGAACACTCATGAGTCGTGACTCGTCGTCGCGGGTGTACGTGAAAAACAGCGTAAGGAATACCGGAATAGGGATTTAGGGTTGGCAATGGGCAATGGTTGCGGCGTATGCGAATTTGCTGTTAAATGTTAATTGTGAATGTGAATTACTAAATATTATATATATATATATATATATATATATATATATATATATATATATATATAATATATATATATAATAAAATATATATATTATTTATTTATTTATAAAATTTTAGTTTTTCGGTTTAACCGATTTTCTTTTTTAAACCGAAAACCGAATCGAAAAACCGAAATTTTAAAATTACAAATCGAATCCGATCCGATAAACCGAAACCAAAATTAAATTTCGATTTGATTTTTCAATTTTTTTAATTTAAACCAAAATATGTCCATCCCTACTTACAAGAGACCTAGATATGTCAATATGGAAGACTTGAGTTGTATCACTAGAAAACTACATATACAAATAGATGTATACAACTACTAGAATACTAATACAATTAGATTAAGTCCAATTACTTAAAGGGACTATGCTTTGGAGAAAGTGGAGAAAACGAGAATTTTAAAAAGAGGAAGCATTTCTGTAGTGGAAAAAAAAAAAGAATCTTAAAAAGATGAGATACTTAAAAAGGGAGAATTTCAGTTGAACTATAATCCTTCACTAGTTAGGTTGTTTTATTCTTCTCAATTAAGAAAACAATCACAAGAGAAATACGTGAAGACACTATCGCAAAACCCTTTAACCCAACAAGAAGTTGCTTTCCAAATATACATAATAAAATAAAGGGAAAAAGGTTCGAAATATACTTAAATTTCGACAAAATTTGTTGTAATACGCCTCAATTTTGCAGGTATTTTATGACCCCCTAAATTATTTATTATTGTATTTCTATGACATATATTTGACCAGCTGGACAATTACGTTAATATGCACGCAGCACGTAAGGGTCTGAAGTGATCCAGCTAGATAGATATATGCCACAAAAATACGGTAATAAATAGTCGAATGGGGTCATATAGGAACTCCCTCCCCCACAAAGTTGAGACGTGTTACAACAAATTTCATCGAAATTTAGGTATATTCTAATTCTTTTCCCTAAAATAAAGAGCATTACCTTAAATTATGCATAATAGTAAAAAGGTTCTAAAATGAATTGATAGGGTAAATGTGTAATTTGTTATTTTAGTCAATGTATAACTAATACACACATAACTTATTTCACTTTCTAATCCGCGTAAAATAATATATAAATTCGCTCACAAAATAATGTAAGTATTAATTATGTAGGATTATAAAAATACAACCAAACGCCATATAAAATTAATACAAGAATAACTTTTATACAATATGTGAAATTTACCAACCAAATATGATATAAAATTAGTACATAAATAACTTTGTCCTATTTATAAACTTAATATTGTATAAAATTAATACATGAATAACCAAGTTATTCATATATTAACTTTGGGCTCATCTTGTAACCAAACGGCCCCGTGTTTGGATGAATTATATACGAAAGGATAATTTTAGAAACATGTTTTCACATATGACTTCATAACAGTTTCCTTGTGGTATTACCCGTACCGTTTTCTTTTTTTTTTCTTAAAAAAAAAAAAGATTAATACAATTTTTTGACATATTTATAATTAATGCAAGATAATTATAATTTCAAAAAAAATTCATTTTTAAAGATAATAACTAAAATAAATTTCATGAAAAAAATGCATAAAAACTTTTATTTATAATTAATTATATTCAATAATAATATATTCAGTGTAAGCCTATAAATGAGGTTTGTGAAAGATGGAGTGTGCACAACCTTACCTGATTACCCCTATCTTGTGGAGGTAAAGAGGTTTTCAAAAAATGCTTGACTCAAATAAAACATAACAAATTGAGTATGAAAAAAAAAAGACAGCAATGACGAAGTCATGCTAAAAATACACAAAAAGGAAATAATAAAACAATAAACAATACGACAATTGAAACAAAGAAATCAACAAATAATAATAGTTAAAATATAAGATTAGGGGTGCTTATCATTCGATTTTGTGTATTATCAATTCAATTTTTAATTGTAAATACCATAAATCGATAATCAAATCAATAAGATATTCATTATTGATTTTCTGTTAATAAGTTTTTGGTCCTTAATGGGTTTAACTTTTTATTTAATCGATAAGAAAAATATATACTCCTTTACGTTTTTTTTTTGGTTTTCTTTCATTTTCATTTGTTCATTATATACGCCGGCCTCATGCATAAATCTAGATAAATTGCAAGAAAAAGCAAATTCAAAAAGTTATTGCTAAAATAAATTTATTTTCTTTTGGGTTAAGTAGAAACTTTGATGCAATGTCACTGTAGCAATTTCTTAAAAAGAAAAATAAGGTGAGTTCATAGTTCAAGTTGATGAGTGGAACCCTAACAAGCCAACCACTTCAGATTGAAAACAAAAAATGCCAAGATAACAATTACAAAATGTAAAAGAAAATAGACTTTGTATTTAATATCTTAAGTCACTATATTATGGGTAAAAAGTTTATTTTAATATAATCTTATTGAATTATCGATTTAATCATTAGCTAAAATCTTAGAATCGGAGATCAAATCAATATCCCAACAAAAATATTTATAAAACCGTTAACCCAATATTCGATTCAGATAAACCCAATAACATTTTTATTAATTTAATTTATTGATTAGTACGATAAAAACTGCCTAAAAAGAAGGTCCAAAATCGACGGACTGTGTCAATATTTTTTGGTCAACGAAAAATCGCCACATTCACATTCGTCGAATTTAGGTTTCTGGCTTTTAGCAATCCAACAAACAGTGTCGGTTAATAATTGACCCTACCGGTTATTTTTTAACATCGACAAGAACCAATGGATAGGATCGATTTTTTAAACATTTCAAAATTATTGAGAGACGTAGCCACTTGAAATCGTACTCGGGTATTTTTAATGACTGAACAATTCTAGCACTCAATCATACATGTTCTGTGAAGAAATATTTCTGCTGTTTTCATTTATACTCTTCAACTATAATTTGAACTTTAAAAACTAACAAAGTCTATCAATTTTTTCTTATAAAACTGAGGGACTGGTCTGTATTCCTTAAAAAAAAAAATATTATAATTTTTGTGCCAAAAAAATGATAATGTACGTCAAGTTTCTATTAATTTTTTAAAAAAAACTAAAAACTGAAATACTAGGTCAATTTTTGGATCGACTATGTCCGTCGATTTTTTATTCATCGATATTTGCATTATTTTTAGTGAAAATCGATTTTTGCATACCCCTAATTAAGATAGTAGGAGAGTCGTGTTTTAAAGGGAAGTCTAAGGCGAGCTCGGGGGTGAGACATGGCAAAAAAATGCACCGAGGTGTTATGGGGAGGGAAAAATATCGAAAGACAAACACGTCAAAATTTGAGCTATTTGCCTAAGCGTTGGGGCGTTCCCTTAAATGTGAGACGCAAATTAGGCTTAAGTCCAGAGAATTTAGAAAGTATAATGATTTTTTCCTATTAAATCTCTAATTTAAACTTAGTACTAAAAGATATGATTGATCAATTAAATACTTAGATACTCAAATCAAAAGTAAAAGAAAATTTTAAAGTCATACTTTCAAACATATTTGTCGATGGGTGTCGACGGCGCTGCTACTCATGAAGGCATTGGGTACACGCTTTCTTCTTACTAGTTCCTTTATTTTCCTCTAGTTTTTGTTAGGAGTTTTTCCCTGATTTTCTTACCAAATTTAAGTTTTATTTTTCTTGAAAGAAAAATAAAAGTAATACCATAATTACTTTTACTTTCCTGAAAGAAAAATATAAAAATTTTCCATATTTGGCAAATCTTGGAGGAAAGATTTTTGGAACTCTATAAATAGAAGACTCTCTTCTCATACAACAACACAATAACATCCACAATGTAGTCGTTTAAAGAGTCTAGTGTAGGGGGAGATTTTTTCTCTCATTAGTTTTTATGTTTTTTAATATTAAGTTTTATATGTAGACCAATTGGCCAAATAATATAATAATATTAAGTCTTTTAGTATTGTTTTATGTGTCTTCTGAATTGTCACCACAATGATTTGCAACTAATAGCTTCCGTATGATGCTCTCTCGATTTCGAACCCAATAAGTGGTATCAGAGCCAATGGTTCAAAGATCAGATGATTCAATTGAGGATGGTTTTAAGATCAAAGGTGCAACAAATTTGATGATGATGATGATGATGATATATGTCCAAAAACTACATATGGAGACGATTTTTAATCATATTTTCAACAATCCTGTTGTTACATATTTTTAACCTGAAAGGGCTCCAATATTTTTAACCTGAAAGAGCTCATATACTTTTAACCAAAAAAGCTCAATTTTTAAGCATGTCAAATAGCAGGGATGAAGATTATGTGAAGAACCAAAATTATGCATATGACATGAAGAAGACAGATCAAGTCAAGAAAATCAAGCCAAAAAAGAGAGACTTGTCAGGGTTTTTGCCTTGATTTTCTTACCAAAGTTTTATTTTTCTTGAAAGAAAAATAAAAGTAATACCATAATTACTTTTACTTTCCTGAAAGAAAAATATAAAACTTTTTCATATTTGGCAAACCTCTTTCTTAGAGGAAAGATTTGTGGAACTCTATAAATAGAAGACCCCTTCTCATACAATAACACAATAGCATCCACAATATAGTCATTTAAAGAGTCTAGTGTAGGGAGAGATTTTCTCTCTCATTAGTTTTTATGTTTTTTAATATTAGGTTTTATACGTAGGCCAATTGATCAAATAATATAATAATATTAAGCTTTTTAGTATTGTTTTATGTGTCTTCTGAACTGTCACCACAATGGTTTGCAACTAATAATTTCCGTATGACGCCCTCTCGATTTCGAACTCAACAGTTTTTTTGCAAGTCACCTAGTGACTAGTTTTTATGTACTGTTTTTGCTTTCTTTTGAAATACAATATATGGTAAATGAGTGCATAAATATACTGAACGAATAACGAAAAGGTGGAGGTTGATTAATTATATCCTATTTTTCTAATTCAAACTTGTATTTTTTAGGACATATAAGTTTTTAACTACATCTACAATATATTAAAAGTGTGAAGACTCTACAAAAATGATTTAAATTTTTTGTCCTTCATTAAAAGACTCCACAATAGACAAAATTGTCTTTTTAGTATTTTTTCTAATTTTTAGAAATTTAAAATCAAATTTTTTTTTGATATTTTCATATTTAAATAACATAAACATACAAAGTCGAATTAAAAAAGTAATGCAAAAACGTCTTACAAAAACTAAAGCTAAAACAAAAAAAGGCGACAAAGAAATTAAATAAAAGGAAAGTAAGAGTATAAGTTGAACGGAAAAAAGGACACCAAAAAGGTTTGGAGGGAAAAAAAAAAAAGGAAAAGAAAACTAAATTTAAAAACAAAAAAAAAACAAAGGTCACAAAGGCTAATTTATTAAGCCAAATAAAAGGAAGAATACAAATTATAACTAAAAAAGAACACCACAATCGTCTCGAGAAAAAAAAAAAATAGACCAAAAATTGCTATTCGTATTGATTTAGTTTATTTAAAACCCATATTATTCTAACATTGATAAATAATTTATAGAAGAAAAATAAAAACCACCATCTTTAGATAATTTCTATTTTTGGGGAAGAAGGATTCAAACTTTTATTAATCGATAACTCTTTTTTTCTACAACATACAATCACAATGTAGTTCTCAAACAAATTTTTTCTTGATCGTCGTTCAACGTTTCTTTGTTAGTGTCCGCACGAAGCTATGTTGTATCAATCGCAACAATCTCATAGCTTGAGTTCATAGTTCGCGTGAACATCGTTATGATTCTTTTTGGGATCCAAAAGAGAAGAGTAAGACTGAACAAGAGGTCATTGTGTACCTCTAAACAAATTCACTTACAGTATTAAGTTATTGTCCGATTTGTAGCGGTAGGTTCATCTATGCTATTGTTCCTCTTTCTTTTTTTCTTTTTTTTTAAAAAACATAAATATCCCCCTAAACTTGTCACCACAATTTACTTTAGCACTTTAACTTTATCGGTAATTATTTACCCCTAAATAACATTTGTGTGAATTATATACGACCCCTAAAATGTAATTCCACTATCACAATGGAGAGTGTAATACACTCGCCTCACTACAGCACCACGTCGTTGCCACACAATTTTTTTTTTTTTTAAGTTTTCTTTTTCACCTCCCAAGCTTTCTTTTTCACCCCACACAACCGCCGCAACTGCTATTGCCCCCCCCCCCCCCACACAATCTCACCCCATTTTCTCTCTTGTTCAGTCCCCTTCTCTCCTCCCCCGCGTCTCACCTCATTTTCTCTCTTGTTCAACCCCCCAACCCCACCTCACCCAACCCTCAATTCTTTTTTCTTTTTTGACAATCTGCAAACATTACCCCCCACTCCCTGCCCTCATTCTTTCTTGTTAAACTCTTTCCTCTTTTTCTTTTTGATTTTAGACTCAAATCTTTGAAATTTAATTTTTGAAAAATTTCAATTGTAATGCCAAAGAATTTCACTTTGAGGGTAAAAAGAATTAGAGATAGAAATATATTGAAATTTTTTGTCAAATTCGATTATCACATTTTGAGAAATTTTTTGTTTGATTTGATTTTCTTTTTGCGATTTTCTTCTTCGATTTAATCTCAATACGAATTTTTCAGTTTTTTTCATATGAGTATTTTTAATTTGTTCATCATAACAAGAATCCAATAAATTTAAAATTAATTCGGTTATTGAGAAAAATTGATTGTGATGGAATAAACAAAATTTTCTTAAAGGATTTTTTAAATGAAAAGCTGAACTTGTTACAAAATTTCACATGAAAATATATTTTTTATGTACTATTTGTCGGAGCTGGTTGATGATGGTGATGAAGAAAAATGGAGAAAAAGAAGAGGGGTGGTAGGGTGTGAGGAAGAAGAAGTGAGGGGGTGGTGGGGTGTGAGGAAGAAGAAGTGAGGGGGTGGTGGGGTGTGAGGAAGAAGAAAGATTAGTGGCTGGAAATTTAAAGGTGACCCACTTATTTTTTTAACCCTTTTTTTATCGAAATGCGCTTTATTATTATTTTTTGCCACGTCAGTTATTAAGCGGGTAATATAATTCACTCGAAAGTTATTTAGGGGGATAAATAATTGTTCATAAAGTTAAAGTGCTAATTAAATTGTGGTGATAAATTTAGGGGGTATTTATGCTTTTTTTCCTTTTTTTTATTATTGATTATATAATTCTATAGATAATACTATTTATAATCATATAATGGTTATTACGTAATTTCCTTATATATCTTTCGTATTACGTAATTTCACCCTTATCAAATGAACCTAAAAATGGTTGGTTAATCTTCAATCTAGTCTCCATGGACACTAGAGTTTGGTTCCTGCGAAAATAATTTTCAATGCAAAAAATTTAAAATTATGAAGCTTGTTTGTAAAATGTTTGTTGACCTTTTCATGCTTAAATTAAATTTTCCACTAGATAATTTTTTTTTTTTTTTATATTTATAATTTTGAAATCAACTAAATTTAATATATGTAAAGCTCAAACGCATACTAATCATTTGCTTCGGGTAATTTTTATATATGTAAAGCTCAAACGCATACTAATCATTTGCTTCGGGTAAAGCTCAAATGCACTAAAAGATAAATTTCAAAGTAATTTGTTATTGATTCTGAAATTTTATTTACTACGTTTAATTTTGCTTCTTAATTATTAGTGTGATGGTGAGTTATCATGTTATTTTTTAAATACGATTTTTATTTTAACAGTTTTATATAATTTTTTTTTATAAATTTATACTTTATAATATAACACGTACACAACGATTTGTTCTTTTTTATAAATTTATTATAAATTCATGTGATACACGCGTGACATACCTATTTTATATTTTATTGCTTTAGATTTTAAAATTTACGGACAACTACCAATATGGATTAATAGTTACAATACTCCATTAAGAGCTATATATTTGTTTTCTCTATTATTTGAAATATTGTCTCTTCATGTATGGTAATTATTCATAAGAACACGCCTTCAAAATCCCCAAAAAAAAATTGTGGATGAAAACAATAAATAACTTTTATCTAAAGCCTTAAAAGATAAGCATGGGACTTATTTGGGATCTGAGGAGTAGTAGAAGTTATCTTTCATAATTAAATATGATAATAAGACATATTGATGAAATATATTGAAAAATTCTTTAAATTTGTCGATAAATTTTATTTAAACATTTGAATTATGATTTACTTCAATCGAGTACCTGAACACATAATAAAGTGTTCATATTGACACTTCTCACAAATTTTATGTGGTACATATGTCATATCAGAAAAGTTTTTTATGTTTTTTCTTTTTAGCGTCCTATAGCCTTGGTAGTTTTTCGTAATTTAATTTAATTAAAGTGCTTTTGTATTTTTATATGATTTTGTATAAATATATTAATTTTTTAAGTGTATTCTGTATTTAATAAAATCATATTTATTAATTAATAATACACCCAAATTACAACTCTTCAAAAAGAGCGTAAGCGATCATTGTCAAATATATAACCCAACAAAGGTTGGGGTCGGATCCCACGGGGAATAAGGTGTTAATGAAGTTGTAAACTTATTAATAGACTATTAATCATAGGTTTTCAATGAGGAAAAGGGATTTTGTTGTTAAAAGTATCACTTTAATAATTGTAGTGTAATAGAGACCAATGCTTTCTTTGCAATGTGTAACCAAATGAGAATTAAGAAACTAAGGTTAATAAGACTATTAATCATAGGTTTCCAATGAAGAAAAGGGGTTTTGTTGTTAAAAATATCACTTTAATAATTGTAGTGTAATAGAGACCAATGTTTTCTTTGCAATGTGTAACCAAATGAGAATTAAGAAACTAGGGTTATGTATGCCAAGGTAATTCAATGCTAAGGATTGTGGATTGTACAAAATTCTACTTCAACAATCACAACTATAGAGAATAGTCCCATCCAATTATTTTTCAACCTTCAAAGATGGATTCACTTTAATTCTTTCAAACTTACAGTTATAGATTAATCCAACAAATAATTCAACAAGAGGTTGATCCGGTTAAGGATCAATCTTAAAATTAGAGGGTAAAAGCACTAATCATCTTTTCACCATTCTATTTTTCCAACATTAACTTCTTTGTTCAAGCAAGTTATGTTTATGGAAACATTTCTCAAGTTTGCAACCAAGAAAAATCATAAAACTGAAGAGAAGATGATATAATTACAATTGTTAATAGGAATTCATCAAGGTCATAACCCTAGCATTGAATTACACCAAGGTTCCCATAACCCTAGTTATGGGAGCTTTAGCCACACATGATTAAGAAAGAGGTAACATATTTAATTTCATAAATATTTCAGAATAAACTTACAATCCAAAAGAGAATCTCAATTCCAAATTCCAAAGAGAAAATAGTGTAAAATTCAGCTCTTAACTTGTTTCATAGACACTTTATACGTTAAAATTTGAGCAATAGTCAAAATATGTCTAATATAATCCTAATCTGGGTATTTATAGACTCCAAGAAAGTTGGAATTCAAAATTTAAATTTGGGCTACAACGTCACCACTGACGATTCGCCTGACGGGTCGTTGGGACTGGGATGGTTCATCGGTTGATATTCAGTGCAGTGTTGTCCTGTGGTTGATGGTAATGGGTTGTGCAATGGTACATCTGGGACCTGACGGCCCTTCATGCTGTTTATCCCTAGAGCCCAAACTTTAACTCATTCTGATTAAGCTGTGATGGCCATACCGACGACCCATCCTAGGATCGATGGTTAGTCGTACGAACCGTCGTCCGTTTCCATAATATCTTGATATTCTTCTTAGGGGTGATGGCTAGTTTGGTGTTCTGTTGGGTATCTAACGGTACATTGGTTTTCCTATCATAACTTTCCAGACTTTTGCGTTTCTGATTTATCCCTGTTTTTAAGTTTGTCTCCTTAAAACAAGTAAAACAATCATCAAATACACCGATAGTTTCTAGAAAACAAACAGTTATCCCTCGTAAGAGGTTCAAAATATATCGTCAAAAGTTGAAACATCAACACCCTCAACTTAAGATAATTTCTTGTCCTCAAGAAACTTTATACAATACCACGTATGCTTCTAGAATACAAAAGAATAATCATCTGTTGGAACTAGCAAGGACTAATTATTTAGTATGTACACTACTCTTGTACTCCTAACTCAAAGGGATCCATGCTTGACATTACACTCTATCTAGTTAATATGTAGACACATCAAACACTACATCTGAAGGTCAGTAATCACAGGTATAGTTCACTTGCTCTCACTTTCAAAGAAGTCCAACACACACTTAACTATTTAGATCACGACCTAGTATTCAAATCTCTCACTCTCACAACAAATTTCAAACAAAGTGTACACAAAGCCATAGGCCTGTCTTTATCATCTCACAAAGTCTATAGCTGATTAACAAGGATCACTATAGGACTTCCTAGGGCTAGTAATGAGGGTTCAGGTGCAGTTGAGATAAAGCTTTGGAATAGTGTCTTCACCCCCTTGCCATTGTTGCTACTATAAAACTTTAATTTCCACTTCATATTGCATCCCTTTTGTCCCAAAGCTCCCCCCCCCTCCCCTTTTTTTTTTTACCATATGAACTTGAGCATGTTTTCTTATGAAATTCAATCATTTACACTAGCCACCCTTAGATCATGCTGATGCCATAAGTGGAGGTACACAATATCTCAAGGGACCAGCACCAATGAGACAAAAGATTAACAATCCAAACTCTTTTTTTAAAAAACTATCCTTTATTCGTTAACTTTCTAGATGATACGGGTGTAGCAAGTTGTCCAACAAGTTCACGACTATTCACATGTAGCCAAGCTCGGGAGTTATAAAAACTCCAAGCCTTGTTCATGCAAATGGCCGTTTGTGAGTTGGTGATTGATCCACCAAATGGTCTAAATGTTTTTAAGTTTGAAGAGAGGCCTTGAAGTGTAATAAACTTACACTCCAAGGCCACCCCATGGAAAGGTCAATCTGGTCATTTTCTGCTTCATTTATGGTGTAATATAAATAAACAATATTAGGGTTATTTGACAGCTAGTTCTTTCATAATATTTTGAGACATAAACACTTGTAATATTGAGGAACTTTTCACTCTTCCATTGGAGAAGCCCCAAATCTGAAAACTCACAAGTAGAGTGATACTTGTATTGTATCTTGGCTAGAAATAAAGATCTTGAGGTCATAGAGTTCCTCTTGGTCCAAGTAAGAACTTGGTGTTAATATTCTTTAGTATTAGGGTCCTCTCTTTTTGTTAGGGTTCTTAGACTCTTGAATATTACATATCAAGCTACTATCTTCTTGTAATCTTGTTAAGATTGTGTTTTGTAATCTTGAAGTCTAGTGAAGCCGTGTGGGGCTCTTTCGATTCACTAGAACCTTGTTGACTTGCTGGTTCTTTTTGAAAACTTCATCATTTTGTTCTAAAAACGTGATTCTCTAGTGAAGACGTGTGTGGCCTATTTCGATTCACTAGCACTTGTTGTTCAACTTGTTGTTTTTGGTGTTAGTTTGTTCATCTTGTTGTTCTTTCTGTATTCTTGCATTGTGGACTTGATATTGTATCATTTGGTATCATAGAAAGGCTGGTTGTGTTCCTACACTACCAATCTTAGGCTCTCTTGGACGAAAATTCAAAAAAAAAAATTGTTGAAATCTGAAAATTCCAGAAAAAGAAAAAGAGAAATCTGTCCATCTTATTGTCTTGTCCAAGATTGGTGTTTATGTGTTTATATCTAGGTGTTATTTTACTTGTTTACTGTGTTTCTAGTGTTGGTTTCTTTCTCACCAACACTAAAAGTGTCTAGATCTAAAGTTGAGCTTATAATATTGACCATTGTTGTGGCAACTTGAAGTGGGCCGTAGGTTGTACCTTGTTGATGATAATTGGTGGTTTTGTGTTGTGTTCTTGAAGAAGTTGATATTGTGTTCTTGAAGGTTGTTGTGGTGTTCATCTTGTTCTTCATCTATTCTTACAACTTAAGACAACAAAGGTGTAAAATAGATCCAAAAGGTTGTAAGACAACAGTTATAAAGTTGTTGGTGAGAAGACTTGCACACATCACTTCCTAAACTTGACAACCACTTTTTCTTAAATCAAGAGACCTTGTTTTATGGGATTAGTATAGTCAAATATCACCTTTTTGAGTTTGAAAAGTTAAAAAGAGTACACGACTTTTACTTTCCCTCCAAAACCAATTGTCATCCATTACAAGTTGTATGAATATTGAAATTTCAGATTTGTGGCCAAAACTTATTGTGTGGGACCAAGACCAATTACATGCTGCCACATCACCATTGCTACTGCCACATCACTAATAAGCTCAAATTTTGATATTTTCTAGTTTCTAATTGTTGATTCTTGGTTTCCTTACTTGGTTCTAGAACTAATTAACAAACTAGTACATTCCTACTTGGTTGTCAATTAGTCCTTTGAATCCGTTTGTTCATGTCAACAATTACTTGGGTGCTTTTATCTTTTGAATACATTGCTACTTCTTGGTTCTAGTCCAACAAGAATTCTTTGAGTCTTCAAAAATGAATCCACTCCAGATAATAGCTTACTCATACCTTAAGGATTCACGGGTTACTAGCCAATCTACAACACTTGTGGAACTAAAGTTTGAGGTGATCCAAAGAGTGTAAGTGAAGAGAGGATTCTTTTTCACTAACTTGTTTGCTGATTTTGTAGGTAATACCTTGAAAATGGAGGGGACTATGTCCCAAATTATGGATACTAATGCTCTTGACTCTATGAGGTCCACTCTTGAGGCCATTACCCGAACACTTGAAAGGTTGAATACGGAAGTTGGAGCTGTGAGAGGGGATTTGACAACAATAAAGGGAGATGTGTTAGCTATTAGTGGGAGATTAGAACAAGTGGAGTGTCAAAGGAACTCTCGCCCTTCTACTCTTCTACATGTTTCTTCAAGTGGGCATGATAGAACTTCATCCGCAACCATCACTCCCGAAACAGTGCACCAAATGCTAAATCCACCCCAAGCTCTACTAAATGCCGCAAGCCAAACCACTCCTTTCCCTTTAAACCATGACCCTACTAGACCAATACATTTCCAAACTCCTCAAGTTCCACAAGAGGGACTTAGACGTCAAGTACCTCCGCTAAATCCAAACCCTCCCTTCCAAGCTCCATTAAACCAAAGACCACCACCTCCAAATCAAGTTTAAAATGTCCAAAATCGTCCAGCCCACTTTGAGAAATATGGTAGACAGGGATATGAAGGATATGGAGCCTTTGAGAAAGCTTACATGAGGGAGGAGGAGATGAGAGAGGGTCGTGGAGATTAAAGGAGATATCGATGGTATGGATAAAGAGGAAACCGACACCAAGATAGAGATGTAGGCATCAACACCATCAAGTTGAACCTACTAATCTTTAAAGGTGAAAGTGACCCCGAGGTCTACTTAGATTGGGAATCGGCTTGTGACAAATTTTTCCAGGTTAATGTTATCTCGGAAGAAAAGAAAAGTTGTTATGCCATAGCTCATTGTGAGGGTTATGCTAACACTTGGTGGAAGTACATCAAGAGGTTTGGTAATGAATTAGTTGATGGGCAACCACCACCTTGGTTTCGGTTGAGGTACTTAATGAGACAATGGTACCTTTCTGATAGTTATCGCCATGAGTTGCTTGCTAGATTGTACAACTTGCGTCAAGGTAACAAAAGTGTGATGGCGTATTATGGTGAGTTTCAACAACTCATGTTGAAGCTTGATCATCGTGGGGAATAAATTAGTCATGACATCATCCGGTTCAAGTGTGGGTTGAACAAAGAGATCTCCACTCATTTAACACTTCACAAGTTTGATTCCGTTGAAGGTATTTTTCAAGTGGCTCATGAGATTAAAAAGGAACTT
The DNA here is from genome assembly GCA_030864215.1 of Capsicum pubescens. NCBI lineage: Eukaryota > Viridiplantae > Streptophyta > Magnoliopsida > Solanales > Solanaceae > Capsicum > Capsicum pubescens. The sequence goes on along the minus strand of CM061544.1, from coordinate 199,340,059 downwards.
AAAGAGAGGTCGTCGTTCAAGTCAAGGGGAAAATCCACCTCGGGTTGGCCTAGAAGCAAGGAGATGGCTCAATACTCTTCGGGTTGGCCCAAAAACAAGGACCAAACCACCACTACAAGGCTTCCCGAGCCTAAAATAGTCCACAAAATTCCTCCAAAGCAAGAAGTTCATAAGTATCTTAACCCAAAGGGATTCCAATGTTTCAAGTGCCAAGGTTGGGGACATAAAGCCAATAAATGTCCAAACCGATGCAACGTGATTCTACGGTAAGGGAGATTGTATTACCTTGGTGAAGAGGTGGGTCTTAAAAAAGGGAAAGATGAGGATGAGCCTAAAGATGGAGAGGAACCTGAGAATGGACCACATGATGATGATGATGATGTTGGTGAAGATGTTTATCCACAAGAAGGGGAGTGTGTGGTTCCAAACTTTATAGTTAGGTGCGTCATGATTAGTAAGGCAATAGATGACCCAAGTCAAAGGGAAAATCTATTCCATACTAAATATCTTGTAAAGGGGAGTGTGTGCACTTTGGTGATCGATAGTGGTAGTTGTGCAAATATTGTTAGTGTTGCTATGGTAAAATTTTTGAAGTTGCCAACTACACCACACACTAGTCCTTACAAGTTGCAATGGTTGAATGAATGTGGTGAATTAAAGGTCATAAGGCAATGTGTGATACGATTTAAGGTGGGAAACTACCACGATAAAGTGCTTCATGACGTGATACCAATGCAAGCGTGTCACTTGTTGTTAGTTAGACCTTGGCAATATGATAGGTCTACCAAACACGATGGGAGGTCCAATCGATATACACTTGAGAAGGATGGCCGAAAGGCCACACTTCATCCTCTTTTGCCTTCCCAAGTAAATGAGTGGCATCAAAAGATGAGAGAATTGAAGGAAAAAGGAAAAAATCTGAAAAGAAAGAAAAAAAGGGGAACCCATAGGTGGGGAAGTAGGGGTATCCGAGGCTGCCTCAACATCAAAGGGGAAGGAAAACATGGTGATGTTGGTTAGAAAGAAGGAACTCTTCGTGGATCATGATGAGGAAATGCCTATGTTACTTTTGGCTCATTATTTTAACACTAACCTCACTAATTCTTCCATTTCTCCTTTTATTTCTTGTGTGTTATAGGATTATGAAGATGTATTTCCCGAAGAACTTCCGCAAGCATTGCCCCTACTTTGGGGAATTGAGCACCAAATTGATTTTGTGTCGGGCTCATAATTGCCAAACAAGCCAGCTTATAGAAGAAACCCTACAGACACCAAGGAATTGCAACGCCAAGTTGACGAACTCCTCCACATAGGGTATATCAAGAAGAGCATGAGTCCGTGCGCGGTTTCAGTGCTACTAGTGCCTAAGAAAGACGGAACGTGGCGTATGTGTGTGGACTGCCGAGCCATCAACAAGATTACGGTAAAATATCATCACCCTATCCCTAGGTTAGATGATATGCTTGATGAATTGAATGGTTCGTGTTTATTTTCCAAGATTGATTTAAGGAGTGACTATAACCAAATAAGAATGCAACCCGGTGATAAATGGAAAACTACCTTCAAGACCAAGTTTGGTCTCTATGAATGGATGGTTATACCATTCGGACTAACAAATGCTCCAAGTACTTTTATGAGGTTAATGAATCATGTGATGAATCCATTTATTGGAAAGTTTGTTGTTGTCTATTTTGATGATGTCTTAGTTTATAGAAAGTCTTTAGATGAGCATGTGATGCATTTACAATGTGTGTTTGATTTCCTTAGAAAGAAAAAACAATATGCAAATCTAAAAAAATGCTCCTTTAGTGTTAATGAAGTTGTTTTCTTGGATTTTGTTATTAGTTCAAGAGGGGTCGAGGTGGATGAATCCAAGATAAATGCTATAAAAAATTGGCCAATCCCATAAACCGTTGGAGAAGTAAGAAGCTTCCATGGGTTGGCTAGTTTTTATAGAAGGTTTGTCAAAGGATTTAGAACCATAGCCGCTCCCTTGACCAAGGTCATTCGTAAAGATCAACCCTTCAAGTGGGGTGACGAGCAAGCTAAGGCTTTTGAAGCTTTGAAAGCTATGCTTATCTCCGCGCCTTTGTTACAATTGTCCAACTTTGATAAGACATTCGAAGTCGAGTGCGATGCGAGTAAAGTAGGCATAGGGGCTGTTTTGATGCAATATTTAAAACCCATTGCTTACTTTAGAGAAAATCTCAAAGGAGCAACTCTAAACTACTCCACATATGATTTAGAGTTGTATACCTTGATTAGAGCCTTGGCCACTTGGCAACACTACTTATGGCCTAAGGAGTTCGTGATCCAAACGGACGATGAATCCTTAAAGCATCTTCGGGCACAAGATAAGCTTAACAAACGGCATGCCAAATGGATTGAGTTTCTTGAGACCTTCCCTTATGTTATCCAATACAAAAAGGGTAAGTACAATGTACTAGCTAATGCTTTGTCTAGAAAACATGTTCTTATATCCACTTTGTCATCAAAATTGATGGGTTTTGAGAGATTAAGAGGATTGTATCCCGAGGACCCTCACTTTGTTCCTATCTTTAGGGAATGCGAAGAATTGGGTAGGGACAAGTGGGATTTGGCTAGGGGTTCAAATCCCTATGCCAAATTTGATGGTTACTTATTTAAAGGTAGATAATTGTGTGTACCCTCTAGCTCTTGGAGAGAGTTATTTGTGAGGGAAGCACATGATGGCAGTCTAATGGGTCATTTTGGGGTCAAAAAGACCCACGAAATATTGGAGGAGAAATTCTATTGGCCAATAGTGCACAAGGATGTGGTTAGTATTTGTGGCCAATGTGTAGAATACAAAGGAGCCAAATCTCGGCTCCTACCTCATGGGTTGTACACCCCTCTTCCCATGCCTCTACGTCCTTGGCTTGATATATCTATGGATTTTGTGTTGGGGCTGCCAAGGACTAGACGAGGCCGAGATAGTATCTTTGTTGTAGTCGATCAATTTTCTAAGATGGCGCACTTTATTCCTTACTCTAAATGTGATGACACACCTAGCGTGACCTCTTTATTTGTTAATAATGTTGTCAAATTGCATGGCATTCCGAGGACGATTATGAGTGATAGGGACTCTAAGTTCCTAAGTCACTTTTGGAAGTCCATGTGGGGTAGGCTTGGTACCATGTTGTTGTTCTCTACGCCTTTTCACCCACAAACCGATGGCCAAACGGAAGTAATAAATAGGACTTTGGGTGCTATGCTATGTTCCATGGTTAAGGGAAAAATGACTTCTTGGGAGGATCACTTACCATTGATTGATTTTGCCTATAACCGTGTCATACACTCAAGTACGGGAATGACGCCCTTTGAGTGTGTATACGGCCTCAACCCCCTTACCCTTTTGGATTTAAAGCCTTTTCCAAGTGATCTCATGATTAGCTTAGATGGAAGAAAGTGGGCATATTCTATGAAGAAGTTACATGAGAAGGTCCGGCTTCGACTTGAGAAGAAAAACCAAGAAATTGCAAGGAAGGCCAACAAGGGGAGAAAGAAACTCATTCTTAAATCGGGAGATTGGGTGTGGGTGCATCTTCAAAAGGATCGATTTCTATCTCAAATAAAGTCTAAATTGATGCTGAGGGGTGATGGTCTATTCCAAGTACTTGAGAAAATCAATGACAATGCCTACAAGATTGAACTTCCACCGGAATATCAAGTGCACAAGACTTTCAACGTGTGTGATATTTCTCTCATGGATACGGTTGAAGATGACCAAATACCGAATTTGGGGTCAAATTCCTCTCAAGATGGAGAGGATGATACGGGTGTAGCAAGCTGTCCAACAAGTTCACGACCATTCACACGTAGCCAAGCTCAGGAGTTACAAAAACTCCAAGCCTTGTTCATGCAAATGGTCGTTTGTGAGTTGGTGATTGATCCACCTAATGGTCTGAATATTTTTAAGTGTGAAGAGGGGCCTTGAAGTGTAATAAACTTACACTCTAAGGCCACCCCATGGAAAGGTCAATCTAGTTATTTTCTCCTTCATTTATGGTGTAATATAAATAGACAATATTTGGGTTTTTTGGAAGCTAGTTCTTTCATAATATTTTGAGACATAAACACTTGTAATATTGAGGAACTTCTCACTCTTCCATTGGAGAAGCCCCAAATCTGAAAACTCACAAGTAGAGTGATACTTGTGTTGTATCTTGGCTAGAAAAAAGGATCTTGAGGTCATAGAGTTCCTCTTGGTCCAAGTAAGAACTTGGTGTTAATATTCTTTAGTCTTAGGGTCCTCTCTTGTTGTTAGGGTTCTTAGACTCTTGATTATTACATGTCAAGCTACTATCTTCTTGTAATCTTGTTAAGATTGTGTTTTGTAATCTTAAAGTCTAGTGAAGCCTTATGGGGCTCTTTCGATTCACTAGCACCTTGTTGAATTGCTGGTTCTTGTTGAAAACTTCATCATATTGTTCTAAAAACATGATTCTTAAAGCCTGGTGAAGCCGTGTGTCGCCTATTTCGATTCACTAGCACTTGTTGTTCAACTTGTTGTTTTTGGTGTTAGTTTGTTCATCTTGTTGTTCTTGATGGATTCTTGCATTGTGGACTTGATATTGTATCACTATAGTAGCCACCCTCAAATTAGGTAGTTTTCCCAAGTTGATGAGGTGCACAATTTCCAAGGAAGGACCAGGGCCAAAATAGAGTTTTAACAATAAAGAAGGGTAAGTTGTAGGTGTTGAATAACAAGTTTTAGGCTCATAAGGGACTCAAGGGTAACTACACATCTACATTTTTTATTAGGCTTTCAAGGATAGGTGGACTTAATTGAAATAAGGCATATGATCCTATCCCATTTAATCAACTATCACTTCACAAAATTGAATCGAGCAAGTCCTAGCTAGGTACACAAAGTAAGAAATGCAGTAAATCCTCACACACACCAGCAGTGAACTAATACTTATGCTACTAATTTTCAGAATTGTGCTATACATAAACATGTTTTCCCAGTATAAAGATTCTAATGCCAAGTATAGATCCACAATGGTTAATCATCACAAGGTATATACAAAAGAATAGTTTTTTCAAAATCCAACAACTCCAACAGTCCAACAACTTTTCATTAAATCATTATCTTTCAACACACATGATATGTACACATGAAAGTAATAAAATAGTGCATATTTATAATCACATAAAAATAATAAAAATTTATAATATAGTAAACTCATATCATATGCCGGTTCTCCTAGATAGAACACGAGAGAAAAGAACACAGGAAACAAAAATCCCCTTGGTAACAGATTTCACACAAGCACCCCACCCCGACTACAATATATGCATTGTCCTCAATGCATAATAAATAAATTAAAAGGGAGTATAATACTTGAACAATCCTTAGTATTGTGAATCTGTCGAGTCACGAGAGGCCTCCTTGGTCTCAGTAACAATAGAAGTGACCCTAGCAGTGATCAGGGTGCTCAAATCATCCACTTCCATAGTGACTAGAGTAGGAATAGGTAGTGGAGCTATCCTGTGTACACTTCCTGAGATGAACTAGTGGACACACCAATATTTTTATCTTCAGCACGCTTATTTTTGCTTTTCTATCTCTCTTTGATCTTCTCATTGCTTTTCGCACGCCCCTTTCTTCAAGTGTTTCATCTTGATGCCTTCTCTTTTTAGATAAACTTTTCTCATCACTTTTATCTATATCCTTGAATTTATCTTTCAGTGTTCTATCCATGAGGTCCACAAAATCTTCCTCCTCATCAATCTCCACAAAGGCTGGATCAAATATGCTCGGGACTGACTGCCTTTTTATCTTTATGATGTCAGCCTATGCTTGCTTTAGTTCAACACTGAACCTAGATAAGTCTAGAATAGATACATCTCTCAGCCTATTGTTCACTTGTTTATCCATATCATCCATCCACGCATGTAGATTCTCATAAGGCTTCAAAGCCTCAACTACTACTCTATCCAGAAATGGTTTAAGCTCTTTGTACTATACATTTAATTGCCACTCAAACCTATTTTGAGCTTTAACTATTTTCATAAATTTCTCCTGGGTTAGCCTGTACTCCAAGTATCTAGGTGGAATGAAAGAAATATCCGTCGTATCGGTCATGGGCGGTGTAAGCATAGACCCAGAAACTGCAGATATACGTTATGGTACAATAGTGTCTAAAGGAAATGACATACCTGAAGGCGTAGATGATGTCTCTAGTGTAGTGTAACGCCCTGAATCTGGTACCCAAAAAGCTACTCGATGATCATGACCCCGAAGGACCACAAGCTAACCCATGACTAATATCTGTAACTGAGCACTGAATAATACATTATAAATATGCAAAATATAAGCTGTAAGTCCATAAGGTTCAAAACTAAACTAATACTAAATATAATAGAATATTTGTAATGGGATATAAAATACCCAAAACTGAATTAAACTATCTGAACACATGCTGTAGTCCAAAAGCCTCTAAACTGTCTGAAAACTGTGGAGTTTATGGGACATATCCCCAACTAACTCTGAACTATTGAAATAATAAAGTAATAAAATAATCATGTTATCCTCGAGTAATAAGGACTCACTGTAAGTTTGGCTGCTGAACGTCTGATCTACTAAGGATGCTTGGGAGCTCGTGCTTCTAAACCTATGGTATAAAACACCATAGCAAAAATAAGTTAGTACGTTGAATGTACTGATATTCAAGTGAGGTAGAATGAATGCAATGGTTTATATGCATGAACAATACTAACTGACTGAATAACATAAACGTGAGAATACATGTAGGAATAAGAGACTGTAACTGAATTTGTGATAACACTAACTCGTGAATTCTGATAACATGGATTTACTGATATTTAAGTGCTAATACTAGGATACTCAATAACTGAGTCTATAAAGTACTGAGGAACTGATGTTATATTATTAATGAAAGAAAAGACTATTTCTGACAGTTCTGATTATGAAGAACTGGTCTGATTGACTGAATCTGACAGTCCTGAAATAGAATACTGATAACATGGGATACTGATAACTGTATAACTGAAATAACTGATAATGAGCAACTGTATCTGACAGTTTAGGTTCTGATGGAACTAGCTAAGTTCCGTACTATTCTGAGTTGACTGTATCTGACAGTTTTAAAATCTGTAAAACTATCTGAGTTCTATTACTGAGACTGAATGACTGTATCTGAAAGTTCTAATTATGTAACTGAAACTATGGAAAGTATTCATCTAACTGACATGCCCCTAATAAGCTATTATAGTTGTGTTGGGGTTAAATTTGTAACCCCAATTGGAAGGGTGTCAATACCATTCCACTGGTAAAGACAAGCTGTGAGTGACCCTCATCTGACAGTGTCCCCAAAAGAGAATGGTGGGACCCTCATCTGACAGTGTTTATCCACCTCATCAACCCTCATTTGATAGTGTTGATGTCTCAATCTATACTAGCTACATAGTTTTGGAATGTAAGGATTGCTTCTAAGAATCACACCCTCATCTGACAGTGTGTGTTCCCATTCTTGGGTTCACTTGGTACTAATTCCTACTCCCATCTGAATGGACACCGAACATGATTAACTGAACTGGACTAAACTAAATTCATGGAGTTCCATTGACTGACGAAATACTACTGAATTCTGTTAACTGACAGAATGCTACTGAGTTCTCCTAGTTGACTGAGTTTACTAAGGTTTGAACTGAATACTACTGGGATATGATGACTGACTGGGATCACTGAAATTCCTGAGATTACTAAATGGGACTGGACTGATACTGAGTTTACTGAGTTTTCCTGAGTCACATGACAGACTGAATTCTACTGATCATGGCTTGGCTGAGAGTATCGTGAAAACATGACACTGGCTCTAGGCACACAACTAAATTGTCGGGTACAAGTACCCCCAGGACTCGATAGCATGAAATTGACAGAACATGACACTTCTTGAACACATGACCAATATCAACAATTCATAATACATCAATTTGGGGATTTCATGAAGCACATGTTTATCATAGTCTTGTACATGAATGGAATTGCATATAAACATGTCATACTTTCATAAACCTATTCTCATGGACATTCCCTCAACTATTCATAATGCACACAATATCATGGAAGTCATTCTTAGTCATAGGGTAAAGAATGCATTTATCACTTGGGTCACAATTAAGCTATATTGCATAATTTTTATTCTCTTAGGTATTTTATCAAACACCTAGGATGCATGACTTAGGGCATAGGCATAACCATCAAATTAATACATCAAAAATCCGTATTTTAACTCAATTTCACATGTTTCAGACCACATACTAGCATAGGTTCATGAACAACACATAAGGATTCCAACTTGGGAACCATACAACCATAATCACATGAACATAATCAACCCACAAAAAAATATTCACAATACAAGATTTAAAACATGATTCTTGAGCTTCATGGATGAAAGGAATCCATGAATGAACACTGTGCATACCTTAGTTTTTGATTCTACGAAGATTGACAGAGAGATTTTTTAATTTGAGTCTTAGGTTCGAATCCCCAATTAAAAACCCTAGCTTGTTCTTGAGAGAAACAAAATAGTTTGGGTGAATTATGGCTAAATCACGTGTTATTAGGTATATATAGGGGGTGAGAAATTGATCCTTTTAACCCTTGGATGCGTATTTTAATTTTGTGAAAATTTCCCGACCTGGACCCCTCGCGCGTCGCGGTGCTATCGCGCCGTGTCACTGGAATTTCACAACTCTAAATTTGAGCCTTGACGCGAAGAGGCTCACTGGATTTTGATGATTGCCATTTTGGCTGGCTCCGCGATGTGTTGATGGTTCAGGTGACACACTGTCTTTCTTAAATAGCTCTAACTCTTCGCCCGAGTGTCGGATTTGGGCGAATTTGGTATCGATGGATATATTATTCGATTTTCCACATGATAAAAAGTGAAAATCTTGAAAATACCACATGTATAAAAGGGGATTCATCTTTGAAGTAAGCCTTTAATATTTTTGGGATGATTTTAAGCTAGGTAGAAGTACGGGGTATTACAATATCTACCTCTTGGGAATATTCATCCTCGAATGAGACCAATTTATATAGGAGAAATGATAAGATAAAGTACATATTGAACATGAACAGATGAAACATGACTACCTGACTGACATTACTGAGATTTATACTGAGCATGCATATCTGATGCATGATTTTATGACTGAGCTGAGACATGAATGCATGACTGAGAGTACTAATAAGCTGATCACGCATATCTAATACGTGAGTACATGACTGAACTGACTCATGAACATGTGATTGAACATGTAAGGGTAACAATACCAAGTTTGAAATAAAAACTGAGCATGGAACTGAATACCATAGTTGTAACTGAAACCTGAACATGAAACTGGATAAGCTTAAGAAAAGCTATTACCTTAAGTGGAGTCTAAGCTTAATTACTAAATATGCATGAGCGAAAACATGAGAACGTAACTGGGTCTGGAACATGATACATGAGCTAAATATCATGATCTGAACTAAGTATCTTGAATATGTGGCATACGACCGAGATTGGAGCTAGAGGGTCAACCTATGGGTACCCACTACTCCAAACTGGATTCGTTACGAGAAGAGAGAGGCATGTTTATGTCACTAAAGTTTTGGGGAATTATAGTGTATCTCCTCCTTCGGACACTAAGTCCCTAGAAGAATACTGACTTGACTGCGATACTGAGGAAAACTGGGATGATGCACAGGGCACTAACGAACTGAATCGTCACTGAATATCTGGGATATGAAACTAAGGCATGATACATGAACCAAGTTGAACACGCAACTACCTAGTTTTTCCATCTTAGAATGATCATATTTATGAGATTTCAAATAGTGCGATTAGGTGGGAAAGATGGGGAAACCACACTATCTGAAGTTGTCTGTTATGACTGATAGACTGACTTTATAGTTTTACGAACTAGCTCGTGATGAAAACTTATGGTCGACTGGAGCCTTTCTTTAACACTCATTCTATAGAGTTCTAGTGGCTTTAGGGCAAAAGAAAATCTTGGCTTTGTCTTAACAAGATAGCTGAATAAGAAAATCATCACATAGCTAAAGTTCGGTTAGATGGGTTGAGGCCTACGAACACCATTTAAGATAAAATGACTAAGTCTCTTGCACTAAAACTGAGGCTACTGAAAAGATTCACATGGGTACTGAACACGAGTGCATAAATACACTAACTTATCTGATTAACTGGATAGTGATAGCTGAATACTGGGCGTGTAAGACTAAACTGTACTTAGTCTTGAATAACTGGACTACAACTGTAGAGCGTTATGTATAAAAGATAAGGACTGACTGGTTGACATGAGATACTGAGCATGAACTGAGGGTAATTGTATTATTTGAGAATGCAACACCAAGAGTACAACATACTTCTAGAACAGTCTTGTAAACTGAGATACTAGAAGGCTAACAATTGAGTAGCTGATAACTATATGCTATGGTCTAGTAAACCCAAAATTGAACTGAGTTACCGACCTGATTACTGAACTAGGACTGGGACTAAGATTATAGATAAGACGGTAATTGAGACTGTAACTGTAACTAAGATTGTAGCTGGGACTGAATACTGGTTTCTGATAACTAAGATTTAGACTGGTACTGAGGTACTAAATTATGAGACTGAACAGTGATTACTGAGTACTGAATACTGAAACTGTAACTGAGATGGCAATTGAATTTTGATAGTTACACGATGGGGGCTGACATAAATCAAAGATCTGAATGTACACTCATACTCTGTACTTTCATAACTTCTAAATACAACCTCTTTCTAGCCATTTACTTGCACAATAACCTGATATTCAAGCCTATCTTCATAACTACACCCTCATGTAAAATAAACATGCAACAATCTTCTCTTAACATGTAATATTTACTCTCTCCCCTTTAAGCAACTGCCCATCACTACACTGTTTTCACAAAGAAAGCTCACTGAAGGGTTAAATTAGGAGGATCTGAAGCATGAATGGGCACTAACTGAACTTGACACTTGACTAAAGCCTGAGGAATAGAATATAAACATCATGGACTCACCAAGAGTTCTAAACTAAGGATATACATAACATACTCTAAATTTAACTGATCAATAGAGGCGTAGCATGAGCCATGAAAGGTGAGTATACTGTAAAGCATGATATATGTACATGAGTCATGAGCTACATGACCTGAGTTTGTAGTTTTCTGCATTCGTGGGACATAATTTGTACTACTGAGGGAAATAGAACTGAACTCCTTATGTTGGGAACTGGAATCATACATGATTCTATGGAAAACATGTGAATATAAGTTGTGTTCATGGAACTGAGATATGAAGCATGTGTAGGCATCATATTGACTGAAGTACAAAACTTTACACTGTGATAAGGATGGATCGGGAATCATCTTCCCTTACTACTTTTCTATTTGTACTGGCACTACTAATGGAATCTTAGAGCCTGAATTGGTCACTTGATCTATCATCTCCCCCTTAGCTTTAAGCCATCATCATAAGTCTGTGAACACTTTACTAAACTATGAAAGAACTGCAATCATCATCACATACTTACACTTTGTTCGATACATGCTTATCTTACTAAGCACTTCATCTGCTTTTGTTTCTTCAAATAGTACTAATATTGCATCTCCTAATCCACATTCACACCTTCATACTTAATTTTAGATCAATAATCTTAAATTATTGCTTACACTATTCAAGCCTACTGGTCTACCTTGGTACAACTATCTCCATGAATACATTATCCGCTTAATTTGGATAACGTTATCCCAAATATACTACTACTAAACTCCTAGGTTCATGCCTCTAACTCTAGGAAATAAACTATTATAGGATTCTGAGAAAAGATCTGATGGTATATCTAATTTTGGATTCATGAATGAGTTCTCATGATCATGAATGAGATCTGTATAACTTTGGAACATAACAAAACTGATGGGATATATTTGAGCCTGTAGGCAATCCCATAACTATCTGAGGGGACTTTCTGAGAAAGACCTACCCCTAGGACCTTGAGCTTCACTATTTTTGTTACCTTGAAAGTAAGGTGGAGTTAACATGAGTGGAGCATGATGAGAACCTACATGAATTTCTTAGAGAACCTTTCTATAGCACAATCTGCAACATGAATGAAGGGAAATAGTTCCTAAAACATCTCATAGCCTCTTGTACATAAGTGTGGTGCACAACACACCCATGCACAAGACTCTATTAGATGCGGCTTTTCATACTTCCAAGTATACAGTTGAACCTTAGGCTTTGATACAAAGTTTGTAACGCCCCGAATCTGGTACCCGAAATGCTACACGATGCTCATGCCCGAAGGACCACAAGCTAACCCATGACTGATATCTGTAACTGAGCACTAAATAATACATTGTAAATATGCGGAATATAAGCTGTAAGGCCATAAGGTTCAAAACTGAACTAATACTAAATATAATACAATATCTGTAATGGGGTATAAAAATACCTAAAACTGAAATAAACTGTCTGAATGCATGTTGTAGTCTGAAAGCCTCTAAAATACCTAAAAACTATGGAGTTGATGGGATATGTCCCCAGCTAACTCCGAACTATTAAAATAATAAAGTAATAAAATAATCATGTTATCCTCGAATGATGAGGACTCACTGTAAGTTTTGGCTGCTGAACCTCTGATCTACTAAGGATGCTCAGAAGCTCGTGCTTCTAAACCTATGGTATAAAATACCATAGCGCAAATGCGTTAGTACGTTGAATGTACTGGTATACAAGTGAGGTAGGCTGAATGAAATGGTTTATATACATGAAAAATACTAACTGACTGAATAACATGAATGTGAGAATACATGCATGAATAAGAGATTATAACTGAATTCGTGATAACACTGACTCATGAATTCTGATAACATGGATTTACTGATATCTGAGTGCTTATACTGGGATACTAAATAAATGAGTCTATAGAGTACTGAGGAACTAATGTTATATTATTAATAAAGAAAGACAGTTTTTAACAGTTCTGATTATGAAGAACTAGTCTGATTGACTGTATCTGACAGTCCTGAAACTGAATACTAATACCATAGGATACTGATAACTGTATTACTGAAATAACTGATACTGAGCGACTGATCTGACAGTTTATGTTCTGATGGAACTAGCTTAGTTCCGTACTGTTCTGATTTGACTGTATCTGACAGTCCTGAAATCTGAAGAACTATCTGAGTTCTATTACTAAGACTGAATGACTGTATCTGACAGTCGTGATTCTGTAACTGAAATTTTGTGAAGTAGTCATCAACCAATATGCCCCTTATAAGCCATTATAGCTGTGTTGGGTTCCAATCTGTAACCCCAATTAGAAGGGTGTCAATATCGCACCACTGGTAAAGACACACTGTGAGTGACCCTCATCTGACAGTATCCCCAAAAGAGAATGGTGGGACCCTCATCTGATATTGATTATCCATCTCATCAACCCTCATCTGATAGTGTTGATGTCTCAACCTATGATGGCTACATAGTTCTAGCATGCAAAGATTGCTTCTAAGAATCACACCCTCCTCTGGCAGTATGTGTTCCCATCTTTGGGTTCACTTGGTGCTAATTCCTACTCCCATCTGAATAGACACTGGACATGATTAACTGAACTGGACTAAACTAAATTCATGGAGTTCCGTTGACTGATAGAATACTACTATATTCTGTTTACTGACAAAATGCTACTTAGTTCTCCTAGCTGACTGAGTTTACTAAGGTCCGAACTGAATACTACTGGGATATGATGATTGACTGAGATCACTGAGATTCCTGAGATTACTGAGATTACTAAATGGGACTGGATTGATACTGAGTTTACCAAGTTTTCCTGAGTCACATGACTGACTGAATTCTACAGATCATGGCTTGGCTGAGAGTATCGTGAAAACATGACACTGGCTCTAGGCACACAGTAAAATTGTAGGGTACAAGTACCCCCAGGACTCTATAGCATGAAACTGACAGAACATGACAGTTCTTGAACACATGACCAATATTAATAATTCATAATACATCAATTTGGTGATTTTATGAAGTACATGGTTATCATAGTCTTGTACATGAATGGAATTGCATATAAACATGTCATACTTTCATAAACCTATTCTCATGGACATTCCCTCAACCATTTATAATGCATACAATATCATGAAAGTCATTCTTGGTCATAGGGTCAAACATGCATTTATCACTTGGGTCACAGTTAAGCTATATTGTATAATTTCTATTCTCTTAGGCATTCTATCAATCACCTAGGATGCATGACTTAGGGCATAGGCATGAACATCAAATTAATACATCAAAACTCCATATTTCAACTCAATTTCATATGTTTCATACCACATACTAGCATAGGTTCATGAACAACACATAAGGATTCCAACTTTGGAACCATACAACCATAATCACATGAACATAATCAACCCACAACAAAATATTCACAATACAAGATTTAAAACTATATTCTTGGGCTTTATGGATGAAAGAAATCCATGAATGAACATTGTGCATACCTTAGTTTTTGATTCTACGAAGATTGACGGAGAGATTCTTGAATTTGAGTCTTGGATTTGAATCCCCAATTGAAAACCCTAGCTTGTTCTTGAGAGAAACTTGAGAGAAACAATATATTTTGGGTGAATTATCGATGAATCACGTGTTATTGGGTATATATAGGGGTGAAAAATTGACCTGTTTAACCCTTGGACGCATATTTTAATTCTGTGAAAATTTCCTGGCCTGGACCCCTAACGCGATGCGGCGCTACCGCGCCGTGTCACTGGAATTTGACAACTCTAAATTTAAGCCTTGGAGTGATTTGCCATAATCGCGGAGGCTCATTGGATTTTGACTATTGACATTTTGGCTGGCTTCGCAATGCGTTGATGGCTCAGGTGGCACACTATTTTACTAAAATAGCTCTTACTCTTCGTCCGAGTGTTGGATTTGGGCGAATTTGGTATCGATGGAAATCTTATTCGATTTCCCATATGATAAAAAGTGAAAATATTGAAAATACCATATGTATAAAAGTGTATTCATCTTTGTATCAAGTTTTTAACATTTCTGGGATGATTTTAAGCTAGGTAGAAGTATGGGGTATTACATGTAGGTTTCGTCAGTGCTCCAAATGTAGGAAACTTATGAACTCTCATCTTAAAATTTGTGTCATCCTTTGTCTTTTCAATACCCTCTCTCCTTATTGCCTGAATTTCATAATCCACTTATCAAACACATTTGCTAGCCTGCAAAGCTCAGTTATTAGGCATGTGAATAGTAATGCACTGGAAGTTTTATGGGCCTAAACAAATATCTCATCACCAATTATCTGACCAAAATCAATCTTCAAGCCTTCTATTAATCTTGCTACCAGCATGACTCTCTGAGGGTTACGATTTGAATCTCCTCCTATCAGCATTAGCCTTAGCCTGACTATGGCCCACCAAAACTTTACCTTAAATCTTAGGGTTGATTTTGCAATCCTTTTTGTGTGCTAAAACCATGATTAATTACCACCATATGTTAGAATAAATGATAGCCATGGTTACTGGTCGTGTGTTGTGGTCATCCGATGGTCAAGCTCTAGTGTGATGGTGGGACCGGTGTATTGCTGACTGAATAAAATTTGATTGATGGTATGATCAGATATATCAACTGTCACCTCTTTTTCTAAAACTCTTGTCCTGTTTTATATATATTCCACCTTTGATCCTTTTGGGCAATCTTTCTCTAATATTGTTAAATATTTAGAGAAAAACTCACGAACCAGATTTGGATAGTATGATCCTGGAGGCTTGGTCAAGCATCTCAGCTCATATTCATTGAATCTCCTCTCTAAGCCTGAATACTCATGAAGGTCAGTTACGATAATTTGATGTTCTTTTGTAATTGGCCTCTTCATGTTTCTACTTTGTGTTGGTTGGATCCCATTATAGAAGTGCTTTTTTTACCCATCAACATTCCATCTAATTGATTCTCGAACCTCTTGGTCCTTTCTTCAAATTGTATCACCCTCTTTCTATTTAGCATATATTATAGGATTGGTGGTGAACTCTTTTCCTCCTTCAACCTCGGGGCTTGAGATGGAACTACCATTATTTTCACTCCTCTTATCACTGCTAGCCCCCATACTCAATATTCACTCTTCTCATCAGACTGGGAGAGTGGTTGATTTTTCTTCTTGCTTTATTGAGTGTGGTAGGCTAGGGCCTCAATATCCCCCTTTTGTTCATTTTAGATTAGTGAGGTGGTGGTTTCTTGAATTGGTATAGATCAACCCTCACCTCTCCTCGAAGGAAGCTTCTGAGTCATATTATCTGAGCCAAGATATAAATAATGCACAACCATTAGCTGCACAAAACAACTTTTATTCTTTCTATGGGTGATGGTCAGGTTGACGGACCATCGCCCTTGTCATCCCCATTAATCAGTATCATAGTGGAAATGCAACGATGATCCCGATGATCCATCGCAAAGTTGACGGTTCATTGGTTTGACTGTCACTATTTTTCAAAATTCATTAGATCATGGTTCCCCCTTCCCTCAATGAAAACAGTGATGGTCCATCGTAAAGGTGGTGATCCGCTGGCATGTAGGTCACTTCATCAACATGCTTGTCGCTTAGCCTAGTCCATTTTTCTTCTTTGGGGTACTCCATCGAATACTTGGTGTTCCTGCACTTTTAACTTGATAGTAATCTTAATTTTTACTCAGGATTCCCTTAAATTACATGCTATTAAGAGGTTACTTAGACATCACCCCTTACAGGCTCCACCATTATATAACATACACTCTTTTTATTCACTCATAATAACAAATTTAAGAAAAATCCAACTATTCCAATCATTTCAACTATTAAACCATAACCCTATGAAGAATCAAGGCTAAGAAACATACCTGGACTTGCAATGCGACTTCACAACTACTTGAAATTGGTAAAACTTAACCAAAGACACACAAGAATCACTAATTTATTGGAGAGAACTTGAATGAAGTGAATGGTAGAACAATTAGATGACTACCAGAACTTAAATAGAAAATGGGAATGAACTGAAAAGTTTGTGGGAGAGTGAATGCAATTTAAAGTGGATGAATGTGGAAGTTTCAACCATTTCAGAAGTTGAAGTGAAAAGGTCGTGCATGTACCTGAATAATTTCTCCAATTTTATACTTTAATGTACTTGGGTTGGGTCATGGGCCTAATTTAAAAAAATGGTACAAAATTTGGACTTGGGCTAGCTCACTTATTTACTGAATTGTGACTGGCTGCGATGGTTGCCGCGATGGTCCATCACAAAGGTGACAACCCATCATGGTGGTCATCGCTACTTACCAAAATCAAATCAGCACTTTTAATGGGCGACGGTCGCAGTGATGGCCCGTCGCTAAGCTAATAGTCCATCCTTGTGTCCTTCACGCCTTATCCAGTATGTATAGTATGCTGACCTAATTGTGACGGTCCCCGCGACGTTCTATCGCATGGATGACGAACCATTAGGCTTACCATCCCTACTTATCCAGAATACTCCTCCTTATAATTATTGCAATTACAACTCCTCCACACTCAACACACAGATTAAATCTACAAATGAATAAGAAACAACTAACTACTTGATTTTAAAACACATTGTGGGTTGCCTCCCACTAGCGCCTGATTTAACGTTGCAACATGACTCGGTTATCTTGATTACTCAGACTTTATAAAGATAAACCGTAGATAGCTATTTTACCTAATCCATTGGACCAATGTATTGTTTGATCCTTTGTTTATTGACCTTGAACATACTTCCATCCTTGTTTTCCAATTCGATCACTCCGGATGGAAAGACTTGAGTTACTTTGAATGGTCTCGACCACTTCAATTTCAGATTTCCATGGAAAATCTTAAATATCGAGTTAAGTAGAAACACACAATCACCTACTTTGAAGCCTCTTCTCTCAATTCTCTAATCATAGTACCACTTCAACCTTTCCTTATAAAGATCATCCCGCTCATAAGCTCAGAGTCGAAACTCATCCATCTCATTTAGTTGATATAGCCTCATATCAATTGCTTTTTTCCAACTCAAGTTCAATTTCTTGAGTTCCCATAATGCCTTACGTTCTAGATCCATTGGCAAGTGATAAGCTTTAGCAAAGACAAGTTGGTAAGGAGACATTCTGATGGGTGTCTTGAAAGCGGTTCAATATGCCTAAAGAGCATCATCAAGTTTTATAAACCAAACACTTCTATTTTTATCCCTGTCCAATACTCCCAATTGACCACTATTTATTGGGTGATAAGGTGTGGTTACCTTGTGTTGCTTCACCCCATACTTTTCCAAAGCAGCCTGGAACATCTTGTTGCAAAAGTGAGAACCTCCATCATATATTTTGGTTTGTGGAACACCAAACGGGAGAAAATGTTCTTTCTAAAAAATTCAACCACTCTCTTGACTTCATTGTCTACTAGATCCACAAGTTCTACCGATTTGGACACTTAGTCCACAACAACTAAGATGTAATTGAGACCATAAGAAATCATAAAGGGCCCCGTGATATCTATGCCCTACACATCAAACAACTCCATTTTTAGAATCTTAGTCATCGACATCTTATGGTGTATAGAGATGGACTCATGTCACTGACATAAATCACAGGCCCTCACAAATTGATAAGCATATTTATAAATTATGGTCCAATAGTACCCACTTTGTGAGATCTTTTTGGCAGTCCGATCGCCTATGCATGTCCCCTACTGGGAAGAATGATAAGCTTCTAAAATATTCACTATTTCTACCTCCGATATACATCTCCTAATAATGTTATAAACACAACGCCTGAACAAATAAGGTTTATCCAATAAATACCTTTTTGTCTCATGTAGAAACTTCTTTTTTTGATGAAAGCTAAGGTTATCTAGAATTATGTCACTAACCACATAATTTGCGAAATCTACATACCATGGCATCAGATTAAGATTAGCTGCAAGAACCTGCTCATCAAGAAAAGAGTTATCAATTTTTAACTCTTCCAAGCTCTTTCCTTCATTCTCTAATCGAGATAAATAGTCTGCCACTTAATTTTCACACTATTTCCTATTGTTGACTTCAAAGTCAAACTCATGAAGCAACAATACCTATATTATTATCCTTGGTTTGGAATCCTTCTTTGCCATTAAGTATCTTAGTGCTGCTTGGACTGTATGCATTACCACCTTTGCTACCAATAAGTACGCCCAAATTTTTTTGAAAGAATAAAATATGGGTAGGAGCTCCTTCTCGATAACTGTATAGTTCTTTTGTTCTCCATTAAATGATTTATTGGCATAATAAATAAGAAGAAAGATTTTTACTTTTTTCACCCAAGAACAACCCCAAGTGCAACTCCGCTTGCATCACACATCATTTCAAATGGTTTGGACTAATCTGGAGCAATGATTATGAGAGCAACAACTAATTTTTCTTTAAGGAATTGAAAGTCCTTTCGACAATCATCTTCAAACACAAACTTAGCTCCTTTTCCAACAATTTGCAAAGTGGATTTGCAATTTTGGAAAAATATTTGACAAACCTCCGGTAAAATCCTGCATGGCGTACAAAAATATGCACCCCCTTCACTGAGATATAAGGAGGTAGTTTTTCAATGACTTTGATCTTAGGTCAATCAACCTCAATTACTTTGGATGAGATATTATGCCCTAATACTACACCCTCCTTCACCATGAAATGGCATTTTTCCCAGTTAAGGACAAGGTTGAACTCCTCATAACATTGTAGTATGTTGCTTAAGTTCATCAAATATCTATCAAATGAATCACCAAACACTGAAAAATCATCCATAAGCACTTCTAAATTGTCTTCCACTATGTCTGACAAAATAGATATCATACACCTTTGGAAGGTGGTCGGTGCATGGCATAAATCGTTACTGGCCTGAGTGGAATCAACTCATTTTTCTCATTGGTTACTATCGTCATGTCTCCTTTTTATGGGAACACACTGGACTGGGATTACCCATTTGTTGTTAGAGATCGGGTAAACCACTCTGCATCTAGCCACTTTATTATTTCCTTCTTCTCCATTTCTTGCATTGGTGGATTGATTTTGCGTTGATGCTCAATAGTAGGAGTGCAATCTTCTTCTAACAGGATCTTATGAGTATAGATTCCCGGTGGAATTCCTATGATGTTGGAAATTGTCCACCCAATAGTTGTCACGACCTAGTTTTTTGAATTATGATGGCACGTACTATGACCCACCAGTAGGCTAGCCAAACCCATAGTCCAGAACGACTAGTAATGAACTTTCCACAGAAATAAATGAATGAATGCGAAAAAGATATAATAAGGGACCAAATACATAATATAGTCTCAAAACCTAGTGGTAGCAGTACAAGAGCTTCAACATAAATAAGATTTTAAAGTATACAAATGATTATTGATACAACTTATCTCCAAATATAACATAGAGACTAGTCTAATACATAAGAGAGAGATGAGTAATACTCCAAATGTCAGGATCTCACTCTAAGTCTTTGAGCCATGGCTACTCCATATGACACACACATCAACGGCGATAACCCGTACTATGATCTACAGGCTACAGAAGTGTAGTATGAGTACCAAACATGTGGTACTCAGTAGGCAACTGCTGACTGAGCTCCAAAGATAATGCAGATATATATAAAATATAAACAGAATGGAAAACTACACCCAAATATCCACCAACCATATAAGACAACCAATGAGATAATAAGGATAAACTATCTTATTCTTGTCCAAGAGACTAACATATTAAGGCTAAGTAAGCAATAAGAATACAGAAACTTATTCCAGCCATACTTAGGAATCTTAATACTATACCGTATATCACTGGCCAACATGCAAGTAAGAGCAAAAAGAAGATATATATAAGTATACAAAGCCAAGAAATGAGTATATAATTGGTGTAAATAAAGAAAATGAGGGATATACGGTAATAACATAGCTACATATAGCTAAGTATGCATATATATATATATATATAAGAGTACATAACCAAGGTCTACTCAAAGTACAATCTAGATCATCAAACTAGATGTTGAAGACCTCAAAATCATAGCAGAAGCTAGTGCTAAAATACTTAGGGTTCTAATCCACATATCAAGTCATCACATGACCATTCATTATAATATAAATGTAAGATAAATGAGGTCAGAATCATAACTCGAGGCTCGATACCGAATCAGTGACCAATTTGTCATAAACTAACCATAATAATGAACATAACAATGATAATAACAATGTCAATAACAATGAGAGTAATTGACTAGTCCAGAAAACTAAATGTCTAACCAAGCCTATAAAGTGCCGCCACTATATCAGGCTCAGAAGGTTCAATCATCAAATAAAACACCACAAGGCATAATCATCACCCATACCTATGCAGCCCTCCATATGAGCTGATAGATATAGGCACATATTGGTGATAAGCAATGTGCATACTAGAATGAATTCAAAGTATTTCATCAACATCACAAGTCATCATCATAACCATTTCCCTCTTAACCATCATCATCACAACCATCATCATCATAACCATCTTCCTCCATTGTTGGGTGTATATATATATATATATATAGTTGCCATACATACGGCTAGTCAGATATACTCCAGCATTGATGGGTACCATCACATCATCATAATATCCAAATTAATGTCAATAATAAAGAGCAATCCCCATGAAAGCTAAAGTAAAGAACAAGCTCCATGAGGGTTTAAGTAAAGAGCAATCCTTACGAGGGCTAAAGTAAATAATAATGAAAAGAGAAGCAAGGTAGAGTATATTTCCATAATTCATCATTCACTATTAATATCATATTATCCGTAAGTAATATGACCAAATTACAACTCTCTTACGAGAGAGTAAGCGGTCACTGTCAATTATAGAACCCAACTGGGTTGGGTGTCGAATCCCACAGGAAATACTGTGTTCACTAAGTATTGTGCCTATTATTAGACTGTTGATCTAAGGCTCTAAAATAAAGAAGGTTTGGAAATGTTAACAGTGTTTTTTTGTATTGGCGTTACACAAAAGCCCAACTACTGAGAGTAAATGTAGATGTAGTTCCAATGAGAATAAATTAACTAGAGTTATGCTCCCCAAGATGTTAAATCAATTAGGGTTGTGAGTTTGTGCTCGAATTCTAACTTATGTATCCAATTGTAAGAATTAGTGAATTCTAAAGATTACCCACATGTTGCTCAACCTAATGAGTATTTCACCTTTTACTTCTCTCGAACTTAAAGGGTCCATGCATTATTCAATAACACTCCCATGAGGGTTGATCCTATTAAGGCATCAACCTATTAACCCAAAGGGTAAACCTATGGAGTTCATATGAATCACTTCTTTTCCCAACATCTACTTTCTTGTCAGACAAGTGGAGTTCATGGGATCACTTCTCAAATTTGCAACGAAGAGATGTCATTAAAATGAAGAAAGATTCATGAAAATTTGATAGATGTTAGAAAGCAAATCCATTCACAACCCCAAAATAGTTCTCTACATCAAGGCTCCCATAACCCTAGTTATGGAAGTTTAGCTACTCATCTCTATGTCAGAAATCAAAGTTATATTCATGTTCATAAATAGCTTCAAAAGAGTACTTACAAAAGTCACAATATTGTTCTTCTCAATCTTTGATGGAAAATATGAAAACTAATCATTGCGTCTCAATCTCTAGATTCAAATCTCAATAAAAAAGTAGTACAAAGCTCTCAATAGAAGAGAAAATATGAAACTAAAGATAAATATTCCTACTAAAACCTAATACTTGGTATTTATGTGTTCCCAGCTAAAAGGATTTAAAATTCAAAGTCATAAAATTCGCGTCCAAAGTGACGACCAAATTGGTGGTCCGTCGTAAGGTTGACGGTCTACCATTTAGCCTGTCACTGCTGATCTAGGAAGGTCACTTTCTGGATATGACTGGCGGGCAAATTAGTGGTCCATTGTAAGACTGACGGTCCACCATTTGGTCAGTCGCTGATTCCTTCAGGGGTCCAGGTTCTGGATGAACTTGACAGCCAACTTTGTGGTCTGTCGTAAGACTGACGGTCCACCACTTGGTCCGTCGCTAAGTCCTTCAGGGAGCCTGGTTCTGGATGACACTGATGTCCAAATTGGTGTTCCGTATCAAGACTGACGGTCCATTATTTGGTCTATCGCTGCAAGGCCTGAAGTCTTGGGTTCTGTTTAGGCCTGACGATCAAGTTGGTGATCCATCGCAAGACTGATGGTCTACCATTTTGACCGTCAAAAGTGTTTTTTTACCACTTCTCTGAGACTTTTTCTTCAGCTAGATCCTTACCCTGAAACATTAAAACCCATCATTAAACACAACCTTAGTTACTTGAAAACATACAACTTTCTCAAGAAAATGATGCAAAATATTCCGTCGAAAGCCGGAACATCAACACCCTCAACTTAAGATCATTGCTTGTCCTCAAGCAACTCAATATCCAATTGCAAACATGAACCATACCATGACAAGCAACCAACTAATGAATCACTTTGACGCAACCATTCACTCATTATTTTACTCACATGAGTTTCAACTAACATGTTCTATACCCAACATTAATTATAATTCAGCACATGCAACATGGATGTCATGTCCCATAGCGAATATCAGAACTAAGAGAAACTCCAGTTGCCCTCACAATAATGATGTCCACCACTCTTTATACTATGTGGACACAATCTAAACTCTCACGCTCATCAAAGAAGTTACAAGCATAGTCCAGGTACCCATAGGATTGCCCTTGCCATTTAACACACCCTCAAAGCTGATTCGCTAGGATCAAACAGGTCTTTTCTAGGCTTATAATAAGGCTTCAAGCTAGGTGAGGGAAGTGACTCATTAGGGATTAACTCTCATTGCCCTAGCAACTTTTCATCCCCAAGCTGCTATTTTAATCAACTTGCTTATAATATTTTTTTTCAAGCATCAGCCACCCTCAACTTATGCTGATGCAGTAAGCTAAGGTGCACAATATCTTTGGAAAGATCAGGGCCAAATTACTTTAAACTATTTTATAAACCAACTTTCCACTAGGTGCTTACATTTTGACAATATCCACCCTCAACTTAGGTGTTTTACCTAAGTTGAGGTACACAATGCCCAATATTGGGCCAGGGCCAAAGTTAAATGCTACTACCCTACGGAGAGTTAATTATAGTTATAGGAAATGAAGAAAACTACTAAAAAACTCAAAACGGGTTTGAGTGAGAGAAAAATCTTAGAGAGGTTAATTATTTAGGCTAAGTGGACTAAAAATACAAGGAGGCCTCTCATCCTATCCTATTGAATCAGTTAGAGAATAGTATCAATGACTCGGATAAGTTCTAGGCACTACACTATGCAAGAACTCAAGACAAATCCTTACACACAGTGGCAACTGAGTTAAAATTCTTCTGCTGCTCTTAGGATTTCTATCACATAATTCATGCACCTCTTACATGTTAATGCCAAATGCAGACTCGCTGAAGGTTATGCATACATGCTACATGATTAGAGTAAATAATTACACATTTATGCTCATAGTCTTATGCCAACATCATTCATTATTCATATCTACAAAGGGATACTGAAATAGGAAATTTTTTTATAAATAATATTAAACACGGATATTTACATCACAAGCTTAGGAAATTAGAGATGCAAAAATAAAACACCCTAGACATGTCGATTCTACTAGATAGCACATAGAGGGAAAAGAGATCGGCAACATAACCCACCAAGGTACAAGTACACCACCCCCACAGAAAAATAGATGCATTGTCCTCAAAGTATTAATTTAAAGTACAAGGAAATGGTTTTACTTGTTTTGCCTCTTATTTATATGAGGCATCTGTGAAGTGTGGGGAGAATCATGCGTCCTCTCCTGTAGAAATGTTGTCCCCTATAGTGGTAGGGGAACTCACAACCTTACCCTCCAAGATTGGAGAAATCATCTCTCGAACAAATCTAGCACTGTGCCCTCTTGCTGGGGCAGCACTAGTGGATACCTCTGCTGCTTTGTCTTCTTTATTCATTCTCCTATTTTCTTTATCCTTCAGTGACTTCTTTCGAGCTCTCTTAATATCATGTCGTTCTCATTGTTCTGGTGTCATTTCTGCTTTCTTTCTTCTCTTTTCTTCTTTCCTTACAGTTTTTTCATCTATTTTCTCCATCTCTTTGTCCTTCACTGGTCTACCCATCAAGTCCACAATACCCTCATTAATATCACTTTCCACCATGGTTGGGTCAAAAATAGGTTGTGGCTGCTTACTCTTTAGTTCTGCAATATCTGCCTTTGCTTATTCAAATTCAGCCATCTGCTTGGCAAGGTCGGGGAGGGACAATGAATTTAGAATTTTGTTGATACAAAGTTCCATGGTATCCATCCTAGTCTGAATGGTTTGGAATGGATGAACTTCATCATACATGATCTCATCAACAAAAGTCTTGAAGTCTGCAGCCTACTTATCTAGCTGTCTCTGAAACCTTTATTGCGTCTTCACTGACTTAGAAAAGTTTTTTGGTATGAACCTGTATCCAGCAAAATCTGCTCCACCCATAGATTGTGCAAAACCTGACCCTGTGGGAATCTCTATAGTATCAGGACCTGGTGCAGATTGAGTCTGGTAAGCTGGAGGCTTGGTGACACACATCTCAAACTTTGAGTCGTCTTTT
This sequence comes from Capsicum pubescens, assembly GCA_030864215.1. Classification (NCBI taxonomy): domain Eukaryota; kingdom Viridiplantae; phylum Streptophyta; class Magnoliopsida; order Solanales; family Solanaceae; genus Capsicum; species Capsicum pubescens. The sequence goes on along the minus strand of CM061544.1, from coordinate 199,314,290 downwards.
GACTTCTCAAGGTCTTGTTTGTGTATATCCTGGATTTCATTGTCTACTCCGCTAATCAAGGGCACACCAACCTGTCTGCATAAAGTCATGATTAAGAATGAAAATGACAATGAGCTGGAGATTTTATGTGCCCTCACGAATATCTCATCTGCAATTATCTGACCAAATTGAATTTGAAGCCCTAAGATCAAGCTTGCCACCAACACGGTTCTGTGTTTATCCAAGTTTCCATCCCCTTTTGTTGGCATTAACCTCAAATAAACAACAACCCACCAAAATTTATCCTTAAAACTAAGGGAGTATTTTTCAATACGCTCCCATGAGTTGGTCAACCAAGAGGGGTTACCATTCTCAGTCAAGAATGAGGACACCCAAGGCCTTTGAGCAGAAGCATTTCTTAATCCATACTCAAGATTAGTCACAGCAAGCGGGGACTCGTACTCTAGTCCGAAAAACATCCTATTAATTATTTGGGCTGAAATATCAATAGTGACTCCTCGGACAGGTACATACTCTCTGTTCCACAAATTTGTAATTGATATCCCTTTTGGGCAATCCTGTTCTACCAGTGCAAGGTAATTTGCAAAGAATTCTCTTACCTAATTTGATTGATAGGCTCCCAATTGTTGGCTTATCTATGCTAGTTCATACTCGTTGAACCGACATTCCAACTCAGGATATTCAGGTAAGTCCTTGGTCATAATATGGTGCTCTTTTACAAACGACCTTTTGATCCATTTCGTAGTGGGTGTTAACCTATCATAGAACTTCCTACATGCTACTTCTATCTACCATTTAATCACCTCCCGAACTTGAGGATCCTTACGTCTGACAATGTTAGTATCCTCAGGTTCATTTTCTACGTTATCCGCTTCAGCTTGCCATTCTACATTGGCATCCTCAGTTTCAACATCAGTCGGCTCAGGTGGAGTGACATCAACTGTGGCCTTGTCGGGCTTGAACTGGTACTGCTAGTACTATCCTCACTTTCCTCTTCAGACTGGGAGAGTGGGGGATTTTCCCTTCTACGTTGTCTGGTGTTGTATTTAGATGTGGGTTCGCCGCCAGTCTTTTGAGATTGTCCTCCTCTATTTACTGGGATTTTAGGAGCCATAACACCTGAAAAAGAGGTAAGAAATTAGTCCATAGCACAAATATATCAAATTAATGAATTTCATGACTTGATAGTCAAAATGGCGGTTCACCATTTATGGGATTGTCCACCACTTTGGCCGTCGAGCCTTATCCAGTGTCCTGGAATTTTCATAGCCCTGCGACGGTCAGGTTGGTCGTTTGTCACAAATTTAACGGTCCACCATTTCAACCGTCGCACCCACTTCTTCAGGTTCAACCTTCAGCTAGGCATATATTCAAGCATTTGTTGAGCAAAATTGTTTGTTTAGAAACATTTGACAACCATAACACAATCAAGCACAACTTTTCATATTTTAATCATGTAGGTTACTCAGACTTCACCTAAACAGATTATGCTCAAACTCCTATTTCAAAACCTTCAGCAATTCAAGGCAACAGAACTGTAACAAGATGCTAATTTCTTTACAAAACAACTTTCCAAATACAACCCACAACTGAATTTGTCATTTAGACAAAGAAGAATAGAATTATGCGCATACCTTGGTTCTGCAGAGAGACAAACTTGCAACTTTAGAGAATAAGACTAATTCAAATAACTCTTCTACTGTGATCTCAACTTAATTGTGATGAAGAGAACAAGAAGAGTGAATGTGTTTAAATAGAAGAGAAAGAAGGAGGCATAGTGTCCTAGATGCAGTAAGTTCCTTCAAATTCTTTAAACCCAAAGGGAGTTGAACAATTGAAGGAGTTGAAGGGGTTACAACGTATGTAACTGCCTTTTTTAAATCACTTTAAAACGTTTTGGGTCAAATATGGGACATTTAACAAGGCTTCAGAGTCAACCCGACCCGACCCAGAATTAAGGTTACAGCAACGCCAGGCCCGATGGTCCGTCAGATCTTCGACGGTCCACCAGGTTAGCCGTCGAAACTTACCAAGACCTGAGCACTTCTGCTTTGTTGCAACGGTTGATTAGATGGTCCACCAACTTTGGACGGTTCACCACTTTAACCATCAACATGATCCAGTGAATGAATTTTTCTTCTTGTTTGCGACGGAGGAAATGGTGAACCGTCATAGGAATGGTGGTCCACCAAATCGGCCGCCACTTTTGTTCTAGTGGCTTAGATTTTTACCCCTATTTTTGACTATACTACTCCTCCTTTTTGCTGTAATTTTAATCTTGCACACTTCACAAACGCATCAAAAATGCACTAATAACAACAAACTTAATTTAATACATGCTTTACAATAACACATTGTGGGTTGCCTCCCACTAGCGCCTGATTTATTATCACTGCACGACTTAGCTATCTCGATTACTCAGTTTCATTGAGATAGACAGTAGTAATATTCTTTATCAAGTTCTTTGGATCGATATACAGTTTCACACGTTGACCATTCACCTTGAAGACACTACCGTCTTCATTTTCAAGTTCCACTACTCCAGACGAGTAGACTTGACTCACTTTAAATGGGCCGAACCATTTGGATTTGAGCTTACCAGGAAACAGTTTGAGTCTGGAGTTAAATAGAAGCACCAAGTCACCTTTCTAAAACTCCCTCTTTTCAATTTGGCAATCATGGTATTTCTTCATTCGTTCCTTGTACAGGTCGGCTCTCTCATAAGCTCCAAGACAGAACTCATCCATCTCATTAAGCTACCCCAGTCTCATATTTGCTGCCTCATTCCAGTTCAGATTAAGATGTTTCAGTGCCCACGGTGCTTTATGCTCTAGCTCAATCGGCAAATGGCATGCCTTGCCATAAACCAATTGGTATGGTGACATGCCAATAGGTGTCTTGAAATCTGTCCGATATGCCCATAATGCATCGTCCAGCTTCCTAGACCAATCCTTCCTGCTAGCATTCACAGTCTTGGCAAGAATAGCCTTGATTTCTCAATTGTAGATCTCTACTTGCCTACTTATTTGCGGGTGATACAGTGTATCTACCTTATGCTGCTTAACCCCATATTTTGTCAATGTGGCTCGGAACATCTTGTTGCAAAAGTGTGATCCTCCATATCTTATGATGGTATGTGGTACCCCAAAACGAGAGAAGATATTTATCTTTAAAAATGCAACAACCCGTTTTCCTTCATTATCCACCAGAGCCACATCCTCAACCCATTTTGACATGTAGTCAACAACAATAAGTAAGTACTTCATTCCAAATAAGCTCACGAAAGGCCTCATAAAATCTTTGCCCCACACATCAAATAATTCTACCTCCAGCATTTTAGACATTGGCATCTCATGGTGCTTTAAGATGGACCCTTGCCTTTGACATTGGTCACATCTCTTCATGAACTCATAGGCATCCTTAAACAAAGAGGGCCAATAGTAGCCACTCTAAAGAACTTTCCTTGCAGTCCGATCACCTGCGTGGTGACCTCCAACTGGGGAAGCATGGATTGCTTCCAATATACTCAACATTTCTACTTCTGGGATGCACCGTCTAATAATACCATCTGCACATCGCTGAAAAAGAAATGGCTCATCCCAAAAGTAATGGGTCACTTCATGAAGAAACTTTTTCCTTTGATGAAAGGAAAGATTTTTTGGTACCACTTCACTTACCACATAATTCGCGAAGTCAGCATACCAAGGCACTCTTTCGAGCACTGCAGCCAATAATTTCTCATTAGGAAAGAAATTATTAATCTCAAGCTTGTCTTTTACTACTTGCTCGCCTTCGAGTCTGGATAAGTGATCAGCCACTTGATTCTCACATCCCTTACGATCCTTAACCTCGAAGTCAAATTCCTGAAGTAGCAATACCCACTGGATCAACCTTGGTTTTGCATCCTTCTTTGCCATTAGGTACCTCAAGGGGCGTGTTCAGTGTGTACCACTACCTTGGTACCTAGAAAATATGCCCAAAACTTCTCAAAAGCATACACCACTGCTAGAAGTTCCTTCTCTGTGATGGTGTAGTTTTTCTGAGCTCCATTCAGTACTTTGCTAGCATAATAAACTAAATGAAATAATTTGTCCTTTTTTTGCCCCAACACAGCTCTGAGGGCAACACCGCTTGAATCACACATTATCCCAAATGGTTTTGACCAGTCCAGTGCAACAATGATAGGGGCCTCACCTAGCTTCCTCTTAAGGCATTCAAATGCCTTAATGCAATCAGTGTCAAAGAAGAACTTAGTTTCCTTCTCTAAAAGTTTGCAAAGTGGATTTGCAATTTTAGAGAAGTCTTGTATAAACCTCCGATAAAAGCCAACATGTCCATGGAAACTACGCACCCCTTTCACTAAGATGGGAGATGGTAACTTCTCAATAACCTCTACCTTGGATTGATCGACCTCTATCTCTTTTGCTGAAATTTTATGCCCGAGAACAATGCTCTCCTTCACCAAAAAGTGTCATTTCTCCTAATTAAGAAAAAGATTGAATTCCACACACCTCTGCAAAGCCTTACTCAAGTTCTTTAGACACAACCCAAATGAATCTCCAACCACAGAAAAATCATCCATGATCACCTCCAAGGTGTCCTCAATCATATCCGATAATATAGACACCAGGCACCTTTGGAAGGTAGCGGGTACATTACATAACCCAAACGACATCCGCTTGAATGCAAAAGTGCCATATGGATATGTGAACGTTGTCTTCTCCTGATCTTCCGGAGCAATAAAGATTTGATTGTAGCCAGAATATCCATCCAAGAAGCAATACCACCCCCTTCCCGCCAACAGATCAAGCATTTGATCCATGAAGGGCATTGGGAAGTGGTCCTTTAAAGTCCATGAGTTTAGTTTGCAGTAGTCCATGCAAACTCTCCAACCAGTCACAGGACTGAGAGGAATCAACTCATTCTTTTAATTTGCAACAACAGTCATGCCTCTTTATTTGGACACACATTGAACCGGGCTTACCCTTTTACTGTCAGAAATAGGATAAACCACTCCTGCATCTAGACACTTAATAATTTCCTTCTTAACCACCTCTTGCATTAATGGGTTAAGTTGGCGTTGATGCTCAATGGTAGGAGTACATTCTTCCTCAAGTTGTATCTTATGAGTACAGATACTAGGGGGAATGCTAATAATATCAGAAATAGTCCAGCCTATTGCTCTTTTGTATCTTTGAAGTACCAAAATAAGTGCTTCCATCTACTGCTTACCCAGGTCATCTACAATAACAACAGGTAGTGTATTCCCACTACCCAGGAACACATACCTCAAATGACTGGGTAACTCTTTCAGCTCCAGGATAGGTGGTTCTTCCATAAAAGGCTTAGCAGGTGGACTAGGACGATTTTCTAAGACCAAGTCCAACTTCTTAGGGGCATATGAGTAAGACCTCATGACCGTTAAGGCACATAAAGTCTCCTCATAATCTTCTATACCATCCTGATCAAAATTCATCAACACTGCAACCAAGGTTTCAACAATAAATTTCTTTTCTATCGGCACTTCCTGCTCTTCCTCATAATAGACATCTACAATGGAAAACATATTAATTTATTTCTGCTGCTTTATTAATTAGCATACATTAAATCACACCACTTCATCATTCATCCTGAATAAGAGCTCATTAGCTCGCAAATCAATCAACACATATTTGGTTGTTAGGAAAGGTCGACCCAAGATATGGGCACCTCAAAGTCCACCTCGCAATCCAGAATAATGAAATCCGCAGGAAATATGAAACTAGCAACCTTCACCAGCACATCATACAAAATACCAATAGGTCATTTGACCAATCTATCCGCCATCATAAGTCACATTTTAGTGGGTGTGGGGTCTCCCAAACCCAAATTTTTGTAAATAGCTAGTGGCATTAGATTGATGCTAGCTCCCAGTTCGCACAGAGATTTTGAAAAGTTAAGAGGTCCAATAGTGCATGGGATAGTAAATGCTCCCAGATCTGCCTTTTTCTGCACCAAAGACCTTGTGGAAATAGCACCACAATGATATAAATTGTACATCATCTCAAAACTAATTGACCGCTTTTTTGTGATGAGGTCATTCATGAACTTTGTGTACTTGGGCATTTGCTCTAATGCCTCCACTAGTGGTAGATTAATTGTCAACTGCTTCAGCATAGCCATGAATTTGCTGAACTTAGTGTCGTCAGCTTTCTTCTTCAACCGATGAGGAAATGGAGGAGGTGGCTTTGGAAGAGTGGTAACCACTACTTCATCCTTCTTTCCCTTATTATTCTTCAACTCATCAACCTACTGACTATTGGATGGTGTTTTATTAATAACCTCATCCAATTTCCCATACTCCATCGGATGATAAATCTCTGCTTCTTTAACATCATCTACTATAATATGAACTGCAAGCTTACCCACAGGAGGGCCTGCCAATACCTTACCACTTCTAGTAGTGATAGCCATACAAGAGCCATTATTTTGTGGGTTCTGAATGGTGTCACATGGTAATGTTCCAGTCTTCCTCTGATTCAAAGTTGCCAAGAGCTGGACCATGTGTTGCTCCAACTACTTGATAGAGGTAGAGTCCGAGTTCACCAATTGACTCATAGAAAATAAATGGCTCTTCATGGTAGTCACTCCAGAGTTGGTTGCTTTAACTCCTTTTAATAATTTCTCCATCATATCCTCCATGGATATCTTGCCAGAGCTAATTACAACACTATCTCTACTTCCGGGGGGAACATATAGTCCACTTCTATCATTTTTACCTTTCCAATTTCCTTGCTCCCTATCCTTATAACTAGCCTTGTCGTAGTAGTTCCGACCTTGATTTCCTTGGAAACCCCCATGATTATTCAAATAGTTAGCCTCTTCTTCCAAATCAGAATCATATCTACCTTTAGCCGCAACAACCTTCACTTTTTTAGTCCTTACAGATAATAGATGCTTGGTCAATAGATCAATCTGCGTCTTCAAGTGTACCATGTATTGATCACGTTCTTCCTCTTTCTTACATTGCTCCACAGTCATGCCAACAGATGCAGCAGGATTGGCTACCACATAATCCCTGGTATGCCAAGATCTGCTTTGTTTGGTCATCCGATCAAGCATCTCCGAGGCTTCATGAAATGTGAGATACACAAATGATTCCCCTGCAGCCTTATCAACAACTGGCTTCGTAATAGAGTTCAAAGCCTGATAAAGATGCTCCATCAGATGAATATTTTTTATATTATGGTTCAGACACTACGTCAGCTTCTTTTTTAACCTCTCCCATATCTCATGAAGGGCTTCAGTTGGGAGCTGCCTAAAGTTGCTGATCTCGTCCCTCAACTATACCCTTATGGAAGGCGAAAAGAACCTTTCTAGGAAAGCCTCTTTCAATTGCCTCCAGTTGGTTATCGAATCGGGCAACAGCTCATTAAGACATAATGTTGCCTCTCCAGACAGAGACAAACGAAATATACGTAGGCAGAGGGCATTTTGTCCCACTCTCGGGTTATCAAAGGACTTGCAAATAGTGACAAAATTAACTAAATACATATTGGGATCATCTCCCGGGAGTCCACTAAACAACCCCTTCAGGTGAGGGAGTTGGATCATTATACTGGTAATATTGAACTTTGCTCCTGGTGTTAAAGGTGGAGGAATAATAGCTCCAGTGGAACCATCTCCGTCCATTCCATCTTCATCATCATTAAGATTATATTGAATAGTTTGACAATCAAGTCTCGCTCTGAAAAGATGATTTTTGTTCACTGGTGCAGCTACATTCTCTGTACGCCTTTGATTAGAAGGATCTAACAAGTCATCATCCCCTAAATCATCATCATCGGGGTTAGGATGATATGCCTACTGGCCATCATTCTACTGATTTAGTTGAGCTCTAGCCAATACGGCTAGTCTCTTAACATCTTGGGGTTCTGTCATTCTGCCAATAAGTTACGGTTCTGAATGTATTGGTAATAATAGTGAACCCGATCTCCATGTACTTGGCATACACAACAATTCCCCTACACAAACAAAAAAAACAAACAAAAGTAAAATTTGGGAAACTTGACCAATGGTCAATTAACAAACACAAACTTAATTTACAACCGTATTCCCTGGTAACGGTGCCAAAATTTGATACACCCAAATTACAACTCTTTTACGAGAGAGAAAAAGGTCGCTATCAAATATAGAACCCAACTGGGTTAGGTGTCGAATCCCATAGGGAATACTGTGTTTACTAAGTACTGTGGCTGTTATTAGACTGTTGATCTAAGGCTCCAAAATAAAGAGGGTTTGGAAATTTTAACAGCGTTCTTTTGTATTGGCGTTACACAAAAGCCCAGCTACAGAGAGTAAATATAGATGTAGTTCCAATGAGAATAAATTAACTAGAGTTATGCTCCCCAAGATGTTCAAATAATTAGGGTTGTGAGTTTGTGCTCAAATTCTAACTTATATATCCAATTGCAAAAATTATTGAATTCTAAAGATTACCCTCATATTTCTCAACCTAATGAGTATTTCACCCTTTACTTCTCTCAAACTTAAAAGGTCCATTCATTATTCAATAACACTCTCATAGGGGTTGATCCTGTTAAGGCATCAACCTATTAACCCAAAGGGTAAACCTATAGAGTTCATGTGAATCACTTATTTTCCCAACATCCACTTTCTTGTCAGACAAGTAGAGTTCATGGGCTCACTTCTCAAGTTTGTAACCAAGAGATGTCATTAAAATGAAGAAAGATTCATGCAAATTCGATAGATGTTAGAAAACAAACCCATTCACAACCCCAAAATAGTTCTCTACATTAAGGCTCCCATAACCCTAGTTATGGGAGTTTAGCTACTCATCTCCATGTCAGAAATCAAAGTTATATTCATGTTCATAAATAGCTTCCAAAGAGTACTTACAAAAGTCACAATATTGTTCTTCTCAATGTTTGATGGAAAATATGAAAACTAATAACAGCGTCTCAATCTCTAGATTCAAATCTCAAATACTTGGAAAGTTGGCTTAAGCCCTTAATTAGTGACAACAATAATACTATTATAATATAATCAAAATCGTATCAATCATCGTTGCAATGATCATGAATGTACCAAATCTATGCATGCCATCACCAGTATTCATACAATGAAACCATAAGCATTAATATATCAATAAACTACAATCATGTACTTTACAAAGATAAATACTTCTCGGATGGTCAACTTATATCATAACACAGCCTTGGGCCTAATAATGTGTCTAGAATAACTATAACATCATAATCACAACCTTCAACCCACATATATATTCAAAGTCCACATCAATAATCAAATCTATACATCATCTCATATTTATAAGCCATAGATATTCACGAGGCATAACACCTCTATAAGCCATAAAGCATATCTATACTCATCTCACATATAAAAGGCATCTCACATCTAGGAGTCATAATAATAATACGCATATTTCATCTAGGAGACATACTATCAATAAGACATAACCCAAAACTATAAGGCATATCACATCCATAAGACATCTTATACCTAGAGGTCATAAATCATGACTATGAGGAATATCATCTCTATAGGCCAATTATCATATCTAAGAGGAATAACATCTTTAAAGGCTAAATATCAATCTATAAGGAATATCATGGCCACAACCCATTAATCATAATCTGGAGAAAGTCATCACAATTTACCAAGCCGTGAAGTAAACTTATTCTAAAGGCTCAGTAGTCTTAACTATGTCTAACATTTGCAACTAAGTCCACAAAGGCTAACCCAAGTCTTAGCATAAGGTGGGTAGGACGAACCCACTTTTAATCCTCAATTTCCATATTTAGGCATTTAGTTCCCCAAACTAGGCTAAGGTATGTAGTTCAACTTCTAGATATCAAGCAAGCCATAACTAATTCTAAAATAGGAACTTTGTCTAAGAACGTAGTGACATGACTTGACCTCAGGCCTTATCGTAATAGGCATTCCAAGTCCAACCAAGATCAGGGACTCTCCCCTATTACGCAACCCAACCACCTATATCCAGCCTTAGATGGGCTGAATTTTGAACATATAATAAGATAGTGTTATTGTTCTCATTAAGACTCTAGGATGGGGTCACAACCATGACCGACCCAACCGATTCCAACCATACCGCACTAACTTTCCAACCGTACTGCACCAACTGCCCAACCGTACCAACCAAACCATAGACCATAAATCAATGGGAATACCAAAACATAATATAAAAATCAATCCCAAAATATAATAGGATGGAACAACTAACAATATCGTCCAATGATGTCAGACCACCGGCTTATTCCAATGCCAAGGCCGACACCAATATTTATCCCGCCCATACGAACCTTCAGAATACCATAAAGCCTCTATCCAAAAGAGTAGATAAATCCGATTGGGAAATTCCCCAACCATGGCGAAACCCAATATCCAAAATAAAAGAAAAGTTTCTAAAGAGAATCCACAACATGAAATGATGCCTTCCAAAATGATGGAAGCTCACCACTTTAGTCCAAGTGCTGATACCAAATCTTCGTGCTAAACATGAGGAGTATATTGGTCGTTTCCTACATAGGGTGGGTATACAACCGCCAGTAAATGGGGTTAGTAAATGACCGTTAGTATGAATCATATGATAAGGATAAAATAATGCTAGTCATAAAACCAAGTGAAACCATCCATAATGCACACAACCATACATATATAAGTGTCGGGAAAAAGGATCAGGTTTAGCATGCACTTAAAACCTTTACCTGGGTTGTGTAGCTTTGCCGTCCTTACTACCCACGGGAAATATGGGTTCAGCTCGCCCTGCTGAAAGGGTCCCAGTGCATGTAGTCACACGACCTAGCAATATCCCATGGGATAACTAGTACATCCCTCAAATATAAAATATGACACTTGCACGTGGTCATCAAAGACCCCTCATATCGGTAAATATGAGTTTCTAGTTTTGGTCCTTCTGGGATCGCCACCTTCCACGGCTTAGCTACACACTCGCCATTAATTCTCAATTAAAACCATGTCCAAACAATCCACTTACCATTTATTAACCAAGGAAAATATTGGAGGTATCGTCATACCATCCCATTACTTGCAAGTAATATCCATAGCCAAACTATTTAGGTTAAGGGGGCCTTAGGTGCCCTTTTCATATACCATATTAAACCTACTTGGAAGACTTCTATGTTCTCCATAAGCATAACAATTTAGCCTTTTCAAACTATTTAAACCATTCATAAATCCTTTACCAAGTTTAAAACATGCAAGAGTTCCATTAAAAGAAGCCAATGAAATGAACATATCTTTATAAGCATTTTATCAAACACCTTGGGGGCACAATATAACCAAACCCAATTCCAAAGACCATTAAACCATTACTATGAAATCCAATTGTACAATACCACCATTAATGCATATAAAAGTATAATTAAAACCATAGGAAACCATAACCAAGCATTCAATATCAAAACCCCCAATAATAGTTGAAAAACCATAATCATGAAATAGTAAAACATGAAATCAATCATATAAACCACTTCTTTATTTTAAATTATAATGAGGGAAGATAATCATTCCTTATACAGAAGAATTGATGGAAAAAAATCACCAAAGAAAGCCCTTAGTTGAAACCCTAAATTTCTTGCCTCAAAAGCTCTTGAGGAAATTATTGGATGTTTAGGAATAGTTTCTAAGTGTTAATGAATAGAATAATAGGGTAAATAACCTCTTAAGTGTATTAGAAGTCATGGGTACTAATTAGGGTAAGTAGGAAAATGTACCAGAATACCCCCACTTAAATCCCTTAAAAACCCATCACGGGGATATGACTGACCCTCTTACGAGTCGTACCCTTCCTTATGATTGGTTTCCGCCAGTCGTACCTAGGCCTTAACCTTTGGATCAAACACTGTATAGTATATGACTTATCCAAACAAGTTAAAACCTCAACATACGATCTGTACCCATGATCCGTATCCCTGGAGGATCAAACAATGGCCACTATACGAGTTATCGATACGACTCATACCAAGACTTACGACTCGTACCCCTAAGTCGTGACCATTCCAGTGATCAAAACCATCCTACCAACTAACACTGGTCAGCATACAATAGGACTATACCATCCGTACCCCAGCATACGACTCGTACCCATGAGTCGTATTAAGTTCGTAGAACGGATTTCCAGGAAATTTTATAAGGGTCAAAACCTAGGATTTTTCTCGTGGGAATTCAAGTAAACCCACCTAAATTATAGTTTTAAGATCTCTAGAATAGCCCAAATAAGGCTAATAATTCTAACCACACTCCCAACACTTAAACTACATCCTAAACCTAGCATCATATCAAATCTATTCTATGAATTCGCTCAATCTAGGGAGAAGGCAATAGGATTCAAAAAGGGTTTTAAGTATATTAACTTATGGGTCAAAACCCTCATCTAATACCCAAACTTTAATATTTAATACTAAGTCATTCTACCCATAATCAAACTTAACATTCACATTCACACGCAATATATAACACACAACATCTTACGAAGAAGAGTAGACATAAGCCTACCTCACAGCCAAATGATAAATCCTTAAATTGTTCACCAAATTTCCATATTTACTTCACAACCCTAAAATGCCATCATACTATCAAAATCATAATCAACTCATCAATATGAGAATAATGATACCCATATTGCACCATTGTGTTTCGGGTCTAAAAATGACATTAAATACCCCAAGTGGGTACCATTTATGGAAATCATATTTTCAAGGTCAACCCAACATTCATACATGATCAAGGAATCATAAACCTCAAGAAATGGGTGAAAATCAAGTTAATTTGGGGCTAAAATCAAGCCCTTAAGTTATTTGGGATTTTGGGTCAAGAACTAAGAAAGGGATGAAATAATACCTTAAATCCAAAGATATTTGTGATGATGGATGTTAATCAAGTTCTCGAGTCACCCACAAGACTCAATTTTGAGATATCTCACCTTTTTAGGGTTCTTGGGTCTCAAGAATGGATGAAAAATGGCTAAATGCGGCCTAAGGGTCCTATTACAGCCCCTTCAGGTATCCAGGTGTTGCTATCACGCACCCACGGGTTGTAATTGCACTACTTAAGTGTAGGAGAAGGTATGGATATTGCTATCCTCCCTTGTGCAATCACAACATCCTCTCCGACACCAGATATCAACTCAAACTTAGAAATTTTCCAAGTTTTTGCTAAGGCCTCGAGATTCATTAGAAATCTAATTTATGCAAATGAACTATGTAACCACACTAAATTCTACATTCCAAACGTGATGGTGAAGCTGAATTTTCCATTTGATATTGTTTCGACCAAATGCGGATCCCACACTCATATTTCTAATTTTCCAACTTTCTGACCAATAGGTCAAAATGAGATCGGGTGCATTGGGATCCGAACCAAAGGTCTGCCTAGCCTAAAATTTATATTTTGTAGCTTTTGGCATAGTTAGAATTTTCATTTGAGGTCGTTTTGCTGAAGTGTTTGCCTGATGGCCGTTTGGAACAAGCAAAGACTTCTAAATAGGGAGTTGTCTCTAAAAACAAAACCTACTATCCGGTAATCGAAATATCAATTCCAATAAGTCATAAATAATTTAGGGCAGCTATGGGAAAGGACTAATAGAAAAAATAATTGGAAATATGAAAAATAACCTAAAGGGTTAGTATAATAGCCCTATTATATTATCTCAAAACTGATACAAGAGCTTCAACTTGATGCTCCACCAAATCAACTGCAATGATTACTGGTAGAGTATTACCTTCACCTAGAAACACATACCAAAGGTATCCCAGTATCTTTTTCAACTCTAGCACTAGTGTCGGTTGATTTTTTAAGTCCAAATCTAGCTTCTTAAGAGCATATGAATATGTCCCCATTCCAGTCAATACACACACAATCTCATCGTACTCGTCAATCCCTTTACTATTAAAATTCATTAAGACTGCATCTAAGGTCTCCACAGTAAAAGATTTTTTAATTGATACCACTAGATCTACCTCATCTATAACATCAATAATCGAGACTAAACTTAACTCCCTCGGTTTCTTCATAGATTGGTAGACAACAAAATTTACTTCTTCATCATTGAGCCTAAATTTCAACTGATTTTGCTCCATATCAACTTGCACTCTCCCAGTTTCTAAAAATAGCCTACCTAAGATTATGGCACTTTAAAGTCCACTTTGCAATCAAGGATTACAAAGTCTGCAGGGAATATAAAGTAGGACACTTTCACTAGCACGTCATAGAAAATACCAACTGATCTCTTTATTGGTTGGTCTGTCATCAACAAATGCATAAATGTTGGTTTAGGAGTCCCTAAACCCACTTTTTGATAAATTGCTAGAGGTATGAGATTGATACTTGCCCCTAAATCACACAATGCTTTCGCAAAGCTAAATGCTCCAATTGTACACGGATAGTGAATGCTCCCGGATCAATTTTCTCCATACTAGTGATCTAGTAGCAATGACACCTGCAATGATGGAGATTATCCACGAACTCATAACTAACCATTCTCTTCTTTGTCACAAGGTACTTCATGAATTTAGCATATCTCGGCATCTGCTCCAATGGCTCAATCAAAGGTACATTTTTTGGCAACTACTTTTGTATAGCCATGAATTTACGAAACTTGCCCTCGACTGCTTTCTTTTTCAACCTATGTGGAAAGGGAGGTGGTGGCCTAGGGATTCTTGTTAAAGATTCTTCCACCTCTTCCCCTTTTTTATATCCCAAATTGATAGTATTATTCAATTTAGATGGTTTCTCTACTTGTACATTTTTTTCCTCCAAATTTCTCAGCTTCTCAGACTCAGATGGTATAGAACCATTCACCTCATCCTCCAACTCCATATTATGGTAATATCCATACATGAACTAGCATTCCTTAGATTTTGAATTGTATCACTCAATAATGTTTTTCTCTTCCTTTGATTAAACGCCACCGAGAGTTGGTCATTTGTTGCTCAAGATACTTAATAGATGAGGAGTAGGAGTAAACTAATTAGATCATAGTCGACAAATCACTCCTTATTTCCTTGACCTCTGCATCGGTTGACTCTACCCCTTTCAGCAATTTAGCCATTATGGCTTCTATATACATCTTCCAAAATCATTTATTGTATTTCCATGCCCACCAGGTGGTATATATAATCCAATTTAATCACCCTTATTCTTCTGGATTTATAGATCACGGTCTCTATAACCTACCTTATCATAATAATTCTCCCATTGATAGTTTCGACCTTGGTTTCCTTAGAAACCACCCCAAAAAACCCCTGGTTATTCAAATAATTTGCCTCTTCCCCAGAATTAGATTTAGCTACCCTACTATGAGACCCCACAACTTTGACCTTTTCCATGTTCCCCGAGAGCAAATTTATCTGTGTCTTCATATGAGCTATATCTTGATCACATTCCTCTTCTCATCGTCGTTGCTCTATGGATATCCCACTTGAGTAAGTGTTGCTTTCCACCTCATAAACTTTGGTATTCCAAGATCTACTCTTTTTTATTAATCTATCCAACATATCTGTAGCCTCAGTAAAAGTTCAATCCATGTAAGCTCCCATGTGGTATTGTCCACAGTTAGCTTTGTATTTGAGTTTAAAGACCTATAAATTATCTCCATCAAATGTTTATCAGTCAGTTTATGATTTGGACACTGAATTAATTTGTTGTTAGACCTCATCCATGTTTCATGAAGATCCTCATTAGGTAGTTTCCTAAATTTGTTTATTTTAGTCCTCAACTATAACATCTTGGAAGGTGGAAAAAACCTTTCTAGTAAAGCTCCTTTTAGTTGCCTCCAGTTTGTTCATCTCATTCAACCACAGAGTTTCCTCCCCAAATAAATACAATGGAAATAACCTAAGATAAATTGCATTCTTCCCCGCTCCAAGGTATTCGAATGACTTATAGGTATTGATGAAATTCACCAAATGCATGTTAGGATCACCCCCAGGTAATCTACCAAATAACCCTTTTAAGTTGGGCAGTTAAATCATTGTGCTAGTGATATTGAATTTCACCCTAAGAGCTAATGATGGTGGGATTATTTATCCTATGGCACCAACTCCTACCAATTCAACATCATCGTCATATAGATAAAACTATACAACTGGATGTTAGTGCACTCTACCTAGTGCTTGCCAATTTTGATTGGCCGGTGTGGCCTTTTTAGTACATCTCCTATTCATACGATCAACCAACTCGTCATTTACTAGATCCTCATCATTAAAAGTTATCATACGTCCGGGTGTATTGATATTTTATTGGTTAACCTGAGCATTGGCTAAAGTATCCAGTCTTACAGCCTCTTGTTGGTCAGCCATATTCCTTATCAGAGTTCTTTGAGGTTCCAAATTATAAGGTAATAATGTCTAGCCTGACCTATGAGTTCGTGGAATACACAATCAATAGCCTGCAAATAAAAACCAACAAATAAAAGTAAAACTAGGAAACTTAATTAAGACTCAATTAATACACATAAACTTAATTGACAATCTTATTCCTCGGCAATAACACCAAAATTTGATACGCCAAATTACAACTCTCCAAAAAGAGCGTAAGTGATCGGTGTTAAATATTTAACCCAACAAAGGTTGGGGTCAAATCCTACAGGGAATAAGATGTTAATGAAGTTGAATGCTTATTAATATATTATTAATCATAGGTTTCCAATGACGAAAGAAGGTTTTGTTGTTAAAAGTGTCACTTTAATAATTGTAGTGTAATAGAGACCAATGCTTTCTTTGAAACGAGTAACCAAATGAGAATTAAGATACTAGGGTTATGTTTCGCAAGGTGATTTAATGCTAAGGACTGTGGGTTGTACAAAATTCTACTTCAACAATTACAACAATTGAGAAATTTTCATAAGTAGTCCCATTCGATCATTTTTCAACCTTCAAAGATGGATTCACTTTAATTCTTGCATGTTATATAATATGTATGTCATGTGACATATGTATGTGTGAAATGTCATTAATTAGAGATAATAGTTAGTAGTCAAATTGAATTTGATCACCGAAGAGTTTCTTGTTCAATTTGGATTTGAATACCTAAGATAGTTGGCCAAATTATCAACCTCCCAACTTGAAGTCTAGTTTGGTAACCTTAAGAACTAAGTTTGGTGGTCTATAAATAGCCATCCTTTGTACATTTTATTCATATATAAAAGTAGTAAAAACAAAAGTACTACTAAAATTCCCCAAAGTTCTCTCTTTTCTTTAAGTTTGATATTGCTATTTTATCTTTATTTTATAACATGTTATAAGCATGAGACTCTACCATCTCAAAATTTGAAGGATGAGAAAAGAAAATTGGATCGAAAGGTGGAGAAGGCAAGACAGCAAGAACTATGCGATCATCACGACTTGAATTTCACTTTTCTACTATTTATGATAAGATAAGTGGTGATATTGTTATAGGCTCTAGTTTGAGTTTATTATATTTTGTCTTAATATGTTATCGGTTGAGGGTGTGATGATGAATTTAAGTCTCATGCCATTAAGAGAGTAAGACATCGGGTTAGAGTCCCGATACAGGTTGGGTTTTAGTCCCATCGATTTTTGGCCTAAGACATTTTTATTTGGATAAAACATTTAGTTTTAATCTCAATACAACATATTGATGATATAATAATGACTAAGGCAAAATTCAATTGAAAAGTCATGAAATATGTCTCATTGAATATGCTCTATTCCCTGAAGTGAATGTGGTAGCATGCAGTGCATAGTATATCTGAAAGAAGACACATGATTGAATTTATGAATACGAATATAGGAGTAACAAGGACAAAATATTTTGTTACATTATATGTACGCCTCGATTTGATCATAAAGGAGAAATATCTTGAAAGAAATTCTAAGCTATCATAATTTGATAGGCTTAAGACATCATTATATTTTATTCCTGAGGAATGAGAATTTTGATTGTTAAAACTACAAATCCATTCCCTGGATTGAATGTGATAGGAGTAACACCTCCATAAGAGGTAGAATAATTGAGAAGAGATATTATGAAATATACTCCAAAATAGCAAACTTGAAAATTATTCATGTTCTAGTAAATCTGAAATTTACTAAGTAAGACTCATATGTCATGGTAAACTAAGAGTTTACTAGTACAAATAAGTTCATCAGTTGGCATGAACGATTTATCCATCCCTAAGATATGCACATTTAGTATTACACAATATATAAATTGAAGGATTACAAGATTCTTCGAAGAACATTATGAGTTCTCAAATGATCCTTTAAATGGTGAAAGTAATTTTTGCCACTAATGGGCATGATATGAAAGGTCATTGCACACGTGATTGTCGTACGATCTAATTTGGTATAAGTTTTATAAATCTTCCATCAAAATAAAGGAATATAAAGTGATGATGCACTTGACCTTTTAAAGTGATGTTGAGGTCTGTCATGTAAATATAATAATTTTTCATGGCATCAGCATGTGCTTCTAATGAAAATTTATGAAGCATGTGCATGTAATTATAATTCATTCCTTGCAGTTAATGAGATTTGTGATAAGCATCGTTGATGCTCGGCCATTCTTAAAATGAATGTGTCAAGATAAGATAAAAATTATGAATAAGGGCATTCTCATGCATGGTTGGATAAATGTCATATCTCACCCTTATGGAAGGTTTGAAAAAAATAAAATAAAAATTATTACGGTCATTCATCGCATACCTGCAGTATGCCATAAATATTTTGATATATTTATCATGGATTACCAAAGGGTAAAAGCAAGAAACAAGTCTTGTCTATATAATATTTTAAGATTATGACCGTACTTATATGATTTTCTTCTTGAAGGAGATTTTGACCATCTGAATGGTGTGTGAAATATAAGTAGTACATAAAATTAATTGAGAGCTCCAAAAGAGCTTAAGTGTTAATATCTGGAGGAACTAAATTGTTCATAATATTGAGATTGTAGTAAGTCTCAAAAGAAACTTATTAAGTTTCAAAGACATTGCCAAAAATAAATTATGTTGAGACTATAAATAATGAAAAGATGTTATATCTTTATATTACTACAATCGGCACGGGTTATAAATATTTAAGTAAAAGGCTATCCACATTTTCTCTCTTATTGTAATACACAAATATGAGCATGATGACAAAATCACATGCAATAGTAAATTAAAAATTTATAAAAAAATATCACTTGGTATGACGGTTGACCATTCTGGTTTCAATGTGATGCAAAGATAATTGAGAATTCATGTGGTTATATAGTGAAGAAATAAAATGTTCTTCATGAATACTCTTGTGTTGCTTGTTCTCACAATGAATTGATCATTGTACCAGCTAAGGTTGGGATGTATTACCTAAATTTTTGGAACATATAAAAAAGTGAATATGGGCCCGTTCACCTACCATGTGGACCAATTACTATTATATAGTTTAATAGATGCATCTACAAAATGGTCACATGTGTTTTTCTATTAACTTGTAATTTAATTTTTGCAAAGTTATTTGCTCGAATTATTAATTAAGAGCATAGTTCCAAACTATAAATTATGTTGATGATGCTGGTTGGTTTAGTATAAATTGTATGCCTCCAGATCTAGCTAAATCATTGATTATGAGAACAAATCTCCCATAAGAAATTTGATATGAGATGTGCCATTTAAAATATAGCAACATTCATATACATCAAGCCAACAAGGCTCCCTTATCACTATTAGTTCAAGGTCGAGAACCGAATAATTTTTATCTAAAAATTTTGGTGTTCGGCATATGATGCAATTGCTTCATCACAATACACAAATATGAATCCCAAGATAAGGTTGGGGATAAATATTAGATTTTCTAACATCAGGGGGAGAGTTGATTAACAGTTGAAAATTATGCATGAAATGAATTATTTAGATCCTCATATATATATGTGTGTGTGTGTGTGTGTGTGTGAACTTGAAGTTCAAGAGATAATTCATTTGCAAAAAGTTTGAAACTAATTGTCAGATATGTTTGCTGACTCTATATGATAGTTCAACTATAAATGCTCCAATGAAAAATTCATAAAAGGATAGAGTCTATGGCATGCCTGAAGTGTGATATACCAATCGATTCCAAAGGTAAAACTCCTTGAAGAAGGAAAGGAGCAAATGATCAAGACGGTCATGATAATGAGGCGAGTGCTTTGAAAGAGCACTGACATAACACTTCATAAAACCTTAGAAAAGGTTTGGGTACCTGAATAGTAAGGAATATGAAGAGATCTTCATAAGTTATGTCTTATTAGAACCGATATCAAACAATCATCGATGATATGTTTGATAATGTTCAATGCTATAAATAATATCGAGGATCTTGAATACAAATCTGTCAAAGAAATGTGGACAGATACATTATTGGCCAAATGAAAGTATGTAATTCAAGTAGTTTATTTCACTTGAAAAGTAAATATTTGAACTCATAATCCAAAGACCAGAGGTATAATGCCAGTGGAGGTACAAATGATTTACTATCCAAAAATAAAATTCGTAAAATATAAAGTATGACTTGTGCCTTAGGGCATAAAGTTTTTACAAAGTTCCTGGCATTATTGTAGGAAAATTATTCTCCTCTGATGGATGAAATAAGGTCTATTTCAGCCTAACAATATTGAAAAGCTAATATGAACAATAAATTATTGTCATGTCTAGCTAGATGACAAAAGTTATATGAAAATCCTTGAAGGATTTAAAAGCGATCCCACTAAATGCTCCAATGATTATAAGATCACTTAACTTAAAAATAGATCAATTTTGATCTCATGAAAATGATTAGTAAGTACCATATTTTAGTGTAGTTAGTGCACTTATAAATTGCAGAGCATCATTTATAAGAGTAAAGTGATGGTTTAATAGATGTGAGTATAATACTTGTTGCACTCTTTTTTTCCTTAGCCGAGGTTTTACCCCACAGTGTTTTTTGGTAAGGTTTTTAATGAGGAAGCTAAGAATACGTATTACTGGATGTGTACTCAGAGTGTTTGACAAATGAAATATTTGTTCATTAATGAACATACATTGAAAAAATATTTATTTGATCCACATGAAATTTAGTCTAAGATGGGATATTAACTTATATATGGAGATACAACTACATCATGGCATTCGGTGAAGTATACAACAAATGTCACTTCTTTAAGTCATGCTGAGATAATTTTTATTCATAAAGCAAGCCTAGAATGTGTATGGTTGAGATCCATGATACATTTCATTCGAGAAAAATATGGCTTGGAATGTGATAAAGTACCTACGATTTTATATGAAGATAATGCAACATGCATAGCGCAGCTAAATGGAAGATTCATAAAAGGAGATAAAACGAAGCACATATCACTAAAACTTGTACATACATGAGCTTCAGAAGAATGGTGATATCAATGTCCGATAGATTTGTTCAAGTGACAATATTGTTGGTTTATTCACCAAGTCTCTATCAACTACAACTTTCAAGAAGATGGTGCACATGATTGAAATATGTAGAATCAAGTCATTAAATTAAAGTTCTATCAGGACGAGTAAAATACGCGTTGTACTCTTTTTTCTTAACCAAGGTTTTGTCACAATCGGATTTTCCTAGTAAGTTTTTTGATGAGGCAACATTAAAGGCGTATTACAAGATGTGTGTACTCTTTTTCCTTCACTAGGCTTTTCCCATTGGGTTTTCCTTGTAAGGTTTTAACGAGACACATTATATCTTAATGGACATCCAAGGGAGAGTGTTATATAATATGGATGTCATGTGACATATGTATTTGTGAAATGTCATTAATTAGAGATAATAGTTAGTAGTCAAATTTAATTTGAACACCAAGAGTTACTTGTTCAATTTAGTTTTGAATACCTAAGATAGTTGGCCAAATTGTCAACTTACCAACTTGTAGTCAAGTTTGGCAACCTTAGGAACTAAGTTTGGTGGTCTATAAATAGCCACCCTTTCTATATTTTATTCATATATGAAAGTAGTAAAAATGAAAGTACTACTAAAATTCCCAAAAATTTTCTCTTTTCTTTAAGTTTGATATTGATATTTTATCTTTATTTCTAACATTTCAAACTTAAAGTGATAGATTAATCCAACAAATAAGTCACTATGAGGTTGATCCGGTTAAGACATCAATCTTAAAATTAGAGGGTTAAAGTTCTAATCATCTTGTCACCAATCTCTTTTCCTAGCATTAACTTCTTTGTTCAAGCAAGTTATGTTTATGGGCACATTCCTCAAGTTTGCAACCAAGAGAATCATAAAACTTAAGACAAGGTGAAATAATTGCAATTGTTAATAGGAACTCATCAATCCCACAATCCTAGCATTGAATTACACCAAGTCTCCCATAACTCCAGTTATGGGAGCTTTAGCTACGCATGATTAAGAAAGAGATCGACAGATTAAATTTCAAAAATATTTCAGAATGAACTTACAATCAAAGAGAATCTCAAATCCAAATTTCAAAGAGAAAATAGTGTAATCTTTAGGTTTCTCAGACACTTTTTACGTTATAATTTGAACAATAGTCAAAATATTCCTAATCTAACACTAAGTTAGGCATTTATATGCTTCCATAAAGTTAGAATCTAAAATCTAAATTTGGGCTACCGCATCACCATCGACAGTTTACCTAACTGGTCAACGAGACCACAACGGATGATTGGTTGGTCCATCGATTAATATCCAGTATATTTTTGTCCTGTGGTCGATGGTGATGGGCTGTGTGATAGTCCATCGAGGACCTGATGACCCGTCATGTCGTTTGTCCCTGGAGCCTAAACTTTAACTCATTCTAGTTAAGCTATGATGACCATACCAATGACCTATCATGGGTCTGACGGTCAGTCGTATAGACCGTCGCTCTTCTCCATAATATCCTGATATTCTTCTTATGGGTGGCGGCCAATTGGATAGTTCATCGAGTCTTTGACAGTCCGTCGGTTAACCCATCGTAACCTTTCAGAATCTTTTATTTTTGATTTACCTGCTTCTAAGTTTATATCCTGAGAACAAGTAAAATAAGCATCAAATACACCAATAGTTTCTAGAAAAAAAATAATTATTCCTCGTAAGAGGTGCAAAATATATCGTAAAAAGTTGGAACATCAATTAATCAAGACATATGTTGACACTAAAATTCGTGATCGAGAAAATACTAATTGAGACAAAAAAAATATCGTGAAAATTATTTTATTTGATTTCAAATAGTGAGTGTTACAATCTCTATGAATCCTCTAATTCGCTTTTTCAAATATAAATCGAAGTGCCTACAATCTTGATGTTGAATCAGATGTTGATTTGTGAACTTGATGACTTTGATATTGACTTGTGCTTGAATTCAAGGGCTTTTGAGATTGATCTTTAATTTTGTCTTAATCTTGAGTCATCTTTGAAACTCGATGATTTGAATGCTTGAACTTATAGCTTGTAGAGAAATCTGGGGTGTTTGATCCACGAGCTCTCTCTTGATTTTTGTTAGAATTCTTGTCCCATTTTTTGAATTATGAGATCTCTATTTATAGTTGTCGGAGGGGAGATTTATAGTAAACACAAAATATTTCTAGACAATCAGATTAAAGTGACATGATCATTTTGATTGGTTGAAATACGTCAACTTATACACATGGCGTATTTTGACTGGCCTTTGATTTACCAGGCATGTTGCATCATT
Organism: Capsicum pubescens; assembly: GCA_030864215.1. Taxonomy (NCBI): domain Eukaryota; kingdom Viridiplantae; phylum Streptophyta; class Magnoliopsida; order Solanales; family Solanaceae; genus Capsicum; species Capsicum pubescens. Next base: position 199,290,593 of record CM061544.1, on the reverse strand, counting down.
TTGACAAGTGACATGGTCCTACTGACTCTTTCACTTGACTGTGTATGCAATGATATTCGATAAGTGACATTGAATTGGCTTCTAGAATAAGATGACATCTTGGGCTTAGCAAAGTGGGATTATTATTTGTAGCCCAAATTCATGGACTAGCCCAACAAAAATTGGACTTTAGTTAAATCCATATTTATTTGGACTAAAATAACTTATCCAATTATTAATCCAAAATAATTATTGGGACTAATATATTTAAAATTTGTATGATCACAGATGCCCCCACTTCAAGATTTGTCGGAGCATTTAGATTTTCATAGACTAGACTTGACGTATTAGCTTGATGATTTAATTTTGATCACTAATAATTCATATGTTTTGTTGGATAACGCCAAAAATTAGAAACAATACCAATATTACTAAAATTGAATGGTCATAATAATAATATTAGTTATAATGACCATCATTTTATTGGGAAAAGTCATGCATGCAGGTAAGAACCATTCCAATATGAAATTGGTGCAATTTCACCGACTTTGGCAAACTTAATCCTTTAAGGAGTCCAATTGTTGCAATCCACATTAATTAGAACTTTGCAATAAGTGTCGCCTTTACACTTCTATAATTAGATAGATGTTCTCTATTATTTCGACATTATAGTATCGCGAGTCACACAAGGGAGCATAATACAAGGTATATTTTTGTCCTCTTAATTTTCGTCACTTTTTTCATAACCCTATAGAAAATTCATATCTCATCATAAAAATCTCAAAATCATGAATGGTTTAAAATTTTAAAACCTGAACTTCGATATCTACGTCATATCTAAAATTCAGACTTAAAACCCTTTAATATCATTCTAGATTTAAAAAAAAAATAGCTTTAAATTTTATCATTCTGAAAATTTCATATTTGCACGGCTTTACTAAAACTTTCATATCTTAAAGTAGGAATAACGAAATCACAAGTTACTTGATTCTTTTGAAATTAGACACAAGGATTCATAACATATCTGAAATTTAAAATTTAATACCTTGAGGATTTTTTAAAATGTTATCCTGAAATCAACTTTAGATTTTAATGCACTAGAAGTTTCAGATTCGCTCGACGACACCAAAAAAATTATATCCCAATGTAGGAGTACCAAAATTATGATCTACTCAATTATATAGATACCATAAATGTGTTGATATAATATATCCACAATTTAAAATTCAACACCTCTCGGATCATTCTAGATAAATTTTTGAAGTTGACCCTAAATTTTATCCCCTAGAGAACTTCAGATTTGTGTCGTCTCACCAAATAATTTACATCTTGATGCTGGACCATCAACATCAAAAAAAATTTTGATTGCTAGAAACCAGACTTTAAGGGATTCATTCTCACCAAGACATCTTGTCTCAAGTCTATCCGAATCGATGATGTATGCCTTCCGAGTTTGAAATATCCTGACAGGTAACAATCTCTCTTCTATTTGTGTTTTTCTTGTATTGTCTTTTCCTCCCCTTTTCTATAGGTGAAGATATTGAAGTCCTTATATTATTTGAGCCACATGCGTTGCATCGTCTGAGTCAAAGTATTTCCTTGTCTAAGTCAAAGATTTTACACCATCTAACACAAAGACTTTACATAATTCGCCGCAACGACTTTTACACCATCTGAACTAATGATCTTGTATATAGTACGAGGTGAATACTTTACACCGTATAAGAAAAAGTATTGCCTTGTTTGAGTCAACTACTTTACCCTGTCTATGACAAAGACTTTACATAGTCCATGATAAAGACTTTTACACCGTCTAAGTTAAAGGCCTTGCTGGTTGTTGAGGCAAAAACTTTACACTACCTGAGCCAATTTATTAGCTTGTTCGAGTTGAAGAAATTACACCATTTAAAACAAAGACCTTACATAGTCTACAACAAAGACTTTTACACTGTCTGAATCAAAGAGTTGAAAATTTAGAGATCTTCTTAAGGAAAAAATCGTTAAAGGCCAACTTAAGGTGCAAAGAAATAAATTTAGTCCACCTTAAAGTGTAACTATTTAGAGATCCTCTTAAGGATAAATCTGTGAAAAGGCCAACTTAATGTTCAAAGGGGTAAATTCATATCCACCTTAAATCATGGAAATTTAGAGATTATTTTAAGGATAAATTCTTGAAAGAGACAGTTTAAGATGTAAGGAGATAGAGTTTGTCTACCTTAATACTGGATATACAGTAGAGCTTGACTTTTAGACTTGAAGAATTTGTTGAATTTTGAACACTCAACGACTTTGATCAACTTGAGGATTTCACAGATTTAAAGACTTCGGCTTGCAAACTTGACGTATTTGAGACCATCGTGCATGCTTGGTAGATTATTTACTTTAACCTCATAAACTTGGCAAATATTAAGCTTCAACCTCCAGGCTTGGTGAATTTGGAGACTCTAAATTTTGTTTAAGATACTTATTTTCCATTAAGGTTTGCCCCCATTGAGTCATCAATACTTGGTGCAAGACCAAAGTTTGATGAAAAGAGTACTTGTAGACTTCTGACTTTCATGTGACAAATCAAGTGGGAACATGTATTTTTTTATATGCATGTAACTGAACGTAGAATAAAAATTTAAGCGCCTACATACCTCGGCGAGATGGTTAAGACATAACATAGTTTCTAAAGATTTAGCTTAAATATGAAGAGCTTTATAACTTTAAGATTTTGCTCAAATTTGAATGGCTTTGCAACTTAAAGATTAGCTTGATTCTAACAGGTTTCATAACTTGAAGATTTAGCTCAAATATGAGGAGTGTTGTGGTATACAGTTTAGGCTCATATTTCAAGGAGTATTTCAACTTGAAGATTTGGCTTAAATTTGAATATATTTGTGACATATATTTTAAGCTTGTGTTTCAAGGAGAATTTCAAATTGGAGATTTTGCTCAAATTTTAAGAGTTCCATAATTTGAAAATTTAGCTCATAATTTGGTGAACTATGTGACGTGAAGATTTAGCTTAAATTTAAAGACCTTGATTTGAAGGTTTGACTCAGATTTGAAGATCTTTATAACTTGAAGATTTTAGCTCAAATTTGAAAAGCTTTACATCTTGGAGATGTAGCTCAAACTTTAAGAGCTTTCCAATTTGGAGAATTGGCTCAAATTTGAAGAGATGTGTGACATGCAATTTAGACTCCTATATCTAAGGAGTTTACAACATTAAGACAACTCAAATTTGAAGAGATTTGTTATATACATTTTAGGCTCGTGTTTCAAGGAGCATTTTTACTTGAAATTTAAGTTCTTACAATAAAGAGCATTATAACTATCACAACCTAATTTCTCAAGTCATAATGGTGCCTACTATAAGCCACCAGTAGGGAAGCCCAACTCGTAATCTGGAATGGCTAGTAATGGACTACTCAATAATATAAAGAAAAGAATACAGAATAAATAAAATAAAGATAAATTACAAAAGTGAATCCCAAAACCTGGTGGTATCAGTACAAGAGCTTCTAAAATAAATAAGAGTACAAGAGTGAAATATCAATGGAATTACACTAATACAACTTATCTCCGAATACAATGTAGAGACTAGTCTAATATATAAGAGGGGGGTAAGTAATACTCTAAACATTAGGAGCTCACTCTCAATCTCTGAACCATGGTTGGTCTGCACAACATTCACATCAATAACGATAACCCATACTATGATCTGCAGGCTGCAAAAGTGTAGTATGAGTACTAAACAAATGGTACTCAGTAGGCAACTGCCAATTGAGCTGCAAAGATAAAGCAAAAATATAAAACATATAAACAGAACAAAAATTACACCCAAGAGTTCTAAATTGTATAACAGGTCAATGAGATAATAAGTATAGCTGTAATGCCTCGAATCTGGTACCCAGAATGCTACACGGTGCTCATGACCCCGAAGGACCACAAGCTAACCCATGACTGATATTTGTTCCTGAACACTGCATAATATACTGTATAAATACGAAAATAAAGGTTGTAAGGCTGTAAGGTTCAAAATTGTAACATAACTGATACAACATAACATATAGATGGGGTATGAAATACCCAAAACAACTGAAATAAACTGTCTGAACATACTATAGTCTAAAAAGCCTCTAACTGACTGTACTGTCTGAATAAGCAGTTGATGAGACATGTCGCCAACTAACTCCAACTACTAAAATAAATTAATTAATGAGATAATAATGTAATGGTCATGTCCTCGAAGGATGATGACTCATTGCTAACTCTGACTGCTAAGATTGGAATGCTATTGATGCTCTGGAGCTCGAGCTTCTGAACCTATGGTATAAAACACCATAGCGAAAATACGTCAGTACGTTGGAATGTACTGGTATACATGTGAGGTAGGCTGAATGCAAAGGGTTCACATGTATGAGCTATACTAACTGACTGATTAACATGAGTGTGAGAATACATGCATGAATACATAATAACTGTAACGGAGTTCATGATAACATGATTACTAAGTCTGAGTACTGATAACATGAGATACTAATAACTGTGTAACTGAAATAACTAATACTGAGCGACTGATCTGATAGTCTAATTTCTAATGGAACTAGCTGAGTTCTGTAATGTTCTGAGTTGACTGTATCTGACAGTTTTGAATATTGTAGAACTATCTGAGTTCTATTATTGAGACTTAATGACTATATCTGACAGTCCTGATTCTGTACTGAAACTGTGGGAAGTAGTCATCTAACCGACATGCCCCTAATACGCCATTATGGCTGAGTTGGAGTCCAATCTATAACTCCAATTAGAAGGGTGTTAATACCGCACCACTGGTAAGGACAATCTCTGAGTAACCCTCGTATAATAGGTAACTCTAGTGAGAATGGTGGGAACCCTCATATAATAGGTTAATCCACCTCATCTACCCTCATATAATAGGCTATGATGTCTCAACCTACGCTGGCTACGTAGTTCTGAAATGCAAAAATTCCTTCTAAGAATCACACCCTCATATAACAGGTGGGTTCCCATCCTTGGGTTCGCTCGGTGCTAATTTCTACTCTCATATGAATAGACACTGAACATGATTAACTGAACTGACTGGACTGAGTTAATTAAATTTTCGTGGACTGACGGAATACTACTAAGATTACTGAATTTCTGAGGTTTCTAAGATTACTGAGTTTACTGAGTTTTACTGAGTCACATGACTGACTGAATTTCTATGAACATGGCTCGACTGAGAGTATCTTGAAAACATGACACTGGCTCTAGGCACACAGCTAATTGTCAGGTACAAGTACCCCCAGGACTCGATAGCATAAAACTGACAAAGCATGACTTTCTTGAATACATGACCAACATCACAATCCATAATACAATAAGTTGGAGAATTCATAAAGTACAAGTTCTAAAGAACCACAATGGCCACACATATATCCATAACTCATTGACTAAGACATTTCATTAAACACTTGACATGCATAAACTTGTACATTAATGGGGATTTCATATTATCATACTAGTATGGCACTTTTCCTTCCCATAGGAATTTAATCGAACACATGGGGGGCATGCTTTGGTTATACAATCATCAACATATCTAATAATCATGGATACACCAATCAAGGTATAAATTTAAGGGTTTATCATGATTATTATACAAATCATCATATCCTAGGGTCAATAATTGGAATATGTAATTTTAAACATGAATCAAAACCCCACAACATCATGAACATAAATTTTAATTTAGTTTAAATCATGAACATTCATACATATACAAATCTTAGATTTTGAAAAGAGATTCTTGAGCTTCATGGGTGAAAGGGACCCCTGAATCAACACATGACATACCTAGGTTGTGAGTTTCTTGAAGTTCTTGGACTTGAAAAACTTGAATCTCTTAGTTTCTCGAAGAAGATTTGGATCTTGTTTCTTGGGGATTATCTTTGAGAGAAAACCCTAATTTGATGTTGTAGATGGATAATGAAGTTATGGGCTATGGTCTGGTATAATTAGGGGTTAAAACGGGTGGAAAAGACCCAAATACCCTTTTAAAAATAGCTTAGAATTCATTGAATGGGATCTGTGATGGCTCGTGCGATGGTCTATCACTGGCTTGATGGTCCGTCATTCTGACCGTCGCACCTGGGCCAGAATAATGACTCACTACCTTAGTAGCGACGGCTTGGCGATGGTCCATTGCAAGTTCGATAGTCCATCAACCTTTCCGTCGCACCTTAGCCAGAAGACTGACTTAGTGCCTTAGCTGCGACGGTCTAGGTGAAGGTCCATCTCTAGATCGACGGTCCGTCAACCTGCCCGTCGCACCTGGGCGGTTCTGACAGCTCTCAGTAAAACATCCATAACTTTTTACTCCGATACCGGATTTGGACGAAATTGGTATCGTTGGAAAGCTAATTCAATTTCCCACTCAACAAAAAGTGAAAATCTTAAAAATTCCACATATATAAAAGTGGATTCATCTTTCAAAGTAAGTTTATAACATACTTAGGATGATTTCAAACTAGGTAGAAGTACGGGGTATTACAATAGCCTATTCTATTCATGTCCAAGAGACTAACATAATAAAGGTAAGGAAGTATCAAGGATGAACTATCCTATTCATGTCCAAATTCATAAATCTCAATACTATACCGTATATCCTGGGATAATATATGAATAAAGGGTGAAAGAAAGGTACATAACAATATACAAAGCCAAGGAATAAATATACAATATGAACAAATGAAGGAGGGATATACTGTAGTACCATAGCTACGTATAGCTATATAGATATAGTTATGAGGTCAACTCAAAACATAACCTAAATCATTATGTCCTCATTTTAAGACCTCAATATAATCTGATCAGGATTTAATACTATCATAATCAAGGTTTCTAACCCACGTGGCTAGACATGAATTAATCACGTATAATAATGCAATCGTAAGATAAAAGAGGATAGGAACATAACTCAAATCTTGATATCGAATCAATGACCAATTTTTCATAAGTTAGCCATAATAATGATAATAACAATGATAATAACAATATCAATAACAGTGCAAGTAACCGGTTATTCTAGACAACCAAACACCTAGCTGAGCGTATGTGTACCCCCACTACCCTATGCTTGGAAAGTTCAAGCAATATACCACAATACAAGGCATATTCATCACCCATATCCATACAACTGTCCCATATCAACTAATACACATAGGCGCATACTGGTGATAGGCGATGCGCATACAAGAATGGATGCAAGGTGCACAATCAACATCACGATCTTATTATTGTAACCATCATCATTATCTTAATCAACCTCCGGCCTTGTTGGGTATCAACATATCATCATAATATCCTCCGGACTCGAATCGGGTATATATATATCATCACAACAGTATCCTCCGGACTCAAATCAGGTATATATATCATCACAACAATATCTTCTGGACTCAAATGGGGTATATATATCATCACAACAGTATCCTTCAGACTCAAACCGGGTATATATATCATAATAATTATCAATACATATATATAGATATATAATAGATCGAACTCAATATATGGCTAAAGAAATGTAAATTCATAAGTCTGTTGTCCGAAATAATTTTTTTTTAGACTAAATCCTTGTAAAAGTGTAGAAAGGATCAGAATATCTCATGACCAAAGTAAATAATAATTTAAGTCATGGACAGGAATCTGTCTTGGTCAAATCTTTAAAATAATATTTTTAACCTCTTTTATACGTATAAATATTTCATTTAGTTAGGCAATTATTATAGTAAAAAAATTCATTAATAAGGTGAAAAGTGGGTTTTAACCCTTATTTAAAAAAATAGTGATAAGGTCGTATTCCAGCTAGGATCACATCAGTACTAATATAATAATCATGAGTTTACCAAATCTATGAGTGTTATCACTAGTATTCAGTCAATGAAATCGTAGGCAAAATAAACATATATGTGTCCATATTGTACAATCGTATCCTTTACAAGGATAAATATTTTTCAAATATGCTACCAATATCATAACACGACCCTTGGCCCAATAATATATCTGGAATAATCACGACATCATAATCATGGTCTTAGGCCCATATATATATATATATAAATGAAACTCGTATCAACAATCATATTTATAAGCCATAACATACCTATAATAATCTCACATATAGGAGGCATCTCACACATAGGCAAACCAATTATGAAGTCCATATTCACTTCTTCCCACTTCCAAGTAGGAATGCTAAACTCTTGCATCACGCCACTGGGCCTCTGATGCTCTATTTTAACCTGTTGACATGTGGAACACTTCGCCACAAATTCTTCTATGTTCCTCTTCATACCGTTCCACCAATAGATTTCCCGCAAATCATGGTACATCTTGGTAGCACCGGGATAGATGAAGTATCGCATACCATGCGCTTCCTCCATAATCCTATGCTTCAAGTTATCAATATCAGGAACACATAATCTTTCTCGGAGTCTCAAAACGCCATCTCCCCCTTGGGAGAAAACCTCCACCTTTTGGTCTTTAACTGACTCTTTTAACCTGACCAAGGTAGGATCCCTGTCTTACTTCTCCTTCACTTCCGAAACTAAAGAGGATTCGGAACCACTTTGCACTCCTATGCTACCCTCAGCATCACCAAACAACCTAACCCCCAATCTTATCCAAACGATGTACCTCAGGGGCCAACTCCTTTTTACCATTCTCCACATGTGCTACGCTACCCATGGACTTTTGACTAAGGGCATCTGCTACTACATTGGCCTTGCCCGGATGATATAGCACGCTCATATCATAATCTTTCAACAGTTCTAACCATCGTCTCTGCCTAAGATTCAACTCCTTTTGGGTGAATACATAGCTCTTATGGTCCGTGAAGATGTCGACATGGACACCATACAAATAATGTCTCCATATTTTCAAAGCAAAAACCACAGCAGCTAATTCAAGGTCATGGGTACGATAATTCTTCTCATGAGGATTTAGCTGGCTGGAAGCATAAGCTATAACCTTGCCCTTTTGCATCAATACACAACCCAAACCGACTCTGGAAGCATCGTAATACACCACAAAACCATCAACACCGTCAGGCAAAGTCAACACAGGGGCTGAAGTGAGTCGAGTCTTCAACTCCTGAAAACTCTTCTCGCAAGATTCGGACCACAGGAAATTCACTTTCTTTTGGGTCAAACGGGTCATAGGAGACGCAATAGATGAAAACCCCTCAACAAAACGACGATAATAACCAGCTAGACCCAATAAACTTTGGATACCAGAAGGAGAAATAGGTCTAGGCCAACTCTTTATAGCCTCTATCTTTTGAGGATCAACTCTAATACCTTCGGAGGAAACAACATGACCCAAGAAGGCTACAGAGTTCAGCCAGAACTCACACTTACTGAACTTAGCATACAACCGATGAGTTCGAAGAGTTTCCAACACAATTCGAAGATGATCCGCATGATCACCCTCACTTCGGGAGTAAATAAGAATATCATCAAGGGCCACTATTACAAATAAATCCATATATGGCCGGAATACATGGTTCATAAGATCCATGAAAGCCGCTGGAGCATTAGTTAACCCGAAAGACATCACTAGAAATTCAAAATGACCGTAACGGGTTCGGAAGGCTGTCTTGGAGATATCACATTCCCTAACCTTAAGTTGGTGATAATCGGATCTGAGGTCTATCTTCAAAAAATAGCTCGCACCTTGCAATTGATCAAATAAATCATCAATTCGAGGAAGCAGATATTTATTCTTGATAGTAACCCTATTAAGCTGTCGGTAATCAGTACACATCCGCAAAGAACCATCTTTCTTATGCACAAATAGGATAGGTACACCCCACGGGGACACACTAGGTCTAATAAATCTTTTGTCTAAAAGATCTTTCAATTGCTCCTTCAACTCTTTAAGTTCTGCGGGAGCCATGCGATACGGAGGAATGGAAATAGGTTGAGTATCAGGAAGAAGGTCAATCCCGAACTCTATCTCTCTATCAAGAGGTACTCCAGGGAGATCTTCTGGAAAGATATCACGAAACTCATTAACAACATTAATTGACTGAATGGTTGGGGTTTCAGACTTAGTGTATTTAACCCGAACCAAATGCTGGATGCAACCCTTGGAAATCAACTTCCTAGCTTTGAGATAGGATATGAAACGACCTTTAGGAATCACAGAACTCTCGGACCATTCGAGGATAGGTTCATCAGGAAACTGAAACTTGACCACACGGCACGACAATCAATAGATGCATAGCATGAGTGAAGCAAATCCATACCCAGAATAATATCAAAGTCAACCATATCTAGCTCAATCAAATTAGCATACACAACCCGATGAAAGACAGTAATGGGACATTTCTTATACACCCGCTTAGCAATGACAGACTCTCCTACCAGAGTAGAAACCAAAATAGGCTCAAAAATTAGTTCAGGATCCATTTCAAAATTTACAGCAACCAGAGGTGTCACATAAGAAAAACTCAAACCGGGGTCCATCAACACATAGACATCAAAATAGAAAACATGGAGCATACCAGTGACAACATCGGGAGAGTCCTCCTGCTACTGATGAGGTGGTATAGCATAGAAATGATTCTGGCGTTGACCGCCAGCAGTACTAGATGAAGCACCCTGAGGAGGAACTGGATGGGCTGCGAGAGGCGGGGAACTGGTAGCCTGACTCTGGGACGGGCATCACGACTTCGTTGTCTAGCCTACGGGCAGTCTCTAAGTATGTGGCCCAACTTGCCACAACCAAAAAAGCCCCGCTGCCCCATATAACACTTCCCAAAATGGTCTTTACCACACTTAGTACACGATGGAAGATGAGGCCGGTTGCCTACACTGTCCTGAGACCTGGAAGGTACCGACCTATTCCCTAGCCCCTGCCTGCCCCGATATACGGGACCACTAGCTGAGGAAGGAACAGGTATAAATGGACGTCTCTGAAACTGAGGGCGACTCCCTCTGGAGAATCTAGTCTGACTAGACCCCTGTTGCTCCGATCTGACTCTCTTAATCCCTCTTACTCTTTCTCTTTTCTTTATCTTGGCTGACTCAATCTGTTGGGCGTGAATCATTAACCTAGAAAGATCAATCTCCCTGTTGATCATAGAAGATCTACATTCTTTCACCACATAACTCGACACCCCAGTTAGAAACTTGCTCATACTAGTCCTCGAGTCAGCCATCATATTGGGAGCGTACTTCGATAGCTGATTAAACTTAAGACAATACTCCTTAACCGATATGGGCCCTTGTCTCAAATTTATAAACTCCTCTATCTTAGCTAACTGTAACTCAAGAGGAAAGAATCTATCCAAGAAAGCATCTTGGAACAATTGCCAAGTCACCAGAGCGGTATCTTCATCTCTATCCTTATTCCACATCTGCACCCAGTCATAGGCAACATCCTTCAATCAATAAGAAGCCAGCTCCACACTTTCTTCCTCGGTCACGTGCATAATCTGTGTAATTTTCTTTATTTCATCAACATACATTTGCGGGTCCTCACCTGCTCTCGACCCATGAAACTTTAGCGGATTCATCCGCATAAAGTCACGAATTCGTGCTGCTGCGGAATTATTTTCCTGCGGAGGTGGAGCGTTGGCCTGAGTATTAGTGGTAACTGCCTGGGCTAGCATCTGCAAAGATGCCTAAAATTTGGCATGGGATACCGTCTCATGTAACGGATCAACGGGTTGAGGTTGGTTGTTGTTTCCACGAGCTCGATGTGGAGGCATTTTCTGTCATAAGAACGCACGAATTAACAGTAGAAGAAAATAGTTGTAAGCATGATAGACTCTTGTAGAAAGAAGGAAACGACTTTTCCTAGAACGCCCCGCAGCCTCTTGATCATAGGTGTGGCGCGCTACACACCGATTCTCAACACTCTACGTAACGCGGCTTGTCAGACTCCCTAGGACTCTTCACAACCTTAGGCTCTGATACCAAGTTTGTAACACCCCAAAATATCATCCCGAGATGCCACACGGTGCCCAAGGCTACACGTAGCGTCAAGCTAACCCTTTAAGCCAAAACACTACCCTTGGGTTCCAACATAACAACATACACGCTACGCTAAGGATATATATATAAGTACATATTATATCACCCCGTACATGGCACGGAATATCGTTAGACTGTACATATATGGAATGTCTATACACAAACCAACCCAACAATACACTAGTCTGACATAGCCTCTATACAGCAAAATCAACGAGCCATTAGGTTAAACCCCCAACTGACTCAACAGACCCAAGGGATCACAAAACAATAGCACCAAAACTAGAAACTTGGTCCTTGAACCATGAGGACTCACCACTGAAGGAACGTAGATGTGGCACTCAGATATCACTGTCGTGGCTGCGGCTGAGTACCTGAACCTACATCATAGTAAGAATGTAGCCCATAGAGAAATATGTGGGTCAGCACAAGATACGTACTAAGTATATGGGGGCGCATGCAAAATATAAATAATATCATAAATTTCGTAAAAACGTACATACGGACCATAATGACACACCTGGCTTGAGTGACATTGAATCATGCAACTCATAACATCTTAGATAGGAAATTTAGGAGAAAAATATCATAAATCTTTATAGATCATCATAGGCAACTTGACTTACCACATCAAAACTCGGAGTGACTCGGTATTTCAATAAACATGACTCTTATGGACATGGGAGTTTCCTATAACCGACAACCCCACGTGAGCTACGTGGAATACCAACGTTTGAAACCCCCGTTGGCGGGAGCATCATACTCTTTGCCAAGGAGTACGACCTTAAAACTGCAATAATCACAATCGGTCTCTCTGGCCAATAATATCATCATCAAATAACCCTACAGTGGCACATAGGTTTGGGGAAATACTAAATTTCCCTCTCGGTGCTAAGTACTACTCCCCAACAAGCTCAGAACGCGTTAGGAAATCCACCACAACATCACAAGGGTCTATCATAAAGACCAAATCAAATCTCTTTCTCATTTATCAAATGATATCAATTTGTGGATTCCTAACTCAACACATTTTAGCTCAAAACATTTTAATCTTCCTCAACATCAACAAGGTATCAATGCATTGAACCATAACCGACTCGATATTTGGAAAAGGATATGAAGACTCAATACATAATATTTTCAATAATTTAACTCATCAAAATCATCCGAAAAATACCAAGACTCATTGCAACTTCAATATCAACATTTCTCAATTTGCCATCCACCTCTCATTTAAAGGTACTTGAGACATCAACCCATAGTAGGGATATAGAATTTCCAATATCAATTATAAATTCATAATAAGGAAATAGTGGAATGATAGTATAAATCAAGGCTTAACAAATTAAATCATCATACTCTCATAATCAAATACTTTTTGGACATAATTCTATCTCAACATCATACACATATCGGATGACATAATCCCATAGCTCATGGACAATAATATAAGATATAAAACCATATTTCCAATTCATGGTAAAATATGTAAAATCTCATGTCAATGTAATTCAACAAAAATATCGGGCACAAGATCGAAAAAATAATCTTGTTCAAAGCCCCACATACCTAAAAATGGAAGATGAATATGAACTTCTGACTCCAGAACTTTATTCACGAAAATAAAGGGTGCTTCTCGAAGCCCTTAACATGATCAACTCGAATCCCAAATCAATTTGAAATTTCTACGGTTCAATCAAGAGACATAGAAGGATGAAATTTGGAGTAGTAGGGTTGGGGTTTGAGCCTTAGAAAATTTTAGAGAAAAATGAGTTATTGAATTCTCTTAATGGACTTAAATCCATGGTTTACCCGGATGGATTAGAGTGGGAATGACCAAAATACCCTTAAAAATCAAATAATGTTAAATCTGTCCTGTGGTGGACTGTTTTGATAGGCTGAAGTAGATCGACCATTACATTTTGCTCCGATGGCCAAATTGGATGAAACCAATTTCATTGGAAAGAGTACTTTCAGATATTTCTGTTGATATATAGTAGCTCACCCAGATCATTATGTACAAGGAGTTATGATCGTTTGAATTTGACCATAAAATTCTCCTGGCCTCAGTATTTTTTTCCTGCACATTTACTGCTCACCACTATTCATGATTAGATCGGAATGATCATAACTCATCGCTCGAGTGTCCGTTTTGGATTATCCACATATCGTTGGAAAGCTTATTCGATGCTCTACGCGATGACGGGTTGCATATCCAGAAATTCCACACAAAAAAATTATTAATCACGATAAAGAACATAATTCAACACATTTTCGTCCGAGATCTTAACGGAAAATTTTTTCGGGGCATCACAGCATCTCTATGGGCTAAATATCAAAACTACGAGGAAAATGCATCTCTATGGACCAAATATCACAACTAAGAGAAAAATGCATCTTTATGGACCAAATATCATAATTAAGAGGAAAATGCATCTCTATGGAACAAATATCATAATTAAGTGAAAATAACATCTCTAAAGGCCCAATATCACATCTAAGGAAAATAAACATCTCTATAGTCAATTAATCATAATTCGACAAAAATCATCACAATTAATCAATTCACCAAGTAAATCTCATAAATAAGGCTCATCAGTCTCAACTAGGCCTACTATCCGCAACTAAGCCCATAAGAGTTAACACAAGTCTTGGTCTACGTGGACCGAATAATCCCACTTCTAATCCTAAATCTCCATATTTTGGCAAACTATGCCCAAAACTAGGTTATGGTGTCTAGTTCAACTTTTAGATGTCAAGTAAGCCATAACCAATCCTAAAATAGGAAATTTGTGTAGAAATATGAAAAATTATGTCAATTCTACCCGAAGACACGGTTTCAAGATTACTAGACTAGCCCAACTAAGGTCAATCACACTAACCATGATTCCAACACTTGAACCACATCCCAAAACTAGCATCATAACATTTCCATACTACAAACTAGTCAATCTAGGGAGAAGGAAATAAGATTCTAAAAGGGTCATAAACATACTACTTTAAGGGTCGAAAACCCTAATCCAATTCCCCAAACATCAATACTTAATATAAGGTTATTTATTTTTAATCAAGCCTAACATTCATATTCACATGCCATACATAACATACATCATCTTCGAAGAAGAGTAGGTAAAAGTCTACCTCAAGGCTGAACCGCAAAATCTTACATCACACACCATAAGCTTGTCTTTACTTCACAATCCCAAAAATGCCATCATGTTATCAAAAATATAATCTACTCATCAATACGAGTCTAACTATATTTATATTGCACTATTGTGCTTCGGGTCTAAAAATGACACCAAAAATTCCAAGTGGGTCCCATGTATGGAAATCATGTTTTCGAGGTCAACCCAATGCTTATACATCACCAAGAAATCATAACCTTCAATTAATGGGTGCAAACAAACAAAGTTTGAGGCTAAATCAAGACCTAAGCTAAATTAGGATTTTGGGTCAAGAACTAAGAAATTCACCAATAAAGTGATGAAATCTTACCTTAATCGGAATTATAATCATGATAAAAGATGTTTACCAAGCTCCCTAGACACCCAAAAGACTCAATTTTGAGTTATCATACCCATTTAGGATTTTAGGCTCTAAAAAATAAAGGGAAAATGCCTAAATTCGCGACCTTGGGGTCTATTTATAGACCCCCCCCTTGACAAAGAGATGCGGTATCCCCATGACAACAAAGTAAGAAACTTATTTTTGACCATCAAAACTCATTCAGAACACAAATAACATGATCCAATAGTGAAATTTGTTTATGAACTACATTTCAAATCCATTGGAATCATCAAAACTTTCATCTAAGATCATTTCGGCTAAAGGTGGGGTCCACACCTATAGTTTTATTTTTCATAAAATCCTCTCAATACCCCAAAAGAAGTTTAGAATCCTTGGGACCTGAACTAAGGGTCCCCCTATTCTAAAATCAACATTTCAAACTCGATGGAAAAGTTAGATGTTCAATCTGAGGTCGTTTCGACCAAATGTGGGTTCCATTCCATATTTTGATTTTCCAAATTTTGGACTAGTAGGTCGAAATGAGCTCGGGTGCATTGAAACCAAAACCTAAGGTCTACCTAGACTAAAATCGATATTATGGATCTTCTATCATGGTTAAAATTTGCATCCGAAATCGTTTCACTGAAGTTTTTACCCGATGGCTATTTAGAACTAACGAAGACGTCAAAATAGGGAATTGACTCTAAAAATCAAAAGAACTGCCCGGTAACCGAAACGTCAGTCCTCAAAAGTCATAAATTACTTGGGGTACATATAGATAAGTCCTAATGGCAAATATAAAAGGAAACATGAAAAATAATTGAAAGGGTCATTACAATAACTTGCAATTTAAGTTTGTATGTTGAAGAGCTTTGTTACTTGCAGTTTTAGCTCATTCATTAAGGAGCTTTATAACTTGCAGTTTTGGCTTATACATTGAGGACCTTTATAACTTATAGCTTAGGCTCGTTCTTTGAGGAGCTTCGTAACTTTCAGTTTAAGCTTATGCATTGAGGATCACTAAGACACACATAGACTTTACAAATTCATCTTCAGATGCAGATTTTCCTCCACTATGAATTTCTTCTATGTTTTTATCTTTGTGAGGGTTGTAGATAGATAGCCATTAATCTTCTCTCATATCCATGTACATGGGTTTCCAACTCTTCAAATATATTGGTCCTTAATCCTTGCAAGATATAGTGAAGACACCAATTCATGCCTTGGATGCATATTTCAAGGCTAGAAGTTTCACTAAGTCAATCTTCACAGTAGAGGCTCGTGCTTCTCCAACGATGGATAAAGTCGACACTGGCTCATATTCACGTTGGCAAACCATTGTTATTTTAATCATACTGATGATATGTATTGTGTTATAGAAACGATTGAGAAACTGTTTATAATACCCTAATTTTTTGAATCGGAACGCTACACGGTGCTCATGATCCCGAGGGACCACAAGTTAACCCATGATTGATATTTGTACCTGTACATTGCTTAACATACATGTAATATGTGAAAAACATAAACAATAGACCATAAGGTTCAACTGAAATAATTATAACATCCATGTGGGTGAAAATACCCAAGATAACTAAAGTCTGAATCAAAACTGAACTAACTCTGAACTGTATCTGAAAGCCTCAAAGTACTAACTAAATAAGGATTTGAAGGAAGATGTCTCCAACTAACTCCGTAAACTGAAAACTAACTGAAATAATAAATGAATCGAATCATATTGTCCTGGAATAAAGAGGACTCACTGCAGCTCTGTATACTGGAATCCGAATGCTACTGCTGGTCTGGAACTCGTGTCTCTGAACCTATGGTGTAACATGAAAAGAAAGCACCATAGCGAAAATGCGTCAGTACAACTGGAGTACTGAGTATACGAGTGAGGTAGGCTAAATGAAAAGGGTTTACATGCATGAGCAATGCTAACTGACCGACTAATATGAACGTGAGAGTGCAAACATACATACATAATAACTAGAAACGTAAATACGTAATAGTGGATCTATACGCTAATACATGATTTGCTGATTTCTGACATGACTGAAACTATGGTTCTGTCAACATGGGTGACTGTGTATGATGAAACTATCTGAGTTCCGTACTATAACTGAATTTGACTGTATATGGCAGTCCTGGTATACTGATATCTGAAGAACTATCTGAGTTCTTTTACTGAGACTAAGCCTAAAACTGTGGGAGGTATTTGTTTAACCGACATGTCCCAATAATGCATATAGCTAAGTTGGGGTCCAATCTTTGGCCCGACTGGAGGGGTGTCAATACTGCGCCACTGGTAAGGACAGTTGTGAGTGACCCTCATCTGGCAGGTACTCAAATGAGAACGGTGGGAACCCTAAACTGACAGTTTAAGCCACCTCATCAACCCTAGTTTGACAGGTTAAGATGTCTCAACCTACGCTGGCTACGTAGTTCTGGAACATAAGGATGACTGCTAAAAATCACACCCTAAACTGGCAGGTGAGTTCCCATCGTTGGGTTCACTCAGTGCTAACTTCTACTCCCATCTAAACAGACTGAACATGATTTAACTGACTGTACATGGACTGAGTAACTAACTTCCGTTGACTGACGGAATAGCACTACTATCAGAGATTTTGCTGAGATCTTGAGATTTCAGAGGTTTCCTGAGTCACATGACTGACTGAGTTCTATAGATCATGGCTTGACTGAGATTATTGGGGTAAAGTGACTTGGCTCTAGGAACACAACTATATTTTTCAGGTACGAATACCCCCAGGACTCAATGGAAGGAAACTGACACACATGACATGACTTGATCACAAGATTTGAGTCCACAATTCATAATATCGTACATAAAGAATTTGATACTAAGCATGGTTATCAACAATGTATTGCATGGAAAGGATTTCATGTCACATGGAAGTACCTACACAACCTTAATATCATGTTCATTGCATAATCATACTAGCAACACATATCAATAGCATGGAAGTTCATGTGGAATCATCTTAAGAGTTGACATAGCTTGTCATTTAAATATTATGGGGTCATGGGAACATGATTTTAAGCATTCTAGGCATTTTAACAAACACCTTTCATGAACAATTTGGGGCATAGGTTTTCTCAACAATTTTAATTATCTTGAACCACCTA
Organism: Capsicum pubescens; assembly: GCA_030864215.1. Taxonomy (NCBI): domain Eukaryota; kingdom Viridiplantae; phylum Streptophyta; class Magnoliopsida; order Solanales; family Solanaceae; genus Capsicum; species Capsicum pubescens. The sequence continues at coordinate 199,271,919 of CM061544.1, read as the reverse complement.
AATTCATGGGTTTTAACTAAAAACATGCATACATCATGGAAGTCAACTTAAATTAATATCTTGAAACTTAAACAATGATCATTAACATGAACAACATCACATAACAACAAGGGAATCAAAGTTTCTCATTTAAAAGCATGGTTCTTAAACTCTATGAACGAAAGGTGTCCATAGATGAACACAACGTATACCTGACTCAAGGTTCTTGATGTTTTTGAACTTGAAGGATTTGAAATCCTTTGATTCTTGAAGAATATTGGGTATTGTTCTTGAAGATTAAATTTAGAAAGAAACCCTAGTTGTTTTTTTGTTTGTGAAATAATAATGAGCATAATGGTTGAATTCGGACTTATCTGGGTATATGTAAGCGAGTGATAAGTGACCAAAATACCCCTGTTAAAATGACCTGGAAATAAACTGAACATGGCGTGTGACAGTCTGACTGACAGTCCGTCAGACACTTGATGGTCCGTCACTTAGCTGTTCGGACGTGGACCAGAAATGGGGTTCACTGGATAAGATTTGACGGCCTGGATGACGGTCCATCACAACTTTGTTGGTCCGTCAACTCGTCCGTCAGTCCTTATCTAGTACGTGGCTCAAATGCCTTGGCTGTAACGATCAAAGTGGCTATCCGTCACTTATGTGGTGGTCCGTCAACTTGGCCGTCATACCTGGGCGGTTTCGACAGTTTCAAGTAAAACGTCCATAACTTCCTCGTCTGATGTCGTATTTGGACAAAATTGGTACTGTTGGAAAGCTAACTCAATTTACCATGTTATAGAAAGTGAAAATCTCAAAAATATCACGTGTACAAAGATAGGTTTGCATTTTAAAGTAAGTCCTAGCATCCTTGAGATGATTTCTAACTAGGAAAAAGGCACAAGTATTACAATATCTCCCCCTTAAGAACATTCATCCTCGAATGGAACTAACTGAGAGGGGAAACAATAATCCAAATATGATTATCTGGAACATGATCTTATGACTGAAAAACTGAATATGTTATACTAAACATGCATAGCTGATGCACGTGTAACCGATTCATGAATGCATGACTGCGGTTCTCACAATAAGAATACATATCTGATGCATAATTATTTACTGGACTGATACATGTATTCATGACTGAATATGTAATTATACTTGATACCAAATTTGTGATGGAACATGAACACGAAATGAAATATCAAGTTGTATTGAATGCTGAATGTGAAACTGAATAAGCTTAAGGAGGACTGTTACCTTGAGCTTGATCTGGGTTTGTAGAGAAAAGGTGAGGGTACTTGGTACGCATGTCTGCTTTTGCTTTCCCTTAATGTACTGATTTCGCCAAGTCATCTACACTCTGTACACATCATAATAGATTACAAAACCGTCTGAACCATCTGGAAAAGTTAGAACTGGGGCTGAGGTGAGTCGAGTCTTCAACTCTTGAAAACTCTTCTCGCAAGAATCTGACCACTAAAACTTAACCTTCTTCTGAGTCAATCTGGACATAGGAGATGCAATAGAAGAAAATCCCTCGATAAAGCGTCTGTAATATCCAGCCAAACCCAAGAAACTCCAGATATCTAATGGAGAGATAGGGCGAGGCTAGTTTCTTACCGCTTCGGTATTCTGATGATCTACTCTAATGTCATCACCGAAAATAATATGGCAAAGGAATTCTACTAATCTTAGCCAAAATTTGCACTTACTGAACTTGGCGAATAACTGATGATCTCTGAGAGTTTGAAGAACAATTCTGAGATGGTTTGAATGATCACGCTCTGTGCGAGAATAGACTAGAATATCATCTATGAAGAACATGTCCAAGTACTTCTTGAACACCTGGTTCATCAAGGCCATGAAATTTGTAGGGGCATTGTTAAGACCAAAGGACATGACTAGAAATTTGAAGTGACCATACCGAGTACGGAAAGCTGCCTTCGGGATGTCACGTTCTCTAACTTTGAGCTGATGATAGCCTGATTTAAGGTCTATCTTGGAGAAATAACTGGTACCCTGAAGTTGTTCAAACAAGTCATCTATTCTAGGAAGCGGATACCTGTTCTTGACCGTGCCTTTGTTGAGCTAACGATAATCAATACACATCCTAAGAGAATCGTCTTTCTTGCGCACGAATAAGACTGGTGCACCCCATGGGGATGCACTGGGCCTGATGAATCCCTTATCTAAGAGATCTTTTAACTGATCTTTCAGTTCCTTGAGTTCTGTTGGTGCCATTCTGTATGGCGAAATAAAAATAGGTTGAGTATCTGGGAGAAGGTCTATGCCGAAGTCTATTTCCCTTTCGGGAGGAATGCCTGGAAGATCTTTGGGAAAAACGTCTGAATATTCATTAACAATTGGAACTGATTCAAGACTGGGAGATTCGAAACTGGAATCCTTTATATGCACGAGATGATACACACACCCCTTTGAAATCATTTTCCTTGCCCGAAGGTAGGAAATAAGTTGACCCTTGAAAGATGAAGTACTACCCTTTCACTCTAGGATGGGCTTATTTAGGAACTGAAATTACACATGGTAACTATAAAAGGCAGTAGTGGTTTGGGCTCACTGAAAATATTGTTATTTTTGCTATAAAACTTAATTTAGTAAAAGTGTTGCTATTTAGCTTAATTATGGGCTTAAGTTTGCTACTTTTTGTATTTTTTTCTACAGAAAATAACATATGTTTCAGCAAAATGAGAGTGCCCCTAGCCTAACTTTCAAAATTACAATTCATAGCCTCTCTTTGTCTTTTTTCTTATTTTCTTTTCTTTTTTTCTTTTTAGTTTCTTTTTTTCCTCTCTTTTATCTCTACCTCTATTTCTAATTCTTATTTTTCCCTCTCTTCTATCTCTAGCCTCTACTTCTCTTTCTACTTTATTTTCTTTTCATTTTTTGCTTTTTAGTTTCCTTTTTTCTTTCTTTTTTTGTTGCATTTTATATTTTATAGTTCGTCGTATTTCCAAAAAACATGGATACATCGACTGCAAGTCATGGATGGTGACGAAAATATTATATTCACTCATTGTATTTGTATCCACCATCATTTTTTCTTTTCCTTTTCTTTTTCTCCGATTCTTTTCTTCTTTTTTTACTTTTTCTATCTTTTTTCTTTTTTTTCCTAGTTTTTTTTTTTCATTTCTTTCTTTTTGTTTTTTTTTCCTTTTTTCTTTCTCTCTTCTATCTCTAGATTTTATTTCTCTTTCTTTTTTTTTCTTTCTTTCTTATCTTTTGTTATATATTATATTTTTGTATTTTCAAAAAATATGGCTACGTCGAGCACAAGCCATGTATGATAATGAAAATACTGCAACTACTTATTGTATTTGTATTCGCATCATCATTTATATTTTTGCATTCGTTGATACAATTGAATTTGTATTTGTATTTTATACATTGCACCTGTTTTTGTATTTATATTTTATAGTTCACGTTTGTGTTTGTATTTGTATTTGTATTTGTATTTGTATTTGTGTTTGTATTTTATAATTCACATTTTTATTTATATTTTATATTTTCAGCCATCATTTATATTCTATACAATTCGCACTTGTATTTTGAAGAACTGTTATATATTTATATTTTATAGTTGACTGCATATTGTATTTGTATTTTGTTGTTTCATTTTGTTTATATTTATATTTGTATTGGTATTTGTATTCTATTTTCGTCGATACACTTGTATCTTGAAATAACTATTTTAAATTTATATTTGTCAATTGATCGCATATTGTATTTGTATTTGTAATTTCATTTATTTTATTTATTTGTATTTGAATTTGTAATTAACACTATCATTTTTATTTTTAAACAATTGAAAAGAATTATTATTTTTCTTTCTACGAACACTTGTATTTATATTCATTGATATGAACTGTATTTTATTGATACAAACTGAACAATACAAGTACCAATGTTAAATTACACAATACAAATATTATATTTATATCAAATGATACATGTTTATACAATTTGAACCATACACATATAAATGATACTTATTTATATACAAAATACAAATGATAAATTTGACATATAAATACTAACGATATATTTGCATTACATTATACACTGCATATTTATATATTTTAGACTCAAAAAATATAATTAATTTATATACTTATTTGTATACAAATACAACTGATAAATTATTCATATTCACGACTAAACTAGTCAAATAATAAATTTACTTAAAATATAAAATATGTTACAAATAAATACCAAATATAAGAAAATATATACAAAAACAACAAACGAGAGAAAAAAAGAAAATTAAAAAAATGAAACAAGAATGAAAAAAGAAAAAAAAAAGACTGCAAAGAAAAAAGAAATAAAAATGAAAAAGGGAAAAGAAAATACAGAGAAAAAAATGAGAAATAAATGAAAAAAGATGGGGAAAAGGGAAAATGAAAAAATGAAAAAATGAAAAAATGAAAAAATGAAAAAATGAAAAAATGAAAAAAAAAAGAGAAGAAAATAAAAAACAAAAAGAAGAAAAAGAAATATAAGATAGAGAAAGAGAGAAAATTAAGGGAGAATATAAAGGAGAGAGTTGGCAAGAGAGGCTATAGATTGTAATTAATTGAAATTAGGCTAAGTAATATAATTAGGAGCTTGCGTTTGCTAAACCATGTTGTTATTCCTTAGTTAAATTCATATTTGTTTGGACTTAAATAATTTATCTAATTATATTGCTCCACGATATTTATTGAGACTAATATATTTAAAATTTATATGATCACAACATATTTTCTTTAAAAATATTGAAGTAATTTTATAAAATTGAACTCATTGAAGCAAGGTAAATGCGCGAGGTGCATACCATAAACCAGTTATATGAAAAGTTGACTTTAAATATTGCTTGTATTATGTAGCTTTAGTTATTTTTTGATTGACGCAGGTTTAGATACATCTTTTGCTTATTTTTATAATTTTGATGTAATTTTACTCGTTTGGGCATTTTTTCTTTTAAAAATATATATTTTAAATTACTACTTTATAAGATATTAAAAATTAAAAGATTCGTGAGACTTGCGCCCATCGCCTCAAGAATTTCCTGTACCATCCCGATTTCAAATCAAATGACCCCTTCTAAAGTTTAAACCTGATTTGCTTACCTCGCTTAGCATTTTTCCATGATTTTGCAAGCCCCATTTCGCTGCCTTATTTATTTCCTCTTTCTGCTTGATTTTTCACTTTTGTACTATCTAATTTAAGCTTGCTATGTATTTGAAGTTGTGTATTAAAAGAGACGGTGTAAGACGAAGCGTTTTATCTTCTATGAGGTAAGACGTAAGCACCGAGGCGTTGGGGCATAAGCTCCACGTATTCTTTAATTTTTAATATTTTATAAATTAATATAATTAGAAATATATATTTTTTAAAGAGATAAATCACCAAAAAAATGTAAACTACATCAAAATTATACAATAAATAAATAAGTGAAGTATGTATCTAAAACTGCTTCAACAAAAAAGAAAATTATCCAAAGCACATAATACAAATAATATATAAAACCAACGTTCACATAGTAAACTATTATATGTCCTCAAAAACACAAATTTGTATAAAAAAATAGTTATAATTAATCAACCCTCACCTTTTCGTTACTTGATCAATATATTTAAGCACCCATATACCGTATATTATATTTTAAAAGAGAGCAAAAAAAGTAAATAACTTAAAAGTCGTCACTATGAAACTTGAAAAGAACTAAAAGAAAAGAAAGGAACTAGGAAGAAGAAATAAAGTATACTCAGTACCTCCTTGAGTAGTGGCGTCATCGACATCCACCAGCAAATACGTTTGAAAGTGTGACTTTTGAGTTTTCATTTAGTTTTGATTTGAGTAATTAGGTATTTACCAAACATATATTTTAATATTAAGTTTAAATTAAAGATTTAATAGAAAAAAAATTATTTTACTTTGTAAACTTTCAAGGCTTACGCCAAATTTGTGAAATTCAAGAAGAGGGGGGGTGAATTGAAATCTTTTTTCAGCCAACTGATCAACTTGGTCAGTCGACTCACCTGCAAGTTAGTATAAACTATAAATCGAAAATAATTTAAAGAAAGAAAATAAAGTATGCGGGAAGACAGAGACTTTTTATACTGGTTCGGATCACCGGTGTGGTGCTTGTTTCAGTCCTCTTGGGTTGTAAGGATTTTCTTTAGATCTTGACGTAAACTTCGAGTTACAGCGTAAATAGAAAAGTTTTGTATCTCAATCTTTTCTTTATTCAGATCTTGTGACACAGCCTGAACTAGTTTAACTAAACGATCTTTTTCTTTTGGTAACTATTGTAAACTAAAAGAATTGCAAAGCTTTGTGAAAAATAATGGTGAGACAGTGTGATAGTTTATTGTGAAGTTGTGTAAGAATTCTTCTTTCTTCAATGCCTTTAAATATTCTTCATCTTCTATTACTTCTTTTCTCTAAAAAGAAAATCCAAGGGATTTTGTTTCAATAAGGATTTGTATGGATTCATTGATTGAAGACTCATATTGTTAGAACATCATTCCAGATATTCGTGCGTGTTATATTCTATTTTCATTGCTGGATTCATGGGTCATATTCATGCACGTCCATATTAGGGGCCCGTTTGGCCATGAAATTTTTTTCTTTTTTTTCCGAAAATTTTTTCCAGAGTTGGAAAATGTGGTGTTTGGCCATGAAAATTTGGAAAACAATACCGGAATATTTTTCTGAAAAGGGAAAACTGTTTTTTAGTGTTTTCCCAATTTTCCAACTCCAATTCCAACTTTTATTATTATTATTACATATAACCCCAATCTTTTAAATTTTTACATAAAACTCTCCTTATAACTATAACTAACTACCAACAAACAAACAAAAATAGGTTTTTAATTATGTCTTTGCTCTTTTCAATTACATTTCAACGAAAGACCATTATAGAAGTACTAACTTCCCATGTTGTCTTTACTTGTGTATTCGTAGAACTCCTCCAGCATGTGGTGTTATGAAGCATTTAAACAAAAAAGTCCCGAAAAATGCTGCCAAGAAGTCTCAAAGGTATGGCTACCTTTTGGACCAAGAAAAGTGAGGCTTACAGCTTACACAATAGAGAAACTTTATACTAATTATACTTATTCAATCTTTTCACACTAACATTTTAATGTGCTGACATTGCAAGCAGAGATCTTCAAGTACTGCCCGATCTTCTAAAATTTAAATTATCGCTCAAACTTGACGACTATACATTGCCAGAAGCTGATTCAACATAGGATAGTGAAAAGTGGGATATACCTGGACAAAGCCTTAAAGAACATCTCAAAGATTGTGAAGATGGGGTGGAAACTGAATAACACATTTGGCATTCAGCATTAATGTTGTATTGTCTTTAAACATTTGTACATGTTTTTAAAACTATAGAAGTGTTGAGCAGAGCTTCAAGGTTCAAATTACTTGCAAGTAGAATCAACACTTTGATAATATCTTCTCATGTATTATGAACTCAATGGTTAAGAAAAATTAATTTCGGTTTCTTTTTCATTCTTAAAATTGCGATTGTTTCCCATAGTTGTGGTGTTTTTTTTATACCCTAAACAACTTATCCTTCTATTTTGGTTTACTTAATGAGATTGATAAAGGATTAAATTTCCAATTGTATTATTCAATTGTAATATTTCAATTGGAAGTATCTCTATATATAAGAATCACTTGTATGTTAGTAGGTAAATTTTAGTTGGATGATTTTGATAGTTTGTAAAAGTTGGGGTATAAAATCATATTTAAAAAAGTATTTACAAAAGTCAAAAAAAAAGGACGTGGCCAAACACAACTCCAACTCCAACTCCGGAAAATTTTAGTTTTCATGGTCAAACGGCTAGCAGATATTTCTATGTATGAAATACGATCTCTTTCCTTATTTAGTCTTCATAGAATCTTGCCTCGTACTAATTCTCCTTTGATTTCTCTTCGAATTCTTGATCTAAATTCTTCATTAATTGCTCATTGTGCAAGTATCTTTCGATTCCATATTTTAAGCTCTTTCAAGGTCGTCGAACTTTTTTTTTGATTCTTTCCATCTTAGTTCAAAATCTTCATTGACTGTTTCCTATCTTGAGGTCCTCTAAGCTATCCTACATATTTATTTTGCTTGTATGTCATTGTTAAAATATTATGTGATTACAGAAGGATAACAATCTCCCCCTCTTTGATAATGACAAAAAAATAAACATCAATTAACTTTCCTATTTGTGTGGCTCCCCCTTACATGAAACTCCCTCTTGTTGATAGCTTTCTCTGACTGATTAGCTACTGATGTGTGGAAATTTCTCCCCTTTGATGTAATAAAAAAAGAACAAGCAAGAAAACAACACAGACAAATATATGTAGTAAATGCACGTAATGTTCAAACAAAACAAAACACAAAAGAAAATATTCAGTAAGGATAGGGGAAAGATAGTGCCCCAGTTACAGACTCAATAGGAGAGGACAAACCCCCTTTGAATAAATTCATCATTTCTTGGGAAAATAGGTGAGGGTGTCATGCATATTGTGAAAGAATCTTTCATAGAAGTGTTTCACATTCTTAGAGAAGTTTGAATAGGAGTTCTAGAATGAAATATTGAGCTTATTGTGGGAGGAGTTGGCTTCAGACTTGATGAAGTCAACTTACTTGAATAAATTATTGAAAATTTTAACTCCTTGTTTTGAGGCCATTAAGAGAAGTATGCATTTTCCCCACATCGATACTGGTGTCTTTTCCCAGCTGCTGCAGCTTAAACATTATCTCCTGAAGACCTAACATTCCTTTCTCGATACCTTTTAGTATCCCCTTAACTTCTTTCATGTCCTTCAACAGTGTAAAAGTAGAATTAGTATCAGATTTACTTACCTTAGAAAGATCAGACCTTGATTTCACAGAGTCCTTTCTATACCATTTATTTCCAATCAGAGCATAACCCATGCTAGTAAAGGTTTTACAGTCGTAGGTTGCAGTGACTTCAACTGTTGGAAAACCTAAAAGATCAATGAAATAATAGTGCAGAATTCTATTAATCAACAACCCATACGACAAGCTTGCTGAAGCATGAGTATCAGCCGCACTTTCCAGCATGTATTCACTAAACTTCAATGCCCAATTGATTTTGTATATCTTAATTATGCAATACAAAACAAACACATCTATAGAAGTGGCATTTCTTGGAGATCCTTTAAGGAAAATCAGGGTAATTTTGTGTTTGAAGCACAGAGATATAGGTCCAGAATTTGACAGATCCGCCTCAGGTTCGACAACTGCTTCTTTCACCTCCTCAAAGCTGTCTAGCAAATTCTCGGACTAGGTCTCATTCATAAAAGGAACGAAGATTTCAAATTCTCAGACTAGGTATTAAAAACCTTTTCAAACAGAAAAGCATTCAAAATACTTCTTGTTCCCAGCACTAGGATTTCAAATTCTCTACTATCTTAGAAATACGAAGATTTGCATAGAACATTCTAACGGGATCCTCAAAAACTTCTAATCAACTTAGACAAAAAAACAAACGATAAATCCTGAGCCTTGAACAGGGGACTTACATTGTAATGAGATTTCTTCAATTGCTAAATATTAACAACCCTTTCAGACACAACTGAGCGACTCTTGAATTCCATAAATTTCTCTAAATGGAAAGCAGTTTAGAACTTATGCATGTCTTCTAGAGGAAGATTTTTTAGAGAGTTTGAGTGAGGTTTTTTGTGGTATAGATTTGAATCGAAGAAGACAAGTTTTTTAGGGTTGGAAGAATATAAGAAGTGAGAAGAGTCTTCTTCAAAGGAACTAGCAATAAAAACTGGTTCTTGATTATCAGAAAGACAGACGATGGGAGTTTTATTGAGGTTATCCATGGATCTTGTTTTTGTCATGAGGAGGAAGATGAGTAGAATTACTGAGAGAAAAAAGATTTAAAAAGAGCGAAAAAAAGGTGAAGCGATAGGAGTTGAAAAGGTGTGATTGAAAGGAAAGGACATAGTCCTTGGGAAGATAAAAAGGAAAGAAAGATTTTGAACAAGGAAAAAGAACGGGGGAAGAGAGACAGTAATTAATGAGATGAGGATAATAATTAGGGTAAGCCATGTGAAAAAACAAAAAAATATTATACATACAAATAAAGATTTTTCACAAAAGTTACATGCCAATCAAATGTCATTAAAGCACATAATTCTGACATTTTTTCTAAGAAAGCAAAACCATTCTTCAAGCAAGAATTTTGTAAAAATATCAACAAGTTGATTTTCTAAGCCGACAAATTTTAACATAAAATTATCACTCCAAACATGATCACAAATAAAATAATGCTCAATATTTATATACTTAGCCCTAGAATGATGCACAATATATTTAGAAAAACTAATAGCACTAGTGTTGTCACACATAATTGACACAGATTTAAATAACAAATCCAAGTCAAATAATTGATGCATTATCCATAATATCTGAGTATCATAGTTGACAATGGTTATGTATTCAGCTTTGGTGGTTTATAATGCAATTGACATTTGTTTATTATTATGCCATGAAATTAAAACCTCTCCAAGAATTGAGCAGGTGTTTGTAGTGTTTTTTTTGTTATTTTTATCACCTGCAAAGTCAGCATTTGAAGAATCAATTAAATTAAAGTTTGAGGAGTGGGGATACCATAGTCCAATGTCCTGAGTTTCAATGAGATATCGAATAATCTATTTTATTGCAGTCAAATATGACTCTTTGGGAGATGAATAAAACCTTACGCATTTGCCTACACTGAATGTAATGTCAGGTCGACTTGTAGTCAAGTAGAGTAGTGACTCAATCATTCCTCTGTAGGTCTTTTCATCCACATCATTTCCTAATGTGTTTGAGTCAAATTTGTTGAAGGACTCATAGGGGTTCCGAAAGCTTTCCCTCTTTTTCATGCCAAACTTTTGATGAGCTCCTTTGTGCATTTAGTTTGACTGATAAAGGTCCCTTCCAGGGATTGCTTTATTTGCAGTCCTAAGAAGATGTGAGTTCTCCCATGTGACTTATTTTAAATTCTCTCTCCATAAGAATTGTAAAATTCTCACACAAAGGGGCGTTAGGACTTCCAAAGATAATATCATCTGTATAATTTTGTACAATAAGCATGATAGAGTCTAATTTTTGAACAAAAAGAGTAGTGTACAAAAAAAGTAGTGTATATTTTTCCTCTATGAAAATTATTATTTAAAAAAAATGTACTCAATCTCTCATACCAAGATTTTAGAGTTTGTTTGAGATCATAGAGTTCTTTTGAGAGTTTAATAACGTGATTCAAACATGAAGGATTTTCAAAACTTGGAGGTTGTTTAACAAAGACTTCTTCATTAATAAAACCAATTACAGTTGCACTCTTTACATTCATTTGATACAATTTGAAACACTTGAAAGTAGCAAAAGATAATTTGAATTGATTCCAACATTGCTACATGAGCAAAGTTTTCATCACAATCAATACCTTATTACTGAGAGTAACCTTGAGCTACCAACCTGGCCTTGTTACTGATGACTTTACCTTCTTCATTCATTTTGTTTTATAGACCCATTTGGTTTTAATAACTGAGCAGTTTTTTGGTATTTCGATCAGATTCCATACCTAATTTCATTCAATCCATCTCTTCCGTCATAGTTTTAACCTATGGTTTATCTTTAAGAGTCTCATCAACCTTTTTAGGCTCAATTTGAGACACAAGTGTCGCCGATACTTGTTTCCTCAAGAAAGCCCTTGTCTGTATCTAATTATTTGGGTTTTCAATGATGAATTAATTTAGAAAGCTTGCACTGTGTCTTCATTCTCTTAGGATGTTCATTTTTGAAGGTTCAGTGGGCGGAGCTGACTCTGGTGGAATCATAATCAACTCTGCGTTTGTTTGTTCAACTATTATCTCAGAGATGATTTTGTGTTGAAAGTCATTTACCTACTCCTCACCAAAACTCAAACTCATGGGAGAGTAACCGAGTTGAATTTTTCTATTTCTTAAACACATAAGGTTTGTTTATTAAAAGCTCTATAGGTACGACTAGTGGGAGAGTAACCGAAAAAGATAGCTTCATCTCTTTATGGATCAAACTTTTCCAATTTATTCTTACCATTGTTATAAATGAAATATTTGCATCCAAAAGGATGAAAATAACTAATATTTGACTTTTTTTTCTCTCCACAGCTCGTAAAAGGTCTTCTTTAAGATAGGCCTAATGAGGAATCTATTAAAAATATGATATGTCGTGCTTACTATTTCTTCCCTAAAGTGGTCAGGTAAGTTTTGCTTGAGTAACATGGTTCATGCAGTTTCTAGAAGGGATATGTTGTTTTGTTCAACCACGTCATTTTATTGAGGAGATCAAGGAGAGGATAAGTTCTGAGAGTAACCATTTTGAGCACAGTAGTCTCCAAAAGCCTTGTTTTCAAATTCTCCTATGTGATCATCATGTAACTACCAAACCCTACATCACAGAGTTGACTGATTCTCAATAGGTTGTGTATGATCCCATCAACAAGGTAGACTTTAAGCAGCTCACATGAAAAGCTATTTTTTTATAGAACTAACTCCGATGACTTCTCCTTTGGTGTTATCTCCAAATATAACAGATCCACCATCAATTTTCTTTATAGTGATAAATTTTTATTTCTTTCTAGTCATATGCCTGGAACATCCGTTGTCTATTACCCACATTTTATTTTTGTAGTTCTTGCAGACATGTTCATGCAAAATAGGAGAATTAATTTCATTTAGGTACCCAAGAGTCCTTGGGTCCTTGAGGGATAGATGTACTTTATTTAGGTCTCCAAATCCACATTTCTCCAGATTGTTGTTTGCATTTATGTGATTTGTTCCCCTTTTTTTCACAGGTGTAGAAAATAAGTCTGTGATAAGAGAAAGAGTTTTTAATAGAAGTGAATGAGTTAGAAGAAGAGGTAGATTTAGCTTTCAAAATATTTAACTACTGTGACTTGGTGATTTTCTGATGTTGTTTAACTGCATCTTAATATCATCAAGTTCTTCTTGAAGCAATTCAACTTATATCTGGCTTACTTCAAATTGAATCTGGCAGTTGCTTCTTTCTTCTACATTCTTCCTTTTTTTAAAAGTTTGCTAATTTTTCTTTTCTTGAGCAATTTTGTTGTATTCATCAATAATCTTTTGAAGCTCATCAATGATCGTATCAAGATTTCATTGAAGTATATTATAATTTTGACAATCAAAGGGTCTTACCTCACTGAATTCACCTATGGCTATAAAACATATATTGGTGATTTTTGCGTCGTCTTCATTTTCATATTCATCACTCCAAGCACCAAATTTTTTGTTTTTCTTGGATGATCTTCTCCTTAATTCTAAGCAATTTTGTTTGATATGGCTGGTTTACTGCAATGATAACAACGATCATTATTTCTTGTGAATTCATTATTTTTGAAAGTTTGTTGAGGTTTTTGTTGCCTTTGCCTTAGAATTTGCCTGACTCCTTGATTTATAAAGGTCATTCCTACATTATTATCTTTGCCTATGTTTTCATCTTCTCCCGGGTTAACATCACTAAAGGCTAAGGTTTTTTTTTCTCTTAATGAATACGTCATGTTATGGAGATCTCTATCCTCTAGGATGGCTTCATTGGTTTCTCATACTTTTGGAAGACTCCTCACTAGTTTCTTGACTTGAAGATTGTTTGAATAGATCATCCACAAAAGACTTTAGTTCACGGAAAATTTTGCTGAAGCGTGCAAACATTGACTCCCCTCCCTTATTTTCCTCCATTTTGAAAAGCATGTATTCATTAACTAGAGCACTAATCCTGACTTCCTTTACTTTTTTAGTACCTTCAGAAGTTAATTCAAGTTTTTCCCACATTTTTTTGGCCATTTTGCAGGTTGATATCTTATCGTATTCTGCTCCACTAACTACACAGTAAAGCAAATTTATAGCTATAGCATTAGTTTCGTTTATCTTCTGTTGCTCTTTGGTGATTTCAAAGGCTTCAAAATTGTGTGTGCTGCTAGATTTCTTTTCCTTTTTTTTATCCTACAGTTCGGGTATAAGCTTCGATCCCTTCTTGATAACTACCCAAGCTTGAATTTGGTTAACTGCACAAAGATTCTATACCAGTTCTTCTAGTGAGAGTAGTGTTGTCCATTGAAGTGGGGTGGTCTTATTGAGGAATGTCCATTTTGAAAGAGTACTCCTGAAATTTGGTAGTTCGCCATTTGATCTTTACTCATGTGCGGTTAAGCAGCTCTTTATAGTGAGATCTGCTTTGATACCAATGAAAATTCAAGAAAAGGGAAGGGGTGAATTGAAAATTTTTTGAGTCAATTGATCAACTTGATCAGTCGACTCACCTGCAAGTTAGTATAAACCGTAATTCTAAAATAACTTAAAGACAGGAAATAAAGTATGCAGGAAGACAGAGAATTTTTATACTAGTTCGGATCGTGCCTATTCCGGTCCCCTTGAGTTGCAAGAGTTTTCTTTAGAGCTCCCCTTGAGTTGCAAGAGTTTTCTTTAGAGCTTGACATGAACTTTGAGTTAAAACGTAAATAGACAAATCCTGAATCTCAATCTTTTCTTTATACAAATCTTGTGACACAACCTCAAATAGTATAACTAAAGGATTGACTCATTCTTTTTCTTTTTGTAACTATTATAAACTGAGAGAATTGCGTGATAGTTTGATAGTTTCCTATGAAGTTAAGTAAGGATTTTTCCATCTTTAATGCCTTTATATAGTCTTCATCTTCTGCTGCTTCTTTGCTCTAAAAGGAAAACCTAAGGAATTTTCTTTCAAAGGATTTATATGGATTCCTTGATTGAGGACTCATATCGTTAGCACGTCCATATCAGATATGTTCGTGCATGTGATATGTTATTTTCTTTACTAGATTGATGGGTCATATTCATACACGTCCATATCAGATATGTCTGAGTAGGGAATACGATCTCTTTTCTTATTTGGTCTTCATTGAATCTTACCTCGTACTGATTCTTCTTTGATTTTGTTTTCACTTCTTGATCTTGAATCTTCATTAATTGCACCTTGTGTGAGTATATTTTGATTCCACATTTTAAGCTCCTTCAAGATCACCAAATATTTAATTTGATTCCTTTCATCTTAGTCTGAGATCTTCATTGATTGTTACCTATCTTGAGGTCCTCCAAGCTATCCTGCATGTTTATTTTGTTAGTTTGTCATTATTAAAATGTTAGGTGATTATAGGAGGCTAACCATGTGCGCCTCATGCTTAGGCGAACGCTTCAATGCTTAGGTGAATGACTCAAATTTTGAAGTGTTTGTCTTTAGATACTTTTGCCTTTCTACAACACCTCGAGGTGTTTTTGGCTAAACCTCACCCTAAGGCGAGCCCTGAACTACTTTTAAGACACTGATCTGAAGTATCAAGATTTTAAAAATAAGAAAAAATTAAAACTTACATAAATCCCTTGATGTTTACCCTTAATTACACCTTATCCTTTTTTTCAAATTATAGGAAATCCCCTTTTTTGAATTTTTTAGATACATGTTTTATAAAGAGATACATAATGTCTGATACATTTACTTTAACTAAACCCAAGCGCTAAAAATGAACAATGACAGATATTTACTATAATTAGGAGTACTTCACGCGTGTAAATCTTAAATTAACAGTAAAGAGTCCCCCAAAATACGTAATCAATTATTATGATAATATTTTAAACAACCTTCTACTCAATAACGTATCACTCACATTCATCTTCTCTCTATTCTTATTTTTTTCTTTTTCTTTTTTGCTAATAATTGATAATGAATATCTCGATCTTGTTATGATATTTGGGTGTTTGGGCTACTGATGTCAAGTATGATGAATATAAGAGTGATGACATTGTAATCAGAGAAAATATAACGTATGAAAATTTGATTTCAATCATTGTTGTAGAATTTGAAATCGACGAAACAAGGAAAAGAATTGAAGCCTGATAAGTTGTTGTTGAAAACTAATCTCCCTTAATTATCTGCAATGATATGGGGTGTAAAGCTATACATAGAGGTCAAAAAAAAGTGTGTCCAGACTTTGGTATTTCATGAGATTGTATATGTTAAATAAGGTGGTGGAATCTCCTTGAAAATCTAGCTCATACTCTAATAATGAATTAATTTCCTCGTAGAATATTGTATAAGTATCAGTTATTTTAGATTCTTGTATCTTTTTTTATGAATATGTATCTCATAGAATATTCTAGTAGTATTATTATGCATCTCGTTGTTTTTATTAGTTGTATTTCTTTGTGATAATATGTATCTCATAGAATGTTTGGTTGTATTAATTTGTATCTCTTAGAATACAGTGTAGAATTACACATAAATATATCTAACATAGGTCTATGTATCCGTTAAACTAATATCTTTTATTCTATATTTTAACGTACTCTGAGATATAAGATGACAAAATGTTACTGATCTAATTAAATATGTATTCATAATATATGTATAGTTGGAACAAACTTGTATCTAATAGAAATAACTTTATATATGTAAATATTTCAAACAACAAAATACTACTGAAATACAGATTAGAGCTAAGTTCAAAGATATAAAACACTTGAAATAATTCCTAAAAAATCATTGAAATACTTCAGCAGTAATATTTCTTAAATGAACATACTATTCAAACAAAACACTTCAACTTTAATTCAATCTAAAAAATCATCCTCACTGTTTACTGAAAAATAATGCTTCAGATGATGAAGACATGCATCTATCTTGATTGTTTTGCTTAATCTCAAGCATAAGTAAATATTTTATAATTTATCCAATGTAATTGGACAATGGAATATTGAGATAACAATCAAAAATCGTCTCGACAAGCAAATTAAGTACAAGTTTGTTATAAAAATATTTATAAAAAGAGATACAAAATTTATCTCTTACAGTTATAGTTATAACATGTATCTCTCATTTACATATTAGAGTCAAAATTTCTAACAAAAAATACATATAATAAAGGTGTTACATAGAAAGGATACAAAATTTTAAAAAAAACATCAGATGTATATAACTTGATCAACAACAAAAATCAATCATCAATTTGTTTAGACAAATACTTAAAAGTGTTTATATATTTGCACCTAAAACAACATAACTAAATCTATTCAATTGAAATCACTTTATTTTCATCTTGAGTAATGAAGCTGGGTTTAGGTCTTGGTGGGTCTTAATTGTCACTAACGTAGTCATTCTCAGTCTTGACATGTCCATAATTGCACAAGAGCAAAGCATATCTCATTTAAAGAAATTTAACATCAATCCCAGAATATGATACTCGTAGTTCATCCTTGAAACTCCGCGAACAAAGCAACAAATAGACCACAATTCCTGCATAATATATCAACTATTAATGGGCTAAAACATTTACGTGATAAATGAATAGAAAATGTTAAAGACAAACGATACAAGAAAACTGCAGTATAACAAAACTAAAAATAATAGATACAAGTGTTTGTATCTGTAAAAGAGTTCCATGATAAGCTAAAATAACAAGAGATACACAATTTTACATATGTAATAAAACTAAAATTAACAAGAGATGCATAATTCTACATATTTAACAGATAAAATTAACGAGATACAAAATTATGCATATGTAACTGAGTAAAAATAACAACAAATATATAATTATGCACTTGTAACTGACTAAAAATAACAAGAGATACCAAAAAAACTAAACTAGACATTCGAGAGATAACATGAGATACAAGGAAACTGCATAGGTAATTTTGTTTAAGATACAAGAAAACTGTATTAGTAATTTGCTTAATACACAAACATATAATACCTTCATAAAAGATTCTCTTGATGTAACTTCAACAACTCTTCATTTTGCGCCACGAGAAGTGCGTTTTGAAGCACTAGGGATTCCCTTTTGCCATCAGAACCTCTCTTTTTTTTGTTGCTTTAAGTGTTTTCTTTAATTTCATCATAACAGGATCATTGTTGTTTTTTATCGATTTTAACGCTTTAAATTACTCAACTTTCAACAATAATGAAAACAAACTAATTTAAGAAAAATGAGATCGAAAGTTTACTGTGGATGAATTTTTTAAAAATTGAGAGAAATTACTGAGATGAAAATTAAGGATGGAGATGGGAAAACTTGCACAATTCAAAAATCGAATAATAGGAGAATAACTGCACAAATTGTTACTTGATTTGCGTCGCACCTTCAAATTCTGAAGAAGTTGAGATAATAATGGCAAGAAACCACACCTTCAAAAACGTCATTGATTGAGGAGAAAACTGCAACTTCGATATGCTAATTTGTATCTGGCAAAAAATGAAGCTCTTTTAGGATGTATCTTTACCTTTTGATTAAAAGAGAAAAATTAAAAAAAATTGTAATATTTTCAAATTGAAGAAATTTTTAGTATTTTGGTATCTTAACACTTTGTTTGGATGGTGGTTGTATGGTATTGTATGGTATGGTATTGTATAGTACAATAAAATGTTTGGATGAACTGTATCGTTCATTGTTGTCTAATAATAATTTTATTGTTTGATTTGACGATATGATATTGCATCGTAACTAATAAGTTTACTAAAATGCACTTAATTATTATAAATGTTAAATTTATCTATAATTATTAATAAAATAATTTTTTTCCTGCTAATCTATCACAAATTATGTCATGTAAATATATTAAGTTTTTAAATTCATGTAAATTTTAATAAAATCAATACAAGAGTAGATCAAAATAAATGTAATCAAATTCATTTTTATAGTAACAAATTTCATTTTCTTTTGGTGTTTTGAAATGTGACCACCAACGATAAGTATAAAGTTTGAATACATCTTTTGTATATGCTACGGGTGAATTCGATATGAAATACAAAAAAAGTTAGGAAAACAAATTGTTTCTTACTTATTTTTTTTTGTGTTCGTTACACAAATAGAAAAATATTTGTATATATTTAACACAAAACAATAAAAATGAGGGGGTGGGGTAAGAGAAAAATTATGAATTTCTTGTTTAAAAAATATTTGGGGGTTAATTAGTAGAGTGGGGAATCAAGGTTGGGATAAGAAAAGTTGTGAATTTTTTAAAAAATAATTAAAAAAATGTATTTATTTATTTTTGTGGGTGGATGCACAGGGGAGGGGGGTTGGTAGAAGGTGGTGGTGGGATAAAAAAAAATTTAAAAACTTTTTAAAAAATAAAATAATTAATTCAGGAGAGGGGGTGATAAGTGGTGGGACAGGGGTAGGGGTGGGTGAGGGCGGGGTAAGAAAAAGTTCTAAAATTTTTTTAAGAAACAAATTTAAAAAGAAAAAATGGGATGAGGATTTGGTAAGGGGTGGGGTCGGGATCAAGATAGGAGGTGGGATAAGAAAAAAATTTAAAATATATTCAGGTGGGGCGAGGCGGGGCGGGGGTGGCGGGGGACGGGGAAGGGAGGGGTAGCTTATGAGATGAGGGTCGGGACCGGATGTGGAGTTAAATAATATAGGGTAAAGGATAAAATAGGAGTATATAATATTAAATAAGGACAGAACTGGAAAAAAAAAATAGGATACCACCAAATCGATAATTACATAAAGTGAAGGTTTTCATGGTTACCAAACTATGAAATTAAATCACACCATACTATATACATTTTAAGAAACAATCAAAACAAACATGATTCTCTTAGTAACTATACCATACCCTACCACGGAAAACCGCCATCCAGACAGTGTGTAAGTTGTGCTTTTATGAAATTTTTCCAAAAATAAAATTCTCCTATCCTATGCAAGAGGCGAACTTTCCTTTTTCAACTTCGGAGTTTGATCTTCTGATTCCTCACTCTCCTAGTTAGTCGGGAAGGCCTACCTTTCCTTTTTCACCTTCGGAGTTTGATCTACTGATTCCTCACTCTCCTAGTTAGTCTGGAATTTTAGTTTGGAATTCGTAGTTAAGTCTTTAGTCTGTTTTACCTTTCAAAACTATCTTATGATTTCAAAACTATACAATTAGGAGTAGTTAGCATCTTTCTGGTCCGATTCACAATGTCCCTACTAGTCAAGCTTGAAGTATCTCAAGGCTGAGGCTATGGACATCCTTAATGATTCAGGGAATATACTAAATAGTGGAATTTAATGAGTCTGACAACTAATGCTGCTCCAGCGTCAAACAAAACAAACAAAATTGCAGGACAACATGGAGTCCTGCTGCAGCAGCAAGTGGCTATTATGCCTCTCAATAGCTTCTGCTGCAGCAACAAGTGAAGAATACATGCAACAACAAACAACTGCTATCACACACAACAGGAAGCCTTCATGCAATCATACAGCAACCAAATGCTGGTGAGCCTCCAAAACAGGAAATGCACAAAAGCAACATAAAATTTCTATGGCAATAATTGCAACACTTGCTATACGTACAAATACATCCTAATAGCTTGGATAACCTACCAGCCTCCCAAGCAACTAAACCCAGATGTATGAACATAATACAACATTGGATGTCTCATACCTATGCAGCTGGATGAAAAAGAACTGAGCTAACTGCACATACTGCACACTGAGCTTTGTTGAGGGTTCACCATCAAGCTAATTCACTTGAGCTTCTTGAATACTTCACAATTCTGAGCTGATTCACACTCTTAAGTTGAGAGCTGATATCGAGTACAACTAAACCGAGGAACTACACTAAGCTACTAGGATGTATTAAGGTGGACCAAAAAAAACTTTTGAGCTGCAGCCGGAACTTGAGCTGCAACTAATAGACAAGTCCAAGGATTAGTTCTGACACGGAACATGAGCTACAACTAATAGACAAGTCTAATGATTAGATGTGACACATGCTTTTCGCTAACATGGTACTTTACAAACTGTTCAAAGAAAAGGAGTATAGCAATGCAAGACAAGGATGTGTACACCGTATTCTTTACGTTCCAACCTAAAGAATAGAGGTAAAATATAACATATCTATAATAGAGGTGAAAATATACAACAGTTCTGCAAGAAAGATCTACGACAACAACATACCCAGTATAGCCCCACAAGTGGGTCTAAGGAGAGTGGGGTGTACGCAGACCTTAAACCTACCTTTGTGGGGTAGAGAGGTTTCGAAAAACTGTTTTTTCAGAAATGCAAGAGTAAAAAGCTACGATGATACTACTAAGTACTAAGGTACTGACAGTACAAATGTTAAAGATAACCACAATCTAAGTTGCATGGACTCGGATGTGGGTATCCAAGAGGGGTGCGGATCCGAGAGTCGAATTCATCAAAATTTAAAATTATAAATTTTAAATTTCGACTAAAAAATCAAATATTATAAATATAGTTACTTTTAAATATTATAAATATAAAGATATTCTAACTCCAAAAAGATATCCTTTACTTTCCCCACTTTTAAGATACTTTTTTTTAGTTACTTTTTCAATTAGGAGTAGTATATACTTGGATTTTTGGGTGTTAATATAAAAATTCTAAGTTAATGTATTATTTTTACGTCTGGTCCATAAAAATAGTAAGCATCATATAGCAATTGACAACTAAAGCCGTGACAAAAAAAAACAAAAAAACTAAAGCTAAATTACTACTTTTTATATTTTAAAAAAATATAATTATTAAAAAGTAAAACCTAGATCTGTAATTACAGTCGCCAGCGTTCAAAAGTAAAACCCACCAGCGATTCAATTTTCGACGACAACAATTACCATCGCTAGATTTCTCCCTTCCGACGATGACAGCAGTCGCCGGATTTTCCCCTTCCGACAATGACAACAGTCATCGGGTTCTCCTTTCCTCCGATGACAGCAATTAGAGTCGCCGGTTTTCTCCCTTCCTCCGACAACAGCAATTACAGTCGCCGATCTCCCCTCCGACAATGACAACAAACTTTGTTCTTGATGCTGGGTCAACGTCTCCGGATTCGTTTGACCAAATCGGAGATGCACCCCGCGCCCGCACCAGTGTTGCATCGGGACGGGTTCGGCGGCACCAACGAGTCCGCGCAACATAGACCACAATAAAACAAACATAGTAGTAATAAATAATGCTGGCGTAATAGAAAGCAAGAAAGATAAGAGATACGCAATCCAAACAACAGTAGGATGACTAATTCAGGTCACAGCAATCACATAGCACTTGTAGACATTCAAATAAAGAAATAAGAAAAAGCCCTCCCAATCACGTTGGTCAGTAATCTCTTATTCAAACAAGGAAGTTGTATTTCACTGATATAACCACAGCAATGTCTTAAAGTATACCACCAGCTCCCAGTACCTGTTACTCTTCATCCAATTCCAAGACCATGAATAATCATGAATCTCACTTTAATAATAATTCTTAAAGTACATCTTAAACTAGGAAACCAAATATTGATGATGTATTACATAGTAAATGAGTAAAACCTACAAATTTGAAATAGAGAGCCAAATCTCTCCTGCCGAAAAGGCAGTGAGAAGCAGCAGCAGCAAGCTAACTTTTGGATTTAACAAAAAGATCAGAGAAGTATATCCCTTGAAATAGCAAGATTCATTTAAAATTAGAACACAAGACAGTAAGTATTGTGAAAGGGACTCCATTATGAAATGCATGATTTCACGTCAAATGGCCAAACGCCAAACATTATACTGCATTAGACATGAACAAGATCCTCAATCTCAACTTAAACTGATTTAAGCAGTGTCTAGGATGAGAGGACATGCATGAACTGCAACCCCAGTTACATCTACTAAATCACAAAACCTGTGGAAATTCAATTTTCGTCAGTATCCTCCTAGCCAAACTGCAACCAACCAGAAAAAAAAAAAATAGTTCAAGGAAATCAACAAAGACCAAGAACTAAAGGTCCAGCTTTAAGCAAAATCAAGATTTAAAAGAAACAAAGTAAGAATATACAACCCTAAAAATGTTTCTACCTGTGCAAGAGGCAAGCCTTTTCCTTTTGTCAACTTTCCAGTTCGATGTAGTGTTTTCTAATAAGTTTAAAATAACAATGACAGAAATCATATACTCATACTTCTTTTCCATCTGGAAAACAGCACAACAAGAAGTCTGGCCTAGGCCGTCCAACTGCATCTTTTACAGCATCTGTGATAAAAGCTGTTACCAGAACAGAGAACAAAAGCCCTGCCATCACAACATAATTAGAGGAGGACTACCAGAAAGCTTTTATAGTGAGAACAAATATAAACCACTTCCACTAAAACTAGCCGAATCAAAAGAATAGCTTGCGTAATATCGCATGAGGAAGATCATAGACATCTCTTTGTCAGAAATAAAAGAGCAGAAAAACAACCATTGGAAGCAGAACATCATACATCTGATAAATTGCAAATTTTGAAATCTGAACATGAGGTAATAATCGCCTCCGATCCATAAAGTAATTTTGTAGCTAATGAATGAAGAATGAGGATCAACTCACTGGTACAGCACAAAAAGGTACAGTTACTTTTTAAAGGATACTTGAGGTCTTCCATCGTGTCTTTCCCTACAAACCAATAAAAAGGATGGATATCATTCATTCAGGACAGCTATTGCCAAAAGTAGTATTAGAATCAGTCAGTCATTTAAATGAGTACTTGCCACCGTCATAACATGAGATCTCACAGAATCAGATCCAAGTTGGGCATCCCTCATTCTACCCTCCTAAGAACATGCAAAAGTAAGAACTTCAGTATTTGTAATATGATTCCAGTGACTTATTCGTCTAAATTTGTAATGCGCTGCATATATAATCACAAGATAATCTCTTTGTTTGAATTTCAAAGCCATAACAAGGTCATTTGCACCAAATATTTACTATACGCCCAGACAGATTTTTTTTTTTTAATTTCATCCCACAATGTGAAAAAACAGATCGCCACATCAACAACAAGGTGCTTTATATAGTCGACCAAATTTTGTTTATAGAAATAAACAGAACATTATATTCTAAGACAAAGTATAGACTCTATCAGGGAAAGCCGTTGGTCAAACTGGTACGGCAAACATGATATGCCTACAAAAAGAACTCAAGAATATTGGAAGCCAAAAAAATCAAATACATGGCTCATGATCAATCTAAAATGAGTTGTGGCTGAAAGGATAATGGCAGTTCAATGATTACATGCTTCCAATAAAACTATGGTAACTTGCATTGTTCCAAGTGAATCTTAGAAAAATTAGCCAAAGTTCATTTGTCAGTTTACACTAGCTGTACGTGACTCATGATAAGTCACAGGGCGGTCCAGTCTTTTGAGTTCGCAAATATCTCGCCCAGGTGTTCGCCCAAAATCAGGGCCAAATTTATCCACATACCCTTCCTTCATCTACAAGTCTTGTATATTATATGTTATGGATGGAACAACCCATGGAAGCTACTCACTTCCATCCCAATTCCTTAACTACACCAAACGTGAGAAATATATACCTGGTGTTTCTTGTCGGCAGCCAACGGCAGAAACAGTTGAGAAATCCAGCAGAAGTTTCCGATCTTTGGCTTGATCCGTTTTGATTGAAAGCCAAAAAATCAAATCAATTGTCAATCAATTGAGTTCGAATTAAAGCTTATCATTTTCTCATGGGTAACAAGCTAAAGCTCATTTACATCAAAAGTACTATTCCGGCATTCGGCTGGTGCAACTACTACAATACATGGTTCATTCAAATTCGTGCTTATCTAAGACTAGAGAATTAACAAATAAATATCTTCTAATAAGTAGTCTTAGAGGTGCAATCCAACAATAACATAAATAATCCTACAATAGGTAGAAAGCGCGGCGATGTCAAACAGTCAAAGAAAGAAATGAAGGACAAAGTACTTGAAACATCAGGTTAGTGCAGTTGCATCAATCCTAAATTTTGCAAGGACTGGACAACTTTAGATTTAATTGGTCTCCAACTATGAACTCTTCAATAGTAACTAAAGGTAATCTTTTTGGACCTTCGAACATCAGATGCTTTTCACAGGAGAACCGACCGTAAAAGAGAACACACTTCATTTAGAACAACAACAACATACCCAGTATACTCCCACAAAGTGGGGTCTGGGGATCGTAAGTGTATGCAGTCCATACCACTACCTCAGAGGTGAGACGGAGAGGCTGTTTCCGACAGACCCCCGGCTCAAGACAGAAATAGTCTAGAAAAGAAATAGTAAGAAACAAGAAATAATAGGTATTAACACACCAAATATATATATATATATATATATATAAAAGGCCATCACCAAGTAATACGACAAACGATAACATACTCTGAAACAAGACTAACACTATGGCTACTAGCACTGATAACAAAACAAAGTCCTCCTACCCACTAGCAAGGACGCACTCCTTCCTACTATCTTTCTACCCTAATTTGCATCCTCCACACCTTCTTATCTAGGGTCATGTCCTTGGTAAGCTGAAGCTGCCCCATGTCATGTCTAATCATCTCCCTGCAATATTTCTTCGGTCTACCTCTACATCCCTAGCCAACCTCTCACACCTCCGCACTGGGGCATCCATGGACCTCCTCATCACACTTCATTTAGAAATAGAAATAAAAAATGACATCAGAAAGAGAGCTAAAGCTTGGAAAGAACATATTTTACTGAAGTCACCAATATTGTGAAGGCTAAAGCATTAGTTCAAACATGGGTCTATTACATTGTACACAAAAGGGAACAGAAAATATGTGTGGCACATAATCCTGACAAATCTGAGACTGCAGAAAGCCTCTGAAATTCATGAAAAAGAATACAGATTTCAAATCCCACCACGGCGTTAACAATTCAAAGCAACCAAGAGAGGAAAAAATTGAAACTTAAAATTGCAGGAGGGAAAACAACCCTTAGCCAAGAAACAGAGTAATGATTAATCAGGACCTTATTACTAAATAAGAGCACTATTCACGACAATGACAGCAAGACCAGATTCCACATAGAAAACAACAACAACAAACGAGAGCGCAAAAACACGTTGACATAATGCTTTAAACAAGCCCCTTATCCACACTAAAATTGGAACAAATTAAAAAATACAGTTGTCAGCAAGCATTAACAAAGTCAACCCAGAAAAAATACAAAAAAGAAAAAGCATAAGAATGATAAAAGTTAATCGAGGGTCCTAATTTTGTAATACAAAGTTATCAAATTATCACATAAAATATTCTATTTACTTTCAAAACTATATTATGATTTGAAAACTATTTAGCTAGAGTAATTAGCATATTTTTAGCTTCTTCCTGGTCCAGTTTAAAAGGCACTTTAAGTAGTCAAGCTTAACCATTCATCCTTGGAACATGAATACGATTAAAGTTCAATGCAAGAGATTATGTCCCTTGCAAGAGATTATAACAACTTTGAGGAACTTTACTGAAAACTGTAATAGCTCAAATGGCGAAAAGGCTTATATGAAAGAAGTGCTCCAAATGTCAAAAATTATGTTTTAGATTGACCAAATATATGTCACTTTTACAGAAACAAGCAGTGGGCATTTCATTGAACCAACACAAAACCAAAAGAAAAAAAGATATCACGCTCGCCGTTTACTCAATCTCCATGAGTTTGGCTCGTGATATCTATCATAAAGAGGTTCAATACGTTCCTGTCTCTTGCGCTTGCTTAATTTTGTTGGGTCAGCCACCTTGAAGAATCTTGGTGCCAACTCAACAAGCCATTTAGGATCTACCACGGTCACCTCACGCATGTACTCCTTTGTTGTCATAACAAGCTCGTGATAAATAACCCAGTCTGGCTGTCTTTGAAAAAGAGCACTGCTAGGATGGATATAGACTGGCTGGTTCTCAACTAGAGTTCTATAACCCTCTTGAGGATCTTTTCTAGCAGCATGAAAAAAGAAACCTGCTCCAATAGCCTTCCGGATCTTTGTGAAATTCTTTCCAGCACTCACAACATCCAACTTATACCTGCAACAAGCAAGGAAGATTCAAAATCGAGTCCCAACCATGTAAGTTTCTAGCCTAAAAGGGAATTTAATAAATATCAGGCAGAGAGATCCAGGAAATAAGCCCAAGTCAATTAAGCTAACAGTCAATAGAGGTTCATAAGTAAACAGTAAAAGAAAACAAGGCTTGAAATGAAAAGTATGGAGAAGGAATCGAAATACATACTTGTCCATGATGGAGAGCAGCTGTTTTCTAACATCCTGTGCCCTCCTAAGTGATCGGGACTGGACAAAATTTTCAAAACACCATGGACCTGAAAAGTTCTTCGCTTTCCAAGCCTCGTAAACAGCAAGCAAGGTAAGATGATCACCCTCAGGCTGAAAAAATTTGGCCCTTTTCTGATCGGCCTGAGCTTGTTTTTCCCTTGGCCGGTAAAAGATGTTTCCAGTTTGAATCATAGCAATGATGGTCAAGATCTCATCACTACAGCCAAGATCCACACTAGCAAGAAGCATCTTGGACAAAGGAGGATCTAATGGAAATTCTGCCATTTTTCTTCCCAGTTTCGTCAGAAGCCCCTCTTCATCCAGTGCTCCAAGAGTGTAAAGTTGTTCCATGGCAGATATGAGAGCCTGAGGGGAAGGTGGGTCCATGAAATCAAATGACAAAAGATCATTAATACCCATTGCTTTCATCATAAGAACCGTGTTCCCAAGATTTATCCTCTGGATTTCTGGAATCGCAGTAGGGGACATTTCACTGTGGAATGCGCTCTCAGTATACAGACGGTAGCACTTCCCAGGTCCAGTTCGTCCAGCACGCCCTGCTCGTTGCTTTGCTGATGCTTGTGAAATTGGGGTAATAACCAGTGAATCAAGCCCCTGTTTTGGATTGTAGACATTTTGCTTTGCAAATCCAGGATCAATAACATAATATATACCGTCAATTGTCAAAGAAGCTTCAGCAATATTTGTAGCAACAACAACTTTTCTCTTCCCCGGAGGGGCAGGATCGAAAATTCTGGACTGCATTTCACTGGGCAAGGCACTATAGACAGGTAGTATGATCAGTTCAGGAACATTTTTACCTAGTCCTTTCATCCTCTCGTAGAGACACTGACAAGCATAATCAATCTCCTCTTGACCAGTCAAGAAGAGGAGGATATCACCTTCAGGTTCCGTCAAGTGGATCTGCATAACAGTAATTAAAGCCGCATCAAGATAATCACTTTCTGGCTGCTTTGTGTATAGTATCTCGACTGGAAAAGTTCTTCCTGGGATTGTAAAGATGTTGCAGTCAAAAAAATAGCCAGAAAATTTCTCTGCATCCAAAGTTGCAGATGTGACAATTAGACGAAGGTCAGGTCTCCTCTTCATAAGCTGCTTAAGCAAACCAAAGAGAACATCAGTGTGAATTGTTCTTTCGTGTGCTTCATCAAGCATTATGACTGAATACTGGGATAAATTATCATCAATCAGGATCTCCCTCAGAAGCATACCATCAGTCATATATTTGATAACAGTTTCTGGCCCAGTACAATCTTCAAAACGAATAGCATAACCAACCTCTTCACCTAATCGACAACCAAACTCCTCAGCAACTCTCTTAGCCACTGACATTGCAGCCACTCGACGAGGCTGAGTACAGCCAATTTTTCCCCTTGTTGTATACCCTGCCTCGGCTAGATACTGTGTCACCTGTGTTGTCTTGCCAGAACCTGTCTCACCAATGACGACCAGGACCTGGTTATCATGGACAGCCTGCACCAGTTCTTTCTTCAATTTGTAAATAGGAAGACTCTGCCTCTGCTCCTGGAGGGATAACTTAGACCTCTGGCCGAAGGTCAAGGCTTTACCATAAGCATCCTTCTTCCATTCTGGCATGTCATAGGCAGACAAACCAACCCCCCTAAGCTCCTGTGCCAAATGCCTCTCACCTGTCTCTGGCATTGGGTCTTCCCATGGTCTGTTGAGATCCTTCGGGATGGAATCAAGCATCGTTCTCTGTTGCTGCTCCCTTACTTCCCTTCTCTCCTTTATCAGAGCTGATTGTAGCGCAGCAGCACGACTCAATGATCCTTCAGGGTTTTTGAAAATTTTAACAGGGGACATATCAACTGAATAACGACTCTGCCCTTGCAAGAAAGGGGGTTCGTCTTCATTCAACTCAACCTCAAGCTCTTCTTCAGCACCTTCTTCCTGATATAGCATTCCGTCCCCTTCTTCATCAAACATGGGATGTTCCTGCACCCCCAAAACACCTGCAGCAATAAGTTGTTTCGCTTCCCACTTTTCAGGTGAACTCATCCTCTTCAGCGGTCTCCACGATGGAGCTGCATCCTCCTGCTCCATAATCCTGATTCCTGACAGGCCAAACCTGGTCTTAGAGCCTTCACCATTCATGCCTGAAGGATTAGTTGTCAACCCATCATCTCCAGAGCTCTTCTTCAATGGCAACAGATCCGTTCCTGTATTCTGATCAACATCTCTCATTGACAAACTCAGCTTCTGCCCACTAATAGAGATAACCTTCACAAAAACTTCCTGGTCTCGCGTTACTAAATCTTTGGCATTACTGACCCTTCTAGTAGCAAGTTGTGAAACATGCACCAAGCCTTCTTTCCCTCTACAATCATTCAGTTGAACAAAACAACCAGAATCCATCACCCTTGATACCCTCCCCTTGTATACTGCATATAACTCCGGCTCATCCACATGATGCCTCGATTTTCTTCTATCATTCCAATCATCATCCCTGTCTTGCTCATACTGATCTCTTCTACCCTTTGCATATGTATTATCATCTTTATCCCTGTCCCTGTCCCTGCGCCTTTCTGAAGCTCTACGTTCAGATCTACGATCATGATAATCATCTCTATCTCGATCCCTATCCCTATCCCTATCCCTATCCCTATCCCTATCCCTATCCCTATCCCTGTCTCTACCCCTTTCTCTTCTAAAATCTCTATCCCTCTCTCGCCTCCTATCATGTTCTTCTTCCTCACCATCTCTCCTCTTACTCTTGGCCTCCAGCTCAATCTCCTTCTCCAATTCCTTAACCCGTTCCCTATTATCTTTTATCTTCAGAGCTGAAAACTCGGAATCGTCTTCATCCTTGTTCAAATCTTTGTCCGACTTGGACGTCGCATTAGGAGGCAAAATAGCATGGATTATAGTTAGCAATGTTCTAACGAAATAATCTGGCATTTCAGCACCACTTTCTTTCAATTTAGCATCAAATTCATCTACTGTTAAGCAATTTTTACCAAGTTCAGTTATAAATTCAGCTAAAACCTTATCACCAAACCCTAAATGTGCCTCCAATTCGGAACATACCTTAGATATTAGAGAGAGGTATTCCAATTTCTTCAACTCATTTTCTTCAACATCGGCTCCCATCCTTCAAAGTTCAAACTCACGAAGAAAAATATGAATAGGACTTGGGGCGGATTCCCTTGTTATTGATCTATGGAATAAGGTGTTTCGTGTTTCTCTCTTCTGCTACGTGATAGAAGAAATGAATTGGGCTTATAACACTGGTGAGGTGTGTTGCGTTACAGATATTTTCACCCAATTAAGCCATTATTTAAATTAATTTATCAAAATAATAAGGACCGTTTCCTTATAAAAATATTTCACTTTTTTTAAAAAAATTATTGTATTTTAGTAAAAATTGAGATATTTGACTACGAAAATTTCATATCTAATTCCACACTTTTTTTCAAATTTCAACTTTAACTTTATTTATTATTACAAATAGCTTCATTTTTATATTTTTACAAAAAATACCCTACTAATTTTATCCAATAATCAGAGTTAAATGTCTAACTATCACAGTGTCCACTTCTTCTTACTTCTATCGATAAAAGACCCCAAAAGCAACTTTAATTTTTTTTTGTCCTTCCTTAAAATCTCCTCGTGATACAACAAAACTTTAATCCATCTATTCGAGCAACACTTTATGCAATACCAACAACAAATGCAATATTATTGTCTCCTCTCACATTTGATTGTATTTTGTAGGTAAATTAGTTAAGTTGGATGATTTTGACAGTTAAAAATTGGGAGTATAAAATTATATTTAAAAAAGTCTTTCAAAAGTTCAAAAAAAATGCTAAAAAGACATGGTCAAACATAACTTCAACTTCAACTCTAATGTCAACTCTAACTCCAAAAAAAATCAATTTTCATGATCAAACGCCTACTAAGTATTTTGAAAATTTACAAAAGTAGAATAAACGTAGTTTATAGTAACGCATTCGGTATTATTTTATTCAAAAATATCAATGGACAAACAACTAATTTTTAACAGTGTTAAATATAAATATGTTACTAGGAGTAACTTTTTATAAGTAATTTGTTATCCTAAGTAATGAACCTCTATGACTCTACTACCATTGATATTAAAATTATTATCATGAATCACATTTTACAGTTAAATTGTTACTACCATTAACGATTCTATCGAATCCATTTACAGGCATAGAAGATAGAGAGGAAGAAGATATGTCGTCGAGGAAAAGAAAAAGAGAAATTAGTTGCAAGACATTCAAATACTTAATTAATCATTTGAAAGATAACTAACAAGACATTAGATATTGACGGTGAGTAAAGTTCTTAGGTTAACATATACTTTGCTAATTTAAAAAATTAACATGTTATAATAGATTATTTACTATTAAGTGCATAACTTAAATTCGGTAAATTAACATAATATATAACTAAATTTAATATTTTAATTTAGAACGAGAAAATCATTAATCGAAAATCATTAATCGAAAAAGGTTTTAAAAAATGGTAATTTTGTGAGTATCATAGAAGCATTAAATTTTATTTCTTCTAAAATGATTAAAACTTAATAGGATATTTTAGACTGTCCAAAATCTATTTTAAACAGGATTTGTGAGTATCACTATATAAGTATGAATTCAATAGAACCGTTACTGACCGTAACGATTTATCAATAACACTTGATTTATAGTAACGAATTTAACATCAGATTTAGTACAACGATTCTAAGGTGTCAGAGTCGCAGAGTTTCGTTACTTACGATAACAAATTGCTTATAAAACGTTACCCCCAGTAATGTTTTTATATTTAACACCGTTAGAGATTGAACTTTTTGCCGTTTATTTTTTTGAACAACATAACATCTAATTCATTATTGGCAACTATATTTACTCTAGTTTTGTAATTTTTTTTTTTTTAAATACTATTATTTTGGTGAATTGATATAAATAATGGCTTAATTTGGTCAAGAGGGCATTGCCGAAGTTAATTTGAAGCTATAATTTAGGAAAAAACGATTTTGGTCCTTAAATTATTACATAATTTCTTTTTTAGTCTTTGTGATATTAGGTGTCGCACATTTAATCTTTAACCAAATAAAATGGGTGATTTTGACCTAGTTACTAACAAAAGTTTTTTAAAAAGGTAAGGTAACTTTCAAAAACGACAATTTGGATATATTGTTTCTACTCTGACAAGACACTAATGTTCCAGTAACGTTGAAAAAAAAATCATCTATCACATTTTCTTATTTGTAATTTTTTGATACTATATTTTGTTTCGATGCAAACATGAAGATTAAAAAAAGTAGCCCATTTTCAATCTCCTCAATGACTGTGAAGAAGAAGAGAAACCAACAAAAAGACGATAAGCTCCATGGACAACTTTATCTTCTCCAGTTCACTCAAATCTTGGAGAATATTTATTTCTTTGTAGAAAAACAAACAATAAATAGTTGAATATTTAATCTTATCTATTGAAAAAGGAACTTGGCTTGTTTACCTTCAGCATAAACCCTCCATCTTCTTTAATACAACATGCTACATTATATAGCTGTAATGATTCATATTATTGAAGTAACACCTTAAAAGTTTTCCATGCTTAAACTCAGATTTAGACTAGAAAACTAGACGAAAATCATAGTTTTCGGACCAGTACGACTCATTGTACGAGTTGTACAAAGAGACCATGAGTTGTACTATGACTCATGGTAGGCTATCCAACATATTCCCAAAGTTTCAGTCAACACGACTCAAACCACTAGTAGTGGAACCAACTTATGAGTCATAGGTTGATTCTTATCGATAAATAGAGGAAAAAGTATCGAAAGTTGAAAATTTCTCTCAGGGATCATGAGTTTAAACCTTGATTCATGGATTGATATCATAAGACGTGGAATAGGATTGGGACCCCAAAGTAGAACTTGTCTCCAATAACCACGAGTCAAGGTACGATTCGTGGATTTAATGTACGAGTCATATTGTAGACCCGTGGCTCCAAAATCAGAATCATCCAATATGGTCCCAATGGTCATGAGTTAGACCACGACTCATGGACTCAAAATATGAGTCGTGGGTTGACTCATGGAATGCAGTTCCAGTAATTTCGATTATGCTTTTAAAGGAAAAATTAGTCTTTTCCCATTAAGTCTTATACCACATAATTTCTAATTTTTTAGGGGTGGGGAGGGGGAGAATAAAGAGGTATTTCTCAGTTTAACTCCTATTTACCTTGATTAAAAA
Organism: Capsicum pubescens; assembly: GCA_030864215.1. Taxonomy (NCBI): domain Eukaryota; kingdom Viridiplantae; phylum Streptophyta; class Magnoliopsida; order Solanales; family Solanaceae; genus Capsicum; species Capsicum pubescens. The sequence continues at coordinate 199,238,565 of CM061544.1, read as the reverse complement.
ACTCTAAATCAGAGAAGATAAAATAAGGAACGCTCTCAAGCTTCAGATCTAGGGTTCGTATTCTCAAGTCTCAATTTTAACTCCTAGTCCAAATTTCTCTAATAACCAGGTATGTGGGATTTCAATGAGGGTCTCTTTTTACCCTCACACTAAAAGTTTTAAATTATTAGTTACGGTTTGCATGATTTCATGATCTAGGGTTTATGCCCAATAATGCAAACTTCATGATCTTTAGTTATAACTTGTTTTGTGACGATTTTCACTTGCATTAGAATAATTGTGTTTGATTTATATTGTCAAAATCTTATTTGAAATATTACAAGTGATATATCATGTTTTCCACGAAATTGGACCTGATATAGAACAAGCTAGCATAAAGTGATCTTATGATCATAAATTAGTGTAAATTTAGCATGATTAGTTTAATATTTTAGAATATCAGTACAAATAATAATCAAATTAGTTCATGCTTTATTTTTAAACATCAGTTTATATTTATGAGCTAATAGTACATGGCTTTGGAAGTAGTATTTAACACCGAGTGAATGTGAGTTCTAGATAACCAAGTCTCAAAACTACATTATCGCTAAAGAATAATGGCCCTCGCCAGTAAAGAGTGACATATTTAGCCCAAATGGGTTTAATTAGTGGAACACCTAGACTTTGAACCATTGAAAATTTCCCCCATTTGGTGTCTCTGAGCTAGGTACGACTGGGGGTATGAGTCGTACCCCTTAGATACAGGTCGTATCCTCCTCTCCCTCCCTTCTCATACCCTAGGTAGGGTGGTGAGGGCCGCTCACTGTCCTAGCTATGGGTGATTCTCCATCGAATCATACCTTAAGGTATGAGTCGTACCAAGACCAATCATATAGAGTGAAGTCTTAGCTTGGAGTGGACTGTTTTGGGTACGGTTGATAGATATTGTTTAGGGCATGAGTCGTATCCTTTGGTTACAACTTAATGGTGTGTAGTCGTAACCAACATAGGTGACCTAGGAGGAGCCTAGGATACGAGTTAGGGTACCACTCATACTCAGGGTATGGTTCCTTAAGTAAGTCGTACCCTTTCACGGACTCATTTTTCAGCTTTAAGTTGAGGACCTTATGGTTATTTCCTACACCCAAAAACCTAAGTCCCCTCACTATATAAGTGTTTTTAGCCTCTTAAACATCTATTTTGATGGATCACACCCCCTAAATACTCTCTCAAGCTCATATTTGAAAAATTGGAGGCTAGGGTTTCAAAGGTGATCTTCAAGAGGCAAAGTGAAGTTAAGACTCTTGGTGAATCAAGTTATCTAAGGTATGTAACTCTCTCCCTTTCTAAATCACTCAAAAACCATTTATTTTAAACTTGGATTAGTAAGTGTACATGGAGATTTTGTAATCAAATAATAAGGGTTTTGATGTCTTGTGATGAATAATGTTTACCCTTGTTTAGACTTGTGTTGATGCTTGATATTGGTGATGTTTTGCACATGTATGTTCTTGTTGTTTATGGTTAAACATGTGGGTCTTGAGTAACCCTAATGATAATGCTTTCTACCTTGAAATTGGCCTTGATAAAGGTATGCACACAAGGTGTTTGTGAAAATGTCTAAGTGAATTGTCTAGTCACATGTTGATGATATTTTAAACTAGGGAAATGGACCAATAAGTATGAATAGTTGATAGATGATATTGTAAAGGTATTATGAGCCATGTATTGTAAAGTTGATGATCTTGTTAGTTGATGGCTAATAAGGGGTTAAAGTCCCTACGTATGAAAATGAACTTGAATTGTATGTTGAACTAAAGCGTGGTGAGAATATGGTATAAGATTGCTAGTGCAATGTGAATAGTTCGTGAGGGTTTTGATGACCATAAATTGAATTGTGTGATGAATTGAATTAAGGCAGTGGCTTATTGAAATAGTTGAGTGATAACGCTCAAACTACACCTCTCTAATGAGAATGTAAGCGATCATTGTCAATATAAAACCCAACTAGATTGGGGTCGAATCCCACAGGAAATATGGTGTGAACTTAAGTCGTTTTCAATTTAATCAACTGATAGCTGGATGTTTCCTGAAATGGGGGTTTTCAGTTTAGCAAGTAATTGTTGGTCACTTTAGTTACAGTGTTCGTAATCAAGAGTTTTTGGAAAAACCAGAATCATGTTCACTAGGGGTTTTGGTACTTGACAGATGCTAATGGTGGTTCAAGATTCTCACAGTAGGTAGGACAACAAGTTATCTTTATCGAAGTTATGCCTAAATGTCTCTCGACCTACTTAAGCATTTAATTTCCTAATCCTCTCGGACTTAGGGAATTTATATTCATGACCAGATTTTACCTCAGGTTAATCAACCTTGTTACAACGTCAATTATTAAATGGAAGTTTTTAGTGCTTCCAAGTCCCTGTTAATAATTCACTTCCCACTATATTTGATTTCTTTCTGAAGCAAATCAAAGCAGGTGTTATCTATTGTTTGCAACCAATATACGATAATTAAAACCTCAGAATTATCAAGGAGTCTTATTACCTTTCAAATCTTGAACACTTAGCACCTTATCAAGGCTTAACCCTAGATCCTATAATTCAGGTTAAAGGAATTTAGCCGCTCGTGATGTAATAATCGAAACAACTAGTTATATTCATGATTTGAAAGATAAACTTACCACAAGATGAATAGAAACTAGAGATTCTCAGATTAGATCACAATAGTAATCCCAAAATAATGATGATAATCTCTTTAAACTAATTGCTTGTTCCAGTCAAGAAACTAGAGAGAGAAAATATCAAAATAAGTGTCTTAATGCTCCAGTTTGGAACCCTCAAGAAAACCCTAAACAATGCTTTAAATAGTTTACCCTAATTATGGAAACAAAATAATAAAGTTCAGAAATTCCTCGGATTAGGTGATGCTATTCGTGATAACCTATCAGGAGGCTGATGACTTACCACAAATGTCATCAGCTCCTCTTTGCTTTTAATACTCGCTTCCTAAAGCTGACGACAATCAGTGATATCCTATCAACTCCTTGACGACTTATCACAAATGTCGTCAAGTCTCTACCTCAGCCCTCATGTTCTACCTTAGGCTGACGACAACTTTGACGACCTATCAGCTCCTTGACGGCTTATCAAAAAATATCGTCACAACTCTCAACTCACTGAGGCTGACGATGAAGCTGATAAATTATCACAGGGCTGGCGACTTATTAGAAATGTCGTCATCCACACTTCTCTTCGAATTACTTCAGATTTCAACTCCTTTGCTTCCATCCTTGTTGGTTCTCTTGCATCATAGCTTCTACTGTAAAATCAAACATAAAACAATCAAAAACGACAAAATTTACTTAAGACTTTACAATTATTCTTAGTTAAAAGCCTTAAATGTATTAGCATTAGCCCACACATCATTGAGCAACAAAGGCTCCCATGAGGACCATGTGGTCATGTATAGTGTTAAATTGGCTAAATGGGTTAAAGTCCTTAAGTATGAATTGAATAGATGATGATGTATGAACAAAGGGTTGGAGTCACAATGTCCACTAGTGATAGTCGTAGTGGCTTGAGGTTAAAGTCCCTTTCCTAATGAAAGGGCTTGAAGTTAAAGTCCCTTGCCTAATAAAATTGCTTGTGGTTAAAGTCCCTTGCAAAATGAGATCTCTTGAGGTTGAAGAGCCTCGCCAAATGAAATGGCTTGGGTTAGAGTCCCCTATCTAATACGGTACGAGGTTAGCGTCCCTTGCCTAATATGTGGGCATGTGGTTAGAGTCCCTTATCCAAATGAATATGCGTGTATGTTTAGAGTCCCTTGCTTAAATGGATGTGTATGTGGTTAGAGTCCCTTTCTTAATGAGTGTATACATGGTTAAAGTCCTACATCTAAGTAATATATGGATGTGGTTGAATTCCCATACCTAATAAGAATTGTTTGAATCTAAGTATGGAAGGTCGAAGTTCTCCACTTTATGTCTCTTGATTGAGTGCTTTGAGAATGTTGTTAAGACTTGTTTACTTGTTTGGGATGTGATATACCTATATGTATGGATAAGGTCATAAATATGGTTGCATATGATATATTGACTTGTTGTTGATTGATGATGCTATTTTATCCTTATCCTTGAGTTACATGCTAGCACTCTAACCGTTAATCATCTCTGGACGCTATGTACCCACGCGACATAGGGGTCGGAGTATCATCTTTTCTTTCTAAACAGTGATTAGGTGATTGAATTGGTTCGTGCATTGACTTTGGAGTGGTGAGCTTTCTTACTTCGGAAGACATTCATTCTTGGTCTCCTATCTTTAGACTTAGTCTTACTTTGACTTGGTTTGACTATTGTCGGGGGCTTGGCCTGACATATATATTTCTAAACATCGATTTGTATAAAGGTATTGTGGATGACTGTGGACTTGGGTACATTGGTTAGTTTGATAAATCTAAAGAAGTGTTTAGACATGTTTAAGATATGACTTGTAGTATGTTTTCCGCTATCTTATTATATGGTCGGGATTCACCCAACCCTTGTGATTGATGTAATGATTAGGTTGGGTTATCGGGGAGACCTCTGGTTCATGTGGGCTTAAGGTGGTTATATTACATGGCCCGGTTTTGGGTCGTGTTAATTAGTGGATCTACATCAGACCTTTTCTATACCTTTAATTGGGTATATGGAAACCTCCCAAGGGGTTATGTGTTGGACTCTATATTAGCTCACATGGTTTATGTCTATCACTTGAACCTCTCATAGAGACAATTTTAACATGATTGTTACATGACCCCCAGTTTCTGTTGAAATGAGTTACTTTATGATTTTAAAACTATGCTTCACACTTGAATTGTACTTTTACTTTCGATTCATTGTACTATAATTCAGTTACTTATTTAGTTTTACGAATTTCACACACATCAATTATAGAGCATGTTCAGTATATTTATAACATTGCATATCTCTCATGCTCAATACATTCAAAATACTGATAGCATACCTTTTTGTACTATATTATTTTATAATATAGGTTTTGGTGCCCAGTCTCAGTCACACAATTAGATACACTTTAGTGCTAGATTCAATGATAACGAGGTAACCTTATTGCTTATGAACATATTCACATAAATAGGTACAACAAGGAAGAGAAAAAAACCTGTAGCTTTTAATGTCGTAACCCCGAGATAAAAAAACCACACAAATGAAGATAACAACAAAGGAATGACCCTTATAAATCGTGGAGTGGGACAAATTCTAAGACAAAGGCAGCAACGACCTCAAGGTTATAAGAATAATGAATTTACAAAAAATGATGATCGCTGCTATCATTGTGGAAAACTAGGTCATATAAAAAATTGTCCAAAATTAAGGAAAATATCATCAAAGAAGAATAAAAACTTTGGATCCTAGAATGATAAAGATGAGGCTGAAGTCAACGTAGAGACAACAAATATGTGTTTCACGACAATAGGTAAATCCAATGTGATAAGACCTTTTAACTGTCATAATTGCAATATCCTTTAATTAAATATTGATATGATTCATTGATGAATATAATAAAATTGCTCAAGAAAAGAAAAATTGGCAAGCTCAGTTAAAATAAAAGCTTGAAGAAGAAAGAAAAAACTGACAAATTCAACTTAAAGCAAGTCAAATTGAAATAGATATGCTTCGAGAAGAACTTGATGATGTGAAAATGCAATTAAACAACATTAGAAAATCACCAAGTCATAGTTTGGTCAAATTAAAATTTTTAACACTAAATCAACCTCTTCATCAAATTTTTTTAATTTTTCTCGAACCTCTTTCTCCTTTCATGGACCAGTCTGCTACACTTGCCGACAAAAGGGACACAAATAACATAACTAAAAGCAATTATATAAAAGAGTGTGGATATAGAGGCCCAAAGAAAGCACATCTAACCCTCAAGGACCCAAGACCACTTAGGTACCTAAACAAAATTAATTATCTTATTTTATAGGAACATGTCCACAAGAACTATATGAAAGAAATGTGGGTAATAGACAATGGATGTTCCAGACACATGACCAAAAAGAAGGAAATTTTTTGCTCATAAAAGAAATTTGAAGGTGGATCAGTTAGATTTGGCGATAATGCCAATGGAGAAGTCATAAGAATCGACTCTATGAAGCTCAGCTCCTTCTATGAGCTCATTGAAGTATATCTTGTGGATGGACTCAAAAACAATCTATTAAGCATCAGCCAGCTGTGTGATGCAGGATTTAATGTATCATTCAAAGCTGAAAATTGCTCCATCAAGCATGAAAAAAGGAAAATCACTCTTATTTGTGATCGTGTCGATAATATTTATGTTCTAAATAATCCTAATTTTTCTAATATAACATGTCTCACTACTTAAACATGTGATACCTAGTTGTGGCACAAAAAACTTGGGCATGTCAGCATGCATGCAATTGAAAAACTTTCTAGACTTGAATTGGTGAACGATCTGCCAAATATAAAGTTTGAAAAGGATCATATCAATGATGCTTGCCAACTTGGTAAACAAAAGAACATCTTTTAAAGTAAAAACATTGTCAGTACTATCAAACGCCTTCAAATAATCCATATAGATCTGTTTGGCCTCACCAAGACCACAAACATTGATGAAAAAGATATGTATTTGTTATAGTTGATGATTATTCTCGTTTTACCTGGGTAATGTTTCTTGCTAACAAGCATAAAACATTCACTAATTTTGAGATTTTTTTTTAGAAAAGTACAAAGAGAGGTAGGGTACTTCATCACTTATGTTCAACGATCATGGAGGAGAATTTAAAAACAAATCTCTTGAGGAGTATTATGATCAAAGAAGTTATTCTTTGAAATTCTCATCTCCTTGATCCCCTAAAAAATGACATGGTTGAACAAAAAAATAGATCTCTCCAAGAGACTACAAAAACCATGAACTTGGAACAAAACTTACCTTATCACTTCTGGGTAGAGGCAGTAAACATTGGATGTCATATTCTCAACAGGTATCTCAGTGGATCGATTGTTAAGAAGACACAGTACAAACTGTGGAAAGAAAAGAAGCCTAACATCAACTACTTTTCTTTTTTTGGATGCAAATGCTTCATCCACAACAATGGTAAGAATAACTTGGGAAAGTTGGATTCACGAAGCGACTAAGGTATTTTTCTTGGTTACTCTCCCACTACTCGTGCCTATAGAGAATATAATAAATGAACACTCTGTGTCAAAGAATCTATGCATTTAATATTTGATAAATCTAATACCATTTCTATAAACTTGAGCTTTGATGAGGAACAGGTAAATAACACTCACCACAAAGCTTCTCCTGAGATAGCACCTGGGCCAGTTGACTTTGAGTCAACTACAGCTCAACCAGAGTCAACTCCCACTGCCAAATTATCAAAAATTAATATTCCAAGAGAATAGAGACATAGTGCAAGTTTTCCAAATGAGTTTCTCATTTTAAATCAAAATGATCAGATGTAGATAAGAGCTTCCCTAAGAAAAAATCTTCTATAGCTCTTGTATCTTAGTTGAACCTAAAATGGTTGATGAGTCCCTATAAGATGAATCATGGTTATTATCCATGAAAGAAGAACTAGATTAATTTGAGCGAAATCAAGTCTGGAATCTTGTTGAACGATCAAAAAATTGCTCAATCGTTGGAACCAGATGGGTCTATCAAAGTAAAGTGAATGAAAAAGGTAAGGTCATCAGAAACAAGGCCATGTTAGTAGCTTAAGGCTACTCTCAGCAGGGTGGTATTGACTATGATGAAACTGTTACTCCCGTAGCAAGGCTAGAATCTATTCGCATTCTTTTAGCATTTGTTGTTTTTAAATGATTTAACTTATATCAAATGGATGTTAAAAAGACTTTTCTAAATGGATTATTTATGAAGAGGTCTTTATTAAACAACCTCTTGGTTTTAAAGATCCCTCATATCCAAATCACATTTTCAAACTCTCGAAAACGGTCTCAAACAAGATTCAAAAGCTTGGTATGAGGGAATACGTACTTTTCTGTTAAATAATAAATTTCAAAGAGGTGAGATAGATACTACTCTTTTTACTAAAAACTTGGACTCTAATTTGATTATCGTACAAATTTATGTGGATGATATTATTTTTGGTAGTCCTAACACCTCTTTGTTCGAGAATTTTGAGAATCTTATGCAAGGAGAATTTGAAATGAGTCTCTTGGGGGAACTTAAATTCTTCTTAGGACTACAAATCAAGCAAACCCCAAAAGGAACATTCATCAGCCTAACTAAATACACAAAGGAGCTCATTAAAAAATTGGGAATAGAAAAAGAAAAGCCTTCGAAACTCCTATGAGTCCCTCAATAAATCTTGACTCAAATACATCCTAGAAAGATATTGATGAAAAGACCTACAAAGAAATGATTGGGTCTCTACTCTACTTGACCGCGAGTCGACCAGACATTATGTTTAATGTTTGTAAATATTCAAGGTTTCAGTCAGCTCCCTAGGTTTCTTACCTGACTGCTATCAAATGGATCATTCGCTATCTCATCAGACTCAAGATATTGGACTATGTTACCCACACTCCTCCAATCTTAATTTAAGTGGTTATTCAGATGCTGATTTTGCAGGTGACAAAAATGATCGTAAAAGTACTAGTGGCCACCCTAAATTCTTGGGAATGCCCTAATTTCATGGCATAACAAAAAACAAAACCTCAGTTGACTTATCAACCACCGAAGCTGAATACATAGCCATTGGTAACTATGGTACTCAAAGATTATGGATAATGCACCAATTAATTGACTTTGATTTATTACTTGTATTTTTACTAATTATGTGTTAATACAAGTACCATTAGATTATCTAAATATACTATGCATCACTCTAGGGGTAAGTATATAGATATTAAATAATATTTTATTTGTGATCATGTTGAAAAAGGTGATGTGCTAAATTTTGTTGATTAAGAAAATCAGCTTGCTGATATTTTTACAAAACCCTTGCTAGAAAATCGTTTTTGTTTTATCTGAGAAAAACTAAGAATTACATGCTTTAATACAAAATATTTTTTGTTTAATCTTTTTGAATAATATATGATTTAATGAAAAATATTTTTTCTGTGTGTATTTTTACAAAATCTTTTCAAATAGTTTTTCACCTAAGCTACATGTCTTCCCTTAATTATTATTCCTATGTGTTGAGTCACGCCCCTATCTTTTCCCCAGTCACATCTCTTCTCGCTTTTTCACCTTTCTTATGACTGCATTCTTTCCCTCTTGACCCATCCTTTCAAATTTCGCCCTTTTGCCTCCTTTTCTTCCTTGTTAATAACCTCTTTCTCCCTTTGTCTTTCTTATGCCTCTCCCTATTCCTAAAACTAGATTTAACCTACCCTCCAAAAACTCCAACCGATTATTTCTATGACTACCAAGACCCTATTCTCATCGCTGGCTCCTCTGAGGAAGCCTCCTCTCACTCTCTTCACTCTGCTAACCCTAAAAAATGCACCTCTTCCAGTTCCAACTCTTTTTAAAAGAAACCTAAATCAAAATCTCTGGAATCTCTAGAATCTCTTACTCCAGATGACATGCCCAAGCTTTGGACTGCTTCACATCGAGAGAATTTAGTCACTTTTAAGAGCCTCTTAATTATGTCGGGGAGGGTTGTAAATCATCTGCAGTTGAAAGAATCTTAGTGCAACTTAAGCCCTCTATTTAAGGATCAAGATTTGTCTTTGATATTTCATATTTGTGGTTCAGAAGTTTAGGAGGATCCAGTTCGAATATTCTATGTTAATCTTCGTCTTTCATAAGACACCGACGAACTTGAGATCCTTATGTTAGGAATATGAATTATTCTGAACTATTTTTTATTTTAAGAGGTGTTTGACACTAAGTTCTATGGAATGGTCTCCTTTATGAGTGGTACTCGTCCTAAAAACTTTGAAGTCAGCTTTAAGGAGGCAAAAGAAGTTGTTGCAGAATCTAAGGCCAACCTGTCTAATTTTGGTCCCCCTTATTTATGTTTTAAGCATAGAATTATGTCCCACATCATTTTTACTACTTTAATTCCTTGTAAAGGATCCTTGAGTTATTTTACCGTTCAAGATGTGTTTATTTTGTACTATTTGGTTAAAAGATACAAAATTAGCTAGGCCTTGTGGTTTTGAGAATACATGTTGGAGAGTGTGGCTCACCCCCATGCCTTATCCACTTTTCCATATGGTTTGTTAATTACTTGCATTTTTCATTATTACTCTATCGATCTCTTAGTTTTTCCCGTTGATAAAGTATTTACCACCTTTGACTACAAAACTTTTGCTATTATGGGCTATATTTTGGTTGGGAGTGAGTGGTGCAGAAAGGATTCCGTTAAAAATAAGGTTTGATATCCCCAAAGTAAGTAAGTTTGTTGCAAACCCTACCTCTAAAGTGTTAAAGGAAATAGAAAAGATGAAGGAACGTCTGCACGACATTGAGGAAAGTTTGATGATCTCTTAAGAGTCTGTGTCTCAACTGGTATAACTTGGGAAGGACACAAGCGCAGATGTTGGGAAGGTGTATGTTGTTTTACATAGACTGAAGCAGGAAGAGTCAAAATTTTAACAAAGTGTTTAAGTAAGTCGACTCTATCAAGACTGAATCTAACTCCTTATATAATAAGATCGCTATCTTGGTGCATAACTCCTATTCAACCTTCTCTAAGAATGTGGAACGCTCTCACTAGCGGTTTTATTACAAAATGAATAATCCCTTACCTATTTCCTCAAAAAACACTAAGTTAGTTCTGGAATTTTTTTTTTCATTCAAATGGTTCTATCCTCCCTTTTTGGTTGGTCTGTATGAGGGGTACTTTGTTTCTCTCCCCTAACATTTTGACTGCACTTGGACACTGTTTGGTTTTCTTTTATTGCATCTATTTTTGCTACTTGCTTGTCTGTATTGTATGCTTGTCTATTTTTGTTGTGACTTTTGATTATGATAAATGGGGAGAAATTTCCCATCAGTCAATTAGAAGGACCAAAACAACTTTTCCCAGCAAAGGAAGCTACGCGTAAGAGGGAGCTTGTTGCATGTGCATAAGAGCTAGATACAAGCCAGGGGATCTTCCAAAAACAGGGAAGTTAACTAATGTTTATTTTTTCATTATCAAAAAGGGTGAGATTGTTAGCCTCCTATTACTTAATATTTTAATAATGACAAACTAACATAATAAATATACAGGACCAAATAAGAAAATTTTATGATGGAGAAGATCATGGACTAAACATGGAAAGAATCAATTAGGCTACTTTGGATGATATGGAAGATCTCATAAGTAAGGAACCAAAGACTCTTATACAAGGAAAAGATATATGCGAGTAATCAGAGGAAAAGATTAGTGCTATGCAATATTATATGAAAGACAGATATGAAAAAGATGATATTCCTTACATAAACATATCTGATATGGACATGTATGAATATGGTACACTAAGTTAGAAAAGGAAAAAATATAACACACATGCAGACATATTTGATATGGACATGCTAAAGGATATGTATATTTAATAAAGGAATCCATACAAATCCTTGATTGAATGAAAATCCCTTGTTTTTTCCCTTTTATAGCAAGAAAGCAATCGAAGAAGAAGACTAAATAATGTCATGATGACAAAAAAAACAATACACAACTGTATAGGAAACTACCTATCTCAATTTTTAGTCTTCATAAAGTTTGTAATTCTGTCAGTAGAGATAAAAATTGAGGCAGTCCATTGGTCATACCAGTCGAGGCTGTGTCATAAGATCTGATCACTTTAGATTGAGATTTAGAACTTGTTCAACTTAACTATAACTCTCTCTTTGTGTTAAGCTATAGAGGAAACCCTTGAAACCTAAAGGGACTGGAGTAGGCACCACACTGGTGATCCAAACTAATATGAATCTCTGAGTTCTTTATTATCTTTCATTTATGTTCTTAATTTAATTCTATTTCAATAAGTATACTAACTTGTAGGGGAGTTGACTGACAGAGCTAATCAGTTGACTCAAGAAAATATTTCCAATTAACTCTCTTTTGAATTTTAATTGGTATCAGTGTAGGTCTCATCATTAAGTATTACTTAACCAAACACGAGTCAAGATCAAATGGCCAACTACCAAATTCCAAGAGCACTTCTTCATGACGGGCACTTGTTAACAAGACCACCATACTTCAATGGACAACACTACTTGCATTCGAAGAATAGATTCAAATTCTTTGTACAATCAAATGACTTTCAAGCTTGGGTGGTTATAAAAATAGACCAAAACCTACTCCAGGGTTCAAGGACAATGACAAATAGAAGGAAAAGAAATTGAGCAGCCTGGACTTGGATGATTTAAAAAACTTCAAAACCACCAAAGAACAACAAGATGTAATCAAAACTAATGCTAGAGCCATAAGATTACTTTACTATGCAGTTAGTAGAGTAGAGTATGACAAGATATCAACCTACGAAATGGTCAAAGAAATATGGGACAAACTGGAAGTAACCTACGAAGGTACTATCAGGGTGAAGGAAGTAAGGATCAGTGATTTGGTCAATGAATATGAGCTTTCAAAATGGAAGAAAATAAAGGCGTAGAAGTAATGTTTACACGCTTCAACAAAATTATTTGTGAATTAAAATTTCTAGGGATAATCTACTTAAATAGACTTCAGATCAAGAAGTTTGTAATGAGTCTCCTAAAAGAATAGAAAACTAAAGCCGCCATTTTGGAAGATGGGGATCTCCAAAACATGACCTATGATGAAATACGAGGTAACCTTATTTCTTATGAACAAAATCACATAAACAGGTACAATAAAGAAGATAAGAAAAAGCCTATAATTTTTAATGTCATAACCTTAATAGAAAAAGAGCACATAGACAAAGTTAACAACAAAGAAATGGCCTTTATAAATCATAGAGTGAGATAAATTCTAAGACAAAAACAGTAGAGGCCTCAAGGTTACAAGAATAATGAATTTATAGGAAATGATAATTGCTACGCTCATTGTGACAAACCAGGTTATATCAATCAAAACTACCCAGAATTAAGGAGAAGATAATCAAAGAAGAATAAAAACTTTAGAGCTTGGAGTAATAAAGATGAGACTAAAGATGATGCAGAGACAATAAATACGTGCTTCATGGCAATGAGCGAATCCAGTGAGGTAAGACCTTTTAATTGTCATAATTTCAATCTCCTGCAATCAAATCTTGATATGATTACTGATGCACTTCAAAAGTTATTGATGAATACAATAAAATTGCTCAAGAAAATAAAAATTGGCAAGCTCAGTTAAAATAAAAGCTTGAAAAAGAAAAGAGCTGGCAAATTCAACTTAAGAAAGTCAAATTGAAATAGATTTTCTTCAAGAATAACTTGATGATGTGAAAATATAATTAAGAAGCATTAGAAAATCAACAAGCCACAACTCGGTTAAATCAATTTTTTTAATGCTAAATCAACCTCTTCATCAGTCTCTTTCAGCTCTATTAGAACATCATACTCTTTTCATGGATCGGTCTGCTACACCTATGGAATAAAGGGGAAAAAATCACATAAATACAGACAATGATCTAATGGAGAGTGGATTTAGAGGCCTAAAGGAAGCATATCTAACCTTAAAGGACCCAAGACCACTAGGTGTCTAAGCAAAATTAATTCTCTTATGTTTCAGAAACATGCCTGGAAGAACTAAAGGAAAGGAATGTGGGTAATAGACAATGGATATTCCAAACACATGACCGAGAAGAAATAAAATTTTTGCTTGTTAAAGAAATTTAAAGGAGGATCAGTTAAATTTGGCAATAATGCCAAAAGAGAAGTCATAGTAGTCGGCTCTATGAAGCTCAACTCCTCTTGTGAGATCATTGATGTATATCTCATGTATGGACTTAAACACAATCTATGGAGCATTAGTCAGCTATGTGATGCAGGATTTAGTGTATCCTTTAAAGCTGAAAATTGCTCCACCAAGCATAAAAAATGGAAAATCACGCTTATTGGTGATCTTGTTGATAATATTTATGTTCTAAATAATCCTAATTTTGCTACTTTGACATGTCTTACTACTCAAACCAATGACACCTAGTTGTGGAACAGAAAACTTAGGAATGCCAGCATGCATTCCATTGAAATTTTTTTTAGACTTGAATTGGTGAACAGTGTGCCAAAGATGAAGTTTGAAAATGATCATATCTATGATGCTTTCCAACTTGGTAAACAGACTCGAGCATCTTTTAAAGTTAAAAACCTTGTCAAGACTACTAAACCACTTTAAATAATCCATATGGATTTGCTTGGCCCCACCAAGACCGCAAGCATTGGTGGAAAAAGATATGTATTTGTTATAGTTTATGATTATTCTCGCTTTAACTGGGTAATATTTCTTGCTCACAAGCATAAAGCATTCACTAATTTTGAAATCTTTGGTAGAAAAGTACAAAGAGAGGAAGGGTACTTTATCACTTATATTTACATCGATCATGGAGAATTCAAAATAAAGCTTTTCAGGAGTATTATGCTCAAAATAGTTATTCTCAGAACTTCTCATTTCTATGATCTCCTCAACAAAATGGCATGGTCGAACAAAAAATAGATCCCTTCAAGAGACCGTGAGAACCATGCTAGAACAAAACTTAGCTGATCACTTCTGGATAGAAGCAGTAAACACGACATGTCAACTTCTCAATAGGTATCTTATTAGACCGATTCTTAAGAAGATACCTTATAACTATGGAGAGGAAAAAACCCTAACATCAGCTACTTTTTGTAATGACCCTTTAGGCGATTTTCCATATTTCTGCTTACTTTTACTATTAGAGCTTTTCCATAGCTACCCGAAGTCATTTATGACTTGCTGAGACTAACAGTTTGATTACTGGTAGTTCGTTTGGTGTTTATAGCCAATTCTTTATTTAGAAGTTTTCGCTGGTTCCAAATGGCTACCTGGAAAAAACTTCAGCAAAATAACCTCAAATAAAAATTCTGACTGTGCCAGAAGCTTCGAAATATTGATTTTAGGCTATATAAACCTTTGGTTCGGGTCTCGTGTCACCCAAACTCATTTGACCTATTTGTCAAAAAGTTAAAAATTAGAAATTTTAGTGTGGGACCCATATTTGGTCGAAACAACATAGAAAATTAAACTTCGTCATTGTGTCCGAAATGTCAAATTTAGGGTGGTTACATAGTTTATTTTTGTTAGTTGAATTTTGAATGGATCTCAAGGCCTTAGTAGAAACTTAGAGAATTTCTAAGTTTCAGCTGATAGCTGGTGCCTATGCGATCTTACCTCTTGAATAACGATGGCATATCAGTGTGTAGAGAAGATAGTACAATTGCACTAAAGGTTGTTGTGATTGCAACACCTGCTCCTGATGCCAAGTTGTGCGATTGTAAATTTAAATGTGTGATTGCAATATCTGATTACCTGGTGGGGGTATAAATAGACCCCTTATATACATGAATTAGCGTATTTTCATCCATACCTTGAGATAAAAAAACCCTAAAGAGAGGGATATCTCAAAAATAGGACTTATGGGTGACTTGTGTGCTTGATTAACATCGATTTTTGCAATTATGTTCTGAATTGTGGTAAGATTTCAACCTTTTCTTGGTGGATTTTAGTAATTTCTTGTCCAAAACCCCAAATAGCTTGAGGGCTTTATTTTAGACCTAATTAAGCATATTTTTTTATCCATTATTGAGGATTATTATTTCTTGATCATGTATGAACATTGGGTTGGCCTCAAAAATGTAATTTTCGTAAGTAGAACCCATATGGAGTTTTTGGTATAATTTTTTGGACCCAGATCACAATGGTGCAATGCGGGTATCATTATTCTCGTATTGATGTGTATAATGTGATTTTGATAGCTTAGCATCTTGAGGAGGCTTCTCGAAAGAGAAAAACAAAGGTTTAGTAATTTATTAGGATTTTTTTGGAATCAAGGTAGGCTAGATTTATTCCTTATTGGATTGAGCTATGTCATGGTGTATTTATGATATCTTATTAGATTGGGATGGGTTTTAGGTGTTGGATTGAGGAAATGAAAGAATTGGGATTAGCTGGATCATTTAAGTCATTTGAGACCGTAGAGTTAGAATGCTTAGTTTGTAGCCTTAAACCTTAGTGAATTACACTAAATGGCTTATGTTTAGCATGAGAATGCTTTAGGTTACTCAAGTTAGATAGAATGACTTTGTCACTCATGCCTAGGGTGAGATTGGCCTTATTTGTATATACTATTGAAGTTTGCCTTAGTTCTATTTGACTTAGTTATAGTGCTTGAGTAGAATCTCTACCTTAGGGCTAAATATGGCTTGCAATAATCTAAGAGTTGATTTAGATACCTTATCCTAGTACAAGGTAGAGTTTGACTTAGAATATACTTCGGGGATTTAGAAGTGGGCTCTTTAACCCATTTTAAGTCAAGATTTGATATAGTTCCCTTAAAACCCTCATACGTTGCTAAATGCTTAGAGAATACCCTTTTTAGGAAATATTGAGGAACCTTGGTATTTGTCGGTTATGATGAATGCCGTTAGAAGTAATGCCTAAATGATTGCGCCATATGATTGAGTTTTTGGCTAAGCTCATGATGAGCCATTGATTATGCTATTGTTTTGGCTATTGATTGGGCTTCCCAATATACTATTGAATGAGCCCTTGAATAGGATATTTCCTAAGCCATAAATTATATTGTTGATTATGCTATGAATAAGCTATGGATTATACCATGGATTAGCTATTTCTCAAGTTATTAATAAACTATCTTTTTGCTAGTGATAGGCCATTGAATATACTATTAATGGTTCATTTCTCATGTATATTGCTTATGATTATTATCATACTAAGAAATCAGGCTAAAAATCATGCTTGAGGATATTCCTTATGCCAATATTAGCAATGGTGCCATGAATAATGTTAGAAGTCATGCTTATTGATTATATGAGAAGTTATATTATTAATTATGCAGGAAATTAGGATACTTCATTATATGATTGCTTATATTATTGATTTTACCATCGATTATGATTATATATATATATATATAAATTGATACCCAATAAAGCTAGAGGATATTATGTTATAATGGTACCCAACAAGATCGGAAGATATGGTAATGATGATATTGATACCCGATAAAGTCGGAGGATATTATGATGTTATGATGGTACCTGGTAAGGCCGGAGGATATTGTGATAATATATTGATACCCGGTATAGTCGGAGAATATTATAATGATATGATGATACCCATCAAGGATGGAGGATATTATGATGATAAATTGGTACCCAACAAGGCCGGAGGATATTTTGATAATGATATTGATACTCAACAAGGCCGAAGGATAGTTATAATGATATACTCAACAAGGCCAGATGATTATATTGATGTGCCTATGTGTACATCTACAGATTCGAGTCTGGCTATCCTTGTGTATTGCAATTATATGCTTCTATATACCTATATGAATTTGGGTATGTTATTGATAATAGGGATGCCAATTATAGCCCACTAGTGATAAATACATATAAAGTGGTATAGTTAATGATTGATGTTAAATGAGGATTAGTGGTGGATATTGTTTAAGTAGATAAAAACGACTAGTTGATAATTAGGAATTTGTTATATAATGATGTTTATCAAATAAATGATGTTAGTTGATAAATGATGGCTAGTTAATGAATGTTGTTTATCTAATGAATACGAGGTGAATAGTTGCCTAAGTGATGACTAGAGTTTATATGATGGCTAGTAATCTAATGAATTAGCTAATGAGATTAGTTATTAAGTGGTGACTAACGAGTAATGGTGATAAAGTGGTTAATGATGGTAATATTATGAAATATGTGTACTTGTCTAAAGTTGGTAAATTATGAAATATCGGTAATGACCAATTGATGATAATGTGGAATGATGGTTAAATGATGATGAAAGTTGATTATAATATTGGTTAATTTCTTTATTCTTCTCTTAGGTGTACTCTTCAGTTGTATGGGAGGCTGCGATGAGTCCTTTACTTTTCTGCACCAATTGGCATATGGGAGCTAACTTCGTAGTTATGTTTGCTTGTGTTGATGCTTATTGATGCGTTATTATTATTATTATTCCAAATTATGCATTTATTATGCACGACGATATTGGACAATGTTGAGGCCTTATGTTATACTATTATTTTGGCTTAATTATTTATTATGTATTGTGGTATTTTTGGTGATTCAGGTTCGTTTCTATACCTTGACTTAGTTTATGTTATCTCGCATTTTATTATTCTTATATCATAATTTAGCTTAGTCGACCAATGATGCTTACTGAGTACCCATTATTTTGGTACTCACACTACACTTCTATACCTTTTTGGTTCATATTCGAGTACTAGTTTCTTCTGTTGACTCTATTTTGTACGATGTTGATATTCTGGAGATAGAGTGAGCTCTTGGAGTATGAGTCACCTATTTCATTCTATCTTATTATTATTATTCAATCTTTTGTATTAGATGTATTATCTATTTTTAGGCTTTGGGTTGTATTATTGACATTAGCTGCTCTCGTACTAACTCTACCAGGTCGTGGGATTGGTATTCGTATTTGATTATTATCTATTTAGAATAATTTTTTTATAACTTATGTTCATTGAATTTGGCCTATGTGGGCATTCCCTACTGAATTAATCCATTGCGTTAACTCCGGGTTATGGTATTGGCTTACCTACTAGTGGGATTTAGTAGGTGCCATCATGACTCATAAATCGATTTGTGACAAATTTATATTAGAGCCTAGGTTTCACCGGTATTGTTTGTACAAGAGCAAGTGTCTAGTAGAGTCCTGCAGATCAGAATCATGACGACCATTTCCTATCTTTGGGAGGCTATGGGAAATTCTTAAGAGTTCTTCACTTCTTTCACTCATATCGTGCTAAGAGTCTGAGTTGGTTTGTAGAGTATTTCTTTGACTTTACTATTTCCCATATGGCTAGGACACGTGCTACTACTATACAAGACGAGGGTCCCAAGATGGAGCCAAGGGATTCTTCTCTTATTTGTGGATGACCTAGAGTTATGTCCCCAGCTAATGGCTAGGAAAGGCCGCCTTCCCCAGACCCTATTCCGACACTTGAGCCAGATATTCTTTCGCCATAGCTAGTGGTGGTCCAAGAAACTACCCAGACTTCACCAGGGCTTATTCCTTCTTCATTGCTCAGAGATATATTGATTCAGCTTTTGGGGATAGTTGGTGGTGTGCCACCTGATGGTGCACAGTCTACTGATCAGAGTGGTACTGAGTTAGGGGCACAACCTGTAGCTACGGCTCCCATAGTTGAGGTTCCTCCAACATCGGTAATTGCTCAGCCTCTAGTAGCTCAGCCAGTGGTTGCCTAGCCTGCTATATATTCTGAGAAGAAAAAGATGTTGGGTAGATTCTTGAGATTGGCTCTACCTAGATTTTTTGGTTCACCTGGAGAGAATGCGTATGAGTTTCAAATTTTTTGTGAGGACATGCTTCATGGTTTAGATGGTATGCCACCTTGTAGAATTTGCCTTTAAGCTTGGGCGACACCTTTTAATCACACAACACCCCTGAGGCAAGCTTTCAATTCGTCCATCCCGCCCTAATACGATTGGAGACATCCTCGTCAATCTCACCATTCCCCTAAATCATGGACTCGAGATACTTGAAACTATCCCTCTTACACACAACCTGGGAATCCAACCTTACTACCACCTCGTTCTCTTACCTCAAGTCATTAAACTTGCATTACAAATATTCTGTCTTACTCCTACTCAACTTGAACCATTTAAACTCAAGGGTCTTCAGTCAAAACTACATCATCTGTAAAAAGCATACACCAAGGAACCTCTCCCTGAATACTCTGCGTAAACACATCCATCACTAAAGCAAAAAAAAAATGGGCTAAGAGTAGATCCCTGATGCAACCCTGTCAAGATAGGAAAATGCTCTAAATCTCCTCCCACCATCCTTACCTAGGTCTTAGCTCTATCATACATATCCTTGATTGCTCTGATATACACCACTGGAACCCCACTCACCTCCAAGCATCTCCAAAGAACCTCCCTAGGCACTTTGTTGTACGCCTTCTCCAAGTCGATAAACACCATGTGCAGATCCTTATTCCTTCCCTATAATATTCCACCAGCCTCTACACCAGGTGAATTACCTCTGCCGTCGAGCGCTCGGGCATAAATCCAAACTGCTTCTCCGAAATAGACACTGTACTCCTCAACCTCAACTCGACCACTCTCTCCCAAATCTTCATAGTGTGACTCAATAACTTAATACCCCTATAGTTGTTGCAACTCTGAATATCACCCTTATTCTTATATAAATGGATCATAGTACTCCATCTCCAAGCCTCGGGCATTTTTGCTGTCTTGAAAATGCTGTTAAACAATTCAGTCAACCACCTTAAACTAGATTTGCCAGAAAACTTCCAAAAATCCACAAGAATCACATCAGGCCCCGTCGCCCTACCCCTTCGCATCCTACGAACAACCTCTCTGACCTCCTCCACCTTAAAATATATTCAATAACTAAAATCACGACACTCTTCCGAGTGCTCCAGCTCCCCTAACACAATAACTCTATCCCCATCATCATTTAAAAGCCTATGAAAATACGACTGCCATATTTTATTAGTGTGACCGTCCTCCACAAACACTCTACCATCCTCTCCCTTAAAGAACTTCACCTGGTCTAGGTCATGAACCATCCTCTCCTTAGCCTTAGCAAGCCTAAACAACCTCGTTTCCCCTCTTTTCTCCCCTAACCCCGCATACAAGCTCTCAAATACTGCCGTCTTAGCAACCATAATTGCTAACTTAGCCTCCTTCCTAGCTAACTTGTACTCCTTCCTATTGACCTATTTGTCCTCTTAATACTTACTCTCAACCAACTTAGCATACGCCTTCTTCTTAGTCCCCACTTTCTTCTTAACTTCTTCATTCCACTACCAATCCCCCCGACGATGACCGTCCTGGTCCCTAGAAATACCCAACACCTCACTAGCAGTATCCTTGATGCACCTGGCCACCCTATCCTACATACCATCCACACCCCCTACACTTTCACACCTCCATTCCCACCACCTTCTTCCCTAACTCCAGTGCATTCACCGGCGTCAAGCCACCTTACTTAATTCTAGGTCAACCCTTCTTACCCCTTCTTTTTTTATCCTTGTTTGTACCCAAGTCCATAACCAAGAGCCTATGCTGGGTCGAAATATTCTCACTCGAAATAACCCTATAGTCCTTACATAACACACTATCCCCTTTCCTAAGCAGCAAAAAGTTAATTTGGGTCTTGGCTATCACGCTTTGGAAGTTGATCAGGTGATCGTCCTTTTTCACTTGAATTCACCACCACCAGCCCAAAGGACCTCACAAAATCTAATAGAGCATCTCTCTCTTCATTTTTCTCCTCAAAGCCAAAACCACCATGCACATCGCCAAAGCCTCCCGGTAACGCCCCGATGTGTCCATTGAAATCTCTTGGCACACCTCTCACTACCTCATCCAAATCCTCCCAAAACCATATTTTTTCCTCCCCATCCAAGACCACCTATGGCATATAAACACTACACACGTTCAGGGTTAACCCCCCAATGACTAACTTAATAGTCATAAACCTATCGCTAATCCTCTTAACCTCCACTACCTTTCCTCTAAGCTCTTCATCTACTAAGATGCCTACTCCATTCCTACGCCTCTTATTTCTAGAGTACCAAAACTTGTAACCATCCACATCCCTATCCTTAGATCCTACCCACTTGGTCTCCTAGAAACACGCAATATTGATTCTCCTCTTTCTAAGAATATTCAGAAGCTTTATGGACTTACCCTGGAGAGTCCCTATATTCCAAGACCCAACCCTCAGCCTATCAACTCTAGCATCACATCTTCTTCTACCTCCCCTAACGTCAGACCTTGCCCCCACTCCCACATCCACTCTTCCCTCTTCCCCAACCCCTAAAATAGCCTCCCGCCCCAACCCCCTTGAATATGACCCTATCCTACCATCAACAACCATAACCACTATATCAAGAAAATATAAACAACGATAGTAATAAAGCAACAACAAGAAATACAAGGCACATGCAAAGTAAATGGAATAATCAAGATACAAAAAATAATAATAAGAGAACATAAAATATATCAAGGTGTTTTGATTAGGGGTGTTCACGGTTCGGGTAAAATTGATCCAAATCAAGTCGAACTGATTAAATAAATCATTTTAGTTGGTTTGATTTTACATTTTTAAAAGTTGACAACATTTTGTTTGAAAAATCGAAGAAATAAAGTAAGCGAACCAATATATATAAAATATTGTTTTTTATTAAAAATTATAAGTATCAAATCATATATATGTAATAGGTTCATCAAAATTTATTGAATAAATAAGAAACTACAGACAAATGGAAAATTAGAAGGGCCATATTAGGTGCAAGCCTAAAACCTAAGAAACATAATAATTAAATAAAAACATTAGGTCATTGCTGAGGTATCCAAATTCCACTTCCACTTCCACCAAAAAGAAAAAGAATAGCACAATAGCTATCTAGATTCACCAGAAACTATAGGTGCGATGGTGTTTTATCATGACTCAAACCAGGGCCTGGCCGTGATTGGTATCTCAAGTCCTCACTGAGGATCGGAGACCACCCCCTTTGCCTAGTAAACTAGGATATAACACTAGCAGCTGAATCCCGAACATATAACAAGCCGAGATGCTTAAAAACTTAAAAGATATTTAAGGTTAGTCAATAATCGACGACCGATAACAAATAACCAATACCTAAGTCCATAGTAATATCCACAAATCCTCTACTAAACTATAAACAATCAAAGTCGGGACATGCCCCTGACCCAGACATTGACAATGAAAATATTAATATGAGCTTTTTCATTCTAGTTTATGGAAGGAGAATGATGTAATGATCAAGTATTTCAAATATGAAAGTTCACCACTTCACCACAAATGACTGACGAACCAAGACGATCTACCTAATACTATGAAGAAAAAGTAGAAGTATCTCCTATGCATGCATCATGTGGGGAAACAACATCCGGAGATGGTTAGTGGGTTGAGCACTAGTATGTAACTCTGGGATAAGGATAAAGTAATGACAATTCAAAATTTTGCTCAACTCAATGTACATGTTGACATATATGTGTACATACATATATACTTATTTAAAATGTTGGTATAGAGAACAATGCTTAACATGCAATTCAAAACTTTAGCCAGAATTATGTAGCTTAACCACTATATATCAGTACCCACGAGGTATATGGGCCCTATTTCTCATCTGTTGGTTGGGCCCCAGTGTATGTAGCCGCACGAACTGGAGAATAATTATATATATATACAAGGGGGACTCAAACCTCCAAACCATATACTAAGGTGACTTAAGCACCCAATAATATAGTGTAATATAAGTGACTCAAACCTCCCAATCATATAATAAGGTGGACTAGAACCACCCAATCATAAGTAAGGGTACTCAACCACAGGCTGTTTAGTCCCTTGTGCCGAAAAATATGGTTTTCAGTATTAGTCCATCGAGACCGCTACTTTTAAGGCCCAACTAGACAACCCTCTTTTAAGCCCATTAAAATATTTATCACACATTCTCGTTCATTGACCCCTAATACACATTTAGGCATACACTGTTGGTATCGTCATACCAACTACACTTGTAAGGTAACATCAATATGCCGTCCTAATTCCATTAACTTGGGAAAATAACTTCCTTTGTTTATTAATACAAGATTGGGATAACCGACTTCTTTTGTTTATTAAATCAAACCATAATGTTTCAATAGCCTCTTTATATAAGTAATTATTCCAAAAATAGTTCAATGCAATTTTTACTCGTACTCAAACCGCTTTCACAAAGTTGGGTCGGGGTTGTTACCAATTCAATTGTCAATATTCACAAAACTTGGGGGAAATCATAATCCCTTAGTCTATTCACCATACCCATGCATCAAATTAATTTTAAAACCACCATTTAAGATATAAAAAATGCAATGTAAACATGAAACATCACATAAACAACAATCATTCAAAACTCCAAACCTATGTTCAAAAACAAATGTAAAAACCACACGGAGAACTATTTAAAACACATTCTTTGATAAAGTAAAAGTTGGGAAAGAGTAACATGCCCAAAACACTATGATTTATAAAGAAAAATCAACCCTTAAGCCCTTAGATAATGAACTTCTTAGAAACCTTAAGTATCTGGATCGAGAGATTTTAGAGAGTTTGAGAGAGTTATTTGAGTGCTATAGTATTAAAAATAATATCCCAATGGTGTTTTCTGGTCATGAGTATTAAGTGGGTAAAGAGGAAAATGTACAAAGTTCCTTTAATTAAAAGCTAAAAAATTATCGCCAGTGATTACGGGACAATATACGACTCGTAAGGACTCCCTATAGCTCGTCACCATGAGTCATAGTCTGGACAGTAGATGAGGGACCCTATTTATAGTAACACTACGACTCACACCCTACGATTCGTTATAAGACCCTATGTAGAGTCCAGGGTGTAGTCAAGACAGAAATACTTGGGCGTTATACAAGTTTGACTATGGATGGGGCCATATGAAAAACCCTGGGTTTGGACCCTTAGAAAATTTCCTAGATTTCTGGTTTCTAGACATTATATAATTTGTAGCTACCTGTCGTATGATGGGGTACAGTTGGTATGCTCTTGGTCGTATGCTAACTAGTGTTGGTTGGTGGGTTGAATTAGTTTCTAGAATGGGTACGACTTGGTGGGTACGAGTCGTATGGTTGGTGATGGGTCATATGGTTTGGGTTTTTCCTTCACTTAATCTGAGACTTAGTAACTTAACTTGTATTTGAGTACGAGTGGCTCACCTGAGCTATAAAATAGGGTATGAGTCATACCATTGACTCATATGATAGACAATGTTCAAACTTTCTTTTGTTCTATCCTACCAGGGATATGGTTTGAGGGTAATGGTTGTATGAATGGGTACAACTTGGTTTGGGTAAGTCATATGGTGGACAGTTTTGAGTCCTAGGGTAAGGCCTAGGGTACGAGTACTGGGTATCTCTCGTATTGGAGGTTAGACTGGTTTGGGGGAGTCATAACATCTAACAAGAATTTTAAGGAGTTTAAGTTGGGGGTAAACTGGACATTTCCCCACTTAACCACTTAAGGCCCCATGACTTATATCACTATTTGGACATTATTTACCCTATTATTCTAATATAAAACACTTGGAAACTTTCTCTAATTCACTCTAAGGCTCTTGAGTAAAGGAAAGCTAGGGTTTCATCAATAGGATCTTATAGGGGTGATTTCTCTCCATCATATTCATAATCTAAGTCATGTATTCCTCCCTCATTGTTAGTTCTAACTAAAGGCATGTTTTATACAATGTTTTTATGGCATGATTGTCATATGGTTTTAGGTTTCAAGCATATGTTGAGATTTTCATATTAAACGCTTGATTATAGTTTTCCCATGTTTTAATTATGTTTTACATGCTTTAATAGTGGTTTGGACAATTGATTTCATGTGAATGATTAATTGGTAATTGGATTTGGTTTTGGAAATACTATGCCCCCAACATGTTTGATAAAATACCTATGATAATGCTTTTACTATATTATTGGACTTTTAATGGAACTATTGCATGGTATGGTTTGGTAATGGAACCCTAAATGGTATAAATGGTTTAAATAGCTTGGAATAGTTAAATGGTAAGGTTTGGTGGTCATGGTTATCATCAGTTAAACTTCTTTCTAGAGTACAAGGGAATCCCCCTAGTAAACATGTAAGTGAACAACTTGTGGGGTACATGGGACTCCCCCGAGCAAACTTAATAATGTAACACTTGTGGGGTACATGGGATTCCCCCAAGTTAACTTGATAATGTAATCTATGGGTGCATGGGAATTCCTTTACATAAAAAGATTGGCTATGGACATTGCTTGCAAGCTATAGTCGATATGACAATACCAATACTCATAACCTTGGTTAATATTAATGGAATAAAGGTTTGGTTTAAAGGTAATGGTTTTAATTGAACAATAATGGTGGGCTGTAATAGCTAACCATGAAGGTGCCAGTCCAATGGATGGATATTAGAAACTCATATTTGCCGACATGAGGGTTGGTTATGGCGACCATATATGATATAATGAGGTACATAGGAATTATTTAAGTACATTGTACATATGTATCATAGAGAGCGAAGGGTACTTGGGAATCCCCTACTCTTATGGTATCTTTAGTTCATACAACTATATGCATCAGGGCCCGTTCAGGGGGTTACATTGGACCCATATAGACCGTGGGTGGTTCTAGGATGGTTATGCTACACATACTATGGTTAATGGTTTTAAATGCATGCTAAACTCGATTCTCTTTCCTATCATGGTTATATATATATCTATGATTTTTATGCATAATCATGGTTTACTTGATTTTACTGTATGGCATTATTTTATCCTTATCCTGAGTTCATGTTATCGTTTACCCGCTAACCCATCTTTGGGCGGCTTTATCCCCACGTGATGTAGGAACTGATCATTCTACTCCTCCTTCTTAGTGATTAGATTTTGGATCATCTATTGGATTAAAGTGGTGATCTTCCATACTTCGAAAGGCTCCATTTCATATCATGGATGTCTTTACATACTTTGGTCATTTTATGGATATTGGTTTTGGCTATAGTTGGGGGAATGTCCCAACCAATTTTTTTTTGGTTAGAGGCTTTGTGTGACTACTATGGGTTAGAATGGGCGGTGTCGGTATGGTGTAAGCCTTAGTATTGACATTAGTATTAGGACTGATATCATTGGGATGAATTTATGATTATTCTATCCTTTTATGTTATGTTATGGACAGGAACTTGGATTTTTTATTGGTTTGGTTATGGTTGTTGGTTGGTAATGGATGGTTGGACTTGTTTGGATTGGTAACAGTTATACATCTATCCCAAAGTCTGGAATCAGAATAAATGCTATATTGTTATACATTTGGAATTCATCCTACTTAGGGTATGCATATTTGGAGGCTATATTGGGTAGCAGGGGTAGTCTCCAGTTCTGGTTGGACTTGGGATGCCCATTACGATAAGGCCCTAGTTTGTGTCATGTCAAGTTGGTATCAGAGCACTTAGGTTCTTGGTCAATTGGACATCCGGAAAGACGTGTTGAGTAGAGTCTCTTTTAAGGTTATGTAGTGCGCCACACTCATAAGAGAGAGGTTACAAGGCATTTAGGAAATATTTCCCTTTCTTGGTATCCTATTTTCAAGCTTAGAGTCTAACTCTTGGAATCTTCTTTAATCCTGGTTTTTTTGCTTTTCAGATCATACCTTGATGATCTGAGACGTAGGTAACTCTTCTGTCCTAAATGGGGATAATATTGTTGGGGCAAAATCTACTCAGGGGATACATACTCAGTTTAGGGTTTTAGTCCCTGATATTTTTGGAGCTCCACTGGTTTCTACTAGTTCTCCTCTGGGTGAGGTGACTAATGTAGAAATTTTGCCAATCGATTTATGTTATTACTCAACTAGTTGTTTCTCAGGCTGAGCAGGGTGCATTTGGTGTTTCATTTACTGAGGCCACAAGGGTTGGCTAGTTTAAGAAGATGAATCCTCCTACTTTTACTGGTGTGAAAGTGGAGGTGGATCCTCGGGGTTTTTTTGGATGAAATGGAGAAAATATTTAGGGTGATACAGGCCATAAATGTGGAAGGGGTGAATTTTTCTGCTTACCAGCTTAAGGATGTGGTGCACCAATGGTGTGAGGAGTGGGATAGAGTAAGGGGTGATGTTGAGGAGTTGACTTTGTGGGAGATGTTTTCTAATGCTTTTTTAGATCGCCTCTTTCCTTAGAGTTAAGGGAAGCAAAGATGGAGGAATTTGTTAATCTGAGGCAAGGGAAAATATCTTTCAATGAATATGCCTTTAAATTTCATCAGCTGTCAAGGTAAGCTCCAAAATTGGTGTCTGATATAAGGGCAAGGATGACAAAAGTTCATTTCTGGACTGTTTTGGGATTTGATTCTTGAAAGTAAGACTAAATTGCTGATTAAGGATATGGATATTTCTAGGTTAGTGGTTCATATGCAACAGGTGGAGGAGGAAAAAAGAAAATAGGATGAGTTTGAGAAAAGGTAGGGTAAGAAGTTTAGATCTTTGAAAAAGGTGATGCTCAACAATAAGGTGGTTGGGATGACGGTAAGTAGCCAAAGAAGAAGTAGAAGAGTTCTGGTTCCTTCTCTACAGCTAGTGCTCTTTACTCAAAGTAGTTGGGTGATAGGCATTAGCATAGTGGTGATAATTTTTGGGCATAGGGTGGACAATCTTAGGTAAGTAGGGCTCAGTCGGCCCCATCATGCCCTCTTTGCTGGTTCGATGGTAGGTTGCATAGTGGTTTCTGTGATGAGGGGATGGACAAGTGTTTTAAATGTGGTTAGACAGGCCATATGCTAAAAAATTGTCTGGTCGTTAAGGGTGCTTCGAAAGCAAATAAGGCTCCGGTTGCTTTATCTTCTGCTCCTGCACCAAAGAGTACTGCTTCTGCATCAGTTTTTGCTTCTGGTACCGGCTCAAGTTGGAATATGTTATATGCTCTTGCTACTGGGCAAAGATTTGAGGCATCACCTGATATCGTACTGGTACGTTACAACTCTTTTCTTGTGACGTGTAATGTTTGCTTGACCCGGGGTCCACTCTCTCTTATATGACCCTATTTGTGCATATGTATTTTGTTTTTTATCCTGAGGTTATTTTGGATCCTTTTCCTATTTCTACCCCGGTGGGTGACTCAGTGGTTGGTAAAAGAGTCTATAGGGGGTGTGTGGTATATGTTTGTAGTAGGCAGACTTTGGTGGATTTGTTTGAACTTGATATGATGGATTTTGATGTTATTCTAGGGATGGATTGGTTACACTCTTGTTACGCATTCTTAGATTGTCAGACCCGTAAGGTTGTCTTTAGGTTCCCAGGTGAACCCGTTATTCAGCGGGAGGGTGGTTCCCTAGCTCCTAGGGGGAGGTTTATTTCTTATCTTAGAGCTTAGAGGTTAATCTCTAATGGGTGTCTCTATCATTTGGTCTGGGTTAAAGATTCTAACTCGGAAGGTCCTTCTTTACATTCAGTTTTGGTGATAAATGAGTTTCCTCAGGTCTTTCCGGATGATCTTCCTGGTGTTCCTCCGGATTGGGAGATTGAGTTTGGTGTTAATTTGGTTTCGGACACTTGTCTAATATCTATTTCTCCTTATAGAATATGTTTGGCTGAGTTGAGGAAACTTAAGGAGTAACTTAAGGATCTCTTGGATAAGGGTTTCATCCATCCTAGTGTGTCCCCTTGGGGTTCACCGATATTATTCTTACTTAATAAGGATGGTTCTCTTCGGATGTGCATTGACTATCGACAGTTGAATAAGGTGGCGGTTAAGAACAAGTATCCTCTTCCAAGTATAGATGACTTGTTTGATCAGTAGCAAAGTGCCAAATTGTTTTCTAAGATAGTTCTTTGGTCTGGGTATCATCAACTTAAGATTAGAAAGGTGTATATCCCTAAGACAGATTTTCGTACTCGATTTGGGCACTTTGAGTTCTTGGTTATGTCATTCGGTTTGACTAATGCCCCATCGATATTTATGGATTTGATGAACAGGGTTTTCAAATAGTTTTTGGATCTTTTTGTCATTGTGTCCATCGATGACATCCTGGTATATTCTAAGAGTAAGGTGTATCATGCCAATCACCTCCGTATGGTGTTGCAGGCCTTAAAAGAGCAATAGTTGTATGCCAAATTCTCCAAGTGTGAGTTTTGGTTGAACGATGTAACTTTTCTTCGTCATATTATTTCTAGTGAAGGGATCATGGTGGATCTACAAAAGGTGGCGGTGGTTAAAAGATGTCCTAGACCTATAAATTCAACCAACACTCAGAGCTTCTTAAGTTTGGCTGGGTATTATAGGCAGTTCGTGGAAAGTTTCTTGACAATAGCTGCCCCATTGACTAAGTTACCTCAGAAGAAGGTAAAGTTTTCTTAGTCGGATGCTTGTCAAGGGAGTTTTATGAAGCTGAAGGATACGCTAACTTCGAATCCGGTATTGACATTGACTCAAGGTAATGAGGGGTTTGTGATTTATTGTGATACATCCTGAGTGGGATTTGGTTGCATTTGATGCAACATAGGAAGGTGACAGCGCCCAAGCGCACGCGCAAGTGTACGTGGTGTACCAAGTAGTAAAGTGTCCTTCAAGAAAGCCGAATATCTATCCCACATGGACTTGTGTTAAAAACTACCTAATTCTAGTTTAACAATTGAGAAAAAGTAAACAAGAATGTTTTAGAATTAAAAATTCAAAAGAAACTAAACTAATGCGGAAAAGTAATGACTTAGGACAATCAATGGATAGAAGCCCAAGATTAAGGCTTACGAACAATCATACTACGTTATTGAACTTCATTTGTTAAATCGCTTATATTGGTTGTAGATTCGTAGGGTTAATTGCATGATCATGGTTTCCCAACCTCTAATCCTTTACCTAAGTTGAACCTTACAACTACATCATTGAGCGGGGATGTAATAATCCAATTAGGTTATTTAAGCTATCATCCTACGGATGGATCAAGTAAGGCTTCTAAGTACATCCCGGTCCTAGATGATAATTCTAATTCCTTATTTTACAAAGAAATAAGAACCATACATTGTCTATTCCTACGTTCTATCTCCCTATTTCCTCTCCCGAGATTACAAGATCGACAATACATGTATTCTAAGGGTGATCAATCCTAAAAATAATTAAATCAAGAATAAACAAACAACCATAATGATAAGCAATTAAACAAAATTAATTCAAAGAAAAAGTAGTAATGATCTTGGCATTAACCCCGGAAAAGGAGTTTTAGCCTTTAATGGAAATATTCATCATCCAATCCCTTGGATAGATGATACAAACCATAAAGAAACTAAATTAAAGAATGATAACACCTAAAAAGAAGTTGTGGTATCCTCCAATGCTCCAAGATGTCCAAAAGTATGTAAAAAATTGTTACCATGACGTATTTATACTACAAAAGTTAAACCAGGCCATGTAGGAGTTGGAAACATTTAGTTATTGAGCCCGAGAGTGGAGAGGGCGCCGCCCTGGCTATAGCCCTAATCTAGGCAAGAATGCGTCCTGGGTTGACCGCCTCTCCAGGAAAGGCCTCGCCTTCATATTGGATTGGTTCACTGTTTTGGTGACTTATTAACCGTTTGGAGTGATTCATGCACCAAAAAACCTCCCCACACGCCTTCACTCTCCCTGGACATTTTCGGTGTCCAAATTTGTGTCAAGTTGTGTATTGTGCTTCCGTGATCAATTCCAAGACTTTTTGAGTTGTTTACACTTGATTTGAAGATTTTATATCCTTCATATATCATTATAATCCATGAACAAAGAATCCTATATCATTAAACACAACAATTTAAGGCTCAAAACAACAAACTAGAAACACGAGCTAAGACCAGGTTTCATTCACTTTGATCTTTAGCTAATTGTTTTGACTCTTGTTTTGATCCAATTGACACTTGAAAATTACAATCAAGTTGATTCACATATAAATACACAATAAAAACCTTAAGAACTCATTAAACACATTATAACCCAAAACGATAGACTAGACAAACACCTAGCTCAAGCTAGTCACACTTGTTTTCTCGATTGAACTCATCAATTTGAATCAAAACTTATTTGAAAACATCATTAAACATTCTAAACACATAGATGGACACTTATATGCTTATTTATATTATTATCAGCACATTAAGCACATGAATCATCCTCAAAATAAGGCTAAAAAGACTAGAATTGTTACACTAGAATGCATAAGTACACCCAACATCACCACCCCACACTTAAATCCTTGTTCGTCCTCAAACAATTCTTAACTATAAGCATCATGAGGTGAAGAGACTCCACACTTCTACTACACGCAAGAACTCAAGCTAGTACTACAATGACTACATGGAATGCAAGTTTACAACACTAAGCATGTTATACACAATTGAAAGCTCAAGAATCCCACTCCAAAATGTCCTAGCCTCAAGAATTGACTCAATACATGGAAAACTCATGTATATTGTTCAATATAAGACATCATACAAATCACCCACATTCATCAAACATGTGCCCTCATAATAGGAGAGTTACCCATAAACACTTACAATAATGCAATTCAAAACAAGATGGGTTCAAGAATAAAATTACACTCACTCTCACAAGGAATTCACATGCTACACACAATGAACCATAGGCTTTCCCTTAGTGTAGTGCTCCACTAATATTAGAATATCACGTATAGGATCAATTAATTCTTATTCAGGTTCTATTCTAGGCTAGGGGACAGGTAGGAACTATTTGAGAATAGTGACTAACCTCTCTAAGCGCTTTAATACACTACATTATATATTTAAAACCAATCTCCAAAAACAAAATTACACACTTTCATCCACCCATCACCTTTATTTTTGCCCCATCCCTTTTAAGCATTTTCACAAACAGTTGTGGGCGTACTGTTTATTCCTTCAAGATTTAATTTTTCTCATTTTCTATAACCATGGGAGTATTTCTAACACCATTTATATCACTCCCAACCACCACAAATCAAATATAAACAGCAATAATCATTACCTTAGGGCATCAATTTCACCTTTTTCTTCTTCAATTTCTCAAAATCCTTACTAAATCAATTTTTTCATTAAAGCACTTAGGAGCTTTTTGGATCAAATTATGGTCTATCAAAGAAGGGTATTAGTCTACATATGAGGCTACCAAAGAAAAGTCTAAAGGCTCAATGGGGGTTAACTAGGATAATGCACAAAGGGTAGGACAAATAGAAGGTATAAAACAAGGCTATCAAAGAAATGCCTAAATCATCTCCTAAACCCACACTCTTTATTTCACTTTACATAAACACCGGGTAAGTTCTAGACATAACATGTAACAAGGAATATAAGAAAAACTCAAATCACACATGACACATGCTCAACTCACATAGGATCTTGATATACTCCGAACCAAACAATAGAATGAATTCAAATTTTAAGCCAACAAGTACAAGAGTCCTAATCATGAGCCTAAGAGTCTCAAATGTAGAAATTCCCTTAATCAACATGCTTTTACCAAACAAAACACTTGAACTATGCAATCAAAAATAGCACCAACTCAAATATCTTACTTATTTCTATCCTAAACTTATTTCAAAATTGAGCCAAAAATTGGGAATTTCCCCACCCACACTTAAAAATCTACTTGGTCCCCAAAGTGAAATTTTAAAGTAACAGATAGAAATACTCCCTGAGGCCTCTAGGCCTAGCTAGTAGCATCTTTACACATAAAGGATGTCCATGGGACCCCACACTCAATTTTTTCCATGCTTCTTAGCTCAAGTTTTCGGTACTCACACTTCCCATCAACCTGTGACTCAACAAAAACAAAAACTACGTGAAGTAAAAAAAAGTAAAAACTAAAAAGAAAACACATCTCAGCTTGGGTTGCCTCGCAAGAAGTGCCTAATTTAGTGTTGCGGCACAACCCAATAAAATTTTTCCTCCACCTTGAGGATATAAATTTCACCCCAAACACCATATTCATCTTTTTGCCTCGATCATAGGGAGGTGGTATAAAAATTAAGGAACCGAGTAATGTAATATGCATAGTAAACCACTCGACCTTGAAGTGAGGTATGTTTTTATATTACTTGTCAGGTGTAAAATGTAGAATATAGGATTTTTGTTCCTCATCTTCATGCTCTTCCACTATTTTAAATAATTACACAGACAAGATATCATCTAATCATAATGTAGAAAAATGCTTTGAATGAAGCCCAACCAATCCTACTTCAAAATTTACACTATCCTTAACACCCTCACTCATATTCAGCTTCTCAATTTTAGTCTCAAAAGAAAGATGACAATGGAATGGTTGCGATTCATATGGTTGTGGTGGTATCTCCTTAACCTGTTCAATAATTTTAGTTTTTGAGTACTCAAACTTTCTCGAATTATTAGCAACTTTATCTTTAACAGGTTGGGAAGTCAACTCTACATCTACCTCTTTAATTGTCTTTGGAGGTTCTTCATTGAGATCTATACCATTCCTCAAAATAATTACAATTACTCATTCATGTTCACTTGATAAATCACCATGATGTCGGGTATTATGTGCTTGTTGAACCTATCTGCATCACCAAGTTCTTCATGGCAATTTTCTGGTGCTCAAAATTTTCCCCATAACTTTTTATATCTGCTGACAACTATGCTTGATTAGCTAAAATTTGTTTCAACATCTCATCCAAATTGCTTGTTTGAAACGGGGCATGGTAAGTCTGAACCCGCGGCTGCGGAAACTGCTGTTAGTGATTGTAGGCGTTCATATAGTATTGTCTTTGATCATAGCCCACAAACATTACTAAATCGGGGTTGACAACACACATATCTTCAGAATGACCACTATTTCCAAAAACCATACACTATATAAAATCGTCATCATGCGCAAACCATCTATCCCAGGCTGCCATGTCAAGAAGTATGATAAAAAGAGAAATAAAATATACTAAAAACCCCCTAAAAAACTAAAATATTTACACCATCTATCCCAGGCTGCCATGTCAAGAAGTATGATAAAAAGAGAAATAAAATATACTAAAAACCCCCTAAAAAACTAAAATATTTACAACTCAATGTAGCTAAACTAAAAATAAGATAGTTGCCAATCTACATGTCCCCGACAACGACGCTAAAAACTTGACAGCGCCCAAGCGCACATGCAAGTGTACGTGGTTTACCAAGGAGTAAAGTGGACTTCAAGAAAGTTGAATGTCGATCCCACAGTGACTTTTGTTTAACAACTATCTAATTCTAGTTTAACGATTGAGAAAAAGTAAACAAGGAGGTTTTAGAATTAAAAATTAAAAAAAAAAACTAAACTAACGCAGAAAAGTAATGACTAAGGACAATCAATGGATAGAAGCCTAGGGTTAAGGCTTATGAATAACCTCAATAACTCATTAAACATATTAGAACCCAACACGATAAACTAGACAAACACCTAGCTCAAGCTAGTCACACTAGTTTTCTCGATTGAACTCTAAATGATCAATTTGAATTAAAGCTTGTTTGACAACATCATTAAACATTCTAAACACATACATAGACACTTATATTCTTATTTATATCATTATCAACAAATTAAGAACATGAATCATCCTCAAAATAAGGGTTAAAAAACTAGAATAGTGACATTAGAATGCATAAATACACCCAACATCACCACCCCACACTTAAAGCCTTGTTCGTCCTCGAACAATTCTTAACTATAAGCATCATGAGATGAAGAGACTCCACACTTATACTACATACAAGAAACTCAAGCTAGTACTACAATAACTACAGGGAATGCAAGTTTACAACACTAAGCATGTTATACACAATTGAAAGCTCAAGCATCCTACTCCAAAATGTCCTAGCCTTAAGAATTAACTCAATACATGGAAAAATCATGCATATTGTTCAATATAGGACATCATACAAATCACCCACATTTATCAAACATGTGCCTTCACAAAAAAAAAGTTACCCATAAACACTCACAATAATGCAATTCATAACATGATGGGTACACGAATAAAATTACACTAACTCTCACAAGGAATTCACAAGTTACACACAATGAACCATAGGATTTCCTTTAGTTTAGTGCTCCACTAATATTAGAATGTCAAATATAGGATAAAATAAGTCTTTTTCGAGTTGTAATGTAGGCAAAAGGACTGGTAGGAACTATTTAGGAATAGTGACTAACCTTTATAAGCATTTTAATACACTACATTATACATTTAAAACCAATCTCTAACAACCAAATTATAATCTTTCATCCACTCATCTCCTTTATTTTTTCCTTATCTCTTTTAA
Organism: Capsicum pubescens; assembly: GCA_030864215.1. Classification (NCBI taxonomy): domain Eukaryota; kingdom Viridiplantae; phylum Streptophyta; class Magnoliopsida; order Solanales; family Solanaceae; genus Capsicum; species Capsicum pubescens. Next base: position 199,202,595 of record CM061544.1, on the reverse strand, counting down.
GCATTTTTATAAACACTTGGTGGGCGTATTGTTTATTCCTTCAAGATTCAATTTTTCTCATTTTCTATTACCATGGGAATATTTATAACACCATTTATATCACTCTCAATCACCATAAATCAAATATAAACTCCAATAACTATTACCTTGGGGCATCAATTTTACCTTTTTCTTCTTCAATTTTTCAAACTCCTTACTAAATCAATTTTTTCATTAAAGCACTTAGGAACTTTTTAGATCATATTATGGTCTATATAAGAAGGGAATTAGGCTACATATGAGGCTACTAAAGAAAAGACCAAAGTCTCAATGAGGGTTAATTAGGATAATGCACAAAGTGTAGGACAAATAGAAGGTATAAAACAAGCCTATCAAAGAAATGCCTAAATAATCTCCTAAACTCACACTCTTTATTTCGTTTCACACACACCAGGAAAGTTCTAGACATCACATGCAACAAGGAATATACAAAAAACTCACATCACGCATGGTGCATGCTCAACTCCCATAGGATCATCATAGACTCCCAACCAAACAATAGCATGAATTCAAATTTTAAGCCAACAAGTACAAGAGTCCTAATCATGAGCCTAAGAGTCTCAAAAGTAGCAATTCCCTCAATCAACATGATTTTACCAAACAAAACACTTTCACTATGCAATAAAAAATAACACCAATTCAGATATCTCACTTATTTCTATCCTAATTTTGTTTCTAAATTGAGCCAAAAATTGGGATTCCCCTATCCCACACTTAAAAATCTACTTTTTCCCCAAAGTGAACTTTTAAAGTAACAAATAGAAATACTCCCTAAGGCCTCTAGGCCTAGCTAGTAGCATTTTTACATATAAAAGTGGTCTATGGGAACCACACTCAGTTTTTTCCATGATTCTTAGCTCAAGTTTCTAGTACTTAACTTCCATCAACCTGTGACTCAACAAAAACAAAAACTTCGTGAAGTAAATAAAAAACTAAAAACTAAAAAGAAAACATACTTTAGCTTGGGTTGCCTCTCAAGAAGCTCCTAATTTAGTATCGCGACATGACCCAATCAACTTTTTCCTCCACCTTGAGGATATAACTTTCATCCCCAAAGTTGCGTCCATCTTTTTTCCTCGATCATAGGGAGGTGGTACAAAGATTAAGAAACTGAGTAATGGAATGTGCATGGTAAACCACTCGTCCTTGAAGTGGGATGTATTTTTATATTGATTGTCAGGTGTAAAATTAAGAATATAGGATTATTGTTCCGCATCTTTACGCTCTTCCACTATTTTAAATGATTCCATAGATAAGATATCATCTTAACATAATGTTGAAAAGTGCTTTGAATAAAGCCCAACCAATCCTACTTCAAAATTTACACTATCCTTAACACCCTCACTTATTTTCACCTTCTCAATTTCAATCTTAAAAGAAAGATGACAACTGAATGGTTGCGATTCATATGGTTGTGGTGGTATCTTCTTAACCTGTTCAACAATTTCAGTTTCTGAGTACTTAGACTTTCTTGAATTGTCAGCAATTTTTTCTTTAACAGGTTGGGAAGTCGACTCTGTATATAGCTCCTTAATTGTCTTTAAAGGTTCTTCATTGAGCTCTGTACCATTCCTCAAAGTGATTGCAATTACTCGTTCATTGTCACTTGATAAATCACCTTAAGGCCGGGTATTATGTGCCTGCTATACTTGCCCTATCTGCATCACCAAGTTCTTCATGACACTTTGTTGATGCTCAAAATTTTCCCCATAACTCTTTATATCTGCTGACTTCTGTTCTTGATTAGCTAAAATTTGTTTCAACATCTCTTCCAAATTGTTTATTTGAAATGGGGCTTGGTAATTCTAAACCTCCGGTTGCTGAAACTGTTGTTGTTGATTATAGGCATTCACATAGTATTGTCTTTGATCATACCCCAAAATAATTATTGAATCAAGGTTGACAACATACATATATTTAGAATGACCACTATTGCCAAAAACCAAACACTATATAGAATCGTCATCACGCACAAACCATTAATCCCAGGCTACTATGTCAAGAAGTGTGATAAAAGAGAAATAAGAGATACTAAAAAAACAAAAAAAAAACTATTTACAACTCAATGTAGCTAAACTAATAATAAGATAGTTGCCAATCTACAGTCCCCGACAACGGCGCTAAAAAATTGACAGCGCCCAAGCGCACATGCATGTGTACGTGGTCTACCAAGTAGTAAAGTGGCCTTCAAGAAAGAAAAATATCAATCCCACAGGGACTTGTGTTAAACAACTATCTAATTCTAGTTTAACTATTGAGAAAAATTAAAAAGAAGGTTTTAGAATTAAAATATCAAAAGAAACTAAACTAATGCTGACAAGTAATGACTTAGGACAATCAATAGATAGAAACCCAGGGTTAAGGATTATGAACAATCATACTATGTTATTGAACTTCATTCATTAAATCTCTTATCTTGGTTGTTGATTCATAGGGTTAATTGTATGATAATGATTTTCCAACCTTTAATCCTTTACATGAGTTGAACCTTACAACTACATTGTTGAGTGGGGATGTAATAATCCAATTAGGTTATTTAAGCCATCATCCTCTGAGTGAATCAAGTAAGGCTTCTAAGTACATCCTGTCCTAGATGCGAATTTAAATTCCTTATTTTATAAAGAAATAAGAACCATACTTCATCTATTCCCACATTCTATCTCCCTCTTCCCTCTCCCGATATTACAAGGTCGACAATACATGTATTCTAAGGGTGATAAATTCTCAAAATAATTAAATCAAGAATAAACAAACAACCATAATGATAAGCAATTAAACAAAAGTAATTCAAAATGAAAGTAGTCATGATCTTGGCCTTAACCACATAAAAGGAGTTTTAGCCTTTAATGGAAATATTCATCATCCAATCCCTTGGATAGATGATACAAACCATAAACAAACTAAATTAAAGAATGATAAAACCTAATAAAAAGTTGTGGTAGCCTCCAATTCTCCAAGATGTCCAAAAGTATGTAAAAAAATATGACCATGATGTATTTATAGTACAAAAGTGAACCCATGCAGTGTAGGAGTTAGAAACGTTCAGTTATTGAGCCCAGGAGTGGAGAGGGTGCCTCTCTGGCTATAGCCCCGCTCCAGGCAAGGTTGTTCTCTGGGTTGACCGCTGCTCCAGGCAAGGCGCGCCTCCATATCATCTTGGTTCACTATTTTGGTGCCTTCTGAACCGTTTGGAGTGCTGAATGCGCCAAAAAACTTCCCACGTTCCCTCACTCTCCCTGGACATTTCAGGTGTCCAAATTTGCATCTAATTGCATATTGTACTTCCCTGATCCATTCCAAGCCTTTTAATTGTTTTCACTTGATTTGAAGCTTGTATATTCTTCATATATCATAATAATCCATTTACCAAGAATCCTATATCATTAAATATATCAATTTAAAGCTCAAAACAACACAACATCTAACACGATGAACAAGAAACATGAGCTAAGACAAGACTTCATTCACTTTGATCTTTAGCTCATTGTTTTGACTTTTGTTTTGATCCAATTGATCCTTAAATAATATAATCAACTTGTTTCGCATATAAATACATAATAACAACCTCAAGAACTCATTAAATATATTAGAACCCAACACGATAGACTAGACAAACACCTAGCTCAAGCTAGTCACTTTAGTTTTCTTGATTGAACTCTAAATGATCAATTTAAATCAAAACATGTTTGAAAACTTCATTAAACATTCTAAACACATACATGTACACTTATATTCTTATTTATATCATTATCAACACATTAAGCATATGAATCATCCTCAAAACAAGGCTAAAATGACTTGAATAGTGATACTAGAATGCATAAATACACCCAACATCAGAAGGTTATTGCCTATGCTTCTAGGCAATTAAAGGTGCATGAGAGAAATTATACTACTCATGATTTTGATCTTTTAGCAGTGGTTTTTGCTTTGAAAATCTATCAATATTATTTATATGGAGTGCATGTGGATATTTTTTTTAATCATAAGAGTCTACAGTATGTGTTCACTCAGAAAGAGATAAATCTTAGGCAGATGATATGGTTATAGCTTCACAAAGACTATGATATAAGTCTTCACTACCACCTAGGTAAAGCTATCATGGTTGCTGATGCTCTTAACAGGTTTTCCATGGGGAGCTTAGCTTATGTGGAAAGGAGAAATTGGAAGTGGTAAAGAATATTCATCACTTGGCTAATCTTGGAGTTCATCTCTTGGAATCCAATGATGGTGGTGTGATGTTACAGGAAGTTTTTTGATCATCTCTTGGTGCACAAATTGAGAGAAGGAAATGCTAGATCCTATATTGATGAAAATCAAGAGTGATATTGGTAGGCAAAGGGTGATGGTGTTTAAGATCAGTGGTGATGGTACCTTGAGGTACCAAGGGAGGTTATGTGTTCCTGGCATTGATGGTTTGTAATGAAGGATATTGGTTGAGGAGCATGAATCATGCTATGTGGTTTATCCCGGTTTAACAAAAATATATCATGATCTCAAGGAGATGTATTGGTAGAATGGTATGTGGATGATTTTGTGGCCAAGTGTATGATATGAAAATAAGTCAAAGTTGAGTACATGAGGCCTGGAGGGTTGTCTCAAGAAATTGAGTTGCCTGAATGGAAATGAGAGGTAATTAATATGGATTTCATTACCGATCTTCCTTGGTCTTGGGACCAATTTGATTCGATTTGGGTCATCGTGGATAGGATGATAAAATCTACTCACTTCTTGCTAGTAAGGACTAATATTTCGACTAAGGACTATGCACGATTGTATCTTTAGAAGATTGTAAAGCTATATGAGGTACCTATTTTGATTATCTCTAATTATGGTACGCAATTTTCATCTTATTTCTGGTGGTCTTTTCAGAAATAGTTGGGTACTAAGGTTAGTCTGAGTACTACTTTTCATTCGCAAATAGATGGACAAGCAGAGAGGACTATGCATACATTGGAGGACATACTTTATGCGTGTGTGATTGATTATGGTTGAAATTGGATTGAGCATCTACCTTTGGTAGAGTTTTCTTACAACAATAGCTATAATTCTAGCATTGGGATGGAACCTTTTGAGGCATTGTTTCGTAGGAGAAACAAATCTCCTATTAGATAGTTTGATCTCGGTGAGGCGGATATGTTTGGTATGAATTTGGTTTATCAGTCCATGGAGAAGGTAAAGGTGATTTGGGATAGGCTTAAGGCTGCCCAAAGTTGCCAAAAGTTCTATGCAGATATAAGGCATAGAGTCTTGGAGTTAGAGGTTAGGGATAAGATGTTCCTAAGGGTATTTACCATGAAGGGAGTGATGCAACTTGGTAAAAAGGGGAAGCTCAGTCCCTGGTATGCTGGTCCTTATGAGGTTTTGCAGAGGGTTGGTAATGTGGCTTATGAATTGGAGTTGCTTTCTAGTTTGAGATCATTCATTCAGTATTTCATGTCTCTATATTGAGAAAATGTCTTGGTAATCCTTCTTCAGTGGTTCCTTTGGAAGGATTGGGCATCTCGAATTCTCTGTCTTATGAAGAGGTCTCGATTGAGATATTAGATCAAAAGGTTCATTGATTACAGACTAAGGATGTGGCGTCGATTAAGGTTCTATGGAGAAACCACAAGGTGGCAGAGGCTACATAGGAAGTGGAGAGGACATGAAGTCCAAATATCCATAACTATTTTCTTCTTTGAATATTCGTGTGGAAGGTATGTGTTCTTGATCAAATCTTTATTTTCTAAATTAGTTAAAGGTTGGATTGATATTTGATAATACAAATGAATCGTGCTTGTGTTTGACCTCCCTTGTCCATCATTCAGGGACGAATAGTCCTAGTAGAGGAGACTAAACACCCTGGGTTTGGACCCTTGGAAAATTTCCTGGATTTCTAGTTTGTGGACATCATATGACTTATGGGTACCAGTCGTATGATGGGATACAGTTGGTATACTCTTGTTCGTATGCTAACTAGTATTGGTTGGTAGGTTGAATTGGTTTCTGGAATGGGTACAACTTGGTAGGTATGAGTCATATGGTTGGTGATGGGTCGTATGGTTTGGGTTTTTCCTTCACTTAATTTGAGACTTAGTAAATTAACTTTGATATGAGTATGAGTGGCTCACCATGAGCCATAAGATAGGGTACGAGTCGTACCATTGACTCATATGGTAGAAAATGTTCAAACTTTCTTTTGTTCTATCCTACCAGGTATATGGTTTAAGGAAAATAGTTGTATGGATGGGTACAACTTGGTTTGGGTAAGTCATATTGTGGAAAGTTTTGGGTCCCAGGGTGAGGCCTAGGGTACGAGTGCTGGGTACCTTTCGTATTGGAGGGTAGACTGGTATGGGAGAGTCTTACCATCTGACGAGAATTTTAAGCAGTTTAAGTTGGGGGTAAACTGGACATTTCCCCACTTCACCACTTAATGCCCCATGACTTATATCACTATTTGGACGATATTTACCCTATTATTCTAATATAAAACACTTAGAAACTCTCTCTATTCACTCTAAGGATCTTGAGTAAAGGAAAGCTAGGTTTTCATCAATAGGATAAATTTGAGGCTTGTACGGGTTATTTCTCTCCATCATCTTCATAATCTAAGGCATGAACTCCTTCCTCATTGTTTGTTCCAACTAAAGGCATGTTTAATACAATGTTTTCATGGAATAATTATTGTATGGTTTTGGGGTTTTCAAACATATGTTGGGGTTTTGGTAATAAATGCTTGGCTATGGTTGGCCCATGTTTTAATTATGTTTTTACATTCTTTAATGGTGGTTTGGACAATTGGTTGCATGGGAATGGTTAATTGGTAATTGGATTTGGTTTTGGAAACACTATGCCCCCAACATGTTTGCTAAAATGCCTATGATAATGCTTTTACTATATTTTTGGACTTTTAAAGGAACTATTGCATGGTATGGTTTGGTAATGGAACCCTAAATGGAATAAATAGAATAAATAGTTTAAATGGTAAGGTTTGGTGGTCATTATTATGGATAATTAAACTTCCTTGTGGAGTACAAGGGAATCCCCCAAGTAAACATGTAAATGAAGAACTTGTGGGGTACATAGGATTCTCCCAAACAAACTTAATAATGGAACACTTGTGGAGTACACGGGATTCCCCCAAGTTACTTGATAATTTAATCTATGGGTACATGGGAATCCTTTTACATAAAAAAGTTGGCTAAGGACATTTCTTGCAAGCTATAGTCGGTATGACGATACCTCTACTCATAGCCTTGGTTAATAACAATGGAATAATGGTTAGGTTGGATGATAATGGTTTTAGTTGGGTAATACAGGCGAGGTGTGGTAGCTAACCGTGAAGGTGTGAGTCCAATGGACGGACACTGGAAACTTATGTTTGCCGACATAAGGGTTGGACATGGAGACCATATATGATACTATGAGGTACATGAGAATCCTCTAAGTGAACTGTACATATGTATCATGGAGAGTGAAGGTTACTTGGGAATCCCCTACTCTTATAGTATCTCCAGTTCATGCGGCTACACGTATTGGGGCCTATTCAAGGGGTTACACTAGACCCATATAGCCCGTGGGTGGTTCTAGGATGGTTAAGCTACACATACCTAGGTTAATGGTTTCAAATGCATGCTAAACCCGATTTCCTTTCCCGACATGGTTATATTTATATATATGTATGGTTTATATGCATATGGATGGTTTACTTGGTTTAACTGGATGGAATTATTTAATCCTTATCCTGAGTTCATACTAGAGTTCATCCACTAACCTATCTTTGGGGGATGTATCCCCACACGATGTAGAAATCGACCATTCTACTCCTGCTGCTTAGTGATCAGATTTGGTATCAGCTATTGGATTGAAATGGTGAGCTTCCATACTCCGAAAGGATCCATTTCATATCATGGGTGCCTTTACATACTTTGGTCATTTTATGGATATTGGTTTTGTCTATGGTTGGGGGCATATCCCAACCGGATATATATTTTCTTTTGGTTAGAGTCTTTGTATGATTACTATGGGTTAGAATGGGCAGTGCCAGTATTGGTGTTAGCCTTAATATTGGCATTGGTATTGGAGCTAATATCGTTGGACTGAATTTATGATTGTTCCATCCTTTTATGTTATAGACAGGAACTTGATTTTTATATTGGTTTAGTTATGGTTGTTGGTTGGTAATGGATGGTTGGACTTATTTGGGTTGGTCACGGTTATAGACCTATCTTAGAGTCTGGAATAAAAGTAAACTCTATATTGTTATACGTTTGGAATTCATTCGACTCAGGGTATGCATATTTTGAGTCTGGGTTGGGTAATGGGGGTGGTCCCCAATCCTAGTTGGACTTGGGATGCCTATTAAGACAAGGCCCTGGTTCGGGTCGTGTCACCATACGACTCGGTTTGAGTCTTTACGACTTATAACCCCTAGTCGTAGTCACAACAGGAACTCCAGGCCAAAATACTGACTAGGCTATGATTGGGTTGTTAAGACCCGTGATAACTAGTATGGAGGGTCGTCATCTAGGCAGTAAGTCTAGAAACTCAGAAATTTTTAAGGACTAAAATCTGGGGTATTACATTCTCCCCCCATAGGATCATTCATCCTCTAATGATGAGAAAAGGCACCCCTTAGCATGATTTAACACTGAATATAACTACACTTACCTTTAATAAAGATAGAAAACAAAGATATCGGCGAAATCATAATTTCCTTTAAAAAAGTCAAAAAACAAAGATGGTAACACATACCTTAAGCACGTGTATCTGAAATGGGGAACAAGAATAGGTATTTAAACTTCATGTCCTCTTCGGCTTCCTAAGTAACTTCTTCAAGCTTTTCCTTCCTCCATAGAACCTTCACCAAGGCCACATCCTTGGTCCGCAATCGCCGGACTTACTGATCCAAAATCTCAACTGAGACTTACTTATATGACAAGAAGCCAGAAACACCAACAGTTTCCAAAGACACTACAAATAAAGGATCACCTACACACTTCCTTAACATCGAAACATGAAAGACTGGATGAATGAAGCCTAAGCTCGGAGGCAAATCCAATTCATAAGCTACATTGCCCAGTCATTGCAAAATTTTGTATGGACCAACATAACGGGGGATGAGCTTTCCCTTCCTTCCAAACCGCATCACTCCCTTCATGGGAGACACCTTCAAGAACACCAAATCATCTAAATCAAATTCTAAGTCCCTTTTCCTTATATACACATATGAACTTTGGCGACTCTAGGTAGTCTTAAGCATGTCCCGAATCACCTTCACCTTCCCCATGGCTTGGTGAACCAAGTTTGGCCATACAACTTATTTTTGACAACCTTGAACCACCCAATAGGAGACCTACACCTCCTACTATAATGAGCCTCAAAAGAAGATATCCCAATACTTGCGTGATAGCTATTATTATAAGAAAACTCTATGAGGGGAAAATGATCAACCCAACTACCACCAAAGTCAAGTACACAAGACCTTAGAATATCCTAAAAAGTATGAATGGTCTTCTCTTCTTGTACATCCATCTGATGGTGTAAAGCAATGCTAAGGCTCACTTTAGTTCCCAAACCTCTCTGAAAGTAATGCCAAAAGTGCGAGGAGAATTGAGTACAGTGATCAGATATAATAGAAATAGGCGCAACATACAACCTGATAATTTTCTGAATGAACAAATTTGAATAATCCTCATTAGAGTAACTAGTCCTTATAGGTAGGAAATGATAAAACTTAGTCATCCTATCCAAGGTAACCCAAATCGAATCAAACTGATGGCAGGACTGTGGAAGACCAGTAACGAAATCCATATTAATAACTTCCCACTTCCATTTGGGAAACTCTATCTCTTGAGACAACCCATCAGGTCACAAGTACTCCATCTTCACTTGTTGACAAACCACACTCTTGTTCACAAAGTTCGCCACATCACGCTTCCTGTTATTCCACCAATAGATCTCTTTCAAATCATGGTACATCTTCTCGAGCCAGGATGAACAGTGTACCTTGACTCATGAGCCTCAACCAAGACCCTCTCTCGTAGCCCATCAACATATGGGACACACAACTTACCTTGGTGTCTCAAGACACCATCACCACAAATCTAAAAAACCATCACTTTCTGATGGACCACGTCACCCTTAATTCTCATCAAGATAGAATCCAAAACCTATTTCTTTTTCACCTCAGCACAAAGAGATGACTTTACCACCTCTTGCACCATCACACCTTCATCCTTAGAGTCCAAGATACGAACTCTAAGATTAGCCAATCGGTGAATATCCTTCACCAATTTACACTTTTTTTCATCCACATGGGATAAGCTCTCCATAGATAACCTGCTAAGAGAATCAGGAACCACGTTAACTTTACATGGATGATAATGAAGACTCATATCATAGTCCTTGAGCCATTCAAGCCATCTCTTGTGCCTGAGATTCAAATCTTTCTAGGTAAACACATATTGCATCTCTTATGATCTGAATAGATGTCAACATGAACCCCATACAAATAATGACACCAAATCTTCAAAGCAAAGACCATAACCAACAATTTTAAGTCGTGCATTAGGTAATTCTTCTAATGAAATTTTAACTATCTAGAAGCATAGGCCACAAACTTATAATGCTACATCAACACACAGCCTAGTACCATGCGGGATGCATCACAATGAACCACAAAGCCCTCAGTACCCTCAGATAGAGTCAAAATCGGAGCCAAAGTCAACCTAACCCTTTAAATTCTCAAAACTACCCTCATAAAGATCCGACCACAATCCTTTTTCTGAGTCAACTAAGTCAGTGGGGAATCAATAGATGAGAAACTCTCTACAAACCTCCTATAATAAGTGGCTAAACCTAAGAAGATCCAAATATCAGTTGGAGTCATGGGTCTAGTACATTTCTTAACTGCCTCAATATTTTGTCGATCCATCATGATCCCCTCACTAGACACCACATGACCCAAATAGGTCATAAAATTCAACCAAAACTCACACTTAGATAATTTAGCATTCAATTCTTGATCCTCAAGTGTTTCTAAAACTACACAAAGGCGATCGGTATGATCTACCTCACTCTTAGAATAGACCAGGATGCCATTAATAAACATGATGACAAATAAGTTCAAAAACTAATAAAATACTTAATTTATAAGATCTATATATACTGCCGGTGCATTAGTTAAACCAAAGGACATCACTAAGAACTCAAAATGACCATATCGGGTTTGTAAAGTAGTCTTAGGGATATCTACCTTCCTAATCTTTAACTAATGCTAACCAAATCAAAGATTAATCTTAGAGAAGTACTTATCACACTAAAGATGATCAACTAGGTCATCAATCCTAGAAAAAGGATACTTATTCTTCACCTTCACCTTATTCAACTGGCTATAATCTATATACATTCGAAGGGTCCCATCTTTCTTATGCTTGAAGAGCACAACAGCACCCCATGGGGAAACATTAGGATGAATAAAACCATTATCAAGAAGGTCTTTTAACTTCTTCTTAAGTTCTTTCAACCCAGCCAGAGCTATTCATTAGGGAGGGATAGAGATAAGACGAATGTCTAGAAAAAGATTAATACCAAAATCAATCTCCCTATCAGAAGGAACTCTAGGAAGATCATTAGGGAACACTTTGGGAAACTCACAAACCAGCGAGACAGATTTTAATAAAGGACCCTCAAAACTAGAATCTTTAACATAAACTAAATGATATAGACACCCATTAGAGATCAACCTTCGAGCTCTAAGATATGAAATAAATCATTCCTTAGGCACTAGGGAACTACCTTCCCACACAATGACTAGTTCATTTGGGAATTAGAAACTGACTTTTTGATTTCTATAATCAAGAAACACATATCATGAGTACAACCAATCCATCCCCAAAATCACATCAAAGTCTAACATGCCCAACTCTATAAGATCCACTAATGCATCCCTACCATGGATAGATACTACAAAAACCCTATAGACTCTTCTAGCCATAATAGAGTCACCCACTAGGGTAGACATAGAAAAGAGGTCCAGAACACTTATGGTAAGAACCAAAGTGAAAAGACACATAAGGGGTTACATAAGAAAGGGTAGACCTAAAAAAAGCAGATAACACACATCATAGGAAAAGAGTTGTAATGCACCAGTGACAACATCAGGAGAAGCTTCAGATTACTGACAAGTGGCAAGAGCATAAAGGTAGTTTCAAAAAGTGTTGAAGCTAGAGATGCTGAAGAAGTGGCAACCAAAACTTTATTAGCCCCAGTAGTAACCCTGATTGATGGATAATCCTGCTGCTGGTGGCCCAACTGGACACACTTAAATCACTTATGCCTCCCCTTCTCACAAAATCCATGAGGTGCCTGCCCACAAAAATGGCAAGGGGGATATTATGGGGATGACTAAGCTCCACTAGCCTGAGACTGGGCACCTTATGCCCTGAGACCATCACTGTTCTAGAAATGTCAATCGCGGAATAAGAAGTTGACTTTTTCCATGCCTTCTTTTTAGATCACTGTCTATCATCCCCACTACTATTTTTCTAACCTCTACCTTGATCTAAGTACCAAAATTTCTTACTCTACCTCTCCCCAATATCTGCCTACTTTATTTTCTCATCCTCCACTTGTTGCATGTACACCACCAACTGGAAATATCCATATCATTGTTTAACAAGATGTCTTTCCATTTTAACACCTAGTCATAGGATAACCCAGAAGCAAACTTCCTCATCCTCGCTTCCTTGGAACACACTATCTTAGATAATTATGGGACAACTGGTGAAACTTCAAAGAATAATCCTTAATAATCATCCTACCTTACCTCAAATTCATAAACTCCTCGACCTTTGTTTCCCTCAACTCCAGAGGAAAGAAGTAGTCAAGGAAGGAGCCAGAGAAATCATCCCACAAGGCTACCTCAACATCTTTACCTCTTGACTGATCCTACTCCTTATTCCACTGATATGCCATATCCTTGAACTGATATATGGCAAACTCTACACCCTCAGATTCAGAAGCATGAATAACTCAAAAAATCTTCTCTATTTCATCCATAAATCTTTAAGGATCCTCCTTAACCATAGAGCTAGTAAAGGTCAGAGAATTAAGCCTTATAAACTATCCGACTTGAGTAACCTCTGAAAAACTCACAGTAGTACTAGTAGGAATCGACTGACATGATCGAGTTGTCACTAACTTGGTCAATAGATGAATAGATTGATAAAACTTAGAATTAAAAATATCCCTGGGGTGGTGGGCATGATCATCATCAACCCAAGAGGCTCGAGGAGGACTGGAAGGGACTGGTGGAACTCCACGAGAGCAATCAGAGTTGGATCCATAGATCGTGTTTGAACTCCATAAGTAGCATGAGCTCCATCGACATTGTCCTCAGACATGATAGAAGGGTATCCACACATATCAGATCTTCTTGGAGGCATGATCTATAATGCAAAAAAATGGGGATTAGCAGATATTCAAGACCTTAGACTCTATAGCCCAAGATAGAATAACAAGGAAGGAAAATATTCCTAAATGTCTCATAGTCTCTCCTTTATATGTGTGGCGCGCTACATACCCATAAAAGAGACTCTACTTGACATGAATTTGTGGACACCTAATGACACCAAACCTAGGCTCTGATACCATCTTTTTCATGGCCCAAACTAGGGCCATGCTGTGACGGCTATCTTAATTACCCACCGAGGACCGGAGACCACCCCTTTTGCCTAGTCAAATAGGATATAACACTAGAAACGACTGAATTCTTAACATATAATAAGATAGCATGCTTAACAACTTAAAATATATTTAAGGTTTGTCAATAATTGACAACCAAAAATAGTAACCAATAACCAATATCTAAGTCCACAATGATATCCAAAAAGCCTCTACTAAACCAAAAGTAATCTAAGTCGGAACATGCCCCGACCCTATAATGACAATAAAAATGATAATGAAAATGTTAATATGAACTCTTTAATTCTAGTTTATGGAAGGATCAATGTAATGATCAAGTCTTTCAGAGAATGAAAGCTCACCATTTTACCATAAACGACTGACAAACTGAGTCGATCCACCTAACACTTCATAGAAAAAGTAGAAGTATCTTTGGTGCCTACATCACGTAGAGATACATCATCTAAAGAAAATTAGCAGGTTGAGCACTAGTATGTAACTTAGGGATAAGGATAAAGTAATGACAATCCAAAATCCAGTTCAACTCGATGTACATGTTCACATACATGTGTGCATACATATATACTTAGACAAAATACTAAGATAGGGAACAAGGCTTAATATGAACTTTAATACTTTAGCCTAGATTATGTAGCTTAACCGTCATATATCAGTACCCACGGGCTATATGGGCCCCAACTCTCACCCCCTGGTTGGGCCCCAGTATATGTAGCCATACATACCACAGAATAATCTTATATCTATACATGGGGGCCTCGAACCTCTCAACCATATACTAAGGTGACTTAAGAACCTTATCATGCAGTTTATTATGGGGGACTCTAACTTCCAAATCATATAATAAGGTGGAATCAAACCACCCGGTCATAAGCAAGGGGACTCAACCCCCAGGCTATTTAGACCTCCGTGCTGGCAAATAAGGTTTCCAGTATTGGTCCCTTGAGACCAATACTTTCATAACCCAATGCTTACACAACCCTCTTTCAAGCCTCATTAAAATATTTATCACACATTACCATTCATTAAACCATAATATAATTTAGGCATACATTGTTGGTATTGTTATACCAACTACACTTGCAAGGTAACATCAATATGAAATCCTAATTCCATTAACTTGGGAAAACAACTCTCTTTGTTTATTAATATAAGATGGGGCAAACAGACTCCCTTTTTTCATTAAATCAAACCATCATGATTCAATAGACTCTTTATAGCATGCAATTATTTTAAAAATAGTTCAATGCATTTTTTACTTGTACTCAAACTGCTTTCACAAAGTTAGTTGGGGTTGGTACCTATTCATTAAATTGGCAATATTCATAAAATTTGGGGGAAATCATAATTCCCTAGTTTATTCACCATCCCCATTCATCAAATTGATTTTAAAACCACTTTAAGACATAAGCAATGCATATGTAAATATGAAATATCACATAAATAACAATCATTCAAAACCCCCAACCCATGTTCTAAAACTAATGTCAAAACCACTTGGAGAACTATTTAAAACACATTCTTTCATAAAGTAATAGTTAGGGAAGAGTAACATGCCTAAAATACTAAGATTTATGGAGAGAAATCAACCCTTAAGCCCTTAGATGACTAATTTCTTAAAAACCCTAAGTATCTTTCTTGAGAGAATTTAGAGAGTTTGAGAGAGTGCTTTGAGTGCTACAGTATTGAAAGTAATGTCCTAAGGGTGTTTTATGGTTGTGGGTATAAGTGGGTAAAGAGGGAAATGTCCAATAGTGCCCTTAATTAAAATCTAAAAAGTTATCGCCAGTGACTATGGGCCACTATACGACTTGTAAGGACTCACTATGGCTCATCAACATGAGTCATAGTCTAGACAGTAGCTGAGGGACCCTATTTCTAGTAACACTAAAACTCAAACCCTATGATTCATTACATGACCCTATGACGTGTAGAGCATAAGTCGTACTCAAGGTATAAATACTTAGGTATCGCACTAGTTTTTCTACGGATAGGGCTCTAAAATTTATTTTTTAATCTTTACGACTCGTAAATCCTAGTCTTAGTCACAATAGAAACTCTAGGCCAATAAACTGGCCAGGCTATAATTGGGTCCTTAAGACACGTAATGACTTGTGACTACTCGTAGGAAGGGTCGTCATCTGGGTTCTAAGTATAGAAACTCAAAAGTTTTCAAGGACCAAAATTTGGGGTGTTACATGTTTCATCAGTGAGCTCCTCTAAGGAAGATGGGGAAAGACATCAATAACTGAGTACTTTTATTTCTAGTGAGCCTCCTTAAATTTGTTCTCTATATTACTTAATAATAGTTCTAATTTTTATTTTTTTAGATTAAAATAATGGAGGTTTATAGTTCAAATATGATCGAAAAAAAGACTACATCGGCACTAGCGATATCTTAAAAATATGGAAATACTCTTAATACTTTAATGCATACAATCCTCTTATAAAACAAAAAAGAACTTCTATTTCTTGTCATGAACATCACAAATTTAGAACCACTTTGAAAAATGATGAGAAAGGTGAACAGAAGGGAAATGCAATTATTGCTTTACAATTTTTTTTGTCAAACTAAGAATGAGATTTCTAATCTATGGATACATTTAAATCTCAATCATGCCAAATTCTCTTTCAAAATTATTGATAGGACACTGTCCAAACTAAAACCTAAACATTTTAAAGAAGGGGGACACGGAGTCCTAGAGAAGGTTGCTTATAATGTTGTTGAGGTTAAGAAGGAAATTGTTTAGTTTGTTATTATTGATGAACAACCATTTAAAGTTGTTGAGGGGAAGGGTTTCAGGATTGATGTTGCTCAGTTTACATAACTATGAGTTACCTTCTAGTATTACAATTTCTAGACATTGTTTATATATTTGTCTAAAATAGAAAAAAAATCTCATTAAAGATCAACGTGTGTGTCTTACTAGTGATACTTGAATATCAATCCAAAATTTTTCTTATATGGTAATTACTTCTCATTGAATTGATGATGAGTGGAGTTGCAAAATAAAATTCTCAACTTTTTTCATATTTTATATCGCCAACAGAATTACCGTGATGTCACCTATTTCAATTGCATTGGTAGGAATATCAACCCCTTTCACAAACTCTTAATTAGCTCCATCCATAAAACAAGTACAATAATATAGAAAAACAATATCAACCTCCCAAAATTTGGTAACATACGTACACGCCTCTAAGAATCTCAAAATATGACAAAAAATTACATTGTCTATGAATGGAAAGACAAGGGCAAAACATAAGATAGATAAAATATGAAAAGTTCTGGAATAGTCAAGCACTGCCTCTAAATTTTGAAAACTTTTCTAGCAAAGGGAATCTTCTATTATTTGCACTGGCCTAAAAACTTGCACAACAAAATAAAGAAAAGGCAAGGTGAGCACAAAAATCTGTGTACTCAATAACATCCTTGACTAACCCTAACTTAAACTAATGGAGAGAGTTGGTCCTATACTATTCTTTTTAGTACTCAAACACTGATACCAATCCATTTTTATAATGATCCAAACCAGTAGTTAAAAATAATATTATATTCAACACAATATCAAACTTAGCGTCAAAATTAGATAAATGTTAAGTCAACTTCTCAACACCTAAGAACATAACTTCACAAAATCCAACCATAGTAGAATTAATGAAAATGAATTAGATATATTCTGTATGCACCCACCTATTAAAAAATGGTCACATGATAAATATGACCAAAATCAAGGAGATAGAGACACTCTATGACCCTACCTTAATATCCTTTGAGCATCATGCTCGAAGTGATAGTTATGATAACCACATGTACGATATAGTGATATAGTGATATTGATATTAACACTAGTTTCTAGAATCCCTACTCCTGAGGCACTACAGGAATGAAATAATAAGTATCCTCGGAGTGATAGCACAAATCTACTGTGTAACATTGGTCCTGCCTTTGCTGAGCTCCTAGAATATGATGTAACCACAGAGGTTGAGCAGGATGATAATAAGTATGATGCAGGTTCTACTATGGAGAAAAATAATTCCGACAGTATGGGTTCTGAATAAGGGGGCCCAAACTTTAGTCCCACTGATGATAAGAATTATTGAGGCTCAAGAATTTGTTTACTCTTACTCACTTATGGTTTTTTTATTAAGACCTATGGACAATGCTATTTTTTAAGTGCCGAGTGGGTTGAATTAGGATTTTCTTATTTTGTCTTTTCTATATGCTTTTAATTGTACTTGTTAGTTTACTTTGAGTCTATACTTCCTTGTTTATTTTCTTTTATTTAGCTATATTTGTTTGATATTTTGGAAAATGTTTGGGTTTGTAGTAGCTTGTAACTAGCACTTGGTAAGTAGTTTTTGTTAATAGTTGTCTGCTCGTGGTATTCTTAGTGTTCTTTTTATGTCTTTCTAAGTATTAGCATACTCCTTGATTTTTATTTTTTGTTCTTTTTCAAGGAGAGTAAATTTGAACCTAGAAGATTTTTTGGTAAGTTTGTTTAGTCTTAGTTAGTGACTTCTTCCTATGATAGATGGATGATGGCCATTCTAAGAAGAATTAGCCATAGGACGTAGTAGGATAAGAACCACCACTGTTTGAATTCTAGGTACTCCACTTAGGTACTTACTAGACAGTATGGGTCATTCACTTGAAATAGTATAATAAAGTAGTAAACTTTATATGGAAACACATAGGCTCTTTCACCCGACTTAAGAAAAAAGATGTGCTTAATAATGTTAATACATTTAATTTGGTTATGTTGTAAATAAGTAGTCTTAGGAAGCCACTTTTAAACTATTATTCCATGTGTGGTGAGTGTTTGTTGTGCTTCTTATATATTAGACATCTAGAACTTGCTCTGTATGAGTATAAAATTGAACTTAGTGTCTAATTGTGGAATATGATCAAGGTACTTTGCAGGTCAACTTGTTTTGACCATTGTTTGGGACACTCTTTACATAATCCTTAGTTAACCCCCTTTGATCTATTTAGCCTATGTATTTAACTAGTTGCATTATTGACTTGTTCCCCTTTATTGATATTTCATATGTTAATTTGATCCAAAAAGTCCCTAATGCACTTTAGAGTTGAAAAACTTAGAGTAAAAAGAGAACAAAATAGGAGGGGTAAAAATAGAGGGAGGTTAGTGCGGTGAGAATAAGTACAATAAGAATGAGATATGTTGTCCTTGTGAAAAGTGTTCTGAATATTGTTAGTAAGGTGAAGGGAAAGCCAAAAGAGAAACATAAGAAAGAGAAAATTCAGGAAATCAAATAAAAACAAAGTTTAGTAGAATTTTTTTACTAACAATAAGTGATTAAATAATAGGAAAAAAAAAACAAAAAAGAGTGGGGAACTTGAAGGGAATATGAACATAAGCTGAAAGTTGAGGCACTATAAAGAATAGAATGAAAAATTTTAAAAATAGTAGTGTGTTAAAATACATTAGGAGAGTAATCAGTAGTTGTCAAATATTTCTTATTTGTCACTTAGAATGTTTTGTATTCTTGAAATTTTTCTTTGAGAGAGTAAGCACATTTCCTATATTTATGCCCCTAATTTGAGTGCATATATGGATGTTATGAGTAAGGGGCATCTCCGTTAAATTATGAGGGAACATAACGGTAACCATTTTCTGTACTACATATTTTTATACTTATACATGAACATGTTGGACCTATTTTTCATTAAGAGTCAGTTTTAGAGGATATATAGTTTACATTAAGGGTTATTGAATTTGAAAATGTATGCATGTAGAGTGGATTATAGATCATGATTAAATTATCTTATGGACTTGGGTGTGAGTAGATCTGTTCAATTGGTATTTTACGGAATGCAATTTCATAGTATATCAAAATAATGACCTATCTGGTCATTATAGTATTTGCTAGGGTATAATTCCATAGGTAGAGTTTCCCCAAAGGTGAGAGTTGATGAAATCTCAAGCTAAGGCGATTTTCAATGAAAATCTAGTTTTAGGTGGTTTAGTGTTCCATTGTGTTTTTTTGGTATAACGGTCAAGAATTTTGAGCTCATTATATGTTTTAAAGAGGGGTGCAGTTGTCCATAAAAACTTTCAAAACCAGAAAAAAGGTTCATATAGATCCAGTCATGGAGGTTGCCAAGATATTATAAATCTGTATTATTGAAAATCCATGTTTATGTTTTAAAATGGGGAAATACTAAAACTCCCCTGAGTTTTTATTTATAGATTACTACTGGCGGTTAGACCATCGCTGTGATGATTGGAAACTACGATAGCATCATGGGTGAGAATGCCAAGGACCACCGTAATGGGATACTAGGACATCATAAAAGAATCATTATAGTCGCCAGGTGTCTGCTGTAGTGATCATCGAGTAATTTTAATGCTCTAAGTTCTTTTTTGAGAATTTTATTTCCCAAAAATCCAAGGGTTTATGCTTGGACTTGTAACGACCTGATTTGCTGAACCGGAATGCTACACGGTGCTCATGACCCCGAAGGACCACAAGTTAACCCATGACTGATATCTATACCTGTGTATTGTATAAGATAACATAATAATGCGGAAACATGCACTGAAAGGACATAAGGTTCGATCATGAACATAACTGAAATAACGTAACATCTGTGTGTGGGGTAATGGAATACCCAAAATAAAACTAAAGTCTAAATCATGATAGTCTGTATCTAGTCTGCATTTAGTTTGAAAGCCTCTACTGTCTGAAGAATCTGAATAAAGAGTTGATAGGACATGTCCCTAACTAACTCCAACTAATAATCTAACCAATGAGATAATAGAAAATCATTATGTCCTCAAAGGATGAGGACTCACTTCTACTCTAACTGCTGAATCTGGAATCTACTGCTGATCTGGAACTCATGTCTCTGAACTTATGGTGTAACGTAAAAAGAAAGCACCATAGCACGAATGCGTTAGTACATATGTACCGAGTATACGTGTGAGGTAGGCTATATGCAATGGTTTACATGTATGAATAATGCTAATCGACCGTCTAACATGAACGTGAGAATACATGCATAAATACGTAACTGTAACTGACAACATGATTTCGTGATTTCTGAGTCTGTATACTGATAACGTGACATGCTAGTAACTGATATGACTGATAACATGAAGGACTATATCTGAATAATGCTGATAACATGGGTGACTATATCTGAGTGTAACTGATAACGTGGGTGACTATAGTTGACAGTCCTGAATCTGATGGAATTATTTGAGTTTCGTACTGTATCTAAGTTGACTGTATCTAACAGTCCTGAAATCTGAAGAACTATCTGAGTTTTATTATTGAGACTGATTGATTGTACCAGACAGTACTGATTCTGTAACATGAAACTATGGTAAGTAGTATCTAACCGACATGCCCTAAACGTGCTATAATAGCTGAGTTGGGGTCCAATCTATGCCCTGATTGGAAGGGTGTCTATATCGCGCCACTGGTAAGGACAATATGTGAGTAACCCTAATATAATAGGTAACTCTAGCGAGAGCGGTGGGAACCCTCACATAATAGGTTAAGCCACCTCATCTACCCTCATATAGAAGGCTACGATGTCTCAACCTATGCTGGCTACATAGTTCTGAAATGCAAGGATTGCTTCTAAGAATCACACCATCGTACTAAGAATCACACCTTCATATAACAGGTGAGTCCCCATCCTTGAGTTCACTCAATGCTAATTCCTACTCCTATCTGAATGGACACTGAACATGATTTACGTAACTAAACTGAGCATGGACTGAGTTACTGAATTTCCGTGGCTAACGGAATGCTACTGATATCTGACAACTGACTGAGTCATGAGATCATGGAGATTTTTCTTGAGTCATAAGACTATCTGAAGTCTAAGAGTTCATATCTTGACTAAGAGTATCGTGAAAATATGACATGGATCTAGGCACACAGCTAATATTTTGGGTACAAGTACCCCAGAACTTGATGAAAGGAAACTGACATGACTTGATATTCTTGAATACATGATAATCACCACAGTACGTTTATTGAAGCATTTAATCAAAATGTCTAATAGGCATAAGCTTGTACATTTATGAGGATTTTCATGATATCATGCTAGTTAGGTAAATTTCCTTCATCTAGGCATTTTATCAAACATATGGCAGACATAGTACATGTAAACATCATGGTATAGCAATTCAACATCATGGTTCAATTCCAATTTCATCATACAAGGTTTTAGTCATGAGATTTCATAATTTTTATCTATACTAATCAACCCACATGGAATTCATCATCAAATCATGGAATATAAATCTATTCCTCATTTGTTAACATGAAAGAGAACATACGAAGCATGAAAACATGAAGAAAATCCATAACTTGTAGTTAAAAAGGATTCTTGGACTTCATGGATGAAAGGAGTCCATGAATGAACACTATGCATACCTTAGATAGTGATTTGGTGAAGATTGATGGTGAAACCTTCCTGAATTTGAATCCCCAATAGAAACCCTAGCTTGTTCTTGAGACAAACTTAAGAGAAACTAATATGTTTTGGCTGAAAAGTAGCTGAATCACATGTTAAAGGTATTATATAGGGGTAGGAAGTTTACCCTTTTAACTTTGGACACGTCATTAAATTTTTAGTAAAATTTCTCGAGTTGGGCCCTTGGCGCGACACGGCGTTATCGCACCGTGTCATTGGAATTTGACAATTGGGAAACTGCACAGTGGTGTGACATAGAGCTATCACGTTTCCACCTTGTCTACGACCTGGAAGTTTGGCACGACAAGCCATTATCATAGAGAAACATTGGAATTTGACAATTTCCATTTGAGCTATCTCCGCGACACGCTGAAGGCTCAAGTCAAACACTGTCTCACTAAAAAGGCTCTAACTCCTCTCCTGGGTATCGGATTTGGGCAAATTATATATCGATGGAAATCTTATTCAATTTTCCACGTAATAGGAAGTGAAAATTAAGGAAATACCATGTGTATAATAATTAATTATTATTTCAAAGAAAGTTCTAACATCCTTAAGATGATTTTCAAGCTAATAAAAAGCACGGGTATTACAATATCTCCCCCTTGAATGAGATTAACTGAGAGGGGAAACAATGAGATGAACATAAATAACTGGAACATGATCTCATGACGGACGTGACTGACAAGCTGACCATAACATACTGAACATGCATATCTGATGCATGCGTAACTGATTCATAAATGCATAACTAAAAGTTCTCAAGAACTAAGTTTTCTCACAATGATAATGCATGTCTAATGGATAACTATATAACTGATTTGATACATGAATGCATGACTGAATATGCGGTGGTACTTGATACCAAGTTTATCATGGGAACATGACCATGAGACTGAATACTAAGTTAGTGATGTACACTAATCATGAAACTGAGTAAGCTTAAGGAAAACTATAACCTTGATATTGATCTGAGTCGGCGGGGAAAAGGTGAGGGTACTTGTGTGATTCCCCAGAAAAAATTTTCCGTTAAGATCTCGAACGAAAATATGTTGAATTCTGTTCTTTATTATGATTAATAACTTTTTTTTGTGGAATTTTTGGATATGCAACCCTTCATCACGTAGAGCATTAGATGAGTTTTCCAAGGATATATGGATCACCCAAAACAGACACTCAAGCGATGAGTTATGATCATTTCGATCCAACCGTGAATAGTGGTGAACAACAAATGTGTAGGAAAAAAATACTGAGGCCTGGCGAATTTTAGGGTCAACTTCAAACGATCATAACTAATTGTACATAATGATATGGGTGAGCTACTATATATCAACAAAAATCTCTGAAAGTCCTCTTTCCAATGAAATTAGTTTCATCCAATTTGGCCATCGGAGCAAAAAGTTGTGGTCGATCTACTTCAGCTTATCAGAACAGTCCACCAAAGGACAAATTTGACATTATTTGATTTTTAAGGATATTTTGGTCATTCCCAATCCAATCCATTCGGGTAAACCATGGATTTAAGTCCATTAAGAGCATTCAATAGCTCATTTTTCTCCAAAATTTCCTAAGGCTCAAACCCCAACCCTACTACTCTAAATTTCATCCTTCTATGTCTCTTGATTGAACCGTAGAAATTTCAAATTGATTTGGGATTCGAGTTGATCATGTTAAGGTCTTCGAGAAGCACCTTTATTTTCGTGAATAAAGTTCCGAAGTCGGAAGTTCATATTTATCTTCCATTTTTAGGTATGCGGGGCTTTGAACAAGATTATCCTTTTGATCTTGTTCCCGGTATTTTTGTTGAATTACATTGACATGAGATTTTACATGTTTTACCATGAATTAAAAATATGGTTTTATATCTTATATTATTGTTCATGAGCTATGAGATTATGTCATCCGATATGTGTATGATGTTGAGATAGAATTATGTCCAAAAAGTATTTGATTATGAGAGTATGATGATTTAATTTGTTAAGCCTTAATTTATACTATCATTCCACTATTTCCTTATTATGAATTTATAATTAATATTGGAAATTCTATATCCCTACTATGGGTTGATGTCTCAAGTACCTTTAAATTAGAGTTGGATGGCAAATTGAGAAATATTTATATTGAAGTTGCAATGAGTCTTGGTATTTTTCGGACGGTTTTGATGAGTTAAATTGTTGAAAATATTATGTATTGAGTCTTTATATCCTAGTCCAAATGTCGATTCGGTTATGGTTCAATGCATTGATACCTTGTTGATATTGAGGAAGATTAAAATGTTTTGAGCTAAAATATGTTAAGTTAGGAATCCACAAATTGATATGATTTGATAAATGAGAAAGAGATTTGATTTGGTCTTTATGATAGAACCTTGTGATGTTGTGGTGGATTTCCTAATGTGTTCTGAGCTTGTTGGGGAGTAGTACTTAGCACCGAGAGGGAAATTTGGTATTTCCCCAAACCTATGTGCCACCGTAGGGTTGTTTGATGATGATATTATTAGCTAGAGAGCTCGATTGTGATTATTGCAGTTTTAAGGTCGTACTCCCTGGCAAAGAGTATGATGCTCCTGCTAATGGGGATTTCAAACATTGGTATTCCACGTAGCTCACGTGGGGTTGTCGGTTATAGTAAACTCCCCTGTCCATAAAAGTCATGTTTATTGAAATACCGAGTTACTCCAAGTTTTGATGTGGTAAGTCAAGTTGCCTATGATGATCTATAATGATTTATGAAGTTTTTCTTCTACATTTACTATCTAAGATGTTATGAGTTACATGATTCAATGTCACTCAAGCCAGGTGTGTCATTATGGTCCGTATGTACGTTTTTACAAAATTTATGATATTATTTATATTTCGCATGCACCCCTACATACTCAGTACGTATCTTATGCTAACCCACATATTTCTCTATGGGATACATTCTTACCATGATATAGGTTCAGGTACTCAGCCGCAGCCGCGACAGTTATATCCGAGTGCTGCATCTACGTTCCTTCAGTGGTGAGTCCTCATGGTTTGAGGACCAAGTTGCTAGTTTTGGTGCTGTTGTTTTGTGATTTCTTTGGTCTGTTGAGTCAGTTGGGGGTTTGTCCCAATGCCTTATTGATTTTGCTGTATAGAGGCTATGTCAGACTAGTGTATTGTTGGGTTGGTTTCTGTATAGACATTCCATATATGTATAGTCTAATGATATTCCATGCCATGTGCGAGGTGATATGATATGTACTTATATATATATCCTTAGCGTAGCGTGTATGTTGTTGTGTTGGAACCCAAGGGTAGTGTTTTGGCTTAAAGGGTTAGCTTGAGGCTACGTGTAGCCTTGGGCACTGTGTGGCATCTCGGGATGATATTTTGGGGCGTTAAAAACTTGGTATCAGAGCCTAAGATTGTGAAGATTCCTAGGGAGTCTGACAAGACGCATTACGTAGAGTCTTGAGCATCGGTGTGTAGCGCGCCACACCTATGATCAAGAGGCTGTGGGGCATTCTAGGAAAAGTCATTTCTTTCTTTCTACAAGAGTCTATCATGGTTACAACTGTTTCCTTCTGCTGTTAATTCGTGCGTATTTACGACAGAAAATGCCTCCACGTCGAGCTCACGGAAACAACAACCAACCTCAACCCATTGATCTGTTACATGAGACAGTATCCCATGCCGAATTTTGGGTAGCTTTTCAAACGCTAGCCCAGGAAGTTACCGCCAATACTCAGGCCAACGCTCTACCTTCACAGGAAAATAATTCAACAGCAGCACGAATTTATGACTTTATGCGGATAAATCTGCCAGAGTTTCATGGGTCGAGAGAAGGTGAGGACCCGCAGATGTATGTTGATGAAATGAAGAAAATTAAACAGATTATGCACGTGACCGAGGAAGAAAGTGTGGAGCTGGCTTCTTATCGGTTGAAGGATGTTGCCTGTGACTGGGTGCAGATGTAGAATAAGGGTAGAGAAGAAGATACCGCTCCAGTGACTTGGCAATTATTCCAAGATACTTTCTTGGATAGATTCTTTCCTCTTGAGTTATGGGAAACTAAGATAGAGGAGTTTATGAATTTGAGACAAGGATCCATGTCGGTTAAGGAGTATTGTCTTAAGTTTAATCAACTATCGAAGTACGCTCCCAATATGATGGCTGACTCGAGAACTAGTATGAGCAAGTTTCTAACTAGGGTATCGAGTTTTGTGGTGAAAGAATGTAGATCTGCTATGATCAACAGGGATATTGATCTTCCTAGGTTAATGATTCACGCCCAACATATTGAGTCATACAAGATAAAGAGTAAGAGGGATTAAGAGAGTCAGATCGGAGCAATAGGGGTCTAGTCAGATTAGATTCTCCGAAGAGAGTCGCCCTCAGTTTCAGAGACGTCTATTTATACCTGCGCCTTCCTCAGCTAGTTCTCCTATATAATGGGGCAGGCAGGAGCTCGGGAATAGGTAGGTACCTTCCAGGTCTCAGGACAGTGTAAGCAACCAGCCTCATCCTCCTTCGTGTGCTAAGTGTGGTAAAGACCATTTTGGGGAGTTTTATATGGGACAACGGGGATGTTTTGGTTATGGAAAGTTGGGCCACATACTTAGATACTGACCGTATACCAAAAGCGGAGTCGTGATGCCCGTCCCCAGGGTCAGGCTACCAGTGCCCCTTCCTCTCGCAGCCCATCCAGTTCCTCCTCAGGGTGCTTTATTTAGTACTGCTGACGGTTAATGCCAGAATCATTTCTATTCTATAACACCTCGTCAGGAGTAGGAGGACTCTCCCAATGTTGTCACTGGTATGCTCCGTGTTTTCTATTTTGATGTCTATATGTTGATGGACCCCGTTTCGAGTTTTTCTTATGTGACACCTCTGGTTGCTGTAAATTTTGAAATGGATCCTGAACTAATTTTTGAGCCTATTTTGGTTTCTACTCCGGTAGAAGAGTCTGTCATTGCTAAGCGGGTGTATAAGAAATGTCCCATTACTGTCTTTCATTGGGTTATGTATGCTGATTTGATTAAGCTAGATATGGTTGACTTTGATATCATTCTGGGTATAGATTGGCTTCACTCATACTATGCGTCTATTGATTGTCGTGCCCGTGTGGTCAAGTTTCAGTTTCCTGATGAACCTATCCTCGAATGGTCCAGGAGTTCTGTGATTCCTAAGGGTCGTTTTATATCCTATCTCAAAGCTACGAAGTTGAATTCCAAGGGTTACATCCACCATTTGGTTCAGGTTAAAGATACTAAGTCTGAAACCCCGACCATTTAGTCAATTAATATTGTTAATAAGTTTCTTGATATCTTTCCGAAAGATCTCCCTGGAGTACCTCTTGATAGAGAGATAGAGTTTAGGATTAACCTTCTTCCCGATACTCAGCCTATTTCCATTCCTCCGTATCGTATGGCTTCCGCAGAACTTAAAGAGTTGAAGGAGCGATTGAAAGATCTTTTAGAAAAAAGCTTTATCAGACCTAGTGTGTCCCTGTGGGGTGCACCTGTCCTGTTTGTGCGTAAGAAAGATAGTTTTTTGCGAATGTGTATTGATTACCGGAATCTTAATAGGGTTACTATCAAGAATAAATATCCGCTTCCCCAAATTGATGATTTATTTGATCAATTGCAAGGTGCGAGCTACTTTTCGAAGATAGACCTCAGATCCGGTTATCACCAACTTAAGGTTAGGGAGTGTGATATCCCCAAGACAGCCTTCCGAACCCGTTACGGTCATTTTGAATTTCTAGTGATGTCTTTTGGGTTACCTAATGCTCCAACGGCTTTCATGGATCTTATGAACCGTGTATTCCGGCCATATCTAGATTTATTTATAATAGTGTTCCTTGATGATATTCTTATTTACTCCCGAAGTGAGGGTGATCATGCAGATCATCTCTGAATCATGTTGGAAACTCTTCGAACTCATTGGTTGTATGCTAAGTTCAGTAAGTGTGAGTTCTGGATGAACTCTATAGCCTTCTTGGGTCATGTTGTTTCTTCCGAAGGTATTAGAGTTGATCCTCTAAAGATAGAGGCTATAAAGATTTGGCCTAGACCTATTTCTCTTTCTAATATCTAAAGTTTCTTGGGTCTAGCTGGTTATTATCATCGTTTTTTTGAAGGGTTTTCATCTATTGCATCTCCTATGACCCGTTTGACCCAAAAGAAAGTGAAGTTCCTATGGTCCGAATCTTGCGAGAAGAGTTTTCAGGAGTTGAAGACTCGACTCACTTTAGCCCTTGTGTTGACTTTGCCTGACGGTGTTGATGGTTTTGTGGTGTATTGTGATGCTTCCAGAGTCAGTTTGGGTTGTGTATTAATGCAAAAGGGCAAGGTTATAGCTTATGCTTCCAGGCAGCTAAAGCCTCACGAGAAGAATTATCCTACCCATGACCTTGAATTAGCTGTCATGGTTTTTGCTTTGAAAATCTGGAGACATTATTTGTATGGTGTCCATGTCGATGTCTTTACGGACCATAAGATCTTGCAGTATGTATTCACCCAAAAGAAGTTGAATCTTAGGCAGAGACGATGGTTAGAACTGTTGAAAGATTATGATATGAGCGTGCTATATCATCCGGGCAAGGCCAATGTAGTAGCAGATGCCCTTAGTCAGAAGTCCATGGGTAGCGTAGCACATGTGGAGATTGGTAAGAAGGAGTTGGCCCGTGAGGTACATCGTTTGGCTAGATTGGGGGTTAGGTTGTTTGGTGATGCTGAGGGTAGTATAAGAGTGCAAAGCGGTTCCAAATCCTCTTTAGTTTCAGAAGTGAAGGAGAAGCAAGACAGGGATCCTACCTTGGTCAGGTTAAAAAAGTCAGTTAAAGACCAAAAGATGGAGGTTTTCTCCCAAGGGGGAGATGGCGTTTTGAGACTCCGAGAAAGATTATGTGTTCCTGATGTTGATAACTTGAAGCAGAGGATTATGGCGGTAGCGCATAGTGCACAATACTCCATCCATCCTGGTGCTACCAAGATGTACCATGATTTGCAGAAAATCTATTGGTGGAACGGTATGAAGAGGAACATATCAGAATTTGTGGCGAAGTGTTCCATGTGTCAACAGGTTAAAATAGAGCATCAAAGGCCCAGTGGCGTGATCCAAGAGTTTAGCATTCCTACTTGGAAGTGGTAAGAAGTGAATATGGACTTCATAGTTGGTTTGCCTCCTTCTCGTCGCCATCATGATTCGATTTGGGTTGTCGTAGATCGGCTGACGAAATCAGCTCATTTTTTGCCTGTGCATTCATCGTATACAACTGAAGATTATGCTAGAATATATATTCGGGAACTCGTCAGACTTCATGGAATCCCTTTGGCTATTATTTCTGACAGAGGTACTCAGTTTACCTCTCTGTTTTGGAAATCTTTCCAGAAGGGTCTCAGTACCTAAATTTATTTAAGTTCTGTTTTCCATCCGCAAAGAGATGGTCAGGACGAGCGGACCATTTAGACTTTAGAAGATATGTTGAGGGCTTGTGTGCTTGATTTTAAAGGTAGTTGGGATGAGCACTTAGCATTAATCGAGTTTTCTTACAATAACAGTTTTCATGCTACTATTGGAATGGACCCATTTGAAGCTTTGTATGGTAGAAGGTGTAGATCACCCATTGGTTGGTTTGAAGTTGGTTAGGCTGCCGCGACTGGACCGGATGCAGTGTTCGAGGCCATGGAGAAGGTTAAGTTAATTCGAGAAAGGTTGAAAACTGCCAAAAGTCGTCAAAAATCATACGCAGATGTAAGGAGGAAAGACCTTGAATTTGATGTTGGTGATTTAGTGTACTTGAAAGTTTCACCCATGAAAGGGGTGAAGAGATTTGGGAAGAAAGGGAAACTAAGTCCCCGTTACATTGGTCCCTATAAGATTGTGGATCACATTTGGAAGGTAGCATATAAGGTTGAATTGCCGGCAGAGTTATCTAACGTCCATCCAGTTTTCCATGTTTCTATGCTTAAGAAGTTTATTGGTGATTCTGTTGTGATTGATCCTTCCGAAAGCTCGGGTATTCAAGATAGTCTTTCATATGAAGAGATTCCGATTGAGGTTTTTGACTTTCAAGTTCGTAGGCTAAGAAACAAGGAAGTTCATTTGGTTAAAGTGCTTTGGTGAAATCAATCCGTGGAGAGTGCTACTTGTGAAGCCGAAGCGGATATGTGCGCCAAATATCCCCACCTCTTTCCTACGAATCCTGAGCATGTCAAAGGTATCGTTCTCTTTTGATTTAATCCTTATTGCTATGTTTATCTTGGCTTGTGTGTTTTCTACGATATCCAAAAAAAATCTAGAATGGAGTATATGCTTGGGCAAGATGATTTTTCTCTATATACTCATTTTCATAGTATTCTTAACCTACCTAATAACATTCGAGGATGAATGTTTCCAAGGGGGAGATGATGTGATGCCCCGGAAAATTTTTTCCGTTAAGATCTCGGACGAAAATGTGTTGAATTTTGTTCTTTATCATGATTAATAATTTTTCTATGTGGAATTTCTGGATATACAACCCATCATCGTGTAGAGCATCGAATAATCTTTCCAACGATATATGGATCATCCAAAACGGACACTAGAGCGATGAGTTATGATCATTCCGATCTAACCGTGAATAGTGGTGAACAGTAAATGTGCAGGAAAAAAATACTGAGGGCCAGGCGAATTTTAGGGTCAACTTCAAATGATCATAACTCCTTGTAAATAATGATCTGGGTGAGAAACTATATATCAACAGAAAGCTCTGAAAGTCCTCTTTCCAATGAAATTGGTTTCATCCAATTTGGCCATCGGAGCAAAAAGTTATGGTCGATCTACTTTAGCCTATCAAAACAGTCCACCAAAGCACAAATTTGACATTATTTGATTTTTAAGTGTATTTTGTTCATTCCCACTCAAATCCATTTGGGTAAACCATGGATTTAAGTCCATTAAGAGCATTCAATAGCTCATTTTTCTCCAAAATTTCCTAAGGCTCAAACCCCAACCCTACAACTCCAAATTTCATCCTTCTATGTCTCTTGATTGAACCGTAGAAATTTCAAATTGATTCGGGATTCGAGTTGATCATGTTAAGGTCTTCGAGAAGCACCCTTTATTTTCGTGAATAAAATTCCGAAGTCGGAAGTTCATAGTCATCTTCCATTTTTAGGTATGTGGGGCTTTGAACAAGATTATCCTTTTGATCTTGTGCCCGGTATTTTTGTTGAATTACATTGCCATGAGATTTTACATGTTTTACCATGAACTAAAAATATGGTTTTATATCTTATATTATTGTCCATGAGCTATGGGATTATGTCATCCGATATGTGTATGATGTTGAGATGGAATTATGTCCAAAAAGTATTTGATTATGAGAGTATGATGATTTAATTTGTTAAGCCTTGATTTATACTATCATTCCACTATTTCCTTATTATGAATTTATAATTGATATTGGAAATTCTATATCCCTACTATGGGTTGATGTTTCAAGTACCTTTAAATGAGAGTTGGATGGCAAATTGAGAAATGTTGATATTGAAGTTGCAATGAGTCTTGGTATTTTTCGGATGGATTTGATGAGTTAAATTGTTGAAAATATTATGTATTGAGTCTTTATATCCTTGTCCAAATGTCGAGTTGGTTATGGTTCAATACATTGATACCTTGTTGATGTTGAGGAAGATTAAAATGTTTTGAGCTAAAATGTGTTGAGTTAGGAATCCACAAATTGATATGATTTGATAAATGAGAAAGAGATTTGATTTGATCTTTATGATGTGATGTTGTGGTGGATTTCCTAACGCGTTCTGAGCTTGTCGGGGAGTAGTACTTAGCACCGAGAGGGAAATTTGGTATTTCCCCAAACCTATGTGCCACCGTAGGGTTGTTTGATGATGATATTATTGGCCAGTGAGCCCGATTGTGATTATTGCAGTTTTAAGGTCGTACTCCCTGGCAAAGAGTATGACGCTCCCGCCAACGGGGGTTTCAAGCGTTGGTATTCCACATAGCTCACATGGGATTGTCGGTTATAGAAAACTCCCTTGTCCGTAAGAGTCATGTTTATTGAAATACCGAGTTACTCCAAGTTTTGATGTGGTAAGTCAAGTTGCCTATGATGATCTATAATGATTTATGAGTTTTTTCTCCTACATTTCCTATCTAAGATGTTATGATTTGCATGATTCAATGTCACTCAAGCCAGGTGTGTCATTATGGTCCGTATGTACGTTTTTACGAAATTTATGATATTATTTATATTTTGCATGCGCCCCCACATAATTAGTACGTATCTCGTGCTGACCCATATATTTCTCTATGAGCTATAGTCTTACCATGATGTAGGTTTAGGTACTCAGCTGCAGCCGCGACAATGATATCCGAGTGCTGCATCTACGTTCCTTCAGTGGTGAGTCCTCATGGTTCGAGGACCAAGTTGCTAGTTTTGGTGCTGTTGTTTTATGATTCCTTTGGTCTGTTGAGTCAGTTGGGGGTTTGTCCTAATGGCTCGTTGATTTTTCTGTATAGAGGCTATGTCAGACTAGTGTATTGTTGGGTTGGTTTGTGTATAGACATTCCA
Source organism: Capsicum pubescens (assembly GCA_030864215.1). Lineage (NCBI taxonomy): Eukaryota > Viridiplantae > Streptophyta > Magnoliopsida > Solanales > Solanaceae > Capsicum > Capsicum pubescens. The sequence goes on along the minus strand of CM061544.1, from coordinate 199,169,864 downwards.
TATATGTACAATCTAATGATATTCTGTTCCATGTGAGAGGTGATATGATATGTACTTGTATATATATCCTTAGCGTAGGGTGTATGTTGTTGTGTTGGAACCCAAGGGTAGTGTTTTGGCTTAAAGGGTTAGCTTGAGGCTACGTGTAGACTTGGGCACCGTGTGGCATCTCGGGATGATATTTCGGGGCGTTACAACTTGGTACACATATCTGCTTCTACTTCCCAAGTAGCTCCCTCAACGGACTGATTTCGCAAAGAACTTTAACTAGAGGGACTTCTTTGTTCCTTAATCTACGAGTATGATAGTCTAAGATTTCTCCTGGAATCTCTTCATAATAGAGGCTATTCTGAACATCGATACTCTGAATAGGGATTATGACTGATGGGTCACCTATGCACTCCTTGAGCAAAGAGACATGAAAGACTGGATGAACTGAGGCTATATCTAAAGGCACTTCAAGCTCATAAGCTACCTTGCCAAAACGACTGAGAATGTTGAAGGGACCGACATATCGGGGAATGAGTTTTCCTTTCTTGCCAAATCTCTTCACTCCCTTCATAGGAGAGATCTTGAGGTAGGCATAGTCACCAATCTCGAACTAGAGATCCTTTCTGCGAACATCTGCATAAGACTTCCATCGGCTCTGAGCAGCCCGAAGTCTTTCTCTTATTAACTGAACTTTCTCTAAGGCATCGAATACTAAGTCAGGACCTATGACTGAGGCCTCTCTAACTTTGAACCAACTTATTAGAGATCTATATCTCCTACCATAGAGATCTTCGAATGGAGCCATCTGAATACTGGAGTGATAGCTGTTGTTGTATGCAACCTCAATCAAAGGCAAGTGGTCATCCCAATTACCCTTGAAATCAATTACACACGCCCTTAGCATATTTTCCAAAGTTTGAATGGTCCTTTCTGTTTGACCATCTGTCTAAGGATGAAAGGCTGTACTGAGATGAAATTGGGTACCAAGACCCTTTTGGAATGCTTTCCAAAAATGAAAGGTGAACTGGGTACCTCCGTCTAAGATAATAGTCAACGGAACACCGTGCAATTTGACCAGATCCTTAATGTAGAGCTTAGCATAATCCTCGGCTGAATAAGAGGTATGAACTGGAAGGAAAAGAGATGATTTAGTCATTCTATCTACAATGACTCAAACTAAATCATGCTGACGATAAGTTCAAGGCAAACCCGTCCTGAAGTCTATGTTCACAACTTCCTACTTCCAAGTAGGAATACTGAACTCTAGCATAGGACCACTAGGCTTCTGATGCTCTATCTTAACTTGCTGACATGTAGAGCACTTAGCCACAAACTCTGCAACATCTCTTTTCATCCCACTCCACCAATAGATTTCTCATAAATTGTGGTACATCTTAGTGGCCATGGATGAATAGAGTAACGCACACCATGCGCTTCTGTAAGAATTCTTTGCCTTAAGTTATCTATGTCTGGAACACATAGACGACCCTGAAAACAAAAAAACACCATCTTCCCCTTGGGAGAAAACCTCCATTTTCTGATTCTGAACTGACTCTTTTAGCTTGACAAGGCTAGGATCCTTATCTTGCTTTTCTTTCACCACAGAAACTAGAGATGATTCTGAAATACTCTGAACACATACACCGACCTCTGAAGAGTCGACTAAGAGAACGTCTAGTCTAGCAAGATGGTGGACTTCCTGGGCTAACTTCTTCCTACTATCATCAACATTAGAAATACTTCCCATAGATATTCTACTGAGAGCATTGGCCACAATATTGGCCTTGCCCGGATGATAGAGGACACTCATGTCATAATCTTTCAAGAGCTTTAACCACCTTCTCTGACGAAGATTGAGATCTTTTTGAGAAAAGACATACTGAAGGCTCTTATGATCTGTGAAGACGTCTACATGAACTCCGTAGAAATAATTCCTCCAAATCTTTAAGGCAAATAATACGACTTCTAATTCAAGATCACGAGTAGGATAATTCTTCTCATGGGGTTTAAGCTGTCTAGAGGCATAGGCTATGACCTTACCATGCTGTATGAGGACACAACCTAAACCCACTTTAGATGCATCACAATATACTATGAAACTATCTAAATCGTCTGGAAAAGCTAAGACTGGAGTTGAGGTGAGTCGAGTCTTCAATTCTTGAAAACTCTTCTTGCAAGAATCTGACCACTGGAACTTGACATTCTTCCGAGTCAATCTGGACATAGGGGATGCATTGGATGAAAATCCTTTAACAAATCATCTGTAATAGCCAGCCAAACCTAAGAAACTCCTGACATATGATAGAGAAAGAGGGCGAGGCTAACTTCTTACCGCTTTGATCTTTTAAGGATCTACCCTAATGCCATCACCAGAAATTATATGGCCAAGGAATGGTATTGATATTATCCAAAATTTTCACTTACTGTATTTGGCGAATAACTGATGATTTCTGAGAGTCTGAAGTACTGTCTTGAGATGGTCTGCATGATCTCGCTCAGAGCGGGAATAGACCAGAATATGCTCTATGAAGACTATGACAAACATGTCCAAGTACTTCTTGAACACACGGTTCATCAAGTCCATGAAAGTGGCTGGGGCATTGGTAAGACCAAATGACATGACTAGAAATTTGAAGTGACCATACCGTGTACGAAAAGATGTCTCTGGGATGTCATATTCTATAACTCTGAACTGACGATAGCCGGATCTGAGGTCTATCTTAGAGAAATAAATAGCACCCTGAAGTTGTTTAAACAAGTCATCGACTCTGGAAAGAGGATACTTGTTCTTGACCGTGACTTTATTGAGTTGATGGAAATCTATACACATTCTGAGTAAACTATCTTTCTTACACATGAATAAGACTGGTGTGCCCCATAGGGAAATGCTGGGTCTGATGAATCCCGTATCTAAGAGATCTTTCAACTATTCTTTCAGTTCCTTGAGTTTTGTCGGTGCCATTCTGTAGGGAAGAATAGAGATAAGTTGAGTGTCTGAAAGAAGATCAATACCGAAGTCTATTTCCCTTTTGGGAGGAATTCCTGGAAGATCTTCGGGAAAGACATCTGAATATTCATTCACTACTGGGACTGATTCGAGACTGGGAGCCTCAGAACTGGAATATCTAACATGAAATAGATAATAAACACACCCCTTAGATACTATTTTCCTTGCCCAAAGGTAGGAAACAAGATGACCACTGAAAGCGGATACACTGCCCTTCCACTCTAGTATAGGTTCATTTGGGAACTGAAACTGAACTATTCTATTTCTATAGTCGACTGTGGCATAGCAGGAATAAAGCCAATCCATGCTGAGAATGATATCAAAATCAGTTATCTCTAAATTGACTAAATCTGCTGACGTGACTTTCTGAAATATCATAACCAGGCAATTCCTGTATACCTAACGAGCTATGATGGTTTTACCCACTGGGGTAGATACTGAAAAGGGTTCTTCTAGAATTTTGGGACTGACTCCGAAATCAACTGCTATATAAGGAGTAACAAAAGACAAGGAAGCTCTTGGATCTAGCAAATCATAAACATGCACATGAAAGATCTGTAATGTACCAGTAACTACATCAGGAGAATTTTCCTAATCCTGTCGAGTTTGAAGAGCATAGAAATAATTTGGGCATTGCCCGCTAGTGGCACTGGAAGTGGCACCCTGCTGATTTTGGCTACCAAACTGAGCTGAAGAGTAATTCTGTTGACCCTAAGGACCTGGCTGAGGACAGTCTCTAACTCTATGGCTTGGCTTGCCACAACCAAAAAAAATGCCACTACCTGCTCTACACACACCCTGATGGTACTTACCGTAAGTCTGGCAAAGAGGATAGGTTTGGGCACTGCTAACACTACCCTGGGTCTTAGAGCCTAGCGCTCTATCTTTGTTACCCTCTCTGAACTTAGGAACTGGATCACTGGCTGTAGAGGGAGCTGGAACTGATGACTTAGGATAAAACAAAGAATGGTTTCCTCTTTCTGACTTAGGCTGAGCGAAGTTGAAACTACCTGTCTTCACTCTCTTATTTTGTTTCTCCTTCTTCTTAATCTTTTGCTCCTTTATCTGCTCCTCTATCTGTTGAGCATGAGTCAAAAGACTGGCTAAGGTCATGTCACTATTCAGCATGGCAGATCTGCACTTATTAACCACGCTGTCATTTACTTCTGACGAAAAATTACTCATTTTGGCTCTATCGTCTGCAACCACATGAGGGGCATATCTGGCTAATTAAGTAAACTTTACAGAATACTCTTTCACCATCATATTGGCCTTCCTGAGGTTGATGAACTCTAGTACCTTAGCTTTTCTAAGCTCTTAGGGAAATAATCTGTCTAAGAATGCAGTGAAAAACTTCTCGTATTCTATAGGACCTGCATCATCTACCCTTTCAGACTTCCACTGTTTGTACCAAGTATGAGCCAGATCCTGCAACTGGTATGTAGCTAGCTCAACACTTTCAACAGTAGTCACCCCATGGCGTTTGTCACTTTCTGAACTTGATCTAAGAATTCCTGAGGGTCTTCATCTACCTTAGACTCGAGGAAGGTTGGAGGATTCATTCGGGTGAAGTTCAGAATCCTCACTGCAGCTGAGTTGGCCACTGGGTTAGACGGAACAACTGTTGGCCATTTATTATGAGCAACGACTGATTGATAAAGAGTGGTAAATGCGGTCCTGAACTCTACATGAGAAACATGATCGCCTAAAGGTTCTTCGGGCTGAGGGGCTAACTGATTTCTTCTCTTAGGAGGCATGTTATGAAATAAAGAGAAGAAGCGGATTAGACTGAGAGACTGACTTGTGATTATGCTCACAGGCATGACATGAGTACTGAAAGAAGGGAAACTGTTCTTAAAACATATCATAGCCTCTTGCACATAAATGTGGCGCGCAACACACCTATGTACAAAACTCTACTAGATGTGGCTTTCAGACTTCCTAGGACTCTATTGAACCTTAGGCTCTGATACCAAGTTTTTAATGACCCAATTTTCTCAACCAGAATGCTACACGGTGCTCATGACCCTGAAGGACCACAAGCTAACCCACGACTAATATCTATACCTGTATACTGCATAAGATAACATAATAATGCAGAAACATACACTGAAAGGCCATAATGTTCGATCATGAGCATAACTGAAATAATGTAACATCTGTGTGTGGTGTAATGGAATACCTAAAAACAAACTGAAGTCTAAAACATGATAGTCTGTATCTAGTCTGCATCTAGTTTGAAAGCCTCTACTGTCTGAAGAATCTGAATAAGGAGTTGATGGGACATGTCCCAAACTAACTCCAACTAATAAGCTAATCAATGAGATAATAGAAAATTATTATGTCCTCGAAGGATGAGGAATCACTTCTACTCTGACTGCTGAATCTGGAATCTACTGCTGATCTGGAACTCGTGTCTCTGAACCTATGGTGTAACGTATTAAGAAAGCACCATAGCGCGAATACGTCAGTACATATGTACCGAGTATACAAGCGAGGTAGGCTATATACAATGGTTCACATGCATGAATAATGCTAACTGACTGTCTAACATAAACGTGAGAATACATGCATAAATACGTAACTGTAACTGACAATATGATTTTGTGATTTCTGAGTCTGTATACTGATAACGTGATATGCTAGTAACTGATATGACTGATAACATAAAGGACTATATCTGAATAATACTGATAACATGGGTGACTATATCTGAGTATAACTGATAATGTGGGTGACTGTAGCTGACAGTCCTGAATTTGATGGAACTATCTGAGTTTCGTACTGTATCTGAGTTGACTGTAGCTAACAGTCCTGAAATCTGAAGAACTATCTAAGTTCTATTACTGAGACTGATGGACTGTATCTGACAGTCCTGATTCTGTAACATGAAACTATGGGAAGTAGTATCTAATCGACATACCCCAAATGTGCTATAATAGCTGAGCTAGGGTCCAATCTATGCCCTGATTAGAAGGGTGTCAATACCGCACCACTGGTAAGGACAACATATGAGTAACCCTCATATAACAGATAACTCTAGCGAGAATGGTGGGAACCCTCACATAACAGGTTAATCCACCTCATCTACCCTCATATAACAAGCTACGATGTCTCAACCTATGCTGGCTACATTGTTTTAGAATTCAAGGATTTCTTCTAAGAATCACACCCTCGTATAAAAGGTGAGTCCCCATCCTTGGATTCACTCGGTGCTAATTCCAACTCCCATCTGAATGGACATTGAACATGATTTACTAAACTGAACTGAGCATGGACTGAGTTACTGAATTTCCGTGGCTGATGAAATGCTACTGATATCTAACAACAGACTGAGTCATGAAATCATGGAGATTTTTCTTGAGTTATAAGACTATCTAAAGTCTAAGAGTTCATAGCTTGACTGAGAGTATCGTGAAAACATGACATGGATCTAGGCACACGGCTAATATTTCAGGTACAAGTACCCCTAGGACTCGATGGAAGGAAACTGAGATGACTTGATATTCTTGAATACATGATAATCCCCACAGTACACTTATTGAAGAATTTCATCAAAACATCTAATAGGAATAAACTTGTACATTTATGGGGATTTTCATGATATCATGCTAGTTAGGCAAATTTCCTTCATCTAGGCATTTTATCAAACATATGGCAGGCATAGTACATGTAAACATCATGGTATAGCAATTAAACATCATGGTTTAATTCCAATTTCATCATACATGGTTTTAGTCATGAGATTTCATAAATCTTTATCTATACTAATCAACCCACATGGAATTTATCATCAAATCATGGAATAGAAATCAATTCCTCATTTATCAATATGAAAGAGAACATACAAAGCATGAAAACATGAAGAAAATCCATAACTTGTAGTTAAATAGGATTCTTGGACTTCATGGATGAAATGAGTTCATGAATAAACACTATGCATACCTTAGATCATGATTTCATGAAGATTGATGGTGAAACCTTCCTAAATTTGAATCCCCAATAGAAACCCTAGCTTGTTCTTGAGATAAACTTAAGAGAAACTAATATGTTTTGGGTGAAAAGTGGTTGAATCATGTGTTAAAGGGATTATATAGGGGTAGTAAGTTGACCCTTTTAACCCTAGACACGTCATTAAATTTTTAATAAAATTTCCTGAGTTGGGCCCTTGGTGCGACACGGCGTTATCGCGTTGTCTCACTGGAAATTGATAATTGGGAAACTGCACGATGGCGGGATGCGGAGCTATCACATTTCCACTTTGTCTATGACCAGGAAGTTTGGTGCAATGTGCCAGTATTGTGGAGAAACACTGGAATTTGACAATTACCATTTGAGCTATGTCCGCAACGTGCTGAAGGCTCAGGTCAAACACTGTCTCTCTAAAAAGGCTCTAACTCTTTTCCCGGTTGTCGGATTTAGGCGAATTATATATCGATAGAAAGCTTATTCAATTTCCCACGTGATAGGAATTGAAAATTATGGAAATACTAATTGTATAAGAATGAATTCTTATTTCAAAGCAAGTTTTAATATCCTTGAGAAGATTTTCAAGCTAAGAAAAAGTACGGGTATTACATGACTTGAGAGTGGTGATTCTTCACATAGATAGGGAAATATACATTCTAAATATAAGTTCATTACTCTATTCTAATAATGTTTGATTCATTCAAATTGTTGAATCATTAAAAAATGGGGTTTTAGTGAATTTCTTGAGTTTTAGGCTTTATTTCGTAAATTAGTGGAATGAACTATGGGTATTTGTCAAATTGCCTAAGAGCGATTCTAGGGTGATAATTATCACTTCTTAGTGCAGAATTACTCCCCTTGAACGTGAATTATGGGGATTTGAGGTAAATTATTGGTTGAAAAACCCTCATGTAAAAGGGTTAGGGTATAAGAAAGGTAAAGCTAGTGGGATCTAATCCCTAGGGATTATAATTAAAGAGTAAGTGATTAATTATTCTCAAATTGTTTGGTTTTAGACTTTAAAATCCAAAACTTTGAGGAAAGTTAAGGCTCTTTTAGCCTAATTTGCATTTGGATTCTCTAGTTGAGGTAGCTTATTATTTAATTGGAGTTTACACTTAATTTTATTGTATGTATGCTTCTAATTGGGTACGTGTTGATTAGTCTTCGGACATACTTGTGTTAATGATTTGGTGTTTCATGTTTTAATAAATAAGTTTATTGAATACCGAACTTGATCAAAATTCATTATTTCATAAGTGTACTTGTTATTTTATTGCATTATGTTATATCCTAAGAGATGGAAAAATTTATAAAGTACACAAACACGTACACACACACACATATATTTATATATATGTATATATATATGTAGATATATATATGTATGTATGTATGTATATATATATATATATATATATATATATATGTATGTATGTATATATATATATATATATATATATAATGGAGGATCAAGTGCCATACAAGCATGAATATGGATACTAATATTGCAATTATTATGAAGGATCAGGTAGCACACTAGTACTGTACATGAACTTAGATTGGAACTATAGTTCTTGGATTTATCAAATGATTTGCTTACTATGAATTTGTAATGACTCTCCAGGTTATTTCCTTTATTTGTGTGTTTTTTCAGCATTTTAAGCCTTCTACAACGGCTACAGGTCATTTATGACTTTCCAAAACTATCAGTTTGATAATCGGATAGTTCATTTGGATTTTAGGCTTCTTTCCCTTTTTTGAGCTTTTATTGTTTAGGATTTTTTCTTAGATAAAAAATCCTAGTATATGACCTCGAATGAGAATACCGACAGTTCTAATAGCTCTAAAATATTGATTTTAGGCTAGGGGGACTCTAGTTTCAGGTCTCGAGGCCTTTGGACTTGTTTTGGGCTATTGGGTGAATTTTATGAAAAATGGAACTATAGGTGTGGGGCCCTCATTTAGTTAAGTTTTGGTTATTCCATTGGATCTAAAATATGTTTTACATTCAAATTTCACTATTGGATCATGTTCATAGGGTTCCAGATGAGTTCCATGGGTCAAAAATAAGTTTTTGACTTTGCTGGTGCTGGTGTGTTCACGAAAGCGAACCTTTGACCATTTGACTTGGTCTCTTAAGAAAAACTTTGGTCTCTGAAATGATATTAGTGACATTGTTACCCTCTGTTCAAGTCTCTTAAGTGATCAAAGTGTCGCTTAAGCAACTATTGCTGAGTATAAGACCCTATATTCGTATTTTGACATTTTAAGAGCAAGGAAGCTCCAATTTTGATGCATTTTTCTCATATAATCTTTGTCTATCAATTTATAACTTTATTTACCCCATTTTCCAAGATATTATATTTTATTTTTCTTGATTTTCACCCAAATTGAGAATCAAATCCCATTTTTATTATTTTTGGGACAATCTTATGTATTTTAGTCTTTTACTATAGTTATTATGCATCTTTCCTTTACTTTGTTTGTATTTTGTTACTAGTAATTTTAGACCATAGATTGATTTGCCTACTGGTGGGTTATAGTAGGCGCTATTAATTACTTGAGAATTTGGGCCGTGATAAATTGGTATTAGAGCTTAGGGTTATCGGTATACTGGTACAAGAGATAGTGTCAGGTAGAGTCCTATAGATCGATGCGGAGATGTCCCTAACCTATATTTGGAAGGCTAGAGAGCATTCTTAAGAAATTCTATTCTTGACTCCTTGCCGTATGTCCATATTTCTATGAGCCTCAAGTTTATTCTTTGACTCTATTTTGTCGTGGATGGATGATACGAGGTTAGCAATAGATGTGGATGAGACTGCAATATCGTACCAGGGAGTCAAGTATAGATGACAAAGAGCTTCAGTGTCAGCCAGAGGATTTGGGGCCAACTCAGGCTTCAATGGGGTTTACGATCACTTCAGAATTTTAAGTTTCAGCATTAGAGATCTCGAGTCTTCTTACAAATACCTCACAACTAAGGATTACATCTGGTTCATTGAGAAGTTGTCAGGCCAGAGTTGGGTTTGTTGATGTTCAACAAGGTTTTTTGATAGTTTTAGAGTATGACATTAGGTTTCTTGAGGGGTCCAGGCATATCCCTTTGCTATATCCTTTAGAGCATGACATGGTTCATGTATTAATTAGAGGATTAACAATGTCACTCTGTTTTGCATCAAAGCATTTGATAATATCTGGGTTTTATTTCTCTCAGGTTATTGACCATGTGAGGGCCATAGAGAGAGCATGTATTGGAATATATAGAGGTAGAGGTAAGAGGATATGTCATTAGTACAGAGCTATTGGTATTCCATCCAGGAGTTTGGATTCTCCTGGTAGAGTTGAACTCCACTTGCAGGTTATCAATTCTACGCATATAGCACTTTTGACTATGGGTGGCTCTCAGGTTAGTTATGGTAGTTGTAGTAGAAAGAGTTCTTATTAGACCTTGTAGAGTATCCGGTATGTGTCTTTAGAATGGGATGGCCATTTCGGATTAGAGGAGGCAATACCTCAGAGTATTTCAGGAGCTTGCTGCCATTGTGGCAAGATTGGTCATTGGTCTAGAGAGTTCCCCAGACATGAGTTGGGTGATCAGATAGGGTTAGTGATAACGCCCAAACTACAACTCTCGTTAGAAAGTGTAAGCGGTCGCTGTCAAATATAGAACCCAACTGGGTTGTGTGTTGAATCCCACAGGGAATACTTGGTCACTAAGTGTTGCAATTGTTAGTAGACTGTTGGTAGAAAATTCCACGGAAAAGGGGGGTTTTGATTTAGGCGTGAGTTAATAATATCAAAGTAACGAATGAATGATTTGTCTAGTAAAGGTTAATCACAGAGAATAATAAGTTAGGGTTATGTCCACCTTGTAGTTTCTACTTCTCTATTAACTATGAGTAACGCGGAATTTAGACATGCATGCACTTATAGAGAATCGTATTCTAATTCTAAATCCAAGAGTTTCCCAACCATCAAGGATTTATTTCACTTTAGCTCTCCCGAGCCTAAAGTGTATAACGAATGGTACAAATTCTCCAAGAAGTTAATCCGGTTAAGGGATTAACGTGTAAATAGAGGTTAAAAGCCCTATTTCCTTGTCACACTCTCTTTTCCAAACATGTAACTTTTCTCCCGAACAAGTTAATGCTATAATGACATATTCTCTATGTTTGCAACCATGAGAATTTAATTAAAACGAAGAGAGTAATGATATAAGTAGCATACACATAAAAAATTCACAAACTCATAGCGACAAATAGTATCTTACAAGGTTTCCATAACCCTAGCAGAGAAGTTTAGCTACTCATGAGTACTACGGAAATCACCATAGACATAATCATCATACCACAACTTAGAATAATCTTAGCGATGGGAATGATTCTTGGCGTCAAAAGGGAATAAACGTCGTTCTCCTATCCGATGCTCTAGCCTTAGCGTTTTTCTCTGTCTAAACTTACAGAATCTATAAACTGAATAATGAAAAGTGATCGAATGAGTAATGATCCAAAGAATGCTGAAAAATTTAGCAAATAGGGTTTTTATAACATCCTTGTCCTACTAAGTTACTGCTGCATCCCTAAGTATTTAGAAATACTGATTTTGCCCGGGACAAGTTCTCCATGCATCACATTCAGTCCACAAGCTTCCAAAAGCTGCCTTCCCTCTTATTTTAAGTTTCCCTTTGCTGCCCAAAGGTCCACAAAGTGCTGAAGTCTTCATCATTAATACCTGAAAAACATGCTAATCACATAGGTTAGCTCACTTAAAGGAAAATGGACTAAAAGTGCAGGAATTATATATTTTATCCTCCAAACTTAGCTAAAATATGGGTAAATTATGGTTCTTAGGGGTATAAATACTCCCAACATCACCACCCCACACTTAAAGCTTTGTTCGTCCTCGAACAAAATATTACGTCCATGCAAACACCTAACTAGAATTTCACAATAGCAACACAAAATGTTCAACAAGACATGCACGACAATTATTAACAGAGAGTAGGTTTCTTGATCACTACTATAAACAATTCAACCTCCAACATAGACTCGTGAGGATGGTTAATTCGTATCCACAAGTTAAGCCATAAAGAATCATATAACACTACCCAAAAATCATCAACCATGTGTGTCTCACACAAGATATTACCCATGATCACTCATAGTTTTGCAATTTTCGAAACATGGGTATAAGACTCTCCTTGCTCTCACTTCTCACAAAGAATTCTTATGTTGCAACTAATGACCATAGGCTTGCCCTTAGTGTAATGCTCTACTAATATCGGAATGCTAAGCTTAGGATCAAATAGGTCTTTACAGGTTGTAATGTAGGCTAAGGGACAGGTAGGACTATTTTGGCCAGAAATAGTGACTATGTTCCCTAAGCGCTTTAATACACTACGTTATGTCATTAACACTCTCTTTTAAACAATCCCTCTACTTTCCTTTCATCTACCACCCCTTCTCACTTATTTTGTTATTCAATTATAAACACAACTATCTTTTTATTTTTCTATTTCTTTTTTTTTTTCTTTTTTTTTCTCTTTTTTTTCTTTTATTTTATAAAACACCTCTATGATAGCCACTCCTTTTCACAACAATTTCAAGTACCAATACACTCTGAGGCATCACTCTCACCCAATTTCCTCTTATTTTGTCACATGACTCTACAATTTAAAACGCTTAGAAATTTGGATCAAATTATGGTCTTGAAAAAAATGGATTAGGCTACATATGAGGCTGTCAAAGAAAATAGCTAAAGGCTCAAAGGGGGTTAACTAGGATAATGTACAAAGGTAGGTAAAAAGAAGGTAAATAATTACAGGCTGCCAAAGAAATGCCTAAATTATCTCCTAAACTCACACTCTTTATTTCTATTTACACACACACCAGGCAAGTTCTAGCATCAGTCACAACACAGAATATACTATAACCTCACACACACAAGGCACATGGTCAACTTTATTGGGAGCAGTATAGAATCTTGACCCAACAGATGAATGAATTAAACCACACAATTATCACACAGCGAGTCACACGTAGAGCCTAAATGTCTCAATAGTAATGATTTAGCACAAACTCTTGTTATACTACCATGCCGTCTATCAGAACAATTTCATGCAAAATCTAAAAAAAAATTCGAAAAATTTAACTAACTAATTACGACTAATTAGCAAAAACAAGAATAAATGTAGGCAAAGAAGTACCATACAACATACAAATACCAGCACCCCACACTTAGACTGGACACACTGCCCTCAGTGGAAAATAAATAAGGAGAACCTGATTAGTCGGACTCTTCCTCTATGTTTGGGGTCATACCCCCTGCGTCGGAATCATCATCAGAGTCGTCGTCATCAGAGTTGTCCTCCACGTCTGAGTCTGGCAGTCGACGATTATCGTCAGTCGGCACGTCATCATCGAGAGGTTCCTCAAAATGTACCCCTACTCCACACATAGCCCGCGCATGCTCATTCATCGGGTAGTCATAATCCAACTGTTGAAGCTCTGGATCAGTCGGAACCCGACCCCCACTCATCATGGTAAACCGAGTCATGCCATATAGATGGAAAAAGAAACTTTCATCCTGAGCATGTCTTTCTGCAGTGGTAAGGTTGATGCCATGACCAGTTTCAGGCTCTTTAACTTTCATAAGATCAACCTTCTTCGGGTTGTGTGGAAGCTTATGATATGCAGGTTCCTCTTCAATGTGCTCCTTCCTTAAGATCGCAGTCAACAAATTGCAAAAGCTGAAATGGGACCTTTTGTGCAGCCTAGACTTAGGCATTGACGATCGTATAACCGCACCAATATTGATGGGAATATTAGTCATCAGAGCGTACACCAAGCATACTCTATCACGTGTGATCTTTGTGCACTGTGTCCCAGGAATCAGGCAAGAGTTGACTATCCTCAACCATATACGAGCTTCTCTGTTCAAGGAAGCATACGGGAAGGTATTGTGCCAACCGTTATCCTTGTGATGAATCCACCGGGCCATGGACCTTGTTCCGCACAGTGTGTGTCTGATTGTCCTGTAGGGAGGTCTGTGATAAAGCTCCTTGAGCGGTGATGGATCCACAGATGGAAGGCCCAGAAAAGAGTTGAAGAACTCCGCATTCAGTTGCAAGACTTGGCCCCGAATCTTTACTTCACTTCCGGTAGTCTTTGGGGACCAATTGGCATAAAAATCTCGCGTTAGATCAAGATTGCATTCCCCCATATCTCGGAAAATGAAATCAAGATTTAGTGCCATGATTTTAGCCAAAATGCGGGGCTCTCTCTTTGCTAGACTCTCCTTCTGCATCAAATCCACATGAACATATTTTTTTACTTTGTTGTTCTTGTACCACTCTTTTCCTTCCTCCTTTAGGACCCACTTTATCCCGAAAGTGCGTCGAGGTATTTGTAGAGAGGAGGACTCAGCTTGCTCTTTTCTTCCCCTTTTCTGACCTTTCTGCGAGGTGGGCACTTTTTCTTTTCCTTGTCGTCCTTTTGGGGCCATTCTACCTGAGATTAAAATAGAGTTATGTTAGCTTCATCTCAGAAGATTCAATCAATAAACAAACAGTAATGGCACCACCCCACACTTAATTTATTAGCACAGACTAATTAAGTGAGTGATGTCGATTACTCAGACTTCATCGACATACATTTAGGCGATATGTTCCAACAACATGTTTAGCATGGTCATACTTTCATGTAATCTTTGAATATCCTTTCCAACTTTGTTTCATGTAATCTTAACTATACTTTCATATTTGGATTAATGCACTTCTTGAATAAGACTACCACATAGAGATAGTATTAAGTTATTGCAGAGAAATAATCACAACATCATATGCTCATGGTCAATCATGATCTTTATCTCAATGAACGAGTCATTCAAATATTCAAGCTTACAACGTTCAAGATTACTCATTAACTTCACAATTTCGACTTCATAAAAATATGACAGTGTATAACAATCAAGTACAAGTCGGAACAAAGTCAAGAACACCCGCACGTATTCTTTCACTCAACTAGATGTATCATAACAAACCAACCACATTCTAATCACCAAACACCACTTCAAAATCTAAAATACCATTATAAACGTAGTATTGCAACAACTACGGAATATAAAATAATAACTTACTTGGTGATGGTTTGGGAAGATGATCTTACAAGATTAGATGAGCAAAAAGAAAAATTTTGAGAGATTTGGGAAGCTTAGGCGGCGCCTAGGTTGAGCAAACAAGTGCATTTTGTTCTATGGTTGAAGATCTATTTATAGACTAAGCCATGGGTCGGGTTTGATCCATGTAAAATCGGGTTAGGAGACAAAAATACATAAGTAGGCGGCGCCTAATGCTTTGCCTATGCTTAGCATAGGCGGCGCCTTTGTCAATTCCTAATTGGGTATAGGCGGCGCCTTTGCCAATACCTTGTTGAAACAGTGAGCATAGGCACTGGCATAGGCGGCGCCTATGGTATTGCCTAGATTTACATAGGCGGCGCCTATGGTATTGCCTAGATTTGCATAGGCAATGCCTTGTCCGTTGCCTATGTGAGGCAGTGATCATAGGCAATGGTATAGGCCTTGCCTTGTCCATTGCCTAGATTAGCATAGGCTTTGCCTTGTCCATTGCCTAGATTAGCATATGCCTTGCCTTGTCCATTGCCTAGATTAGCATAAGCAATGCCTAACCGATAACATTTGCTCCATCATTCCTAGCTTACCACCCTTAGCATGGCTCACTTTCAAATCAAAATTTTAGGACCAATCTCCTCTTTTATACATCTTTCACCTACACTTAATCAAAAACAACAAGAAAATGATTAGACGGATGGTTTGCCTCCCACCAAGCGCCTTAGTTTTGGTCGTGGATCGACTCTTCTTTTTGGATTTTTATTTAACAAAAACAAACTCCTAGTAAAACAAAACTATTAAAAACCATGGGTTGCCTCCCATGTAGCGCTTGATTTATTATCGCGGCACGACATAGTTATCTCGATTACTTTAGACTTCATCGAGATAACCGGTGGCTATACATTTTATCGAGTCAAGTGGACCGATATATGGCTTCACTCGTTGGCCATTCACCTTAAAGACACCACCATCATTGTTTTCTAACTCTACTACTCCAGACGAGTAGACTTGGCTAATTTTAAATGGACCAGACCATCTAGACTTTAACTTACCTGGAATTAGCTTCAGTCTGGAGTTGAAAAGAAGTACCAAATCACCCTTCTGTAAGTTTCGTTGGATAATCCTCCGATCATGGTACTTTTTCATCCGTTCCTTGTAGAGGTCTGCTCTTTCATACGCATGTAGACGGAATTCATCCATCTCATTCAGCTGTTCCAATCTTAGATTAATAGCATCATCCCAATTCAGGTTAAGCCGCTTCAACGCCTACAGTGCTTTATGTTCGAGCTCGATTGGCAAGTGACAAGCCTTCCCATAAACTAGTTGGTAAGGTGACATACCAATTGGTGTCTTGAACGCAGTCCTATAAGCCCATAAGGCATCATCCAGCTTTCGGGACCAATCCTTCCTACTAGCATTTACAGTCTTAGCAAGGATCAGCTTGATCTCCCGATTAGAAACCTCTACCTGCCCACTAGTTTGCAGGTGGTAAGGTGTAGCTACCTTATGTTGATTGACCCCATATTTCACCAACATGGCTCTGAACAGCTTGTTGCAAAAGTGTGATCCTCCATCGCTTATGATGGTACGTGGTACCCCAAAATGAGAGAAGATATTTCTCTTTAAGAATGCTACAACACGCTTACCTTCATTATCAGCCAGCGCTACCACTTCGACCCATTTGGATACATAATCCACAACAACTAGGATATATTTCATCCCAAACGAATTCACAAATGGGCCCATGAAATCAATAAACCATACATCAAATAGCTCCACTTCAAGAATTTTAGACATGGGCATCTCATGGTGCTTTGAAATCGCGCCTTGCCTCTGACACTGATCACATCTTCTCAAAAAATCATAGGCATCCTTGAATAATGAAGGCCAATAATAGCCGCTTTGCAATACCTTCTTGGCTGTCCAACCACCTGCATGGTGACCCCCAACTTGGGAAGCATGACTTGCTTACAAGATGCTAGGCACCTCCACATCAGAGATGCATCGCCTAATAACACCATCAGCACATCGTCAAAAAAGATAAGGTTCATCCCAGAAGTAGTGTTTCACATCATGCATGAACTTTCTCTTTTGATGAAAGGAGAGATTCTTAGGCATCACTTTACTTACCACATAGTTTGCAAAGTCTGTATACCATGGTAAGTCTTCCACCATAGTGGCTAGGATCTCTTCGTCGGGAAATGCATCATCAATCTCAAGGTCGGGTTGCGCTATGTGCTCACTCTCAAGTCTAGATAGATGATCAGCTACTTGGTTTTTGCAACCTTTTCTATCCTTTACCTCGAAATCAAATTCTTGAAGCAATAACACCCATCGAATTAGCCTTGGATTAGCATCCTTCTTTTCCATTAAATATCTCAGAGCCGCATGATCTGTATGAACCACCACTTTGGTTCCCAACAAGTAAGCACGAAACTTTTCAAAAGCATAAACAACTTCTAGAAGCTCTTGTTCCGTGACGGTATAGTTCTTTTGGGCTCCATTCAAGGCCTTGCTCGCATAGTATATTGGATGAAATAGCCTTTCTCTTTTCTGACCAAGTACAACACCCAAAGATACCCCACTTGCATCACACATAACTTCAAACGGTAGAGACCAATCGGGTGCTACAATAATAGGAGCTTCAACTAGCTTCCCTTTGAGGAATTCAAATTCCTTCAAGCAATCTTCACCAAAGTCGAACTTTGCATCCTTCTCCAAAAGTTTGCATAATGGACTAGCAATCTTGGAGAAGTCTTTAATAAACCTCCGATAAAAACCTACATGACCGAGGAAACTACGAACTCCCTTTACAGAAATTGGAGGTGGTAGTTTCTTGATAACTTCAATCTTGGCTTAATCCACCTCAATTCCTCTTTCAAAGACTTTATGCCCAAGAACAATGCCTTCCTTCACCATAAAATGGCACTTCTCCCAGTTTAGCACCAAGTTGAATTCAACACATCTCTGCAATGCCATACTCAGATTTGCTAAGCATGATTCAAACGACTCACCTACTACTGAAAAATCATCCATGAACACCTCCAAGGTGTCTTCAACCATATAAAAAAACATGGACATCATACAACGCTGAAAAGTGGCAGGTGCGTTACATAGCCCAAATGGCATACGTTTGAAAGCAAACATACCATACGAGCATGTAAAAGTTGTCTTCTCTTGATCTTTAGGAGCAATGTAGATCTGATTATAGCCGGAATAACCATCTAAGAAACAAAACCATCCCTTCCCTGCCAATCGATCAAGCATTTGGTCCATGAATGGCATTGGGAAGTGATCCTTTAGCGTCCACGAATTCAGCTTCCGGTAGTCCATGCACACTTTCCACCCTATGATAGGTCTGAGTGGAATTAGCTCATTTCTTTCATTTGCGACTACCGTCATGCCCCCTTTCTTGGGCACACATTGTACCGGACTCACCCATTTACTGTCGGAGATTGGATACACCAGCCCAACATCTAACCACTTAATAATTTCTTTCTTCACCACCTCTTTCATAGGTGGATTCAAACGACGTTGATGCTCAATTGTGGGCACGCAATCTTCTTCGAGCTGAATCTTGTGCATACATATCCTAGGAGGGATACCAATTATATCAGCAATAGTCCAACTGATGCCTCTTTTGTACTTTTTTAGAACAGAGATGAGAGCCGCTACTTGCTGTTCACCTAAATCAGCCGCAACAATAACCAGAAGTGTATCACCACTTCCCAAAAATGCATACTTCAGGTGGCTGGGCAGCTCTTTCAATTCTAGCACTGGTGGTTCTTCAATGGATGGCTTTGCTGGTGGTGAAGGTCGATTTTTAAGATCAAGGTCCAGCTTCTTAGGAGCATGAGAATATGACCCTATTCCTGTTAGAGCACAAATAGTTTCTTCATACTCTTCAACATCCTCACGCTCAAAATTCATAAGCACATCAGCCAATGGATCAACAATAAGCTGCTTCTCTACAAATAATTCTTTCTCATCTTCATAATAAACATCAGCTACAGAGAACACATTCATATCTTTGGGCTGCTTCATTGATTTACATACATCAAAATGGACCACTTCGTCATTCATCCGAAATAAAAGCTCATTAAATCTTAAATCAATAAGCACACTTCCTGTTGCAAGGAAAGGACGCCCCAAGATTATGGGAACTTCAGAATCCACCTCACAATCCAAAATAACAAAGTATGCAGGAAAAATAAAGGTGGAAACCTTCACCAATACATCATATAAGATACCAACAGGTCGTTTTACCGACCTATCTTCCATCACGAGCCGCATATTGGTTGGTGTAGGATCACCCAAACCCAACTTTCTATAAATAGATAGCAGCATCAAATTGATGCTAGCTCCCAAATCGCACAATGCCTTAGCAAAATCCAAAGATCCAACCGTGCAAGGAATAGTGAAAGCACCAGGATCTTTCTTCTTCTGAACTAACGATCTTGTAGAGATTGCACTGCAATGATGAACATTATCTGCCAGCTCATAGCTTGCTGCCCGCTTCTTTGTCAAAAGGTCCTTCATGAATTTAACGTACCCACGCATCTGTTCCAGCGCCTCTACCAAAGGAACATTAATAGTCAGCTGCTTCAACATAGTCATGAATTTACTGAACCTGGTGTCATCAGCTTTCTTCTTCAGTCTCTAAGGAAAAGGTGGTGGTGGAAGGGGAATAGTTTTCTCCACCACTTCCTTTTTATCTTGCTTCAGATTATCAATCTTTTCAGGCTGGTGACGTCTAAGTGTAGTGTCATGAATGTTCTGACTTTCAGCTTCTACAAAATCATCACAATCTGCTTCAATCATATTCTCTTCTGTATTATCAACCACCTTCTTGCCTTTGGATGGATTTTCCAACACCTTACCACTCCTGGTAGTAATAGCCATACATGATCCATTATTCCTTGGATTTTGCACGGTGTTGCTAGGTAGGGTGCCAGCTTTTCTTTGATTGAGTGCCGCTGATAGTTGACTCAATTATTGTTCCAACTGTTTTATTGAAGTGTAATGCGAATCAACCAATTGATTGATTGAGGACAAATCATTTTTTACCTCCGTTACTCCCGTGTTGGTTGCCTCCACTCCTTTCAACAGCTTAGTCATCATATCTTCCATGGACATTTTCCCAGAGCCAGATGCCGTGGCCTCACGATTTCCAGAAGGAACATACAAACCACTCCTTTCAGTCTTATTCTTGTATCTGTATTTATCATAATAGTTCTGACCTTGGTTTCCTTGGGTATTGCCTCGGAAACCCCCCTGATTATTTAAATAATTTGCTTCCTCCTCAGAATCGGATTCATCTCTTTCCTGTGATACAACGGCCTTAACCTTTTCGGTCTTCCCTGATAATAAATGCTTGGTAAGAAGATCCATCTGCATTTTCATGTGAGCCATATCCTGGTCACGTCCCTCTTCTCTTCGCCTTTGTTCTGCCGTCAAGCCAATAGATATAGTAGAGCTTGCTACCTCAGAATCCCTGGTATGCCAAGCTCTACTCTGCTTTGTCATTCGATCTAGCATATCACTTGCCTCAATAAAAGTAAGGTCCATGAATGACCCACCTGCAGCATTATCAACCACTGGCTTAGTCACCGAATTCAAAGACCTGTATAATATCTCCATTAAGTGGATATTGGTCATCTGATGGTTTGGGCACCGCATAAGCTTCTTCTTGAACCTCTCCCATGTTTTGTGGAGAGCTTCAGTTGGAAGCTGTCGAAAATTGCTGATCTCATCTCTTAATTGTGCTCTTTTGGATGGCGGAAAGAATCTTTCAAGGAAAACGTCTTTCAGTTGCCTCCAATTAGTAATCGAATTAGGAGTTAGCCCGTTCAACCATAGAGTTTCCTCTCCATATAGAGACAAAGGAAATAAGCGTAGTCGAATTGCATTCTGTCCAACTCCTGGATTGTCAAACGACTTGCATGTTGAGATAAAGTTGATCATATGCATATTCGGATCATCGCCTGCAAGTCCACCAAATAACCCTTTGAGTTGTAATAGCTGGATCATGGTGCTAGTGATATTGAACTTGGCTCCGGGTGCCAAGGGCGGAGGAATAATAGCCCCTGTGGCACCAGCCCCATCCAGATCGTCATCATCATCATCAAAAGGAGCCTGCACAGCTCGACGTTCAGGTCTCATTCTAGCTTGATGATCTCTCCTGTTCACAGGTGCTGCCACCTCATCTGCACGCCGTGGATTAAGTAACTCATCATCACCCAGGTCCTCATCATCAGGATTTGTTGCCCGACCTGGGTTATCAATATTCTGTTGATGCACTTGAGCAGCTGCCAACGCAGCTAACCTAACCTGCTCCTGTTGAGCAGCCCTTCTTTCAAAGTCACGTTGTGCATCCATTCTGCCAATAAATTGTGGTTCAGGATTTATGGGTAATCATGGCTGACCAGATCTTCGTGTATTTGGCATGTACTCTACCAAACCTGAACAAAACAAAAACAACAAACAAAAAGTAAAATTCGAGAATCTTTGACCAAAGGGTCTAGTGACTATCACAAACTTAGTTAACAACCGTATTCCCCGGCAGCGGCGCCAAAATTTGATAACGCCCAAACTACAACTCTCGTTAGAAAGTGTAAGCGGTCGCTGTCAAATATAGAACCCAACTGGGTTGGGTGTCGAATCCCACAGGGAATACTTGGTCACTAAGTGTTGCAATTGTTAGTAGACTGTTGGTAGAAAATTCCACGGAAAAGGGGGGTTTTGATTTAGGCGTGAATTAATAATATTAAAGTAACGAATGAATGATTTGTTTAGTAAAGGTTAATCACAGAGAATAATAAGTTAGGGTTATGTCCACCTTGTAGTTTCTACTTCTCTATTAACTATGAGTAACGCAGAATTTAGACATGCATGCACTTATAGAGAATCGTATTCTAATTCTAAATCCAAGAGTTTCCCAACCATCAAGGATTTATTTCACTTTAGCTCTCCCGAGCCTAAAGTGTATAACGAATGGTACAAATTCTCCAAGAAGTTAATCCGGTTAAGGCATTAACGTGTAAATAGAGGTTAGAAGCCCTATTTCCTTGTCACACTCTTCTTTCCAAACATGTAACTTTTCTCCCGAACAAGTTAATGCTATAATGGCATATTCTCTATGTTTGCAACCATGAGAATTTAATTAAAACGAAGAGAGTAATGATATAAGTAGCATACACATAAAAAATTCACAAACTCATAGCGACAAATAGTATCTTACAAGGTTTCCATAACCCTAACAGAGAAGTTTAGCTACTCATGAGTACAACGAAAATCACCATAGACATAATCATCATACCACAACTTAGAATAATCTTAGCGATGGGAATGATTCTTGGCGTCAAAAGGGAATAAACGTCGTTCTCCTATCTGATGCTCTAGCCTTAGCATTTTTCTCTGTCTAAACTTACAAAATCTGTAAACTGAATAATGAAAAGTGATCGAATGAGTAATGATCCAAAGAATGCTGAAAAATTTAGCAAATAGGGTTTTTATAACACCCTTGTCCTACTAAGTTACTGCTGCATCCCTAAGTATTTAGAAATACTGATTTTGCCTGGGACAAGTTCTCCATGCATCACATTCAGTCCACAAGCTTCCAAAAGCTGCCTTCCCTCTTATGTGAAGTTTCCCTTTGCTGCCCAAAGGTCCACAAAGTGCTGAAATCTTCATCATTAATACCTGAAAAACATGCTAATCACATAGGTTAGCTCACTTAAAGGAAAATAGACTAAAAGTACAGGAATTATATATTTTATCCTCCAAACTTAGCTAAAATATGGGTAAATTATGGTTCTTAGGGGTATAAATACGCCCAACATCAGTTAGAATGTGTTATTTGCTATTCTAGAGTTTCAAAGATGTGTTATGACTATGGGAAGGATGGTAATTTTAGTAGGGAGTGCTATCGGTGTTAGTTGATCAGGCAGTTATGATCAACTCGTACTCCTTGCATGGTTAGAGTAGTGGTGATTTGCTACGACTGTAGAGATATTAGTCACTAGTATAGAGAGTGTACCCAACATCGAATTAGTGTTCATTCAGCTCATTCAAGTCAGTCTTGTGGTGTTGTGGCACCTTTGATTAGAGGTAGACATATGACTTTGAATTTGAATTCCACTGTGATTGTTGTGCTTTTATTTCCTGTCTTTACCTCATTATTTATGTGTATTGGGGTTCTCGTACCCATCGATGATTATATGCCTTAGTAGGTTTATATTGTTTGTTGTGTACCTTGATATAGAGTTCATGATTAAATGACTTCCATGTAGATGATTTATTTTAGTAGTGGATAAAGTAGATATGTTTTATATTTTCTCCCTATGGGTGTAGCATTTGGGTTTGAGTCCCATTTACCTTGTTATATTAGTTTTCTTATGGCCCTAGACTGGTACTTGTTATTGATATCCATGTTTGGTACCACTTACTCCTGATACTAATATGTGTATTATTGTTATTATTGTTGTCATTTTCATTGTTTAATTTTAATCGATCCTTGCTTGGTAGGTGGTTAGTCTAGTATTATTTTGTTAGAATTTCCTTCCTCGAGATTCTTATTTATTGTCCTGGATGGCTAGTGTCCTTGGCCACGATACGCATCCCAAAGCATCAAGTCCCGACAAACCCCTGTAGTATCCCAACCTACTAGTGATATTGTCCACTCTAGGCCCAGGCTTACATGGCTTTAAAATGCATCATTAGGGAGTAAGACTTGCTTACTTATATACCCAATATCCCTCTTGTGTTTTTTCGATGTGGGACTCCTTATCCTAAGTTGGGGTTTACATACACCCCTTTATGTACTTAGTATTCTCGTTAGGTGTTACATACACCCCACCTTATGGACTCAGTATCCTTGCTGAGGTTTGCCACACTGAATGGGATTTTCCTAGATTTAGGACTGAGGTTTGCCCCATCTTATCATGATTTACCTAAACTTAGCTTAAACTCTGACCCACATCAACAGGGCTGACACATGAGCGGTTCTGATACTATTCTTGTCACAACCCGAGCTAGCGCCTTGTCCATGACTGACATCCCAAACCATCAAGGGCCTAGAGACCCCTATAACGTCCCAACCCACTAGTGATATTATTTCTTTGGCACCAGGACCGCATGGCTTTAAAAGAAGTTACTAGGGAATAAGGTTTTCTTACTTATATACCAAGTATCCCTCCTATGTTTTGCTAATGTGGGACTCCTTATCCTAAGTTAGGGTATCACAGTTAGCTTGGTTGGATGATTTCTCTATTATAGTGAGGTAAGATCAGTTGTCTCCTCTTCTGTGGTTGTTCTAGATTGATTGTCGAGTTAATTATGGTAGTGAAGGTATGTTGGCCTTTCGTGGTTCTATTATGGTTCTAGATATGGCAATTAACTCTAGTTTCCGTTTATGGGTTTGATATTCTTATACTTCCCTCTTGGGTTGCGAAGGTTTTAGCATTGACTATCTCTCTCTACAATTTCTAAGGATGACTAGTTTGGGGTCCGTTCTTCAATTTTGACTAGTTTATCACCCGATAGTGGTTTTGATGTTGATATTGAAAAGTCTTAGATTTATCTCTTAGTTTTTTCGAGTTTGTCTCCTAGTGATGGTTTCTCTTGGTATTGGTGTAGAGTTAGATACTCTGTTCTTTCCATGATGTTGTTCTTATTCTAGTGGAATTAAGAAAGTAGGATATAGGTAATCTTTTCTTTGTCGACTTCTTAAGATGATAGTTGAGTCTTCGTTGCCTAGATAGAGCATTAGATTGACCAGTTCTTGACTAGGGTTGCGTATTTTTGAGTTTATACAGTTTTGGCTATTACTAGTATTGTTTATGGCCTTGATGAGTTCTTTGGTATGATTTGATAGTAATTCACTCCATCAAATATTGAGTTGATTATTCGTGTTTTTAGTTGGTGACTTATCCCTATAATGATTTTGTTCTTTAGCTATGTTTTTTTAATTCCGACATGATTAGTAAGGATATGTCTGATTTGGATGGCTAGGCCGATTTGAGTATTTGACCTTAGTTCAAAATTCTTGGCTCAATTTTGGATTTGGTGCCTTGGAGGTTATGATATATTTGGACTGCAGATGTTTCCCCGTCTAAATGATTGGTTTAAATAATTAAGATAGTGCGGTTCATCCTTGGTGTTGAGATTCAACTGAAAGTTGTAGAGGTTGGGTACAACCTTTATTTTTAGATTTGTCTCAGTTAGGATTTCATCTATAGGCTGGCTAAGCCTACTCCATATCTACCTATTCAATCTTCTTCTATTCAGATGTATTATGGTGGATAGGTATTCAGATGGTAGCCCATTGGAACAGTGATGGTTTCTTCAGTCTCGACCTTAATTTTTAGTTATCATGGGGATTTTAGGATGATATACTCAATGGAAGTAGTATGCTTGAGTTGGATTTGGCATGGCTTCATCCTTGGATGATGGGACCTCCTGGAGCGAATTATTTTATGGTGAGTGTTTATGCTTCAGACTCCTGGCTGACAGTTTGAGGATTATTCGGACCAGTTGTGGCATCGACATAGATTGCAGACCTTAGTTATCTATATTTATGTGCAAAGGTATATCCTATAGGCTTATTCTTATGGTTACCATTATGGATTTTTGGTGGATCAGCTTCAGTTCTTCAAGGTTAACATGATGTTATTGTGCGAATAGGACTCAGGTGAATTTCTACTTGGTTTGGAGTGGATAACAGCTTTAGAAAGGCAAAAAAAGGTTATATTTGGATTTGGAGTTGGTTGTATGACTCATGTCTTTGTTATCTATATTCAGACCAGTTGTGGCATTGACTTAGACTGCAGACCTTAGTTATCTATATTTGTATGCAAAGGTATATCTTATGGGCTTATTCTTATGGTTACCATTATGGATTTTTGGTGGATCAGCTTCAGTTCTTCAAGGTTAACATGATGTTATTGTGCGAATAGGACTCAGGTGAATTTCTACTTGGTTTGGAATGGATAACAGCTTCAGAAATACAAAAGAAGGTTATATTTGGATTAGGAGTTGGTTGTATGACTCATGCCTTGGTTTGTCTTTGGCTTGGATGAGTTTTTGTTGGATTGTGCTGGTACCCATGTATCGTAGTTCGGATTTGTATGCATCATCCTTCCTCGATTTAGTTGGAGGCCAGTTGGTGGTTGAGGTTTAGTTTTGGCTATTTGAGAGTGAAGTAAGAAGTTGGTTGAAAAATGGGATACTTGTGGGAAAATCCCTTGGAAGTATTGTCTCTTTGGAGGTTATCTAGGAAGTCATGCTCGGAGCATGCGGGCCAGTACCTCGTGTTTTCCTATTTTGATGATCTTTCTATCCATTGATTTTTGCAGACAAAAGTCCTTTTAGTACTGTATATTGTAATGATTCTCCAGGTCATTTCCTTGATTTTCACACATTGTTGGCATTTTGAACCTTCCTATAGCGGCTATAGGTCATTTATGACTTGTCGGAACTGTCGATTCGGTGGTCAGACAGTTTGTTTGGATTTTAGGCTCATTTCCCTATTTTATAGCTTTTGCTATTTAAGATTTAACTACGGATCAAAATTCCTAGTAGATGACCTCGTATGATAATTCTGATAATGTCGTCAACTTTGGAACATTGATTTTAGGCTAAGGGGACTCTTGGTTCAGGTCTCGAGGCTTTCAGACTTGTTTGGGCTATTAGGCAGATTTTATAAAAAATAAAACTATAGGTGTGGGCCCCATATTTAGTCAAAATGATCTTTGATGAATGTTTCTATGATTCCATTAGATCCGTAACGTGTTTTACAATTCAATTTCACTCTTGGATCATGTTCATAGAGTTCCAGATGAGTTCTGAGGGTCAAAAACAAGTTTTTGACTTTGCTGGTGCTGGTGTGTTCGCGAAAGTGAACTTTTGACCATTTGACCTAGTTACTTCAGCAAACTTTTGGTCGTTTAAGTGACATTTTTACCCTCTGATCAGATCGCTTAAGCAGACAAAGTGTAGCTTAAGCGACCATCGCGGAGTATAAGACACTATATTAGTATTTTTGACATTTTGGAAGTTAGGAAACTCTGATTTTGATGATTTGTAATGCATTTTCCTTGTATAATCTTTGTCTATCAATTTATAACATAATTCTCCCCATTTAGCAAGAACTTCTATTTTATTTTTCATGATTTTCACCAATGTTGAGGATCAAACCACCATTTTCACCATTTTTAGGGCTTGGGAGCTTGGATTTGGGCGATTCCAAAGGAGTTTTAAAGGTTTTATCCACAAGTAAGTTTTCTAATACTGTAAATATCATTTTCCCCTCGATTTCATCTTCAAATTCTTGATTTCAATATGGGTTTTTGCCGGTAAAGCTTGAAAATGGTTTTTCTTTGTTTAAACCTCGTTTAAACTTATTTTCGTATGGGCTTTTAGCTGTAGACTCCTATGAGTATGGGAATGTATTTCAAAAATAAAATTACAATTTTACCCCTTTTGATTTTGAACTCATTTTTGAGGTCTATTTTTAGACCCGTCTTGAATATAACAATATGGGTCTTGTTTTACTCCTAACTATGTGTAGATTACTATTTTGATAGTGTGACAATATTTGCAGATCGTGGAGCAAAGAAAGATGAATTATGGGCGATTGAAGGATTTTGGTCTAGCATCGAGATGGGATTCTGTCTACTATTCTTCATAAGATAGTGTATTTTATATTTTACATGTTAGATATGGATGTTAGGATGCAATATTAGGTAGAGCACCATAACTTAGACTAATTTATGAGTTTAGGGGATAGAAGGGTAATTGACCCATAAGTGAAATACTTATTATGCTTCTAGGATCCTATTACCCTGAGTTTCTAGCATATTAGGTATAGTTAAGACTAATGAACCTTTAATATGATGTTAATACAATACTTAGTGGATTGTGATGGTTTTTCTTAGATTATGATGTTATGATTATGTCAGATATATATTATGTGGGCCCAATGCCATATTTATGATATTGGTTGGATTTCAAAAAGTGGTTTATCCTTGTAAAGGTTGTGTCCATAGTCTATAGACGTTTTGATGCTTTTGATCGCATAGTTTGGATACTGGTGATGGTATGCATAGATTTTGTACATTCATGATCACTAAAACGGTGAATGGTATGATTCCAACTAAAAATATGATTTTACTACTATTTTTACTAAAAAGAGATTTAATCCCACTGTTCACTTTTAAAATGGATTTCTTCATAACGGGAATCATACCATCTTAATGAATGATTTGTGAGCGTTTGAGACTAAAAATGATGTTTTACAGATTTGTCAAAGATACATTATAGTCCATGATTTTACTACTATTATTTACCACGATCGAGAGTGTTTTGGCCCTTTCTACACTTTTATGATGATTTAGACCCAAAATTTACCCGAGGTAATGGATTTATGGACTTTATCTTAGCCACGGTTCTATCCGTGCATATATATATATATGTATTACTGGTACTGGGCTTGATTATGTTGATGATATGAGCACCAGTTCAAGTATGGCAATTGATTATGATGGGTTACATTATAGTACTTGGACTAGTTATGGTATCGTTGATTCTGTTACATTCATCCTTGCATACGATTTCCTATCACCCCTATGCATTATTGATAAAGCTCAATCTACAGCTCTTGTAGGAGTGTAAAGCGGTCGTTAGTAAATATAGAACCCAACCTGGGTTGGGTATCGATCCCACAGGGAATAGCTTGGTCAACAAGTAAGCAACGATTACTAGACTTTTAGTGCAAGTCTCGTAAGAAGGGGGGTTTGTAATGTGTAACCAAATTATTAAAGCAAAAACTGAAAATAGCAAAGTAAAAAGAAAGAATGTTTAGTAGGTTGTGAAACAATGAGAATTGAGGAGTTGGGGTTATGTCCACCTTCTGAGTTATACGTCTCTATTGACTATGAGTGTGTTGAATTCAGACATGCATGTGCTTATAGAGAATTGTATTCGATGGTAAATCCAGGCGTCTTTCGACCTATTCGAGGATTATTTCACTTTAACTCTTTCGAGCTTAAAGCGTGTCTAACGGTACGAATTCTCCAAGAGGTTAATCCAGTTACGACACTAACTTTTTAATAGGGGATGGGACCCTACTACCTTGACATTATCTCTTTTCCAGACAGATAACCTTTTTTTCGAACAAGTTAAATGTTATACTGGCGTATTCTTGCGTTTGCAACCACAAAGAATTTAGATTAAGATGAAGAGAATAATGATATAAGCAACATACGTGTCACGAACTCACAAACTCACAACAATAGATAGTATCTCATTCGACTTCCATAACCCCAACAGAGAAGTTTAGTTACCCATGAGTGCGAAGGAAATCACAATTGACATTGTTGTTATACCACAATAAAGATTTCACGTTTGTCATGGTGTGGTAGGCGTTAGGCGTGAATCCCTTAGCAAAGTAACGTTTCTCTTGTTGTGGAATTTAAGAATAGATGAATAGAAGAAGAAAAATAGAATTAATGGAGGAATAATTGTTTAGAACTAGAATGTCTTAGAAGTAGAATAGAATAGAATTTAATGTAAGAAGATGTCTTAAAATCTCTAGCAAGATAGGGTATTTATAATACCCATATCCTATTCCTACTAAGCTAATGAAATGCTTAACCAAATCCTACTAAGCTAATGAAATACTTAACCCAATTATACTAGGTTAATGTATCATTATCCTAATCCTAATCCTAACAAGCTAATGTAATACTTAACCCAGTTGTACTAGGTTAATGTATCATTATCCTAATCCTAATAAGTTACTGCTAGTCCCCAAAGTCTTCAGAAATGTTGTTTTAGCCCGGGACAGAATTTCCATGCGCCATCTTTAGTCCTTGGCGTCCAAGATTGGCTTTTCTCCTTTCGTGAAGCTTTCTTTGGCGTCAAGTTATCAATGAAATGCTGAATTCTGCATCATTTATACCTGAAACTTTGCTAATCATGTTCGTTAGCTCACTTACAGGAAAATGGACTAAAAGTGCATGAAATATATAATTTGTTCTCAAAACTAGGCTAAAATATAGTGCTATAGGCGTGTAAATTCGCCTATCATCAATTATATCTATCAACCTTAAAGGGGATTACATGGTATAAGTATGAGTGTTGTTTGCAGTACTGACAGTTATTTATTGAGTGTTTGTTGAACCTTCCAAGCCTATATCAATAGTGGGTTATGAAATGCTTAGTTAGGTATTGTTTGTCTGGACTAGGTGATTACTCACAATGTTGTTGTTATTATTATTATGGCTGGTACGTGATAGATTGATTATTGATCCTGTATTGAAATTTGAGGTATGATCTATCCCATGGTTAGGTATTATGTCTTTAGACCCTAAATTTTTTAATACTACTTTCTGCTTTGATATGGAGGCCTTAAGATGTTAGTATGAATACCTTAGGTGGTACCTTGGATTATCCTTGTTTATGTATATGTACCTATCTATAGCAGTTATGGTATTACCATATATCTCTCTTCTTTCTTTTATTCATGTTGTATATCTATTTCTTTGCCTTGTATATATAAATATATATATATATATCCTTTTTCTATTCTTTATTCATATATTTGCTAGTAATATATGATATAGTGCTTAGATTCTTGAGTATGGCTAGAATAGGATAGTTCATCCTCATTGTCTCCTTAGCTTTACTATGTGGTATCTTGGATATTTGGGTGTAGTCTATATTTCTGTTTCATGTTATTTATATTTTCATTATCTTTGGAGCTCAGTCGGTAGTTGCCTACTGACTACCATATGTTTGATACTCATACTACACTTCTGCAACTTGCAGATCATAGTACGGATTATCTCTATTGTTGTGTGCATCGTGCGGAGTAGCTATGGTTCAGAGACGTAGGGTGAGCTCCTATGATTTGAAGTATTACTTTCCTCCCTCTTATGTACTAGACTAATCTCTATGTTGTATTCAGAGATAAGTTGTATCTGTATATTCATTTTGTATCCTTGTTACTGTAGAAGCTCTTAACCTGATTCCACCAGGTTTTGGGACTATCTTATGTATTTTGGTCTTTTACTATATGTATTCCGCATCTTTCCTTTATTTTTCTTGGTAGTTCGTTACTATTAGTTTTGGACTACGAGTTGGCTTGGCTATTATAGTAGGTGCTATCATAACTTGAGAAATCGGATTATGGTAGTGTTGTTGCTTATTTATTTATTATTTAATTTATGCGTATACATGTTATTAAGTTGTGTTGGCCTATGATACCTAGCAGGACATAGTGGTTGTACTGATACTACGATTGTGCTCTTTTTTTGTTGAGTGCAAAAAGTGTTCCAGAGGCTCAAACACGACCTTACTTATAGCGTCCACAACTAATCTCGATCCAAGGGCAAACACTCTATCTCTAGGCTACCATGAATCATTATTTGGGATCGTTCTTTTTTCAGACAATGGAACTTTTATTATTTTATTAGTTTTGGAAATATTCTTAGATATGTTTTGATATAGAGTTCTTGTATGATGACTTTTGGGTCTTGGGGAATGGTAGTATTTAGTTTGAATTAATTGTGCACTTCTATTTATTGACTTTTAGATATATTTATAATTAACATTGATTTATTAATTATTCTGTCAAAGTACCAGTTAGATCCTTACAAGGTAAGAATGGACGTGATATATATGTTGGACATACTACATAAGCCTCAAGAAATCCAAACAAGTTATCTAATTCAACGCTCTCCAAATTATTATTCCAGATAGGTATACCATAAGGCATAGGATATTCCACCATTATATATAGATATAAACCGTTCACATCATAATAGTAAGGATTCTCACTATAGGGATTATAGAAATCAACATGAACCCCATAAAATCCACGCCTAATAAAGGCATCTTCATTCTTTGTAGGTAAATGAATATGAAAGGCCTCATAATCAAAATAATTTAGATGAATTTTTAGGGAAAGCGATGAAAATGTCACACATTAACTATATCCATATGTTACTTATCCAAAATAATCTCTTGGGTCGTCGACATCACACCACCTAAGAGAAGGATATCTTGTCGAAGCTAGTTTATCAAATCCTCACTATGACCCTGAAGATTAGACACTTCCAATTTAGAATGTGGGATAGAACCTTTGGAACCTAATTTAGGATATAATGTCTTACCAATTCTCCAAGAGTGCTAGGGAGCAATGTGTATGAATCTATGAAACGTAATAAGAGGTTACCATCAATATAGACTTTCAACTCGTAAAGTTTATGATTCCTTATCAATGTTTTAATTCTATACTTATTACCAAAATCAACATAATACCTAAGAATGAAATTCCATCAAATTTGGTAAAATTATGGAAATAAACAGTTTGAAGATGAGAATTTTTACTAACATAGATTTCAAAATTAGATAGAAAATCATATAACATTATTTGACTCCTATCTTCAAATTTAGGATAGAAAAGAGTGATTTTCACTGAAAAAGGTTTTGATCAAATAGGAAGGTGTGGAAGTCACATCATCACCAGGATTCACCACTAAGTAACTAGCAGCGTAAGGTACATGAACACTATTGTCTAGTATAGTCTCTATATCGGCAATAATGAAAGAATGAAATTTAGATCCCTTACCTTAGATTTTATTTATTTTAGTGGGAATACAACTTTTTTTATACTTCAGTGATTTAAGATCAGGTAGTTTACAACTTTCCATTTTAGACTCCATATCCTTATTAATATGAATAAGAATATCTGGTATCTCATTAGGAAAGTCTATTAATTAAGGAGATTCCTTTATATAATAATACACACTAATAAAAAGACCTTCAATAATAGCATCCTAATATTGTTCACCATATAACTTAACTAGTTGCTCAATCTTCTGATATATCATCTTTTAAGGAACCCCATTACCAGTTTGATTACACAAAGGAATAACCTTACCTAAAGTAAATCAGAGATCATAGGATGAAGGTAATTACATTATATATCCTATAGTAAATTTCAAATATTCAAAATCATTATTATAAGCATAATGCTTGATTAATTGAATGAATACTAATGTTAAAACATCACAATCAATAGAACTATAAGGGTATATAAAATCCATACAAAATTGGATAGAACTAGGATAATTTTATTTCCATTTAACAAAATCAATGCAACTTTGTAAACAATTCCAATATCCATAAAATTTATAGGAGAAAGATGAATAAAACCTATTAGGAGTTAGACGCCATACTAACGTATTATAGATCAACAATCTATCACACAACCTATCATATTTTACAGTAATACAGAATTTCTCAATACATAGATGATGGGATCTATATGAGGATTATGACCAATGACAATTATTCTTAATACTTACAACAATAAGGACACGTCTTTTTATTTTTCTAGGTAAGACGCACTTATAACTAGGCTAGTATATCATAATATATATTTTATATTTTTCACTAATAATTAGGTGGATGAGATGAAATGTGCATTTAAACCTAATATATGGACTATAGTTCCTTCCAGGGTATACAGATGGTTTATAAGGGATAACTCACGAGGGATCAATATGTTATACGACTTTACAAAACTCTTTAGCACAAGGTAGATACTTCTAAATTAACATATTTATTATCATAGGAGCCTCCTCATAAAGTTTTTTATGTCATCATATAGATGGGCTAAACTCTCAATCAATTTATTTAGCCTCACTAAACTCTCTGGGGTTAGAAGGAGCTGCTCTTTTGCATAATGCAACATATGAAATTCTTATTTTTGGTATTTTGATATATTATTGCGCTCACGGTTTGATTCATAGATAAGGTCACTGAACAGTTATTTATAAAATTCACTCAAGAACTTAGCTGGGCATGAATAATAAGATCGATAACTTGTTGGAGGCGAAGCCTAAAAGACTCCACAAATGAAAGTTTTTACATTTGTTTTTGTAACTATACTAAGACATTTTGTTCTTTTACTAGCACCGCACGTCCAAACCCCCCCTTCCTAACTTTTAGACAGTAGATAATAAGACTAATGATTTCGAGTGATATCTAAAATAAAAAAGCTACACCGGTCTATGGACTCTGGGACAATTATGTGATGCTATTATTCCTTATAGATCTTTGGGTTATCTATTATGTGAGGCTTTTTTCCTAACCAATGTACATTTAAGAGATCTATAGGTAATAATAGCATCCCCATAATCGTCCCAGAGGACAAAAGTAAAGTATATAAACACTAGCCTAGATCCATAGGGAATAATTGCACCCCTAAAATGCACTTCTTTATCACACACTATAAGGAAATATTTTAAACATAGGATATAAGACATCCTATAGCGCATATTAAAAAATGCATTTTGGGGATACAATTATTCCCTATGGATCTAGTCTAGTGTTTATATACTCCACTTTTGGCCTCCGAGATGATTATGGGGATGCTGTTATTACCTATAGATATCTTAAAGTACATTGTTTAGGAAAATGTACAAGTAATCCGTAATGTTAGGTACTGCGATAGGATATGGCTAGCCTTATATGCGTGACTGCTACTATGTTAGTTTTAACTGTAGATATATAGGTTGTAAAGTGATGGAACCACTAAATCCTAAAATACTACTGAGGAAGGTGAAAGTAGAAGACACCATATCTATTCATGTATCTCTTAAGGGGTGGATGAGATGAAATAAGCAGTTAAACCTAATACATGGACTATAATTCCTTTCAGGGTATACAAATGGTTTATAAGGGCTAACTCATGAAGGGTCAGTAGGTTAGACGACTTTACAAATTATTTAGTACATGTTAGATCCTTTTTAATTAATATACTTATTATCATAAAAGCCTCCTCATAAAGTTTTTTTATTTCATCATGCGGACTTGCTAAACTCTCAATCAATTTTTATAGTCGTACTAAACTATTCGGGGCTAGAGGTAGCTACTCTTTCATGTAGTGCAACACATGATATACATCTTTCTGGTATTTTGATATATTATTGTGCTCTTGATATGAATAGTAGAAAAGGTCACTGAGCAGTTGTTTATAAAACTCACTGAAGAACTTGGCTGGGCATGACTACTAGGATAGATAACTAGTTGTGGGGCAAAGCCTAAAAGACTGCGTATGAAAGTTTATACATTTTTTTTTGTAACTATACTTTATAAAGGGCTTATAAAAGACATGTTGTTATTTTACTAGCACCGCATGGCAAAAAACTTCCCTTCTAGTTTTTAGACAGTAGATAATAAGACTGAGTATTTGAGTGATATCTAAAGTAAAAAGCTTTAACGATCTATGGCCTTTGGGATAATTATGTGATTCTATTATTCCTTATAGATCCCGAGGTTCTCAATAAAAGAGCCTAAGAAAATAAAAGAAAATGGAAATGAAAGTTCCTTGTGTTAGACTTCAAGTTGATAGAGAAGAATGACAAAACTCTTGGCCTTACGAGATATGTAAAACTTTGATATTCAAAGGGATAGAAGTAAGAAAATGTTGGAAAGGATAAAAGTAAGAAAATGTTGGAAGAGATAGAACTTTGTTTCTTATTTGGATTATAGGCCTTTGTTAAGGTGACCTTCTTTCAGGTGAGAGGCCACTAAAAGCCCTTTTATGACACGTTTACCCCCTAGAAGGGGATCTATTAACATGAGGATTTTTAAAAATCGCATTTTAGCTTCCAGAGATCACTCTCTTATGGGGATTATGAAGGGTCGAGTCTTTTTCTGAGTCATGAATCTCCTCGGTACTTGAACTTTATTATTTAAAACTGGGAACTCCATTCAATTAGCTAGGCATAAGCTCTCCCTTTCTTAGCTCCTTTTTGTAAAGCGCAAAAGCTAAAGAGCTACATAGAGCTCTTTTATTATCAAGAAATAAATCTTCTTCCTAAATACCATTTTAGAGAGAAGGTGTCACGCTCTATACAATTAGCATCTAAGTAAATCGATGCTAAATATGAAGAAAGAAAGCATTTTTAAAGTCGTAACCCGCACAAAATTAGGCTTCACTTTATCTAATAAGAGGCCTCCTCAAGAAATGACTTTCAGTTTTCCAAAGAATGAATTCTTACCAGCATAGGCTAGGAGCATCACTCTGAAACTAGGAGCTTTCTTTCTTCTACTTGTTAGCAATCCTTTTTGGTTTATTACATGACAACTTTTGAATTAATCTTGTCAAGCAATAACAGTGAGATCAGGGAATGCGAACTCAGACAGAATGGGAAGAGCCACCCTTTTTCTCTCAAGCAAGAGCCATTGAAAGGAAGTCTAGGAATAAATTTAGAAGCCTAAGTGCATCTTCTTGGCGAGGTCAAGAATTCGTCTATTAAATGGGCCTATTAGAGAAGTAAAGGGTATAAAAGTCTTCCTTCAGTGAGAATCGTTGTGTGAAAGTTACTACTGTTAGTCTTTTACTACTCATCAAGTAGTGAGGGACGAAAGTTATGAATGATTATTTGTATGCGCGATATAAAATAGAGTTAGTTATAAAGACTAGCTGCTCTAGCTACTCTTTCATCACTAAGAGATGTTGCTTTTCCATTCTGCTCTATCACATGCAATGAAAAAGAACCTAACCCAAGGATTAAGCTTACTAGAATGCTTTAATTGAAGTGGTTGATCCAACACAGTAATGAACTTCAGTAGTGCTCTTTCCCCGCTCTGTACAGTAATAATAAAAGGTAAGCTAGCAAGGCAAATTTACTTGAAGAAATAACTCTTAAGGCGGGGAGTGAATGCACTGTGGGATGGGGCACGAAGGCTAAAAGAAAAAGTAAGGTGCAATGGGTACTCCTTAAATTGCTTTATAGTTGAAGATGGAGGTGAGGGAAGATAGAAGGAATAGAATAATTAGTATCCTATTGCAACATTCTTCTTGTATTAGTTAGAAATAAGACTAGAAAAGGAGAATTCCTTTTGGTTAAGATAAAGATTAATGGATAGAAATATTCATAGGTTGAAGTAAAATGAGCTTAGCTCAGGGGCTTGTGTTCCTTCTTTCCAATATCTAGTGGATAGATTTCATATTCCCTAGGGATTTAATTCAGATGGAGAGTCAGTCTAAATTCATCAACTAAAGATGAAAGTAAGAGAAGAAATTCTTAAGATTATTTAATCCCGAAAGCCCAACACTACTAGGCCTATGAATTCTTATTTGGACCTTCCATCTGTAAGCCAATCAATTGAAAAGACAAGTCGGCCATCATTCAACACCTTCAACCAATAAATCATTCTATCAAAGGAAAGAGTCACCCAAGAAGGCATTTCCAACCAAAACTTCACCTTTCACAGAATCATAACCCATCACTTGGCCTCTCTATGAATGTGCATGGCTAGATCTTCATCATTGTCTTCCACTGAAAGTAAGAATGGCATACTCAATCACATCTGCAACCAAAACCCAAGATGGAAAACAAGTAAGTGATTGGTCTTTTTTAGTCTTTATTATCTTGATCGGGAACTAGGACATAAATAAAAGAGCTTTTAGAATAACTTCAATTAGAACACACAATATTACCCTAACTCTCCCTTAGACTCTTAGACCGCCTTGCCTAGCTTTTAGCTCTTTGCTTCATGTCTTATGTCAGCTCTAACTAGAAATCTAAGATGAGGGAGATAGAAGTCAGATTTGAAGCTGGAGTTTCCCTATCTGACATTTCTTTAAAGTATGCTTTGAAGATTTCAGGTGTACTTTTTTTGTATTATGGTTATAGAGAATAACTCTGTCCCTTGCTTACTTTAGTAAGGAATAGGGATCTCATAATTTTATCTATAATTATTCCTTTAGTCTAATAAAAAACAAATGATTTAAATTTCCCGTAGCTTTCTTCAAAACTCGTTTTTTTATATTTTTTTCTTACCTTATAGTTTTGAAATGAATGTCTTTTTTATTCTTTCTTTGCCTTTGCATAGAATAATAAAAGGATATATCAATACTCTAACACCGAGATATCTCATGTGCCTGATAACGAGAACTTAGATATGGCCTTAGGTCATCTTTCTATTCAAGCAAACTATGTGGCTTTTAGTTTTGTTCATCTAGTCTGTATGAAAAGAAAATAAGAATAAAAAAGAAATCCATTACATTAAATGTATCAAGGTTGATTGGTTGTCTATCTAGGTGAGTATCGAACATAGTCTATTTCTACCACTTGTGGAAGCATTCCTTCTAAATAAAATATTTTGAGGCCCAATCGTCAGCCAGCTACACAAAAAAGAGGTTTTTTTACAGCCAGTTGTTGGATAGTTTCATTATGATAAATGAAGGAATCCATCCATTCATTGAATTTCTCTATCTTATGAGTCAGTTTTATCGAGTTCTATATGGTGAAAGTGGGTTCTGGTCTCTTTTCAATTTCTTTACAAAGGGAAACAAAAAGAAAAGCATAATACAACAAAAGTAAAAAGGGGAATCCCTTGATCTGGTCTTGAATGAGACAAAAGGTAAAGAGACACCCCAATGAAAAATGGTGTGAAAAAAGTAATTTCATATATAAAGATATGGGTTTATGGGTTTAGATCAAAATGTGATCCCCAAAAAACCAAGGCTGGAGAATTAGACTTTTTCTATTTCGATCGAGGCACTATAGACATAAGTGGAATAACAATCATTCAGCCGATAGCTCTTACCCTTTCTTCACTGACACAGAAAAGAGAGAGAACTACCCGCGCCAAGGTGCCAAAGAGAATATGCAAAAGCTAGTCTATCAGAATGAGAAAGCGAGGGAGTGAGATTCTATGTTTCATTAGGGTAAACTGAAGACCAAGACAATCTGGAAACTTAGAAGAAAACTTATTGCAATTACGAACGCGAATAGATGCTTTATCATTAGACTATTTTAACCAATTTTTTATGTCGACACTACACTATAATTCTTATTCTCTTATAAAATTTTGAGTTTGATGAATATTTTTCTATTGCATGAAAAAGTGATCTTTCCCACTTATGAAAGCCGGTAGAGAGTTCAAAAAGTTGGAAGTAGGTTGTAAAAACATCTTTCAAAGGAATAAAATATTTTTTATATGAGGACTTTAAAATATGAAAACCCCAATCAGGATGATTGCTCTCATGGATACGAGCTTTGCATACCCATGGAAGATGTTTCTTTCAAAAAGTGGTACTGGTTATTTTTTTTTTCAAAATGGGTTGTGTCTGTTTGAGCTCCTAATCATAGATTTATAGTCTTATATATTCTTATAAAGTACTTGGTCTCACACAAACTAGTAAATTTAAGTCAATAATTGTTTTGCACAAAATAAGGAAAGCGAATGAACTAGAACAAAGTGGATTTTATTCATTCCAGAACTAGAAACATTGTCTTACACGGGAAACACATATAGACCAACTACACAACAAAATATTAAAAAGGAAAGCATTAATGATACATACACAACAAATACACAACGTATAAAAGTAGATACCTATACAAAACAAGAACACCTTTAATGAAAACACATTACAAAGCATCTACAAATACTTATTTAAACCTTCTAAAACTCAAAAGAGTCCACTAACTCTTAGTTGTTTTCACGTGGATGCAGAAGGACATCCTAACTATAAGGTCCTCCTTTTCTCAGATTAGGGTCCTCTTCTCTTCTTCCAAGATGCTTATTTGGTTTAGGAGTTGTTGAATGCATTGTTCCACCAGCTCCAAAAAAATAACAGGTTCTAAAAAGGCATACAGAGTTTTCTTCTATTGGCACCTGTAACGCCCCGAATCTGGTACCCAGAATGCTACACGGTGCTCATGACCCCGAAGGACCACAAACTAACCCATGACTGACATCTGTAACTGAGCACTGAATAATACATTATAAATTTGTAGAATATAAGCTGTAAGGTCATAAAGTTCAAAACTAAACTAATACTGAATATAATACAATGTCTGTAATGGGGTATGACAATACCCAAAATTGAGATAAACTGTCTGAAACATGCTGTAGTCTGAAAGCCTCTAAACTGTCTGAAAATTGTGAAGTTGATGGGATATGTCCCCAACTAACTCTGAACTACTGAAATAATAAAGTGATAAAATAATCATGCTATCCTCGAATGATGAGGACTCACTTCTAGTCTGGCTACTGAATTTCTGATCTTCTAAGGATGCCCGAGAGCTCGTGCTTCTAAACCTATGGTATAAAACACCATAGTACAAATGCGTCAGTACGTTGAATATACTGGTACATAAGTGAGGTAGGCTAAATGCAAGGGTTCATATGCATGAACAATAATAACTGACTGTATAACATAAACATGAGAATACATGCACGAATACGTAACTATAACTCAGATCGTGATAACGTTGACTCATGAATTATGATAATATGGATTTACTGATATCTGAGTACTGATACTGGGATACTGAATGACTGAGTCTACTAAATACTAAGGAACTAATGTCATATTACTAATAAAGGAATGACTGTTTCTAACAGTTTTGATTATGAAGAAATAGTCTGATTAACTGTATCTGACAGTCCTGAAATTGAATACTAATAACATGGGTTTCATATAATTAATAGACTATTAACTAAGTTTGCGATAACATGATTACTAAATCTGAGTACTGATAACATGAGTGACTGTATCTGACAGTCCTGATACTGATGAAACTAGATGGGTTTTGTACTATACTGATTTGACTGTATCCGATAGTCCTAGATTTCTGTAGAACTGAACTGAGTTCTATTACTGAAACTGGATTTTGAAACTGAGACTATGGGAGGTAATCATCTAACCGACATACGCCGAAACTAAACTGCTGGATCTAACCTATAACCCCAGCTAGAAAGGTGTCTGTACTGTGCCACGGGTAAAGACAAGCTGTGAGTATACCCTCTCTGATAGGGAGCTCTTCCGTTAACCCCTCCTATAAGGAAAACTCAAATGAGATGTGTATATGGCGTAGACTTGTAGGGGTACATCTCAACCTATGCCGGCTACGTAGTGCTAGAATGCAGAGATTACTGCTAAGGATCACACCCTCTACTAGCTGACAGTGTATGTCCTCATCCCTGGGTTCACTCGGTGCTTAATCCTACTCCCAACTGAATAGACACTGAACTGATTAACAAAACTGAACTGACACTAATGGTATTGTTTAGCAGAGCTAAACTGAGTTCACTAAGTTCCGTTGATTGACGAAATGCTACTGAGATCTGAGGACTGACGGAGAGTACTGAAGTTACTAAACTTTTTTGGGAATACTGAAGTTATCGAGATTACTAATTTCTGATGTTATTGAGACCATTGAGGTCACTGAGATTACTGAGTAGGACTAGACTGATACTGAATTTACTGAGTTTTCCTGGGTCATGAGACTGACTGAATTCTAAGGATCATGGCTTGACTGAGAGTATCGTGAAAACATGACACTGACTCTAGGAACACAACTAAATTATCGGGTACAAGTACCCCTAGGACTTGATAGCATAAAACTGATAGGACATGACACTTCTTGAACACATGACCAATATCAACAATTCATAATACATTAATTTGGGGATTTCATGAAGCACATGGTTATCATAGTCTTATACATGAATGGAATTACATATAAACGTGTCATACTTTCATCAAACTAATCTCATGGACATTCCCTCAACCATTCATAATGCACACAATATCATGGAAGTCATTCTTAGTCATAGGGTAAAGCATACACTTATCACTTGGGTCACAATTAAGCAATAATGCATAATTTCTATTCTCTTAGGCATTTTATCAAACACCTAGGATGCATGACTTAGGGCATAGGCATGACCATCAAATTAATTCAAAATAACTCCATATTTCAACTCAATTTCACATATTTCAGACCACATACTAGCATAGGTTCATGAACAATACATAAAGATTCCAACTTGGGAATCATACAACCATAATCACATGAACATAATCAACCCACAACAAAATATTCACAATACAAGATTTAAAACTTGATTATTAGGATTCATGGATGAAAATAATCCATGAATGAACACTGTGAATACCTTAGTTCTTGATTCTACGAAGATTGACAGAGATATTCTTGAATTTGAGTCTTGGATTTGAATCCTCGATTGAAAAACCTAGCTTGTTCTTGAGAGAAAAAATTATATATTTGGGTTAATTATGGATGAATCATGTGTTATTGGGTATATATAGGGGTGAGAAATTTCCCCTTTTAACCCTTGGATGCGTATTTTAATTTTGTGAAAATTTCCCGACCTGGACCCCTGGCGCGATGCGGCGCTATCACGCCGTGTCACTGAAATTTGACAACTCTGAATTTGAGCCTTGGATCAACGTGACATAATTGTAGAGTCTCACAGTATTTTGATAATTTCCATTTTGGCTGGCTCAGCGACTCATTGATGGCTCAGGTGGCTCACTGTCTTACTAAATGTCTCTAACTCTTCGCTCGGGTGTCGGATATGGGCGAATTTGGTATCGATGGAAAGCTTATTCAATTTCCCACATAATAAAAAGTGAAAATATTGAAAATACCACATTTATAAAAGTGTATTCATCTTTGAAACAAGTCTTTGACATTTTTGAGATAATTTTAAGCTAGCTAGAAGTACGAGGTATTATAGCATCTTTCATTTTCAACATGGAGAATTCTTTGATGAATTTGAAAAAGTATTTTAGTGGTGTATGGATCCATATCTTCCTTTGTTTTTCCAAAAAGAGAAAGCGACTTCTATTTATAGACGTTGGAAGCCCTTTCTCTTTATTATTATATTATTTTTAACCTAATTTTTATTCGGTTGTCTTGGTTCCATAACATGGTTTAACCCGGCCTTTCATGAATATGTAACCTCATCTTTTAGATTTTAGAGTGCTAAATAATTTTCCTTTCCTCATATGCATTTGACTACGAAAGGCCTCTTTTTTGGTGGATATCGCCATGTGGCTTTATCCCGGATCACTCCTTAAGGAATATGTAAAACCCCGTATGATTATAAGCTTATTTTAGCTTCTAGTTGCATGCTTAAGGGGTCCAATGCTTTAAATTTTCACTAAGTATTGAGGACTTCGTCATTTTCAAGACCCCAAGACTTTATGGATTTTGTTTAGCCTTCCTGCCCCCGAGACATTGGTTTTTGAGATGAAACATGTTTAGGGAGGTTATAGGTATGTATCAAAAGAGTTTTAGGATTTTTTGATGAGATTCAGGGCATGTTTGGACAATGGAGACAGTGAGCCTCCATGATAGGTTCGCGCCAGTGGGCCATTACCAGGGAATATGGTTCGCATCATGAAGGCCATTCCCAGGGAATAGGGTTCGCATCAAGGAGGTAATTCCCAGGGAATAGGGTCTACTTTGTGGAGTCCATTCCTTCAGAATGGGGTCCTTACTGCGGAGGTAACTTCCCCACTAGTCCAACTTCATGATTATGGGGGTCAACGGGGTAATTTGGTCCTTTCCCATCAATCCCAACCATCCAAAACATGATTTATAACATTCACTGGGGCATTATTTTCCTATTACCCTCAAAATTACTCTCATAGAAACCCTTTCTCTTTCAAAGAAGAAAATTCAAGCCTCTTCTCTCAAGAACTCAAGAATTTAAGTTCCAATTTTCAAGATTTCTTCAAGAATCCATTCAAATAAGGTATGTGGGGTATTCATCAATGGGTTAATTCCATGCATTGAGCCCGAAAACCGTCTCTTAGATTTAAAGTATGAATTTTCCTTCATTATGGAATTTCACATGTTTAAGATGAATTTAATCCATGTTATTTCTTAGTAATTTGAATTAAATCTATGTCCACATATGTTCCCATGTAAACTAGGTTATGGAATGCTTTGAATTTCAAGTTTCTTCTATAAAATTTAAAGTGAGTCCATGATAAGTTATCTTATTCATGCATTAATCCAAGTGTGTATATTGTCTTGTCAAACTTAACTTATTCTCATATTTCAATTCATGAAATTCGTTCGCTTAACAAAATATCTTATGTTTAGATCTTTGAACTATGATTTTATATCACTGTTTTAATG
The DNA here is from genome assembly GCA_030864215.1 of Capsicum pubescens. Taxonomy (NCBI): domain Eukaryota; kingdom Viridiplantae; phylum Streptophyta; class Magnoliopsida; order Solanales; family Solanaceae; genus Capsicum; species Capsicum pubescens. The sequence continues at coordinate 199,125,770 of CM061544.1, read as the reverse complement.
TTGTTATGATATTTATTAGACATTCAGTGCTAGCAGGTTATGAACACCCGATACCTATGTGGTTTTTACATGTTTCCATTTTTAAGTTACAAGTCAGTTAGATCATGTTTTATTATTTTATTCAGACTATCATGTCCATGTTGAGCACTTATCAGTACAATACCACATCATGTTAAACCCATAATAATACCAGTGTCATTCAGTTAGGAGTAGCATTTAGCACCGAGCAAACCCAGGGATGGGGGCTCACCGTCCTGAAGAGGGTGAGACCTTTAGTAGCAGTCCCTGAGTTCTCAAACTATGTAGCCAGCATAGGTATGAGAGGTCTTCTTACCAATAGAGGATGTACACTCTTTTAGGGGCACCTTCCAGTAGATGGTGCCTCCCTAGTCCTTGGGACACCAACTTAGTAGATACACATAGCCAAGTGTTAGTACTCGTGGCAAGGTACTGACACCCTTCCAATTGGGGTTACAGGGTGGACCCCGATTATCTCAGATTTAGGACATGTCTGTTACATGATAGCTCCTGAAATTTCAGTCAGTACTTAGTCTATATGAGTTCAGGCTTGCTTGAACAAGTAATAAGATTTTTCAGTTATTCAGATATCAGTTATTCAGTTATTTAGATCATTTCAGTACATGTTCTTACTTGGTCTTAGATTCTTAATTTTACATGTTCATGCATCCATGTTCATTTGCCATATATAGTTCAGTTAGTCCCTACATCACATACTAGTACATTCAAAGTACTGATCACATATTTTTCTCTTGTGCTATGTTGTCTTATAACATAAGTTAGAACACACAGTTTCCCAACCATCCCTAAGCAGCCCAGTAGTTCCCTACAGTAGTTATGGTGAGTCCTCGAGGACGTGATATTTTATTTTATTTATTTCAGTATTTTATTATGATTTAGTTAGTTAGAGTTAGTTGGGGGTTTATCTCATCAACTCCTTATGTTTTAGAGGGTTTCTGACAAACAATCTCATTTTCCAGTGTTTATTCGATACTTCAGATATATCGTTTTATATACTTTAATATTCAGATTGGCAGTACCTTTTTGGTTTATCTTCTGCACACATTATTTTACTTTTATTTTATTCAGTTCTTATAGTAGGTACCAGACCATGGATTAGTTTGGGATCACTTGTGTCCATAAGCACCATGTTGCGACTAAGGGGTAGCATTGGTTCATTAGAAAACTTGGTATTAGAGACTAAGGTTTTAAAGTGTCCTAGGGTATCTGAAAGCTACATTAAGTAAAATCTTGTGCATGGATATGAAACGCGCCACACTTATGGACAAAAGGCTACAAAATATTTTTAGGAAAGTTTCCCTTCTTTTAATGTTTATGTCATGCAAAAGAGCATGAGCTCTACTGAACTCCTTCTTCTAACTCATCCTTCGTTCTGTTTATAGATAATGCATCCCAGAAAAAATAATGGAAGAAGGAACGGTGATCAACCCACACCACCACCTTTTTAGGAAGATCCCCTGAACAACCATGTCTCTCACACTGAGTTCAGGGCTGCTTTCACAACCTTGTCCCATTCTATAACTGCTCAGAATAATTAGTAGGTAGGTTCCCCAGCTAATTTAGTAATGAATATGACTTCAGCTAGGATTTGAGACTTCAATTAGATGAATCCCTCTATGTTTTTTGGACCTAAGTTTGAGGAGGATCCACAGGAGTTTCTGGATGGAATGCAAAAAGTGGTGGATATCATGGGAGTTCCTTCAATTGAGAGTGCAGAGTTAGCTGCTTATCAGTTACTGGGAGTAGCTTACACCTAGTTCAAGCAGTGAAAGGAAGATAGAGGTGTTGAGGCAGGGCCTATGGAGTGGGAGAAGTTTTCCACGACTTTCTTAGATAGGTTCATCCCTCTAGAGTTAAGGGAAGTGAAGGTTCAGGAGTTCATAAACTTGAAGCAGGGTAGTATGAGTGTAAAGGATTGATTTCTTAAGTTCACTCAGTTGGCGAGGTATTCTCCAACGATGGTGGCTGACTATAGGTACTGGATTAGTGAGTTAGTAACTAGTGTATCTTATAGTATGGTCAAGGAGTATAGGACCGCTATGTTTATTAAGGAGATGGACTTGTCTAGACTTATGGTTCATTCTCAACAGATTGAGAAGGATAAACTTAAGGAGAAAGAAAGAGAGAATAAGAGGGCCAGAATAGGTAGTTTCAACATTTCTCAGCCAAGGTCGGAGGGTGGTAACCATTCTCTATTCCGCCAAAACTTTTTAGCCCCAGCTCCATATTTAGCCAGTGTGCCAGTTCCAAAGTTTAGGTAGGACGGTTGGAATAGAGCACCAGTCTTTAAGTCTCAGGGTAGCATGATCAGTAGTCGTACCTATCCATTCTGCATAAAGTGTGGCAAGAATTATTAGGGTGAGTATAGAGCTAGTAGTGATAGGTATTTTGGATGTGGCATGTCAGGACATAAGTTAAGGGATTCCCCTGCGGGCCTGTAGAAGGGTAGAAATGATTGCTAGCATGGCTAGACTAATTCTTCAATAGCTCCGGAAGGTCGCTTGACACAGTAGGGTGCCACTTCAAGTGCCACCAATGAGTAGTGCTAGAATAAATTGTATGCACTCCAGACTCGCCATGAGCAAGAGAGTTCTCTTGATGTTGTTACGGGTACGTTATAGTTTTTCCATCTTTATGTTTATGCATTATTAGACCCCGAAGCTTTACTTTCTTTTATGACTCCTTATATAGATGTAGACTTCGATGTTATTCCCAATACATTAGCAGAACCTTTCTCAATGTCTACCTTAGTGGGTAAGTCCATTATAGCCAGACTAGTATAAAGAAATTGCCCGGTCACAGTGTATCAGAAAGTTACTTTAGTTGACCTCATGGAGTCAAAGATGATAGATTTTGATGTCATTCTTGGCATGGATTGGCTCCACTCATGCTATACCATGGTCGATTGCAAAAATAAAATTGCCCAGTTCTAGTTTCCTAACAAGCCAGTTATAGAATGGAAGGGTAGTACTTCAGTACTTATGGGCCAGATTGTTTAATATCTCTAGGCAAGAAAGATAATATCTAACAGGTACATTTACCATCTCGTCTGAGTCAAGGACTCAAATTTTAAGACTCCGAGCCTTGAGTCAGTTTTAGTAGTGAGGGAATTTCCATATGTATTTCTTGAATATCTTCCCAAAATCTCCCCCCAAAAGGGAAATTAACTTTGGAATAGATCTCCTTCAAGATACCCAACCTATTTCTATTCCACCCTACAGAATGGCTCCAGTTAAGCTTAAAGAATTAAAGGAATAGTTGAAGGATCTCTTAGATAAGGGTTTCATTAGGCATAGTGTTTCCCTATAGGGTGCTCCAGTTCTATTCGTGCATAAGAAATATGGTTCTCTCAGAATATGCATCGACTACCGTCAGTTGAACAAAGTCACCATCTAGAATAAGTATTCTCTCCCCAGAATTGATGACTTGTTCGACCAAGTTTAGGGTGAAAGTTATTTCTCTAAGGTAGACCTTAGATTCAACTATCATCATCTTAGAGTTAGAGTGTGACTTTCCAAATACAACCTTCATAACTCGGTATGGTCACTGTGAATTCCAAATTCTGTATTTTAAACTAACAAATGCCCCTATAGCTTTTATGGAATTGATGAACAGGGTATTTAAGCAGTACTTGGACATATTTATCATAGCCTTCATTGGTGATATCCTTGTCTATTTTCATAGAAAGAATGATCATACAAACCATCTGAAAATTGTATTGCAGAACCTTACAGATCATTTGTTATTTTCTAAGTTTAGTAAATGCAAATTTTGGTTTAAATTAGTAGATTTCCTTGTTCACATTATTTCTGGTGATGGCATTCAAGTTGATCCTCAAAAGACCAAAGTAGTGAGAAACTAGCCTAGACCCGTCTCTCCGATAGATATCAGGAGTTTCTTAGGTTTAACTGGTTATTACAGAGGTGTTTTTTGAAGGGTTTTCTTTTATTTCTTTCCCCATGTCGAGGCTAACCTAGATAAAGGTTAAATTTTAATGGTTAGATTCCTACGAAAAGAGATATTAGGAGCTGAAGACTCAACTCACTTTTGCTCCAGTCTTGACTTTGCAAGATGGTACAGATGGGTTAGTAGTTTATTATGATGCTTCTATAGTTGGTTTGGGTTGTGTATTGATTTATATAGGTAATGTCATAGCCTACTCCTCTCGAAATCTTAAACCCCATGAAAATAATTATCCAACCCATGATCTTGAGTTGACCCACTATCTTTATGGGATTCATGTTGATATGTTCACGGATCACAAGAGTTCATAGTATGTGTTCATGCAGAAAAACCTAAATCTTCACCAGATAAGATAGGCAAGGAAAATATAGTGACAAATACCCTTAGTAGATTGTATATAGGTAGTGTTGCCCATGTCGAAGGTTATAAGAAGGAGTTAGACTGTGAGGTTTATCAGCATGCTAGGTTAGAAGTTTGGTTGGTTGGTTTGGTTGAAGGTAGTATATGGGTTCATAATGGATCAAAATCATCACTAATTTAAGAAGTAAAAGAAAAGCAAGACAGGGATCCTAATTTGGTTAAGTTGAATAAGGAGGTTAGAGAGCCAAAGGTGGAGGTTTTCTCCCAAGGAAGAGATGGTGTGCTTCATTTTCAAGGTAGGTTATGTGTTCCGTGTGTTGATGTCTTGAGACAACAAATACTTGCAGAAGCACATGGTGCATGGTGCATGGTATTCTATTCACCACAGAGCCACTAACATGTACCATGACTTGCGGAAAATCTATTGGTGGAGTGGTATGAAGAATGCTATTGTAGAGTTTATGGCTAAGTGTTCGAACTATCAGTAGGTTAAGGTTGAGCACTAATGACCTAGTGGTACACTTCAGGAAGTTCGCATCCCCACTTGGAAGTAGGAGGTGGTGAATATGGATTTTTTGATAGGATTTCCTTGTACACGTCGTCAACATGATTTGATTTTGGTCATTATAGATAGAATGACCAAGTCAGCCTATTTCTTGCTAGTTCATACTTCATATTTAATTAAGTACCATGCTAGACTCTATCTCAGAGAGTTGGTAAAATTGCATAGGGTTCCATTTTCTATCATTTCAGACAGGGGTACTCAGTTTACCTCTCACTTTTAGAAGGCTTTTTAGAAGGGTCTTTGTACCCAAGTTTATCTCAGTACAACTTTTCATCCTCGTATAGATGGTCAGGAAGAGAGGACCATTCAGACTTTAGAGAACATGTTAAGGGCGTGTGTTATTGAATTTAAGGGTAGTAGGATGACCACTTACCTTTGATTGAGTTTTCCTACAACAATAGTTATTACTCCAGTATTCAGATGGCTCCGTTTGAGGCTGTATATTGGAGGAGATATAGATCTCCTATTAGTTGGTTTGAGGTAGCAGAGGTCACTTTGATAGGGCCAGATCCGATGTTTGAGGCAATGGAGAAAGTTTATTTAATTTGAGAGAAGCTGAAGATAACCCAAATTCATTAGAAATCTTATGCAGATGTAAGGAGAAGGGATATTGAGTTTGATATTGGTGACTTAGTTTATTTGAAAATTTCACCTATGAAAGGGGTGAAGAGATTTGTCAAGAAAGGGAAGCTCAATCCCGCTATGTTGAACCATATAGAATTTTGATCTATTTTGGGAAGGAATCTTATGAGCTTGAGTTTCTTGGAGATTTGGCATCAGTACACCTGGTGTTCCATGTTTCGTTGTTAAAGAAATGTATTGATGATTCAGCTTCTGTTGGTCCTTTAGAAAATGTGGATGTTAAGGATAGCCTTTCCTATGATGAAGTCCCAGTTGAGATCCTTGATCATCATATTCGTAGGAAAAGGAATAAAAAAATTTCTTTAGTTAAGGTTCTATGGAGAAATCGGTCCGTGGAGGGAGCTACTTGGGAAGCAGAAGCAGATATGCGAGCCTAGTAAACTCATCTTTTCCCCACTAATTTACACTTAGCTTGAGGTAATAGTTTTCTTTAGGATGACTCTTTTTATTACCTATTTCATCTATACAACTATTCTCACGTCACAACATGCATTCATGAAACCAGTTCAGCCCATGTAGCATGTACTATGTTTCAGAACCAGTTATTTGATCATGTTTCAGTTTATCAGTATTCAGTATAGACTCTCAGTCTCCTTAGTACCTCTTCTTAACTAGTCTCATTCGAGTATGAATAACCCCAAGGGTTATATATTGTAATACCCCATAGGATTCTACGCTCGTTTCAATTTTTAGTTGAACGCTTAAGGGGTCTAAAGCTTGAAATTTTCACTAAGTGTTGAGGACTTAGTCATTTTCAAGACCCCAAGATTTTACGGATTTTATTTTGGCCTTCCCAACCCTGGAAAATTGGTTTTTAAGTTGAAACATGTTTTGGGAAGCTAAGGGTATGCCTCAGAAGAGTTTCAGAATTTTTGAACGAGATTCAGGCCGTGTTTGGACAGCGGAGGTAGTGAGCCTCCACGATAGGGATGAGCCGTGTGGGTCCTAGGGAATTGGGTCTGTGCTGCAGAGGTCGGGCCCTCACTAGTCCAACTTCATAATTAGGTGGGTTAATGGGGTAATTTTTTCCTTTCCCGTCAATCCCAGTTGTCGAAAACATGATTTATAGCATTCATGGGGGCATTATTTGCCCATTACCATCAAAATTACTTTCATAGAAACCCTTCCTCTTCCCAAGAATAAAATTCAAGATTTTCCTCTCAAGAACTCAAGAATTTAAGTTCTGATTTCAAGATTTCTTCAAGAATCCATTCAATTAAGGTATGTGGGGTATTCATTAATGGGGTTCCTTTCACCCATTGAGCCCAAAAACCTTCTCTTTGATTTAAAGTATGAATTTTTCCTTCATTGTGAAATTTCACATGTTCAAGATGAATTTAATCCATGTTATTTCTTAGTAAATTGAATTCAATCTATGTCCACATATGATCCAATGTAAACTAGGTTATGGAATGCTTCGAATTTTGAGTTTCTTATATAAAATTGAAATTGATTCCATAATAACTTATTCAATTCATGTATTAATCCAAGTGTGTATATTGTCTTGTCAAACTTAACTCATTCTCATATTTCAATTCATGGAATTCGTCATCTTAACAAAATATCTTATGTTTGGGTCTTTAATTTATGATCCTATATCACTATTTTAATGTTGTTATCGAATTTATTAGTCATTCAGTGCTAGCGGGTTATGAACACCCAATACCTATGTAGTTTTTACATGTTTCCTTTTTCAAGTTACAAGTCAGTCAGACCATGTTTTATTATTTTATTCAAACTATCATGTTCATGTTGTGCACTTATCAGTATAGTACCACATCATGTTAGACCAATAATAATAATACCAGTGTCATTAGTTGGAAGTAGGATTTAGCACCTAGCAAACCTAGGGATGCGGGATAACCTGCTAGTAAAGGGTGAGAGCTTTAGTATCAGTCCCTGATTTCCAAAACTACGTAGCCAGTGTAGGTGTAAGAGGTCTTTTTGTCCGTAGAGGGTGAACACTCTTTTAGGGGAACCTTCCAGTAGAGGGTGACTCCCTAGTTCTTTGGGACACCAGCTTAGTGGATCCATATAGCCATGTGTTATTACTCGTGGCAAGGTACTGACACCTTTACAACTAGGGTTACAGGTTGGACCCTGATTAGCTCAGGTTTGGGGCATGTCTATTATATGATAGCTCCCATAGTTTAAGTTAGTACTCAGTCTATACGAGTTCAGGTTTGCTTGAACAAGTAATCAGATTTTTCAGTTATTTTGATATCAGTTATTCAGTTATTTAGATCATTTCAGTACATGTTCTTACTTGGTCTTACATCCTCAATTTTACATGTTCATGCATCCATGTCCAGTTTCCATATGTAGTTTAGTTTGTCCCTACCTCACGGACTAGTACATTCAAAGTTCTGATCGCATATTTTTCTCTTGTGCTTTGTTGTCTTGTAACATAGGTTCGGACGCTCAATTTTTCGACCATCCCTAAGAAGCTTACCAGTTTTCTACAGTAGTCATGGTGAGTCCTCATCCATCGAGGATGTGATATGTTATTTCATTTATTTCAGAATTTTATTATGATTCAGTTAGTTGGAGTTAGTTGGGGGTTTGTCCCATCAACTCCTTATGTTTTAAAGGCTTTCAGACAGACAGTCTAGTTTTTCAGTGTTTATCAGATACTTCAAACATGTCATTTTATATATTTCAGTAATCATATTGATAGTACCTTATTGGTTTATCTTCTACAAATGTTGTTTTACTTTCATTTTATCCTATGCGCATAACAGATATCGAACTATGGGTTAGCTTAGGGTTACTTATGGCCGTAAGAACCGTGTCATGACTAGGGGCAGCCTAAGGTCGTGGCTCAATAAGACACAATAATACAACACATTAGAGAAGAGGGTACCTCCTTTATTATAAGATAATCCCACCACCTTCTTTCTTAAGAGATGGAGCAATCGTCACTTGATAGCTCAAAACTTATGACACAACCCAAACCAGGGCCTTGTCGTAATGTGAATCTCAAGTCTAACAAGGACTGGAGACCACACCCGATACCCAAAAAAACTAACCAACATATACCCTGAATCAGATGAATTCCAAACATATAACATGATAGAGTAATTCAAAATATAATGACTTTGGGATAGGTCTATAACCAAGACCCACCCAACCAAGTCAACTCAACCAATAGAAACCCAAACCCAACAATAACCAAAACCATATCCATTCCATACCCAAGTCCACAGTTGTCCATACAAAGCCTTTAAACAATGGCAAAGAATATCTAGTCGGGATATTCCCCCGACCATAGACAAAAACAAATGTCAAGAGAAAAGTAAAAGCATAAGGTAAACAATAACATGAAATGGGACTTCCGAATAATGGAAGTTCATCACTTTAGTCTGACTCAAGTTTTCCCCGAATCACCAAGTCACATAGAAGAAAATGTGATAGTTGGCCGGTTTCTGCATTGCGTGGGGGTACAACACTCAAAGAAGGGTTAGCGCGTGAACGTTAGCATGTACTCAGGACTAAGTATAAAATAATACCATCATTAAAACCAAAGTAAATAACCATATGCAATCACCTACATATATATATATATCATATTGGTAAAGGGAATTGGATTTAGCATGTATTTGTAATCTTAACTTGGGTCATGTAGCTTTACTGTCATAATTCACCCACAGGCTATATGGGTCCAGTGTTATCCCTGGATGATCCCCAATATGGGTAGTTTTATGAATTAGAGATACCATAGGTGGCTGGGGATTCCCTTTTACCCTTCGTCCTCTATGATACATATGTACGTGTGTGTACTTGGGGGATTACCTTGTACCCCACAAGTACGTGGTCATCAAGACCAATCCTCATGTTGGCAAACATGAGTTTCCAATGTCAACCTTTTGAACCCATACCTTTATAGCTAGATATCATAACCCACCATTATTTCCTAATTAAAGCATTTAACACATAACCAAACAACCAATTCCAGAAGTCAATTGTTAAGGCATTATAAATTGGTATCGTTATACCGACTATAGCTTGCAAGCAATATCATTATCCAACACTTAAGGGGATTCCCATGTACCCCGCAGACTTCATTATAAAAAATCACTTGGAGAATTCTCATGTACCCCCTAAAGTTTCTATTATAAGTTCACTAGAGGGATTCCTATGTAACCCAAAAGGTTTTAAAAACCATCCTTAATCAATTAACCATTTATGCCATGCATTAGTCTCAATAAACAAACCAAACTAAGTAGTAATGCATAAACCAAAAACAATTAAGCAAGTGGATTGAGTTTATTGCCAATTTCCATTCGAAAACAATCAATTTAAATTCTATGGACACCAAGGCCTTTCCCAACCATTTAAAACCAACCAAACTAATTTGGGTTCCATTACCATATTATGTAATGTAAGATTTTCAATAAAAGTCAAACTATGTGACAAAACCATTCTCTTAGGAATTTTAACAAACATGTTGAGGGCATATAGTTTCCAAAACCAAAACCAAAACTAAGAACCCATTAACCATTCACATGAAACCATATTTTCAAATCAACATTATATCATAAAAACACATAAATAGAACATGGGAAAACATCATCCAACCATTAGTAACCAAACCCCCCAACATATATTTCAAAACCAACACAAACACATAATAATTCCATGAAAATCATTGAGTAAAACATGCTTTTAGTTTGAACTAACAATGAGGGAGGAGTAACATGCCTTATTTACGAAGATTCACGGAGAGAATTTGGTCTTTAAGCCTCTAGAGGAACACTTGAACATAACCCTAGTCCTATTTTCTTGAGAGAGTTTTGAGAGAGTTGTAGGAGTGTTTTGATCTTTCAAATTATGTTATAAGAGGCTACAATATGATATAATACATGGGGACTTACGGTTTTTGGGATGGGAAATGTACTAAATACCCTCATCTTAAAAGCTAAAAAATGGTCACAGGAGGGTACGACTAGACCTACCAAACCATACCCACAACATATAAGTGGTACCATGCACTCGTACCCTAGACAACAATTTGGAATCTAACACTATCCAACATACAACCACAAGGTTCAACTCATAACCATAACATACAATTGGTAGACTTAAACTATACCCTAGGCAGCCTACCAAGGGCTTGACACACTGAGAATCATACGATTCCATAACCTATCTCAAACCATCACCATACGATTTGTATAATGTCCACTTGTACCTTGGACAGAAAAGACCAAAAACCAAACTGTGTAACATACGACCAAGATGCCTAAACTGTACCCATATGATACGACTAGTAAGCATGAGTCATATGATGTCCAAAGAGTTCAAACTCAAGAAATTTCTAAGGGTCAAAACCCAAGGTGTTTCATCTTAACGATACAACCATCATGATTTTCTACTCGTCTTTCACAAGCTTATTTGTACCTAGCTACATGATGGAAGTACCCTCTACCAATCATCACTCGACAACTCAAAGATGAATGGCACAACGACGTGCTTGCCTACTCATTTTTCACAGGGCTATTTGTACCCATCTATAATATCTTTCTTTATAATATAAAAAAGGACCCTTCACCAATCCTTAATCGACAACAACTCTGTCCTAGAGAAGTAATGTCTCTGTCCCTATCGCTTGATTGATGTGACTAGACACTTGCTCTTCTCTACTTTTGATAGAAGAATAAGAGCACAAGTTATCCCTAGTAGTATACTATAATATCTCTATATCTCTTAGAAAATGAGTTTGATAAAGAAATTTGTGATAATCTTACTCAAAAATAAATATAGTATCTCATCCACCCTTAAGAGAGAAAAACTTAGAAATTCTTAAAAAGTATCACATCCATCCTTTAGACAGAAAAACTTAGAATCCTTAAAAAATAAACATAAGAATCCACCCATACTGGAATAGATGGTACTAAGTCCTCCAATCTTTCATACATTTGGAGAACTTCTAGGTATCAAGGAAACGAATAACTATGTTAAGTAAAAGAAGAAGGGTCGTCGATTACTACAAAGAAACTAATGGATTTGATGTGAAATAAAAAATACAATGATGAAAAACTATCCTAGTACTATGTGCATCTTACCTAGAAAAATAAAAAGACATATCTTTATGGCTGTAAGTATTGAGAAATTTGTGACTGATTGCCACTGGTCGTATTGCTCATATAGATCCTATCAACTTGGTATTGGGAAATTCTCTATTACTGTAAAATGTGATAGGTCGTGTAATAGATTTCTTTGGTCAATCTTGATCCTTGATAGAAAAGAATATAGTACATCTAATCATACTATTATTAATGAGTTTTGGGAAAATTTATACAGGGATATAGATGATTAAACAAGAAAAAATCTACATATAATAATAATGTTATGAAATTATTGTATGATTATAAGAGGGATAAGGAGATCATTAATAATACAATTAACATCTTGGATGAAGAATTACTTGAGTTACAGAAGAATATTGAAGATATAACTAGTCAATTTGATGAATGTAGTATATTTAATGAAATTCCTAACTTAATCAAACTATTGATGATAAAGGATCTTATTTCTTAAATGATAAATATTATTTATAAGTATCTTCATCAAGATATTTAGAATAGTACTATTAATCAGCTTGGTCAATATACGCTAGAGTCTATCATAATATTTGTCTTAGGGTTTTTGTACAACTGTACTTAAGACACCTCAGTTGTAAGGGTATCTACATTATTTGACAAGTTAGATAGCACAGTTTGAATATAGGCCAATATAATCAATAAAAAAAATATGGTTAGTAGTACAACAATAAGTAGTCGAGTTGATATCAAAGGTTATAAATATTAAATTTGTAAAGGATTGCTTGAGTTCATGATTGAAAGGAAGTTTCAAAATGAGATACTTTTAGTTGACTATAATAAAGCAGTAGTGAAAGAGAAAGCAATGGGTTATTTTAGAATGAATTTATTCGCTGTATGTGATTTTAACAACAACCTTATCCCTTTGAAACTCAATCTTCCAATGGCTTGCAAGACTTTAAAGCTGATCGAAATACGTTATGCCTAATGAACTAGGGTAGTTGGGGGACTCTAGATAGTATTGACCTTCTATAATAGTACCAATGGTGGCTCCTCTAATGGGTATTTGTTTAGTTAAGAGTAGGTTCTTGCAACCTTAACCCACTAATAAAAAATTTCTTCCAATTTACAACTGATGAAAGGTCATTCTTTGATTATAGGCATCGAGGTGATCCACTTTAGGAAAATATCAATGACATGGTCACTGGTAGTGAATTGATCACGATAATAATTCTGGATCAAGGAAAATTAAAATTCATACTTGAATCCCACTAGCTCACCAAAAACTAAGTCTTTCATCCCTGTTTTTCTAATCTGACTCAAAGGGAGGAGAATTCACTAACTTATGCTTTTTAGTCAAATTCTATAAGGCTTGAAATATAGTGATTAGAATGATTTCCTTCCTTATGTGGGTTTGCCTCACTTTTGTAGTCTCTAATTCAATTCATCCCTACCCTATCATAGAAAATTATGTAGAAAAAGGAGTCTTGTACCCTTTTAATCCGAGAGGGGGCATTTCCTTCAACCTTTATGCTTTTGAACTTGAAAAATTTTTACACAACAAGGAATTCTTTTATTTGTTGGAAGGGTGGATCCTATAAGAAAAATTGCCCTTTTTGGTCGGAATGCCTATAAGTCTTAGTGGTCTTGTATTACATGTCTCTTTTTATCAGACTTCCAATACATACGGGCTTCCATTAGATTTTAGGTGGATTCAATATGTCCCACCTAAAAAAGAGAAATATTCAAGTGAAAGGATCCCACTTTGGAGCCGCTCACATGAGAAGCATTGAGTTTTTATCCTTTCCTTATCGACTTTGATAACACTAATAAGTCAGGGTGAGCTCTTACTTAGAGAGAGTTAGTTGGGTAGGGTCAATATATCTAAGATAACATCATATTATAATCCTAACTTAACTTCACTCTCTTTAAAGATGATTAAAGACTAACAAATGTAAGGCAGAAGAGAGGGAAACAATGTAAGAAGTCATCGTCGAATTATAGCAGTTTAAGAACTTAGGCTTAGTGAATCCCTACTCAAATTTCATATGTAATGTAAGGAAATCCTCTCTGTTAAAAAAAATCTTTCTAAATGACTTTATAAAGCAAAGACTAGAAAATGAAAGAGGGAGAAGATAGTCAGTCCAGCTAAAAACTGAGTTTCATTCTTTCAAGCTTAATGCTCTCATTCTCTCTAGGATAATTGAACTAGTTGAATGGAATTCCTTTCCACGCATACTTAATTCCAAAGCTCAAAGTTGTCTTATCCCTTTATCAATTGTAGAAGATGGCTTATTCTATTACTATTGGTTTAACGGGGGGGTATCAAAAGTCTCTTCTTACCTTAGCCTTAGATAGAGGATCTATATGAATTTCATTAGCTCCTTGCACAGCATATCTGAATTCACTATCGGGTTAAGAGATACTTGCTTAGACTACATAATAACCTTTACTTTATCGAGTTTTAGGACAAACTATATTCAAGAGGAGAAATAAAACTATGAATAGAAGGATCAACGCCCGTACTAGTCCTAGAGTTAGGTTATGATGGTCGTGATGAGATTTACTAGAAACAAAATATCTTCTATTCATAGATGAAGTCCTATCTAAGGGACTTTATTGCCCTTAAATTTAGTTCCCTAGTTCAATCTAGAACTCCAGATATGTAAGTAGAGATCAAGAAATTCTTTCCTTTTAAAAGAAGTTATCCTTCTCTCTCCCACTTCTTAGTCTTATAGGATAGCTTACCATTTAAGAAAGTTACTTTACCTAATGTGTACTGTCTTCTTTATAGCCCACTTGGTAGCAGTCTCTTTTAGTACCCCTTTTCCAACCAGTTAAGTGGATTTCACTCTTTGAAAGCCAGTCTATTACCCAACCTTGATCCTATGCTTTCTGTTGATCAACATCAAACTAACGCGCTCAATACTTATTTACTACTTGTATAGTCTTTATGGAATTAAGATTATTGAGTTAATCATTTTTTCTCAATCAATCAAGAATGCCTCAACTAGATAACTTCACTTATTTCACACTAGATCTAGCATAAATCGTCTCCATCCCACTTAAACATTTTGAAATAATCCCATTGATTCCAATAAAAATAGGAAACTTATATTTCTCATTGACAAATCCATCTTTGTTTATTCTACTAACTCTCAGTTTGGTCCTACTTTTTGTTTATTTTATTGCTAAAAAGGGAGAAGGAAACTCAGTACCAAATGTTTGGCAATCCTTGGTAGAGCATATTTATGATTTTGTGCTGAACCCGATAAACAAAGAAATAGGTGGTCTTTTCAAAAATTTTAAACAAAAGGTTTCCCCTCATATGTCGGTCACTTTTACGTTTTCCATTATTTTGTAATCCCCATGGTATTATACATTATTGCTTCACAGTTACAAGTCATTTTCTCATTACTTTGGGTCTCTTATTTTTTTATTTTTATTGGCATTACTATTGTGGGATTTTAAAAAATGGGCTTCATTTTTAAGTTTCTTATTACCTACAGGAGTCCCACAGCCATTAGCACCTTTTTTAGTACTCCTTGAGCTAATCCCTTATTGTTTTTGAGCATTAAGCTTAGGAATACGTTTATTTTCTAATATGATGGCCGGTCATAGTTCAGTAAAGATTTTAAGTGGGTTTGGTTGGAATATGATATATATGAATGATATTTTCTATTCTATAGGGATCTTAGTCCATTATTTATAGTTCTTGCATTAACCAATCTGGAATTAGGTGCATCTATATCACAAGCTCATGTTTCTACGATCTTAATCTGTATTTACTTGAATGATGCTATAAATCTTCATTAAAGTGCTTATTTTTTTCATAATTCAACAAAAGTGAGTCTGAATGGGTATACTTAGTAATTGAGCATTCCGAGTCTTTGATTTAGGGATCATTCCTACGCATCTCCTTACTTTATAGCAGTTATTGCTCTTGTCCCAGAAGGTATATAGCTCTTACCTCACTTTTTCTTTAAAATCAAAGTCTTTTCTAATTTCTTACTGAGATAGGCAATCGAAGCAAGAACTAGATGTATCTTGATAGGAAAACATAGGTTAGAATGGATAGCTTGCAGGTGGGATTGATGGGATAGTTCACTATTGCAGAAGTAGGTAGAACTAGGGGAAGAATAGTCTATAAAGGTCCTCTCCCTCTTAGGCACGTGATTTTAAAGATTAAATCTCAAACCAGTACTAAATATTAGGTAGAAGAGGGATGGATTTTTACCTTTATTTGAGCCATTAGGATAGAATAAAGATACTTATAAAATGGTTGTTAAGGTCATTCACTTGATTCCCTCGGTGGCTCTGCTACTGATGGATCAAGATATGTTTCCTTCTTATCATACCAAAGGTGTTTCTAGTGGGTATACCAAAGATGTCCTAGTTTTGAACTGAGTACTTGAAATACTAAAGGTACTTCTCATGGTCCTGCTTCAGCCACCCTTCCTTCTCTACCTTTTTCTTCAAAAACTTAAGCTACTTAGACTAATACTGGTGATCTCGAAGAAAGATATCTGGACCTGGAGCTACTTATCTTATTCTTTATTATAGTAGGATATGAGAAAGGTAAAATAAGGTAATAATCAAGAAGAGGAAAGAAGAATGTTAAAGAAGTCTCTATAAGTACTTCACTTGAGACTTTCTATAGTCTTTCTTCCCCTCTTCCCTGAAAGCGGGCTCTTTTATCCATGCACATGGTTCTTACTTTTACTTCCCCTCCTTACTTGAGAGTGCATGTTGTATTTATAGATGAGTTATAGAAGAGTTGGTTTGATCATCTCGTATATTGATGGTTTTTAATACCTTATCCTAGGCCTATCTAGTTGATTGAAGGATAAACATGTATAAAGAAGGGATAGAGAATCTTTTATTTAATCTTAGTTTGATGTATATATTATTATACCTTCCAATGAAGGAGGATTAGGGGTACGACAGATAAGAAGAGCGACCGAAAAATTAAAAGAAGAGTATGAGGGGCTGCGGATCACCAATAATAAGAAGAACTCACATTCTCTTCCTGACAAATGACCAACCTGTTAAGGCATCTTTCTCAATGACCATCCTCTCTCATTCGAGTTATTTCTCCTTTTTAAGGTAAAGTTTATTTTTATTCCTTCATTATGGCAAGGTGTGAAGCAATTTCACGATCCAATGAATTCCCTAAAATTGAATGACACAAGGAAAATTAGAATAGGATGATTGATCTAGGTAGTAATAAGCTACAATTGAAAGAAACTGCATGTACTCTAGAAACACGTATAGCAAGCCTTTCTTTATGATCATATGGATCACTTTTTGTGAATTTTCCTTCCATAACTGGCTTTCTAACTTTTGGGGATCGAGAATTAGTCTTTTGATCCTCCTCAAGCCTACTCTCATCTTTTGACTATTTCTTCCAATTTTGTTGATACAGATGCTGAAGGATCAACTAATACTAGATAGTAAAGGTTTTCAATCAAAGCACTTGAACCTATTTTGAAGTCACTTTAGGATTCAATTTTAGATTCGATTGATGTTCCCACATCCCGAATCAAGGTGGCTCTAAACTAATATTCCATACCTCTCTAGTTATAAAAAGAAGAGCTTCCAAGCCATAATTCAAGAAAAAATCTATCTAGAAAACTATCCATATCAATCTAGGTAAGTGGTGATAATGAAAAGGCTTTTAAGCCTGAGGGGTGATGAGTGAGATAGGATAAAATAGTATTTGAACCAGGGCAGGTGACCCTATATAGTGTGTCTTTTAATGGGTGGTGGGCAGAGAAAAAATCCATTCACTAAACCTTTTGGAACTAAAGATGAAGCATCGTTTAAAGACCATTTCAAAAATCACTTTGTAGAGGGCAGGTATCGTGCTCAATAGAACAAAACTTTGCTATGTCAATAGTCAATAAAGAGATAAATAAAGCGAACAGAAAGAGAAGGCCTTTTTATTTATATTTTTATATTTTGTAAATAAAATATACATGAACTTTAGGTCCTTTTAAAACCCATGAGGCGGGGTCACACAAGTAGTGAAATACCTAGACTTTGAACCATTGCAAAAAACTTTATCTTTTGGTATCACTAGGGTGGGTACGACTAGGGGTTTGAGTCGTATCCCTTGGATACAAGTCATATCCTTCTTCTCCTCCACTATAGTATCCTAGGCAGTGTGGTAAGGATCACTCACTGTCCTAGGTACGAGTGACCCTCTCCTTAATTGTACCTAAGGGTACAAGTAGTACCTAGGTGAGTTGTATGGAGTGAAGTCTTATCTTGGAGTGGACTGATTTTGTTACGAGTAGAGATACGATATAAGGGTAAGTCATAACCTTTTGATATGACTCACGGGTGTATGGTCGTATCCTTAATAGTATCTGTGTCATAAGAGAAGACTAAGGTACGAGTCAGGGGACCACTCGTACCCTAGGGTACAACTACTTAAGTGAGTCATACCCTTGGACGAGTTCAATTTTCAGATTTTAACTAAGGGCCTTGTGGTCATTTACCATGTCTAAAACCATAATACCTCTCATTATACAAGTGTGTGTAGCCTCCTAAACATCCATTTTGATGTATCAAATACCCTAAATACTCTCTCAAGCTTATCTTTGAAGAATTTGAGGCTAGGGTTTCAAGAATGGTCTTCAAGAGGCAAAGAGGAGTCAATATTCTTAGTTATTCATTTTGATAATGGAATAAACTCTTTCCCTTTCTAAATAACTCTAAACACATGTATTTAACACTTGGATTAGTAAGTGTCCATGGGGGTTTTGAAATTATATGAAAAGGGTTTTGTTGCCTAATGTTGAATAATGATGATTCTTAATTAGACTTATGTTTATACATGTTATTGATGGTAGTTTGTACACGTGAATGCTTGTTGTATGTGGTATAACATGTGGATTTTGAGTAACCCTAGTATTGATTATTTCTACCATGAAATTGGCCTTGGTAAAGGCATGCACACAAGGTATTTATAAAAATGTCTAAGTGAGATGTCTAGTTACATGATGATGATGCTTTGAACTAGGGAAATGGACCAATATGTATGGATACTTGATAAATGATACTGTGAAGGTAAAATGAGCCATGTATTGTGTAATGGATGAACTTGATGGTTTGATGAATAAGAAGGGGGTTAAAGTCCCAAACATGAAAATGAACTTGAATTGTGTGTTGAACTAAATTATGGTATAGAATTACTAATAAAGTGAGAATGACTCGTAAGGTTCTTGAGGAACATATTTTGAATTGTATGATGAGTTGAATTAAGGCATTAGACTATTGAAATAGTTGAGCAATAAAGGCTCCCATGAGGACCATGTGGTTACGTATGGTGTTGAATTGACTAAATTTGTTAAAGATATTATGTGTGGAATCGAATGGATGTGGATGCATGGAAAAAGGGTTAAAGTCCCAATAATGACTAATGACTGTCGTGATGGCTTGAAGTTAAGATCTCTTTCCTAGAGAAATCCCTTGTGGTTAAAGTCCCATGTTTAATAAGATCTCATAAGGTCAAAGCGCCCCGCCAAATGAATAAGCTTGGGGTTAGAGTTCCTTATCTAATATGGCATGAGGTTAGAGTCCCTTTACTAATATGTGTTCATATGGTTAGAATCCCTTTCTTAAATGAATAAGTGTGAGTGGTTAGAGTCCCTTAGTTAAACGAATTTATATGAGGTTAGAGTCCCTTACTTGATGATAGATCAATACGGTTAATGTCATATGCCTAATGAAAAATTCTTGAATCTATAAGTATAGAAGCTTGGAGTCCTCCATTGAATGTATGATGAATGAGTTCTTCTAAAGTGTTGGTAAGCCTTGTTCCCTTTATTAGTATGTGATATGTCTATATGTATGGATAAGGTTATGAATGTGATTGACTATGATATATTTCTTGTTGTTGAATGATGATGTTATTTTATCCTTATCCTTGAGTTACATGCTAGCATTCCAACTGCTAACCATCTCTGGACGTTATGTCCCCATGCAACATAGAGGCCAGAACATCATCTTCTCTTCATGCACATTGATCAGGTAATCGAAGTAGTTTGTACATTAACTGCAGAGTTGTGAGCTTCCTTATTTTGAAAGACAATCATTCTTGGTCCCCTCTCTTTAGACTTAGTCTTATTTTGACTTGGTTTGGCTATTTTTAGGGGCTTGTCTCAATATATACATATCTAAACTTCAGTTTGTATAGAGGTATTATGGATGGCTATGGACTTGGGTACATTGGCTAGTGTGTTGATATTTATGAAATGGTTAGACATTGTTTAAGTTATGCCTTTTAGTGTTGTTTTCTTTATCTTATTATGTGGTCAGGATTCACCTGAACTCTGGGTTTGATATGATGACTGTGATGGGTTATCAACGACCTCTAATTCATATGGGTTTGGAGGTGCTCATACGATATGGCTCAGTTCGAGTCGTGTCAAGTTGGTATCAGAGCCTAGGTTCAGGGTCAGTTGGGTGTCCACAATATCATGTCGAGTACAGTCTCTTTTTTTGGGTGTAAAGTGCGCTACACTTATAACAGAGGAGCTTTGAGACATTTTAGGAAATGTTTCCCTTTCTTGTGTTTTAATCTCAAGCTATAGAGTCTCAGATCTTGGATCCAAGGAGATCTGAGACTCAATCAAACACTTCTGAGAGCCCTATGGATGAAGCTCATCGAACTTTGGGAGTTTGGACACGGTCTAATAATATAACATTCGACCATCTTTTTGGGATTCCACCTGTCCCCACCAACCCCGGCTATAAGAGTGACCCTTCTATTTCGTCACCTTAGAAGGATTCTATTAATGCCGAGTATCATCGCTCTATCAACCTCTTGACTCAATTGGTAGCCTCTCAAGTGGAGCGTGGTGTTCCCGCTAGAATTTATCTTAAGGCCATAAGAATTGGCAAATTTATGAGGTTGATCCCTCTTATGTTCTCTGGTACAAAGGTTAAGGATGATCCTCAAGGCTTCATTGATGAAATGGAAAGGATCTTCTGAATCATACATGGTTCGGATATTGAGGCCGTTGATTTTGCTTCTGATCAATTGAAATATGTAGCATACCAATGGTACGAGGGGTGGGAGTTGTCTAGAGATGTTGAAGCTAGTCTTGCTATATGGGAGGACTTCTTCGAGGCTTTCTTAGACCGCTTCTTTTCTCAAGAGTTGAGGGTGGCAATGGAAGAAGAGTTTATGAACTTGAAACAAGAGAGGATGTTAGTTCAAAAGTATGCCTTGAAATTCCATCAATTGTCAAGGTAAGCTCCCGAGATGGTTTCTAGCATGAGGGCTAGAATGCATAAGTTTGTCTCGAGATTTTCCCATGAGTTAGTCCTTGAGATCAAGGAGGCCTTGTTGATTGAGAACATGGATATTTCTAGGTTTATTGAGTATTTTCAACAATTGGAAGAAGGGAAAAAAGTCAAGTTGAGCTTAGTGAAAAATAAGGTAAGAAATTTGGATCTTTTGAGCATAGTGGTGGTAATGGTTACAAGAGGCCATGGAAGAAGTGGGGGAGTTTAAGTCCCTTCTTCTCGGTAGTGTTAGATCTCCTTTCTCAAAGTTTTTGGGTGATCGTCGATCTCAGTTTTGTAGTGGGTCCCGGGAATAGGGTGCCTAATTCCATGCTAGTGGTGCCCAGTCGGCTCCATCCCACCCTCCTTGCAAATTCTGTGGTAAGAGTCACCATGGTCAGTGTGAGAAAAAGAGAAATAGATATTTTTATTATGGTAATATTGGGCACATACAGCATGAGTTCCCCTCCCTAGCAGTTTTTTGGGCCAGCAGGGCCCCTATTGCTACTCTATCTACTCTCGCACCAAAGGGTTCTATGTCTTCCTTTGCTTCTATTTCTGGCACTGGCGCAGACCAGAACCTCTTGTATGAACTTTCTACTCAGCAGGATTCTGAGTTGTCTCCATATATTATCATGGGCATGTTGAGAATTTTCTCCTGTGATATGTATTATTTGCTTGATCCTGGGTCTACTCTTTCTTTTATGACACCGTATATGGCTGTGCATCTTGATTGTGGTCCCGAGAGTCTGTCGGTTCCTTTTTCTATTTCTACCCCGATTGGAGACCCTGTGAATTTTAGAAGTGCCTATAAGGGGGTGTGATATCATTTGCTGGTAGGGATACTCTTGTAGACTTGATAGAGTTGAACATGGTTGATTTTGATGTCATTCTGGAGATGGATTGGTTGCACTCTTGCTATGTTTCCTTAGATTGTTCGACCCATAGGGTCATGTTCCAATTCCCTAATGAGCCGATCATTGTATGGTAAAGTGGTTCCCTAGTGCCTAAGGAGAGGTTCATTTCTTATCTAAAGGCCCCAAAATAGATTTCAAAGGGGTATTTTTATTATTTGGTCCGAGTTAAAGATTCTAACTCGGAAGAGCCTTCTCTAAAATTCGTTCCTATGGTTAATGAGTTTCCTTAGGTGTTTCTCGATGATCTTCCTGGTGTTTCTCCCCATAGGGAAATTAATTTTGGGATTGATCTTGTTCTGTACACTCATTCGATTTCTATCCCTCATTATATAATGGCTCTGGTAGAGCTAAACGAGCTTAAGGAGCAATTGAAAGACCTCTTATATAAAGGTTTCATCTGCCCTAGTGTGTCTCCGTGGGGTGCTCCCCTGTTGTTAGTGCACAATAAAGATGGATCCCTTCATATGTGCATTGATTATCGTCAGTTGAGCAAAATGACCATAAAGGATAAATATCCTCTTCCAATGATCGATGATTTGTTTGATCAACTTTAGGGTGCTAAGTGTTTTTCTAAGACTTATTTAGATTGGGTTATCATCAATTTAAGATGAGAGATGTGGATATCCCAAAGACGGCCTTTAGAACTCGATATCGACACTATAAGTTTCTTGTCATGTCTTTTGGGTTGACCAATACCCCAGTGGCATTCATGGACTTGATGAATAGGGTTTTCCATCAGTTCTTGGACATGTTTGTCATTGTCTTCATTGATGATATATTAGTGTATTATAAAAGTGAGGCAGATCATGTAGATCACCTCCGTGCCATGTTGCAAACTTTAAAGGATCATATTTTTATGCCAAGTTCTCCAAGTGTGAGTTTTGGTTGAAAGCCGTAGATTTTCTTGGTAATGTTATCTCTAACGACGGGATTATGGTATATACCCAAAAAGTTGCAGTGGTTAAGAAGTGTCTAGACCTACGACTCCAACTGATATTCGGAGCTTCTTGGGTCTAGCCGGTTATTATAGAAGATTTGTGGAAAATTTCTCAACTATAGCTACCCCATTGACCAAGGTGACCCAAAAGAAGGTGAAGTTCTTTTGGTCCGATGCATGTGAGGGTAGTTTTGACAAGTTGAAAAAAAAGTTGACTTTGGCTTTGCTTTTGACCTTTCCCGAGGATTGTGATGATTTTATGGTATATTATGATGCTTCCCATGTTGGTCTAGGTTACGTTTAATGAAACTTGGTAGGGTAGTGGGCTATGCTTCTAGGCAATTGAAAGTTTATGAGAAGAACTACCCTAATCATGACTTAGAGTTGTTAGCCGTGGTCTTTGCATTAAATATTTGGAGACGTTATCTATATGGGGTTTATGTTGATATCTTTTCTGATGATAAGAGTCTACAATATGTGTTTACCCTAAAGGAGTTAAATCTCCATCAAAAAAGGTGGCTCAAGTTGTTGAAAAACTATGATATAAGTCTTTATTACCATCCCGGTAAGGTGAACGTGGTCGCCGATTCTCTTAGTAGATTGTCCATGGAGAGTTTGGCCAATGTAGATGAGGATAAGAGGGAATTGGTGAAAGACATTCACCGTTTGGCTAATCTTAGGGTTCAATTTGTGGACTCCAAGGATGGTGGTGTATTTATGTTTCTGGTATCTCAGTCGTCTCTTGTTGTTGAGATAAAGGAAAAGCAAGAATTGGACCCCAACTTGATGAATATCTAGAGTAATATGGGTCAACACAAAGTTACGTACTTTGTGATTGGTGGTGATGGTATCTTGAGATACCAAGGTAGGCTATGTGTTCTCGACGTTGATGAATTGAGGGAAAGGGTCATAGCCAAGGCTCATGGATCCCGTTATGTCATTCATCCCGGTTCAACCAAGATATATCATGATCTTAGAGAGTTGTATTGGTAAGGTAATATGAATCATGATGTATCTAGTTATGTGGCCTAGTGTATGGTGTGTCAACAAGTGAAAGTTGAGCACATGAGGCCCGGGAGATTATATCAAGAGATCCCATTACCCAAATTGAAGTGAGAGGCAATTAATATGGAATTCACTACCAATCTTCCTAAATCTCAGAATTAATGTAATTTTATTTGGGTCATTGTTGATAGAATGACCAAGTCCACTCACTTCTTTCCCGTGAGGACTAATTACTCGGTGAAAGATTATGCTAAGTTGTATCTTGCGGAGATTGTGAAGTTGCATGGTGATCTGGTTTCTATTATCTCGGATCGTGGTCCTGCATTTTCATCCCACTTTTGGAAGTCGTTCTAAAAGTGGTTGGGTACTAGAGTGTGCCTTAGTACCACATTCCACCCGCAAACGAATGGACAAGCGGAAAGGACCATCCAAACATTATAGGATATATTGTGGGCTTGTGTTATTAATTACGGTGGTAGTTGGTGTAACGCCCCGAAATTTCCATCACAAGATGTCACACGGTACTTAGGGCTACACTTAGCCCTAAGCTAACCCTCGGAGCCAGACACTACCTCAAGGAACTCAATTCAACAATAGTCATGCATAATAAAAAGGTATATCACATCGGATTCAAGAGAGATACTAGAGAATACTAAACTGTACAACCAAAGGATATATTGAATGTCTGTACATACCATCCCTCTAGTCTGAAAAATCCTCTATTCATCAAAATAAAGGAGCCTTTAGGAAAAACCTCCAACTGACTCAACAGTACTGAAAGACATAACAACAAAACGATATCACAAAAATATAGACACGGTCCTCGAACCATAAGGATTCACCACTGAGGAAACTTAGTGAGGCACCCGAATATTGCTAATGCGGCTGTGGCTGAGTACCTGAACCTACATTACGAGAAAATGTATCCCAAAGGAAAATATGTGGGTTAACACTTTGGAATGTACTGAGTATGTGGGGGTGCATGCAACAATGTAAATATCATCATCAATTTTATGAAAATATGCATATGTACAATGATGGCTCACTTGGCTTGAGTTAGATTGAAACATACTTTTCATGATCTCATAGTAAATAAATCATATGATAAAAACCTCATAAATCATCATAAACAACTCAACTCTTCAACTCAAGACTCGGAGTGACATGGTAATTCAAGAAACTCAACTCTTATGGACATGGGAGGTTCTTATAACCGACATAAACCATATGAGCTACATGGAGTCCAACGTTTTGTCCTTCTAAGGAGAGAACCCCACATTGGCGGGAGCATCGTACTCTTGCCAGGGAGTACAACCTCAATTTAGTGATCACAATCTCATACTCAACCTTTGGCCCACAAATATCAATATCAATCCTACGGTGGCACGTAGTTTTGGGGGAAATACCACATTTCCCGCTCGGTCCTAAATACTACTCCCAGACACAAGCTCAGAACACGTTAGGAAATCCACCACAAACATCACAAGGGTCTATCATGAAGATCAAATCAAATCTCTTTCTCATTTATCAAATCATAGTCAATTTGTGGATTCCTAAATCGACTCAAATCAAATCAATCTTTATAAATATCAAAATGTATCAATTCATTAATCATGGCAGCATTAATAACTTTGAGGA
Source organism: Capsicum pubescens (assembly GCA_030864215.1). NCBI lineage: Eukaryota > Viridiplantae > Streptophyta > Magnoliopsida > Solanales > Solanaceae > Capsicum > Capsicum pubescens. The sequence goes on along the minus strand of CM061544.1, from coordinate 199,100,366 downwards.
AATATCAAGACTCATTGTAAAAACTCAATCTCATCAATCAATATACTCAATAATCCAATTTGTCATAAGGAAGCTTAGAGCTTGACACATATCTTGAAAGCACTTGAAATATCAACTCATGGTAGAAATATGAAATTCACAATATTAAATATCAAGTCATAACTTGGGAATAGTAAAATAATCATGTATAACAAAGCTTGAACAATTTATATTCTCATAGTCTCATGATGAAGTAATTTGGGTATAAACCCACTTGCAAAATCATATAAATCCATAATAGAAATCAAAGCTTTGGGCACAAGAACGAAAGGATTGCTCTTGATCAAAACCCCCACATACCTTAATCCTTGAAATTGGATGAATACTAGTCCTTGAGACTCTATCCATACTTGTAATAAATGATTCTTGAATCCCACACTATGAGGAACTTAGTTCTTGAAGAAATCTTGAAGATTTATGGTTGATTTTTGGAAGATTAATGTTCTTGAATGAAACCCTAGATATATTTTCTTAAGAAAATTGGAAGACAATATGAAGAAATTAGAGTTTGGATGGGGATTCTCATATATATATAGGGGCCTCCAAAAGATGGGAAAGGACCAAAATACCCTTGCAAAAATATCCTTTAATTGCTGAAAAAAATAGCTGATGACATTTGTGACAAGTCATCAAAAAATTTCATCACAAAAGGGTGGAATTTTGTGACTTTCTGCTTAAGGTGACGACATTTTGTGACAAGCCGTTAGGCTTGTGACAAGTGACCACAAAATGTCGTCATATAGTTTCCAGGCTGACACGCTGGAGTAAAATAGGCATAACTTTTTGCTCTGATACCGGATTTGGGTGAAATTGGTATCGTTGGAAATCTAGTTCAATTATATATATTTTGGTGGGTCATTATCTCAAAATTTGTTAGTGTAACAAGATATATGATCGTTTAAAGTTACCTATGCCAAAATTCTTCTCAAGAATTCAATCGATAAGGGATGTTTTGATTCACCTAATCGCTAGGACATCTTTTAGGACTTAATACACATCACCCTTGATCATAAAACAACCAAAGAACTATAATTTATTTATCATAAGCTTGAGTCATGGTGGCACTATTGGTTAGAGTTCTCGGGGTATTACAGTTGGTATGACCACTTTCCTTTGATTGAGTTTGCCTATAATAATAGTTACCACTCTAGTATTGGAATGGTGCCTTTTGAGGCATTGTATAGTAGGATATGTCAATCTACTATTGGGTGGTACGAGGCTAGTGAGGGTAAGTTTCTTGGCCCCAATCTAGTTTAACAAGTCGTAGAGAAGGTGAAGGTGATTCGTGATAGGTTGAAAACCACTCGAAGTCACCAAAAGTCCTATGTAGATGTGAGGCATAGGGACTTAGAGTTTAGCATTGGCGATTGTGTATTCTTGGAAGTGTCTCCCATAAAAGGAGTGATGCGGTTTGGTAAAAAGGAGAAGCTTAGTCCTTGGTATGTTAGTCCCTACTTGATTATGAAGACGGTTGGTAACGTTGCCTATGAGTTGGAGTTGCCTTCTATTATGAACTCAATTCACCCAATTTTTCATGTCTCTATGTTGCATAAATGTATGGGTGATCCTTCGTTGGTTATTCCCTTGAGGCATATTGATATTTTGGACCCTTTGTCCTACGAGGAGATCCCGGTGAGGATCTTGGATCAACAAGTTCGCCGGTTGCAAATGAAAGAAGTGTCTTCGGTGAAGGTTCTATGGAGGAACCAAAAGTCTGAGGATTCTACGTGGGAAGCGGAAGAGGACATAAAGTCCAAGTATCCATATTTGTTTCCTATTTTGGAAACTCAGGATAGAGGTATTCTTTGATCTCCTTGCTTTGATTTATGGATTGATAGACAATGGGTTAAAGTCCCCCAATGTGTTGAGTTTATTTGAGTCTTGTTAGTCCATGGGTTCAAGTCCCTAATGCTTTAAGAAAAAACAATATGTGTCCTTGTCGTAATGGGTTTAAATCCCTAGTATCTTGGGTTGATTCATGTCTTTAGTAAATGATGGGTTTGAGTCCCTAATCCTTGAATTGAGTAAGTATCCTTGATAAGTTGATGGGTTAAAGTCCCTAAGTTGTGCAATGAGTAAGTGTTGATAAGCAAGGGTTTAAGTCCCTAATCTTTGAAATGAACAAGTGTCTTGATAAATAATGGGTTTGAGTCCCAAAGATGATGATGTGAATGAATGATTGATAATAAGCATGATGTGTGTTATATCCTTGTTGTATGCTTGTTCTAACTTGTTTGAAGGTCGTTTTGACATGTGATAATATGTTGGCTTTTGTTTATTACCTTCCATACCACTCATTCAAGGAAGAATGATCCAAGTGGGGGAGAATTGAAACACCTAGACTTAGAACCATTGAAAAAACACTTTAGCTTTTGGTGTCACTAGATTGGGTTCAACTAGGGGATTGAGTCATACCCCTTGGATACGAACCATATCCTTTTTCTCCTCCCCTCTCATATCCTAAGTAGTTTAGTGAGGGTCACTCACTGCCCTAGGTATGAGTGACCCTTCCCTTAATCATACCTAAGGGTACGAGTCATACCTAGGTGAGTCGTGTGGAGTGAAATCTTAGCTTGGAATGGACTCATTTTGTTACGAGTGGAGCAAACGAGTTAGGGATGAGTCATACCCTTTTGTATAAGACTCATGGGTGTATGGTCATAACCTTAAAAGTGTGTGTGGACTAGGATAATCCTAGGGTATGAGTCAGGGAACCTCTCGTACCCTAGGGTATGACTACTTAAGTGAGTCGTATGATGAGTCGTACCCCTGGACGGATTCAATTTCAGTTGTTAACTAAGGGCCTTGTGGTCATTTCCCATGTCTAAGACCCTAATCCCTCTCATTATATAAGTTTTTTTATCCTACTAAATATCTATTTTGATGGATGAAATACCCTAAATACTCTCTCAATCTCATCTTTGAGGAATTGGAGGCTAGGGTTTCAAGAGTGGTCATCAAGAGGCAAAGGGGAGTCAATATTATTTTTAATTTATCTTGTTTAATGCATGTATATCTTCCCCTTTCTAAATAACTCTAAACCCATGTATTTCACACTTGGATTAGTAAGTGTACATGGTGGTTTGGAAATCCAATGAAAAGGGTTTTGTTGCCTAATGTTGAATCATGATGATTCATGCTAAGACTTATGTTTATACATATTATTAATGGTAGTTTGCACATGTGAATGCTTATGGAATGTTTTCTAACATGTGGGTCTTGAGTAACCCTAGACTTGAAGATTTCTACCATGAAATTGGCCTTAGTAAAGGCATGCACACAAGGTGTTTGTAAAAATATCTAAGTGAGATGTCTAGTTACATAATGATGATGCTTTGAATTAGGGAAATGTCCCAATATGTATGAATTCTTGATAAATGATATTGTGAAGTTAAAATGATCCATGTATTGTGTAATTGATGACCTTGATGGTTTGATGAATAAGAAGGGGGTTAAAGTCCATAATATGAAAACGAACTTGAATTGTGTGTTGAACTAAATTGTGGTATAGGATTTCTAATGAAGTATGAATGGCTCGTAAGGGTCTTGAGGACCATATTTTGAATTGTATGATGAGTTGAATTAAGTCATTGTCCTATTGAAATGGTTGAGCAATGAAGGCCAATTAGAGTCCCCTATCTAATATGGCATGAGGTTAGAGCCCCTTACCTAATATGTGTGCGTATTAAGTGTGAGTGGTTAGAGTCCCTCACTTAAATGTATATGTGTAAGGTTAGAGTCCCTTACTTGATGATATGTGAATATAGTTAAAGTCCTATTCCTAATGAGAAATGCTTGGATCTATAAAGTGTAGAAGGTTGGAGTCCTCATTTGCATGTATGATGAATGACTGCTTCCAAAGTGTTGATAAGCCTTGTCCCCTTGATTAGAATATGATATGTATATATGCATGGATAATGTTATGAATGTGATTGAATATTATATATTGCTTGTTGCTAAATGATGATACTATTTTATCCTTATTCTTGAGTTACATGATAGCATTCCAACCGCTAACCATCTCCGTAAGCTATGTCCCCACATGAAATAGGGGTCGGAGCATCATCTTCTCTTCCTACATAGTGATTAGGTGATCAAAATGGTTCGTGCATTTACTATGGAGTGGTGAGCTTCCTTATTTTGGATGACAATCATTCTTGGTCCCCTATCTTTATACTTAGTCTTATTTTGACTTGGTTTGGCTATTGTCAGTGGCTTGTACCGACATATACATTTCTAAACTTCTGTTTGTATAGAGGTATTGTGGATGACTGTTAACTTGGTTTGGCTATTGTCGGGGGATGGTCCCAACATATACATTTCTAAACATCGATTTGTATAGAGGTATTGTGGATGACTGTTGACTTGGGTATATTGGCTAGTGTGTTGATATTTATAAAATAGGTAGACATTGTTTTAGTTATGACTTTTAGTATTGTTTCTGCTATCTTATTATGCGGTTGGGATTAACCCGACCCCTGGGTTTGATGTGATGATTGTGATGGGTTATCAGGAGACCTTCGGTTCATATAGGCTTGAGGTTCCCATACGACATGGCCGGGTTTTGGGTCGTGTCATGTAGCGAAAGAATGTGCTTTCTCATATTCTCATTCTTCACAAAAACCTAGGATTGGAATCTTGAAAGCCATATCATATCATATGGATATATAAAGTCCGATCAAAAAAAATAAAAAATGATTGGGAAGGCTGGAATGGATGGCTTCCAAGGCCAAGACTCAATCCTGCAAAATTCAGACCAATGAATATCTATTTAATTTACTTAATGCACTCACAAGAGTTCACAGTGTTGCCCTAGGTTCATGTTAAAGGCATATTTTACAGAACAACTTACTCTATTGATGTAATATTCATTCGTAGTGGACAGGCGTACTGTTCTAAAGAAAGAGAGCCCTAAGAAACCTAGAAATAAAAAACCATTATAGGGACTATAACTAAGAAAGAATAAGAATAAAAAGAATTACTTGAGTAAGATAGTCGCCATAAGGATTTTGTTTTTTTTCAATATGCCACTCCGCGAGCAGGGAGTGTGACACACAAGCGAAGAAAAAAGAAAGCAAGGGGACTTCTTTTCTTTTTTGGGGAGAAATATTTTGATTGCATATTGAATATATATCCATGTCGTTCTTGTTACACTAGCTAAGAACAAATTGTCACATGTCCCTTTCGTTATTACAACCTTGAATTTTATGTCAAAAACCAGAAGCTACATGCAAATTCTCATTTGATCTCTGTTGTTCTTAACAATAATGACTATTCATTTAAGACTTTGGGTAGCACCACTATATCTTCAACAAGGTGGAAATTATCGTATTCTGTATCTACATGTTTCTGTGGCTCAGATGAGTATTCTTGTTTATATCGTTACATCTATAAACACTTTTTTTCCTATTAACAAACATCCCTTTTTCCTTTGCTCTTCCAAAACTGGTACAGAAATAGGTGCTTTTTCTATGTTGTTTACCTTAGTTACTGGGGGGTTCAGGGAAAACCTATGCGGGGCACCTTTTGGGTATGGGGTGTTCGCTTAACCTATGTATTCATCTTGTCCCTTATTTACTTGGGTTCACTGTGCTTTCGATTTTTCAAAATCTTTTTTTCAAAACTACTCCTATTTCTATTCGTGATGGATCGATCGATATACCAATAATCAAGTCTTAAGTCAACTAGTGGAATACATTGCAACAACCTGGGAGAATTAGCCAATCTGGTACATCAATACATGTTCCTATGACCATTCCAATCTTGTCTATCTTTGCTAACTCCCCCTTCTTAACCCGGATCTTGTTCGTTCTAGAATCATATTTTCCTATTCCATTATTTCTCAAATCTCCTATAATGGAAGAAATAGAAGCTCGACAAGGAATACCAAGACCTATTTCACTCGTTGAGTCTTTTTGCATCCATGGTTGAATGGTTAAAGTACCCAACTCATAATTGGCGAATTCGTAGGTTAAATTCCTATTAGATGCACACCAATGGAACCCTCCAATAAATCTACAAGAATTGACTTTGTATCAATGGAATCTCATCATACATACATAATGAATTGATGTGGTATATGCATATCATATTGAACAGTAAGAACTAGCATTGTTATTGAGACTTTCACTCATAGGGAAGAAGATGAATTTATTGATGGAATCTAATATGCAGTATTTACAGACAAAAGTATTTGGTTATTGGGGGAAATCAATATACTTCTAATGTCGAATCAGGATCAACTAGGACAGAAATAAAGCATTGGGTTGAACACATCTTTGGTGTCAAGGTAATAGCTAAGAATAGTCATCGACTTCCTAGAAAGAGTAGAAGAATGGGACCTATTATAGGACATACAATGTATTACAGACATATGATCATTAGACTTTATTCGGGTTATTCTATTCCACCTCAATGCAATAAAAGTACAACAATCAAAATAGTTAACATCATGGAAATACATTTATTAAAAACTTCTATGTCAAGCACACACAATGGAATCCTAGACAGTCAAGTGAAATCCAATCCATGAAATAATTTGATCTATGGATAGCATCATTGTGGTAAAGGTCGTAATGCCAAAAGAATCGTTACTGCAAGGCAAAAAGGGGGAGGTCATAAACGTCTATATCATAAAATTGATTTTTGATGGAATGAAAAAGACATATATGGTAGATTCTTAACCATAGAATACGACCCAAATCAAAATTCCTATGTTTATCTCACAACTATGAAGATGGTGAGAGGAGATATATTTTACATCCTAGAGGGGTTATAATTGGAGATACCATTCTTTCTAGTATAGAATTTAATAAAAAAATGGTAAATGCCCTATATTTGAGTGTTGTTTGAACTATTGATTTACATAATTTGAAATAACAAATTAGGTTTACGACAAAGCCTAGAAATCAACCAATGATTCAATTTGAGTACTTCTGCAGGATAGTCCTCAATAGAAAACTGAAGAGTAAGAGCAATAAGTGATTGAGTTCAGTAGTTCCTCATATAAAATTATTGATTGACAAGATATAGTAATATGGAGAAAAAAATTCTTTCAAGCACTGACAGAACCAAAAGTTCCCCTTCTTTCAAAGAGAGTAGGATGGGTTATTTACATTTCATTTGATGGTCAGAGGAAAATTGAAAGCTGAGCAATGGGAATTTAAAATATTTCCTTGGGGAAAAATAGGGATGTGTCCTACCTTACCCATAATATGTGGAAGTATCAACCTAATTTCATAGAGTCATTCGGTCTGATGCTACATGATGAACATAATTCAGATGATAAACAGGAAGACCCAAGATTTAGCAGATCATTACATGAGTGATTCGGAAGGTTTGGAATCATATATATATATATATATATATATATATCAATTTTCTACTTCATTCTATGATATATAGAAGATCCATCTCTATAGATATCATCATCTACATCTAGAAAGCCCTATTCTTTGGAAGAATCTCAAAAAAGTGTTTGGGAATTGATCAAAAAAAGAATCTACTTCAAACGACATTCCCTTAGGCACGACCATACATAAGATAGAAATCACATTTGAAAAGTAGGGAATAATTAGCTAGAGCAGTGGATGAGATAGTGCCGGAGTCATTTAATGATCCCTTCTTTCTATTCTATTTTATGTGTGTCAACTATTGATTCTATGAAATCAAAGCATACTAACAACAGAAAAGAAATCCAAGTACATACAATTGTGGTAATGAGGCATCATTGATAAAGAAGTTTGCCATCCCCAGCTTTGTCCCCTGCAACAAGTTTATTGGCATATTTCTCTTCCCCTTCTATTCCTAAAAGTTGATTCAATAGGCTTTCTTTATTGATTCAAAAAGCTTCTTTCATGCGACATGGACACTAAGGTTAGTTTCCATAGGCCAAAGCAACAACCTCATTCATTCTAATAACATATTGCTCTATTTTCTCTAGATCAAGTCTATATATTGACCAAGACCTGTACATAAAATCATTCTAGCTTATCTTTTTATAAGGAAGTCTAAGCTCTTTCCCATTCTAAAAGACTTTCTAAACTCTTGAACTTATGAGAGGATTCTTTTCAAGCTGATGAGTAGAAATTAAGTATAAAGAAGATAACAAAAGAAATCTCATTTGGAGATCAGTGTACCCATAGATCTATATAAAAATGAAAAAAATCATCTTAAAAACCCAGGATTTCAGAGGATAATGATGAAATAAAGGTTCCCAAAGTCATCCATGGAGGCCGGGTATGCTCTCTGTCGAGCTATCAATTTCCCTCCTATCATAATGATAAAACTGGATTCAGAGGTTGTTTCTCTTAAGACAAAAACATATCACTGCAGTCACGAAGGGTTTCCATATCATCATTTTTATGTTTTTTTGTTAAGTAAAATGAGTAGTTGAGGAGACCAGAGAGTTGTCGGTGGGGCAGAAACACTCTTAACTGGGGGAATGCTTTATATTCGACCTTTGATTTGATGATGCCTGTCTCATTGTGGTAGAATAGTACTCCACCATTCGATCTCTGTCCTGGTCAGTGACAACGGCTGATTTCTTTTTTAAATTAAGGGTTTTGACTTTCCTTCATGTTCCCTGTTCTATATAGCGGTTTATCCCTGACTATCTTAGGGGAAGATTTCTCTCTTCTCTATGAAGACTCTTAAAATATAATTTTTTCATAGTCAATAGGAATAATACAACATCAAGACAGGATACATTAATATTCATAAATAAAGACGATACTAAATAGGATTCTCTGTTGCATTGTATTGCTTTCTTTGAAACCTATTCAGATTGAGAAAGATATGATACACTTTGATTTCTTATTGCATAAAAGTTCCTGAGCAACCGCCAGGAAATATTTTTAGTGGGGAATGCAGATGAGTACAGTGATCAAACAATTATTGTCTCCTTACAAAGTGTCATGAGGGCATCGTTAAACATAAAAGGTTAACTAAAGCATTGGTCTCTCTTGATTGGTACAAAAAATAATATGCTAATCTTAATCTCACTACACAGGCTACCATTATATCCCTATTCCATGTTAATTTAAAAATACTGGACATCAGTGAAAATCATATTGATATAAACTTAGGAACTCCAACTAATACCAAGAGAGAAGTTGTATTTGATAATAATAATTCTTGGGTTGATATAAAACCATTCGTAGTGAAAGACTACACAGGACAAGATAAAAGTGTACTAGAATATCATAATCGATCTCTTAAAAAGGTGGAACTTTTAAGAGAAATAATAGCTAATGAAAAGAAGGAAGGGAAAGAGCATAAATAAGCACTGGTATATTGACTACTTGAAATAAATACTATATAAGAAAAATGGGAGGGAATGATAAGAAAGCCTATTTGTAGGCAACAAGGATTTGCTGCTTTCTTAGTTAGAAAAATAGAGCGAGGCAGTTTACTTGCCTTTACATGATTCCTACATTGAGCTCTCTATACCTTACTTATTATTAGTTGAGAAATTGATATAAGAGAAAATCCATTAGCTAAAAGAGAAATAAGATATAGGTGAGCCCGGGGAATATTATTGAAAAAAGACCCCTTATAAAAAGCTCTTGGCCACCCTTCACTCTATTTACGGTTAGCCGGAAATGAGACATGGAGTTCTATTCCATTTATGACTTTTTCCTTGCATTTTACACTAAATAGAATCTTTTGCACATTCATATAATAAGGAAGAAGACCTTGCCGGCTATTTCTTATCCTTGATAGCATAGGAAAGAGAGATTTTAGAATCTCTTTTCTTCACTACTACACACCTTTCAAACATATTTTTCTTACTCCAAGAGTTAAAAGAACCTCATATAATTGGTTATACTATCTGAAAACATAGGAGTATTAGTACTTGCTAAAGCTAAAGGTTTTATCCCTCTTGACATGTGAAAAATAAGAATAGTCTACTAGATAAGCCAAGTAAAATAGTGCCAGATATAAATGAAATTGTTTTTTCTCCTTTTTTAATTTGGAGAAGTCAATTCCTTATTCAATCCTCCACCGAGGGGTACTTCAATTAACACTTTAGTAAATCCAGTTCAAGTGGAAGACTGAGTAAGGTATGGTATAAAGTCTAATCGATATCCTCCATTAGATAATAAAGGTCTCTAATCTGACCACAGTTAATAGGTCTATTATTCTGGTTCTATATAGTCTAACCCTACAAAAAGAATACTCATCATTTTTAGCCTGGTCCATGTGTGGGAGATATTTACCATAAAGTATCCCTATCCTTCCAATAAGAGAAGTTACACCTTTTCCTAAAGCCCTTACTAAACCATAAGGAAGTAGTCTGATTTGATATAACCTGGAATTTTCCTAGCTACCACGGAAAGTATAGTCAGAAAATCTAAAAAAGTCCATCTTACTCTAGGACCTTACATTAATAAAGGAAGAACTTAAGCCTTTCTTAAAAATCAAAAGCCCTATGATGAGCTAACTTATCTTGGTGCAGGAAATGGAATCATAATAAGAAAGACAACTAGGAGAGATAGCATATTTTTTGTTTGTAGGATTTCTACCTGCGGATGACTGGACTACCTTTCCTTTAAAAATGAACTACCACGACTCTTGTTAACGTCATCAGATTCCTTGGATAAAATAAGACTAGCTATTAGAGTGAATTCCTTCTGTAAACTAAACAATCTACTTACCTTCCCCCAGTATCATTTCGCTTGAGTTGGAAACTCCTGTTTACCTTATGACAAGCATTCCTTCTTATATAAGTCATCAAAAAAGTGGAAGACTAAGAAGAATTTTTTTGTCTCATCCATACCCAAGAAATAAAAAAATCAGATCAGTAATTGCAGACTTCTAGTTCCTTATTACCATGAAAGCATAAGTGAACAATCAATTATTATTTAGAGGATTTAAAAGATCCGAGTCTTTAAAAGGCTTATTAGATGGGTAAAAAAGACTTTGGTCTATACAATTCAAGTTCAAGACCGATTATGAGAGCTACTTCCAGTAGGGTTGGGCTAATCATCCTGAATAAAAAATGAAAGAAATTGGTAGTGAAAGATCAAATCCTTTTTGTCATCAATTCTAGTATCTATGTGCCAATCCTTTTAGATTTACAATCCTATTTCTATTATAAGAAATTAGGGTTTTACCCACTTTAAAAGAGTCCTTAAGGTCGTAAAGAGACCTTCAAAATGAGTTTTCTAGAGGTCAATTCTTTTTTTCGATCATAGTATATGATATTATTGTCTTAGTTTTAGGAATCCCATCCCTAATGATCTAGAAGTTAAATAGGTGATCTTAGGCTTTTTCTATATAGTGGATCTGGGAAGCTCTTCCCTTCTGCTCGAATTGTCTACAGAATCAGCTCTTTTCTAGAATTAGGCAAAAAAAAAAGCTTTTGTTAAGCATATTGCTTTTTAGAATGATTTAATCAAGAAATGGCAACTATATAAGATTGCCTCAGGTCATACCTTTGAAATAACTAGAACAGGAATAGTGGACCTAAGAAAAGGAAAGGATTGATTGTAGAGAAAAAGGGGATTACAAAAGGAAATTCCCAAACAAGACAGGATCAATTCTAGTGAGACTGAAAGCTACAGACTTCATTGACGGTCTTTTCTTTCAAAAGGAAACAAAGAAAAAGAAAGATATGTGGAAAAGAATTAATTGATAGAGATATGGAGTTTAACTGAGATAAAGTAGAATCAAAAGGGATAGGAGCTCTGGCCTTTAATGAAACTAAATCTTTACGCAAGTCTTACTTTTTTTTTTTCAACTTAAAAATAGAATAAATCATGATTGCAAACTATAGATAAACTTATTAGAGGGGAATAACAATGACTAACAACATGATGAAATTTGATAAAAAGGCAGAGGAGGTAGTCTTCAAAAACTAGGGTTTCTTTCTTTGTTGGTTTAATTCACCACTAGGTGAAATCAAATCATCGGCTCTTGATTTCTGCTTGGTTACCTATGTTGGTTGCGTTAAGCTTTAAGTTCTGTACAAAGTGCAGGTTGGCGCCGCCCATTTTAAAGCTTAGTAGCTGTGAGACCTGTCAAGTTCCCACTTGATCCTGCAAGTCTATAGTCTATACTTCTTGATTTGATGGAAATCATTGATCGCTTGCTTGGTTGGAAGGACTAATGCATTTATACCTTTCCAGTTCTTGCTATGTCATGACCCGAACAAGGGCCTAGACATAATGGGTATCTAAAGTCCCATGTGGATAGGTGATCACCCCCTGTACCTAACCAAACCAAACACACCATACCCCAAAGTTAGTTGAATTTTGACCATATAAAAAGATAAGAGAATATTAATTTAAAGACATTAAATGAAGTCTACAACAAAAACCAGCCGATGTCGGTATCAACTCCAATACTAATACCAACACTGATACCAATACTGACACCATCCATGCCAATAGTATTATAACAAAGCCTTTAATCAAAACCAAGGAATATCTAGTCGGGACATGCCCCCAACCATAGACAAAACCAAATCTAAAGAAATAGTCAAAATGTAAAGGAAACCATAAACATGAAATAGGGTCTTTCAAAGTATAGAAGCTCATCACTTCAATATGAATTGCTATATATTCCCGAATCAAAGTCACTAAACAGGAGGAGTAGAAGTATGACCATTTCCTACATCGCATGGGGATACAATGTTTGAAGACTGTTAGCGGTATTGCTCCCAAGCTCACACACAAGTGTATGTGGTCTCACCAAGTAGTAAATTTGCCTTATAGAAGCAAAGTATCAATCCCACAGGGACTAGAGTTAAGAAACTATTGAATTTTAGTGTACAATTTAGATTTTTCAAGTGCAAATGTAACTACAAAGTTAAGAGTTGTAAATTGGAAGTAAAGTTGTGAACAATCAATAAAAAGAAACCCAAGGTTAAGGCACTACGAACAATCCTACTATACTATTAAACTTTATTGGTTAGATTACTTATCTTGGTTGATGATTCACGGGGTTAATATTATGATCCTGGTCTTTCGAGCCTCTAATCGTCTATCTAACTTAGACCCACAACTACATCATTAAGCGGGGATGTGAAAACTAAGCTAAATACATTTATATTTCATCTCATAATGAACCAAATAAATCACCTAGGTATATTACTAGACTAGATGCCAATTATAACCTTCGTTATGTGGAAGTTTATAATGACACTCTATTTATCCCCATGTACTATCTTCCTGTTCCTCCTTTCGGGCTCACAAGTTGACTATGGATGTATTCTAAGGGTTGCAAATCCTTAAAATAGTTGTAAAAAGGATAAATAAAAAACCAAATATGATAAGTAATCTAAACCAAATCAATTCAAAGCAATAGTAATCATATTCTTGGCCTTAACCCCAGAAAGGGGGCTTTTAGCCGCTCGTGGACATAACTGTAATTACAATAATGGAAACTTGTTAAAATCCATTAACAAATTAAAGTAAAAGAAGAAAAAAACTTATTGAAGTGTTTTCCAGGCTCTCACAAAGAATCCAATTAGTCCAAGGTGTTTTTCAATGTGCATAAGTATCCTATAAATAGGAGGATAATTTTCGCTGAGTTCGACATTAGGTCCGCGGCGTGCCTCTTATTGCGTGGACCAGGGTCCACGATGCACCACCATAATATATACATAATGGAATTCATCCCTTAAGGCAAAAAAAGTCCACTTCACCCCTATTATTGTGTGGACCAGGGTCCGTGACACGCTGATGCCTCTGGACATCGATTTTCACGTCTAAACTTGTCTCATGCCTTTGTCCCTTTATTCCAAGCCTAGTGATGTTGTTTCCAATTGATTTTAAGCTTATGTATCTCAGCATAATCTTTATCTCACAAGTCATCCTGTAGAACCAAACACCATGAATTAGAGTTCAAAACAACATACTATCCAAGACAACGAACTAGAAACTTAAGTTAAGAACTAGTTTTGCCCCTTTTGATCTATAACTTGTTATTTGACTCTTGGCTTGATTAAATTTAACCGTATACCTCATAAATAATTAATTTAACACTGAGATGCTCAATTATATCATTTTTAACACATTAAGAACATAAGTAGTCCTCCAAATAAGGCTAAATCAGCTCGAATAAAAATGCCGAGGTGCATAAATCCACCTTAGATCACCACCCCACACTTAAAGCCTTGTTCGGTCTTGAACAACTCCTTACTCTAAGAATCATAATCAAAGGTGACTCTGCACTTCTACTACAGGCAAGACACTCCATCTAGTACTATAATGACTTCACAGAATGCAGGTTTCTACTCTAAGCATGTTAGACACACTATTGAAAGCCTCTTCAAGTGTGTTGAGTGGTTTGTAAACATTGAAAAATGCCTCTTCATCATCCAACCTCATTGTGAGTGTGCCCTCTCTTATATCTATCAATGCTCCTCCCATCGCCAAGAATGGGCATTCCAAGATGATCGGCACCCTTTCATCTTCTTGAAAATATAAAACAACACAATTAGCAGGAAAAATAAACTTATCAACCTTGATAAGAACATCTTTAATAATTCCTTCAGGATAGACTAGGGTCCGATATTCCAATAAGAGTATCACAGAGCTTGGTCTCGGCTTCCCCAAGAACAAAGTGTTAAAAAGTGATGGGGGAATCAAATTGATACTTTCCCCTAAATCACTCAGTGCATGGACCACCTCACTGTTTCTAATTTGAATGGGGAGAGTAAAACTCCAAGTGTCTTTAAGTTTTTTGGGAATCTTCTACATCAATATAGAGCTACACTCCTCAGTGAGTGCTACTGTCTCAACATCTTTCAACTTAACCTTATTAGTCACTACGTCCTTCAAGTACTTAGCATACTTGGGCATTCCCTGTAAAATATCTAAAAGTGAAAGGTTAATGTGAAGCTCTCTGAACATGTCAAAGAACTTCTTGAAGAATGCATCCTCCTTTGCTTTTCTAAGCCTCTGTGGGAAAGGTGGTAGTGGACTCTCCTTAACCTGTTCAGCAACTTTTGTTTTTGAGTACTCAGACTTCCTCGAATTATCAATAACTTTGTCATCTTCCTGTTGAGGAAGAAACTCTTCTTCAACCTTCTTAGTTATTTTTAGAGGCCTTTCATTCTGATATTTACCATTCCTTAAAGTGATTGTCATTACTTATTTAGGAGGTTCATTATCACTTGGAAAACCACCTCTTTCAACTGTCTCCAGTTGGTTATAGAATCGGGCTCCAGCTCATTTAATCATATTGTTGGCTCCCCAGACAGAGACAATGGAAATAATCTCAACCGGATCGCATTCTGGATCACTCCCAGATTATCAAAAGATTTGAAATGGTGATAAAGTTCACCAAGTGCATGTTCGGATCATCACCAGGCAAGCCTATAAACAACCCCTTCAAATTCAGGAGTTGAATCATAGTACTTGTTATGCTAAATTTTGCACCAGGTACCAACGGTGGAGGAATGATAGCACCCATTGCACCTGATCCATCCATTCCTTAGTCATCGTTATCAACCTCGTAATGGACAGGCTGTTGACCATAGCTTCCTCTAACTAGACGGTTTCTGTTGAAAAATTGCTATACTGGTGCAGGAATTTGCTCAGCTCGCCTTGGTTTTTGAGGATTCAATAATTCCTCATCACCCAAGTCTTCATCATCAGGGTTTGGATGACGTACTTGTTAACCCTAGTTCTGTACGTTCACCTGAGCCATGGCCAAGGTTGCCAGTCTGTCAGCCTCTTGTTGTTCTGCCATTCTCCCAATCAACTGAGGTTCCAGATTAATTGGTAATAATGGTTCTCCGAAACTTCTTTTTTTTGGCATAAACAACAAGGAACCTGCTATAAACAAAAACAAAAAATAAACGTAAATCTAGGAAACCTAACTAACAATCAATTAGCGCACACAACTTTTAGTTTACAACCGTATTCCCTGGCAACGACGCCATTTTTGATAATGCTCAAAATACACTCTTGAATAGGTATAAGCGATCGTTGTCAATATAAAACCCAACTAGGTTAGGGTCAAATCCCACAGGGAATATGGTGTGAACTCAAGTCATTAGCAATTTAATTCACTGATAGTTTAACGTTTCCTAAAATAGGGATTGAAGTTTAACAAATAATTGTTTGTCACTTTAATTTTGATGTTTATAATTAAGATTTTATGAAATAACCAGAATTAGGTTCACTAGGTCTTACGCTACATGATAGATGCTAAAGGTGACTCAAATGTCTAATTTATGATATTCTCAAATGTCTCTCGACCTATTTAAGCGTCTAATTTCCTAATCCTCTCGGACTTAGGAAATCTCTATTCACTTCCCAGATTTTACCTCAGGTTAATCAACCTTGTTACATTTCTTATTATTAAACAAAGTATTTCTGAGTCCCTGTTGATAATTCACTACCTACTATATTTGATTTCTTTCTCAAGCAAATCAAATAAGGTGCGTCTACTGTTTGCTACCAACAAATATTAATTAAAACTTCATAATTATCAAGAAATCCTAACACCTATTGAATCTTTAGTATTTAGCACCTCATCAAGACCTAACCCTAGATGCCATAATTTAGGTTGAAGGAGTTTAGCCACTCATGATGCAAAGAATGAAACACATAATTGAATTCATAATTGAGAAGATTAACTTATAGAGATAAATAATAATTAGTGAATCATAGATTAGATCACAAAGGAAAATCCCCAAAATAGTTGTATCGTTTGAATCCAAAAAGATAGAGAGAGAAATATCAGAAAATATTCTCCAAGACTCAAAGTATCGAACTCTCTTTAGAATAATGATGATGATGAATGAACCCCCCCCAGAAAACCCTAAAACAAAGATTTAAATAGTTCAACCTAAATAAGAAAATAAAATTAAAGTTGCAGCTTTTTCTTGGAATAGACGACGACATCCATGACAGTTTATTAGGAGTCTGACGGCTTATCATGGATGTCGCCAGCTCCTCTACACTTTTGGCTTCTGCTTTCTAACGCTAACGATGATGTTGAGGCCTTATCACCAACCTAACGGCTTATCATGAATGTCTTCCTAAAAATGTCTTCAACTCCCATTCTCTGTTAAAGGCTGACGACATCCTTGACAGCTTATCACCAGGCTGACGACTTATCATAAACGTCGTCAACCACTCTTGTCCTTTATTTTTCTTCACTTTTCATCCTTTTTTCTTTCATTATTTTAGGTTCTCCCACATCTCAAGATTTACTGCAAAAAATCACAGTAAACTAATAAAAAACAACTAAAGTTGCTCAAGACCTTACTATTATTCAGAGTTAAAAGCCTCAAATGTGTTAGCGTAGGCTCACTCATCAATCGTCTATCTAACTTAGACCCACAACTACATTTTTGAGTGAGGATATGATAACTAAGCTAAGTGCATTTATATTTCATCCCGTAATGAACCAAATAGGTCACCTAGGTATATTCCTATCCTAGATGCAAATTATAACCTTTGTTATGTGGAAGTTTATAATCCTACTCTATTTATCCCTACGTACTATCTTCTTGTTCCTCCTTTCGGGCTCACAAGTTGACTATGGATGTATTCTTAGGGTCGCAAATCCTTAAAATAGCTATAACAAGGATAAATAAACAACAAAATATGATATCAGCTATAGTAGAGAGACAAACAAGACTTTAGAGTCCTTATCAAAATTCAATGAACTTTGACTTTCTTGCACCTTTTTTGCAAGACACCTTTTTGAAAGGTTGTTGTTTTTTTACCTCTTTTGTTTTGTCTTGGTAGGTGTTCTTTACCCTTTTTGATAATACAACTTTTGAAACCCTTTTGTCTCCTTACTTATTTGGTATTTTCTTGGGATAGGTTTCAATACTAACAAAGACCACACCTTATTTCTCCACTCTTTAAGATCAAATAATACCCCTTTGAAGAATCTTCTTTAACACAAGATGAAGATTGTGAAGAACACCAAGAACACCACTTTGAAACTTTGAAGGTCTAGGTGTACTTTGGACCTCCAAACATCATCAATAACACATTTTCAAGTGCAAAACTCCAATAATAACATCAAAAACACATTTTCAAGCCACTAGTCCTAAAAAAAATAACAACCTTCAAATTCTAAGAACAACTTGAAAATGGCTAAAAATTTAGATCTAGACTCAATTAGTGTTAGTGAAGAAGGGTCTAACACTAGAAACAACAAAAACACATAAAAATCTCCTAAATCTAAGATAAAAATTTTGGCCAAGACACAAAAATGGGACAAATTTCTTTTTTTTTTGAGATTTTTGGTTTTTCAACCTCTTTTTTGTGATTTTTGAGTTAACAAGCCCAAGATTGATCTTGTAGGAACAAAATCAATTCTTGTTATGATACTAAATGATAACAGAACGGATATGAAACACACAAACCAGCCGGGAACACAAGACAAAACTAGAAATAAGATAACAAACAACGATGCAACAACACAAAGAAATTGAGAAGAAAAAGACAAGAACAAACACACAAAATACAATAAGATAAAGGATAGTTAGTTTGACATAAAGAGATTACAAAACCTAAGAACCAAAACGTGCCTCAAACGTCAAGACCCCAAAATATCGTAATAGCTAACACCAAACTCTTACGTAGACACAAGAGGGACGTCAATTTCCTCAAGCACCAACGTTTGTAAGCTAAGATTTCAACACAAGTGAGTACCACACTTTTTTTGCCTAGTTTTGGTTTTGGTCTACTCTCACTAGAGAGGACTTGTGATACAATGTTCCTTTTACATTTCCATCTTCAAGAAAAAAAACTAGAAAGACCTAATAAGGACTATATATAGGCTAGCTTATTACATAATAAAATGACCCTAATTCCCTTAATAAGAGAGACGCCTATGGAGTGTAAAGAGAGGGCACAAAATGACCAAAGCACCCTTAAGTAGAGGGGCGGTTTTGGAGTATTTGAAATCTCTTCAAGGCTCTAAAGCCATGGGTTCCATTTTACTCTCGGGTGTGCATCAAAGGCAAGAATCCAAACAACCTTTCACATATGGGATTGCTCTATTGTGGGATCAAAATTAGACACCCTTATGTGTTCCCATGCTCTTAATGTGACCCCAATTGGATTTTTCATGGGTTGGCCTCAGATGATGTCATCAAAAACTATGAAGGCCATTTATCTCATATCAAATGGAAAGTCCCAACTCTCTAAAAAATTAGCAAACTCTCTCATGCTCAATATTTAGAATAAAAGTTGCATTCCTAGCCAACTCATGAAAATGAGTTTCATACTCTGCAACTGTCATGGAGCCCTGCCCTAATCAAGAGAACTGATCCCTCAAACAATCTTTAAGGCTATTAGGAAGTACTTTTCTAAGAATATCTTAGAGAACTGAGCCCATCTCAAGAGACAAGATCCAACTGTTATAGAATCCATAAAACCTCACCACCGATGTCAAGCTACCAAGTCCAACTGAAATATGGTGTAATCTATACCACGTGTTTCTACAAGGCCTAAATTCTAGAGACTATCCCTTTAAGCAATCAGGAACTCATATGCATCCTCGCCTGGAGCACCAGAAAACCTAGGTAGACCCAATCTCAAGAATCTATCCAATATTTTCTGCTCCTCAAAAGTCATGGTAGGATAAGAAGCCACTGGCTGAGAAACTACTGACTAAGCAACTACCAGTGTAGGAGGAACCTCAACTTTAAGAGCCAAAACTATAGGTTGTGCCGCTACCTTAGTACTACTCTTATTAGTAAACTATGCACCATCAGAAAACACACAACCAACTATCCCCAAAAGTTTAACCAACATATCTCTAAGAACTGAAGAAGAAATAAACTTTAGTGGATCCTAGGCTAGTTCATGGTCCCCCACTGGCTGGGCTGAAAGAATATCTATCTCAAGAGTGGGAATAGGACTTGGGTATGGGTCCTATCCTGGCCCAAAGTTGGGGACACACCATACAACTTTTCGTGATCTCTAGGTTATCCAGAACAGGAGTAGGATCACTAGGCTTGGTCTCGAGGCCCTCATCTTGTGTAGAAGGAACACGTGTCCTGGACATCTATGAAAGAGTAAAGTCAAGGCAATACTTCTACAAAACAACTCACTTTCTTAGCACGATATGAGTGAAAGAAGTAAAGAACTCCTAAGAATGTCCCATAGTCTCCTAAAGATAGGAAATTAACCTTATCATTCCAATCAATAGGACTATACTAGATATTTTCTTTTATACCATTAATACCGGTGTAGCATAGGCTCTGATACAAATTTGTAATGACTCGATTTACAAGTCATGATAGCACCTACTCTAATCCACCAGTAGGTAAGCCAATGCAATACTCCAAAGTTTCCTAACTAATTTTTTCTCAAGAATATCTAGTATTATCTTATAAATTGAATGATGTTTATTCCATGAGGAATATTTAAGATTTTCACTTTTTGTCATGTGGAAATTCAATAAGATTTCCATCGATATAGGATTCGCCCAAATCCGATAATCGGGTAAGAAGTTATGACTATTTCAAGTTCCCGTCGTAAAACAGTGTCATATTTGTCAGTGGCGTGCCGCGCCACAAGAGAAAATGGCAATTGTCAAATTCCAGTAGGGTTCCTTGATAGGGGTACATCGAGCAAAACTTCCAGGTTGAAAATGAAGTAGCAACGTGATGGCTTCGCGTCGTGCCATTCCCCAATCTCCCAATTGTTAAATTCCAGTGACACTGCGCGATAGCGCCGTATCGCTCCAGGGGCGCCGTGTCGCTCCAGGGGCGCCGTGTCGCGCCAGGGGTTTAGTTCAAAAAATTTTCACTGAAATTAAAAGACACCTCCAGGGTAAAAAGGGTTAATTTTACACCCCTATTTAAACCCAATAACACATGATTTAGCGATTTTTCACCCAAAATATACTAATTTCTCTCAATTTTCTCTCAAGAACAAGCTAGGGTTTCAATTGGGGATTCAATTTCAAGAAAGTCTCTCTGTCAATCTTTGCTAAACCAAGAACTTTATGTTAATTTATGGATTCCCTTCATCCATAAAGTTCAATAACCCTATTTGAAATTATGAATCATGATATTTATGTTGTCGGTTGGTTGTAACCATGTTTATCTTGTTATATGATTCCCAAGTTGGAATATTTATGTGTTTTTCATGAAACTACTTTAGCAAGTGAGTGAAATCCATAAATTGAATTATTTATAATATGTCAATTTGATAGGCCTATGCCCTAAGGGTGCATGCAAGGTGTTTGATAAAATGCCTAGGAGGATAGAAATTATTCACTATTGCTTAATTGTGATCCAAAATGACTTCCATGCTATTCTTATGTATTGAAATTGTTTTTCGGATTGCTCATGAGTTAGCCATATGGAATTACGCTATGTATGCATGCTATCTTTTTCACGTACCAAGCTATGATTATCAAATGCCCATGAAATATCTTCAATTATTGTATTATGGATTGTTGATGTTAGTCATGTATTCCAAAATGTCATGCCTTTTCAGTTTCCTATCATCGAATACTGGAGGTACTTGTACCCAAAAAATATATCTGTGTGCCTAGAGTCCGTGTCATGTTTTCACGATATACTCAGTCAAACCATGATCCATAGAACTCAGTCAGTTATGTGACTCTAGAAAGATCTGTAATTCTGGGTGCCAGTTATTTCTCTAAAATAGACCTCAGATCAAGATACCATCAGGTTAGACTCAAGGAATGTAACATTCCAAAGATAGCCTTTCATACTCGGTATGGTTACTTATAATTCGTAGTCATGTCCTTTGGACTTACTAATGCCTCAAAAGCTTTCATGGACTTGATAAACCGGGTGTTCAAGCAGTACTTGTACATGTTCATTATAGTCTTCATAGATGATATTCTAGTCTATTCCCGTAGTGAGCGTGATTATGCAGAACATCTTAGAATTGTACTTCAAACTTTTAGAAATCATTAGCTATTTGCCAAATTCAGTAAGTGCAAATTTGGCTAAGGTCAGTGGCATTCCTTGGCCATATTATTTTCGGTGATGGAATTAGGATAGATCCTCAAAAGATTGAAGCAGTAAGAAAATAGCCTCACTTTGTCTCTCCATTAGATATCAGGAGTTTCTTGAATTTGGATGGCTATTACAGACGGTTTGTTGAAGGGTTTTCTTCTATTTCATCCCCTATGTACAGATTGACTCAGAAGAAAGTCAAGGTTCAGTGGTCAGATCCTTGTGAGAAGAGTTTTCAGGAGTTGAAGACTCGACTTACCTCAGCCCCAGTCTTAGCTCTTCCAGATAGTCCAGATGGGTTTGTAGTATATTGTGATACATCCAGAATAGGTTTGGGTTGTGTCCTTATGCAACATGGTAAGGTCATAGCCTACGCCTCCATACAACTTAAACCCCATGAGAAGAATTATCCGACTCATGATCTTGAGTTAGCAACCATAGTTTTTTCCTTGAAAATTTAAAGGCATTACCTATACGGTGTTCACAGATCATAAGAGCCTTCAGTATGTCTTTTCTCAGAAAGATCTCAATCTTCGTCAGAGAAGGTGGTTAGAGCTCTTGAAAGATATGACATGAGTGTCCTATATCATCCAGGCAAGGCCAACGTAATGGCTGACACTCTCAGTAGACTTTCTATGGGTAGTGTTTCTCACGTTGAGGACAGTAGGAAGAAATTAGCTCAAGAAGTCCATCAGCTTTCCAGACTAGGTGTTCGCTTAGTCGATACAGAAGAGGGTGATATATGGGTTTAGAGTAGTTCAGAATCATCTCTAGTTTCTGAGGTGAAATAAAAGCAAGATAGAGATCCTAGTCTAGTAAAGTTGAAAGAGTCAGTCAAAGATCAGAAAGTAGCAGTTTTCTCCTAAGGAGAGATGATGTATTGCGTTGTTAGGGTCGTCTCTGTTTTCTATATATAGATGACTTAAGGCAGCGAATTCTTGCAGAAGCGCATGGTGCGCTCTACTCTATTCATACAGGGGACACAAAGA
Organism: Capsicum pubescens; assembly: GCA_030864215.1. Lineage (NCBI taxonomy): Eukaryota > Viridiplantae > Streptophyta > Magnoliopsida > Solanales > Solanaceae > Capsicum > Capsicum pubescens. Next base: position 199,077,413 of record CM061544.1, on the reverse strand, counting down.
TGTACCGTGACTTGCGGGAGATCTATTGGTAGAGTGGGATGAAGAGAGATATTGTAGAGTTTTTAGCTAAGTGCTCTACATGTTAGCAAGTTAAGATAGAGCATCAGAAGCCTAGTGGGTCCATACAAGAGTTCTATATTCCTACTTGGAAGTGGGAAGAAGTGAATATGGACTTCGTGATGGGTTTTCCTCGTACTCGTCATCAGCATAATTCAGTTTGGGTCATTATAGATAGAATGACCAAATCAGCTCATTTCTGTCCATCTCATACCTCTTATTCAGTCAAGGATTATGTCAAACTCTACATCAGAGAGTTGGTCAGATTACACAGTGTTCCATTGTCCATTGTTCTGTACCCAGTTCACCTCTCATTTCTGGAAAGCATTCCAAAAGGGTCTTGGTACCCAAGTTCATCTTAGTACATCCTTTAATCCTCAGAGAGATGGTCAAGAAGAAAGGATCATTCAAACCCTAGAAGATATGCTAAGGGCGTGTGCAATTGATTTCAAGGGTAGTTAGGATGACCACTTGCCTTTGATTGAGTTTGAATACAATAATGGCTATTATTCCAGTATTCGGATGGCTCCATTCGAAGCTCTTTATAGTAGGAGGTGCAAATCTTCAATCGATTGGTTCGAAGTTAGTGAGGCCTCAGTTATAGGACCTGACTAAGTATTTGATGCCTTAGAGAAAGTCCAATCGATCAGAGAAAGACTCCGGGCTGCTCAGAGCCGACAGAAGTCTTATGCAGATGTGCATAGAAAGGATCTCGAGTTCGAGATTGGTGACTATGTCTATCTAAAGATCTCTTCCATGAAGGGAGTGAAAAAGTTTGGCAAGAAGGGAAAGCTCAGTCCCCGATATGTCATTCCCTTCAAAATTCTCAGTCACTTCGGCAAGGTAGCTTATGAGCTCGAATTGCCTTCAGATCTAGCCTCAGTTCATCCAGTCTTCCATGTCTCTTTACTCAAGAAGTGCATAGGTGACCCAGCGGTTGTAGTCCCTATTCATAGCATAGATATTCAGAACAACCTCTCTTATGAAGAGATTCCAGTCAAAATTCTAGACTATCAGGCTCATAGAATGAGGAACAAAGAAGTCCCTCTAGTTAAAGTTCTTTGGCGGAATCAGTCTGTTGAGGGAGATACTTAGGAAGAAGAAGCAGATATGCATACCAAGTATCCTCACCTATTCTCCGCTAACTCAGATCTAGCTCAAGGTGATAGTTCTCCTTAAGCTTTTCAGTTTTCATGTCCAGATTTCAGTTACAACTTGATATCAACCTCATGCTCAGGATTCAATTTTTAAACTAGGTACTAAGTACCATTGCATATTCCATTATATGGTCATGCATGCGATTATTCATGTGTTTATGCATCATACATACATTCTCTTTGTGAGAAACTCAGTTATCAGTACTCTCAGTCATGCATTCATATATCAGCTCAGTTATGAAATCATGTATCAGATATGCATGCTCAGTATGAATCTCTGAAATGTCAGTTATGTCAGTCATATTTCATTGTTCATGTTTAGTGTGTACTTCAGCTTATCATTTCTCCCCTCCCATTCAGTCTCATTCGAGGACAAATGTTCCCAAGGGGGAGATATTATAATACCCCGAAGTTTCCTAACTAATTTTTTCTCAATAATGTCCAGTATTATCTTCTAAATTGAATGATGTTTATTACATAAGGAATTTTTAAGCTTTTCACTTTTTGTTATGTGGGAAATTCAATAAGCTTTCCATCGATATAAGATTTGCCTAAATCCGATAACCGGGTAAGAAGTTATGACTATTTCAAGTTACCATCATAAAATAATGCCATATTAGTCAGTGGCGCGCCACGCCACAAGAGAAAATGGCAATTTTCAAATTTCTGTAGGGGTCCACAAAAGTGGTGCATCGATCCAAAATTCCAAGTCGCAAATGAAGTAGCAACGCGATGGCTCTGCATCGCACCATCCCCCAATTTCCCAGTTGTCAAGTTTAAGTGACACAGCGCGATAGCGCCGCATCGCGCTAGGAGTCCAGTTTGGGAAATTTTCACTGAAATTAAAAAATGCGTCCAGGGTTAAAAGGGTCAATTTCCCACCCCTATTTAAACCCAATAACATTTGATTTAGCGATTCTTCACCCAAAATATACTAGTTTCTCTCAATTTTCTCTCAAGAACAAGCTAGAGTTTCAATTGGGGATTCAATTTCAAGAAAGTCTCTCCGTCAATCTTTGCTAAACCAAGAACTAAGGTATGCGTTGTGTTGATTTATGGATTCCTTTCATCCATAAAGCTCAAGAACCCTATTTTAAATTATGAATCATGATATTTATGTTATGGGTTAGTTGTAACCATGTTTATCTTGTTATATGATTCCTAAGTTGGAATATGTATGTGTTTTTCATGAAACTACATTAAAAAGTGAATGAAATCCATAAATTGAATTATTTGTAATGTGTAAATTTGGTGATTAGGCCTATGCCCTAAGGGTGCATGCAAGGTGTTTGATAAAATGCCTAGGAGGATAGAAATTATGTACTATAGCTTAATTTTGATCAAAAATGACTTCCATGCTATTCTTATGTATTAAAATTGTTTGTCGGATTGCTCATGAGTTAGCCATATGAAATTTTGCTATGTATACATGCTATGTTAATCAGCTAACGGAACTCCATGAATTCGGTCTAGTCTAGTTTAGTTAATCATGTTCAGTATCTATATAGATGGGAGTAGGAATTAGCACCAAGTGAACCCAAGGATGGGAAATCAACTGTTATATGAGGGTGTGATTCTTAGAAGCAATCTTTGCATTCTAGAACTATGTAACTAGCGTAGGTTGAGACATCATAACCTACTATATGAGGGTAGATGAGGTGGCTTAACCTTCTATATGAGGGTTCCCACCGTTCTCACTAGAGTTACCTATTATATGAGGGTTCTCATAGATTGTCCTTACCAGTGGCCCAGATTGGACCTCAACTCAGCCATAATGACGTATTAGGGGCATGTCGGTTAGATGACTACTTCCCACAGTTTCAGTTATAGAATTCAGGACGTTCAGATACAGTCAACTCAGAATAGTACGGAACTTATCTAGTTCCATCAGATTTAGGATTATCAGATACAGTCACTTATGTTATCAGTTATATCAGCCATCAGAACTCAGTTATCAGTCATTTTAGTTATCAGTAAATTCTTGTTATGACGATCTCCAATATAGTTACTACGTATTCATGCATGTATTCTCATGTTCATATTAGTCAGTTAGCTAGTATTGTTTATGCATATGAACCCCATGTATTCAACCTAACTCACATGCATACCAGTACATTTAAAGTAATGACGCATTTGCGCTATGGTGTCTTATACCATAGGTTAAGAGACACGAGATCCAGAGCATCAATAGATTCCAGATAGCAGCAGTTAGTCAGCAGTGAGTCCTCATCCTTCGAGGACGATACGTTTAGTTATTTCATTATTTTAGTACTTTGTTATTTCAGCAATCGGAGTTAGTTAGGGACATACCCATCAACTCCCTATTCAGAAAGTCATGTTTTAGAGGCTTTTCAGACTACAATATGTTTAGACAGTTTTGTTTTGGGTATTTATACCCCATCCCAGATAGTATATTTTATCGGATATTATGTTACAGTTTGAACCTTATGGCCTTTCAGTTCATATTTCCGCATTATACAGTAGATCATGCAGTATATAGGCACAGATATCAGTCATGGGTTAGCTTGTGGTCCTTCGGGGTCTTGAGCACCGTGTAGGGTTCCGAGCACCAGATTCGGGGCGTTATAGCCAAACCATAACTTGGAGCTAAATGCAATGGGTTTACTTAGTGGAAAATGTCCAATCATAGATGAAAATGAACAACACACTTATAAATAAGAAAAGAGTTCTAAATAGATAAAATGGTCAATACAAGATTCCATCCCAAGACATGGTAGAGCCAATATAAGGGCTTCCAATGACAATAATACAACTTAATGATTTAGAATAGACAACAACATCTGTCTCGATAGCAAAAGACTAAATATCTAAACATTGAAAGAAATAGGTGACTTTGACTCTAAGATCTCACCCTATCTCTGGAGAATCAACACAGTATGATCAACAATCTACGACGACAACTAGTACTCAAATCTATACCAAAAAGGTACAAAAGTGTAGTATGTGTACCAAAGCAATGAGTACTTAATAGGTATCATCGACTGACTGAGTTAAATCATGATATAAATATGATAAAATTCAATATAACATAACTAAGTCAAGGTACATAAATAAACCTGAATCATATCTAATATTGTTGTACACAATAAGTAATTTAATCAAAATAACAATATAACACAAGGCATTAACATATGCAATCGTCGTGCATTATAAGTAAATAAACCAGAATAATAATGCATCACAAGGCATCACACAAGCAATCATAAACTACAAAATTGGCTCCCATATGCCAATTGGTACAAAAAGTACATAAGTTATCACAGACTCCCATATGCCTGGAGAGTACACTCAAAGATAGAATAAAGTAACCATTCACTGGTTACAACTAACCAACTTGTTATTTAACCAACATTCCACAATTTATCATCAATCAGTCATTTATCAACATTTGACAAGGTAGCCACATTCCATGATATTACTATCATCTAACAACCTTATCATTATTACTCACTAATCACCATTTATTAGCTAACCATCTCTTATTAACTAGTCTATTTGATTACTAATCATCATATAACCTTTAGTAATCATTTAACAACTATAAACCACATATTCATTAATCATTAGTTATCAACTAGCGAATATAATTTACTAATCATCCTTTACCAACTAATTCTTATTTATCAACTAGTCATGATTAGTCAATTAAACAATATCCACCACTAATCCTTATTTACTACTACTAAACAACTATACCATTTTATAATCATTTACAACATTTGGCTATAACTGGCATCTCTAATATCAACAACATACCCAAATACATATAAGGATATAAATATATAATAGCCATACATAGGGCATAGCCGAACTCTAATGGATGGATGCACGCATTGGCACATAATTATGATCATCCTCTGGCCTTTCTGGATATCAGAATATCATCATGATCATCCTCCGGTCTTATCGGGTTTTAATAAATTATCATAATCATCCTCCAGTCTTGTTGGGTATTAATATATCATCATAGTTATCCTCCGGCTTTGTCGGGTATCAACATATCATCATAATTATCTTTATACATTGTTTGGTATCAATATATCATCATAATCATCCTCCATCCTGTCTAGGTATCAATATATCATCATTATCTTCAAGAATTTAACCGGGAATATAAATATATAGTAAATATCCAGACTCAAACTAGTAGCCACATTATCATAATTGGCGGAAAAATCAATCGCATAAGTGATCATGTAATCAAGCATCATAATTTCAAGCATTATTAATAGCATAACTTCCCATAAAATCAGTAAGCATGACTTCTAACATAATTCATGGCACAATTTCTAATATCATCAATAAGGATGTTTTCAAGCATGATTTCCTCCATAATTTTTCAGCATGATCCTAATCACAAGTAATATCATAAGAAATGACTTACCAATAATATATAAAATGGCTTATCATTAGCATAAAAGGTAGATTAATAATAGTTTGAGCAATAGCTAATCCATGGCATAATCTATAGCTTATTCACATCATAGTGACTAACATAATTTATTGCTTAGAGAATATCATAGTCAAGGGTTCTTTGAACGGTATACTCGGTAGCTCAATCAATAGCTATAACAATAGAACAATCAATAGCTCTTCAAAAGATTAACAAATAAATCATATATATGGCATAATCATGTAGGCATTACTTCCAATGTCATTCTTCATAACCAACAAGTACCAAGGTTCCTTAATATTTTCTCAAAAGGGCATTCTCTAGGTATTTAATAAGTATATAAGTGTTTCAAGAGAACTATTCATCAATCTTATCTTAAGGTGGGTCAAAGAACCGACATCTTAATCCCCAAAATACAGTCTAAGGTAAGTTCTACCGAGGACTAGGCTAAGGTATCTAAATCCACTCTTATATGTATAGCAAGCCACAATTACCCTAAGGTAAAGGACCCTCCCAAACACAATTGTTAAGACCAAAATAGTAACTAAGGCAACCTCATTCAATATAAAAAACTAAAGAAAATCCTACCCTAAGCATTGGTGTATAAAGAATTCTTATCTAACTTGAGTAATCTAAGGTATTATCCTACTAAACATTAGTAATGAAGTTTAATTCACCTAAGGCATAAGGAAATAGGTCAAGTGTTTCTACTCTACATTTTCAAAATAGCCTAAGCAGTCCAACTAACCCAAGTCTTGCATTTCATCAATCTAATACCTAAAATCCATCCCAAATCTAACACAATATCATAAGAATACTATGAAATAGCTCATTCAAACAAGGGATAAACCTAGCCTACCTCGACGCTAAAGAAAGCTCAACGAACTGCTAACCACTGCTTTTTCCATCGAGAAGCCTCCTCAAGATTCCAAGATATCATAAACACATTCCACTTATCAATACCAAAATAATGATATCCATATTGCACCATTATGCTTCAGGTCCAAAAATCACATATGGTCCCACTTATAAAAATTGCATTTCCGAAACCAACCCAACATAATATCAAGATCAAGGAATCATTACCCTAAAAGGGGTAAAGACCAAGCTAAATTAAGCTAAAATAAAGCCCTAAAGATTTTTGGATTTTGGGCAATAAATCAAGAAATTTCACCAAGAAAAGGGTGAATTCTTACCTCAAATCAGAAGATAATTGCAAAAATAAATGTTAATCAAGCTCCCAAATCATCCACAAGCTTTAATTTGGAGCTATCACACTATTTAGGGTTTATGCTCTTAAGAGAGGGGTGATAAAAAGGAAAAATCATGACATTGAGGTTTATTTATACCCATACCAGGTACTCGAGACCCGTTATTGCAAACCCAAACCTGTTATTGCAGCTTCTTGAGGCTACAAATGCGAGTTATGATCGTATAAATACTCCGCGATCATACCATCTTCTCCAGCCAAGGATACCGTGATCGCAACCCTTGGCTTGCAATTGTAGCTACACCAGATGACAATTGAAACTTGGAAATCTGTCAAGCCCTAGGAATTCATTCAAAATCCCATATACACAAATGAAATATATAACCACAAAATATTTGATATGTCAGATGCAATGGTGCACTCATAATTTCTATCTGAGGTTGTTTCGACCAAATATGGGTCCCACACTTATATTTCATTTTCTTACTTTTTGACCAATAGGTCAAAATGAGCTCGGGTGACTCAAGATCCAAACTAAAGGTCTACCTAGCCTAAAATTGACATTCTGGAGCTACTGTCGCAATTAAAATTTGCATACGAGGTTATTTCAATAAATTTTTTGCCCCAGGGCTATTTGGAATGAGCAAAGACCTTAAAACATGGAATTGGCTCTAAAAACCAAATGAACTACCCGATAATCAAACTGTTAGTTCCAGCAAGTCATAAATGACTTAGGGAAGCTACGGAAAAACTTTAACAATAAAAATAAGTGGAAATATGGAAAATGACCTAAGGGGTCATTGCAGATAATTGTCAATAATGTAATTTACCATACAAAGAAAAGGGATTAGAATTATACCGACAATCATAGGTATCAATCCATAATCAACCTGCCACAAAATAACCATAATAACTAATAATAAAGTAACTGATTAGTCTGGACAAACAATACCTAATCGAGCTCGCATAAGATTGAAGGCTCTATTAAATACTCAGCAAACAATAATCATAGCCTATACCTATACAACCCTCATCAGGACGAGAGATATAAGCAACAAACAATATACTAGTGATAGTCAATACATATGAATGGCTCAACGAAAGTAATGTAAATCTATAGTACCATATATTATTCGAGTGCCATAATGTACCAAGTGTATATACCTACTCCTACTCAGCAACTTACAAAGGAAGGACATACGCAACAACTTTTCTCTGACACAGTAGCTCATAAATGAAGAGGCCCTTAGAGATTTGGAAATATACATATACACCGCCTAGTCCCAATCTAGGACTTCCAATAATCATCATTATCAGTATACTCCATCTAGTACTATTGAGATGTATATACGACAAAAAGAGTGCAAATCTATAAATCTATTGCCCGAGATTAACTCCGAGGTCAAGGTGAATAGTAGTGGAAAAAGAGTGGATAAGTCACAAATCAAAATTAATCTTAGTCTAATTTCTAAGACATAATCTTTAGTTCTAAAAGATCATAAATCATTAAATAAAGTCATACGATTGTCTTTATAAAAGAATCTATTTTAAAAGTGAAAAATGGGAATAATCTCTTTCTAGAAAATAATACAGAAATCATAGTTTTGGTTGGAATCATATCACTAAGTGATCATGACTGCACCTAAAAGTATGCATGCCATCATTAGTATCTAAATAATACAAAAATCTGTTCCTAAGCATCCATAAACAAGAATCACACCCTTTCTAAGGGTAGAATGCTCACTTGGAGTCAAACTAGAATAGTAACCATGGCCTCGGACCCAACAATATATGTAACTAGCATAATAGTAACACTATAATATGGCACCTACAATCTAAATTATTAAGTCAATTATTAAGTCTCATACTACAGGATCCTTAGCATCAAACTATGATTAACATACTTATAATCTAGGGTGATAGGATTCTATGGCCATAAAAAGTATTTTACGCTAAGGATAAGGTCACTTTTTTATCCCAAAACTCTAATTAGGTTAAATCATGATAGATTGGTCACAAAAATATCCTATAAGTCCTACCTATCAAGAAATCAACACATAACACCATCTCATATAGAAAAGTAGACCGAAGCCTACCTCAATGCCGAGCCAAAATTCTTTACCGTCTACCAATTGCTCATCGTTTCTCGACGATCTCAAAACACCGCCATGCTATCAAAATATTAATTCACATATCAATAGGATTAAAATGAGACTCATATTACTATATAAAAGATTGGGTCAAAATTCATATTAAAAATGGGTCAACAGGGCCTACAAATGAAATAAAAAATTGAATTCACTACGAGGTCCCTAAAAGGACAAGGAATATGTGTTTAAAAATTGAGCACAAATGGAGTATAAATTTAGTTCCAAATCAGACTCTAAAGCCTAAGGATTTTAAGACCTAAATTCTAAAAATTTACAATGAAATGGAACAGAAATTGATAGGGAAAATTATGAAAAATAGCTAAGAAAAGTAGAATTAACTTACCTTAGCTTCAATGGGTGATTTCCCAAACTTTCCCTCTCTTCAAACTTTCTAAAATGGAGAAAAAGGGTTAAGAAATGAGGGAGAAAAAGGAGTTAAGAACACCAGCAGTTGATGCTAAAGAGACCAAATGATCACTTAAGCAATCCTCCTTAAAAATTTGGCCATCGCTTAAGCGGTGGAGTGCCACTTAAGTGGTTTTTGATTAAGAGATGAGGCCATTACTTAAGAGACTAGGTAGGACCCAAGTTTGATCACTAAAGCGATCCTTTAATTGATTAAGTGACTATAGGTCCACTTAAGAGGTTTCTCCGGCTGATGCTAGGCACCAGATTTTGCTAATTCCAAATGAAGTCTGATAAGGTGATCGAGATTCATTTGGAACCTCGTGCAGGAAAACGAACTATGATACCCTAGAAAATAGGACATTGTTGACTCTAAGAAACCATCAAAACTTTCATCCAAGATTGTCTCGATTAAGTATGGGTCCCATACCTAGTTTTGTTTTAACTAAATTCTAACTAATAGCCTAAAATATGTTCTAAAGCGTCGGTACTGAACCAAAGGTCCCCTATCTTAAAACCAACATTCTGGATTTGATGGCATTGTTAGAATTCTTATCTAAGGTTTTTTCTAGTAGTTTTGGCCTGATACCAATTCCTTAACAACAATATCTCCAAAATAAAGAAATGAGCCTAAAAACTAAATGAAATGCCTAATAACCAAACTGGCAGTTCTAGCAAGTCATAAATGACCTGTAGTCACTATGAGAAGGTTCGAAATATTGGAAATATTCAAAATCAAGGAAATAAACTGGAGGTTCATTACAATATCCACTACTAAAAGGACTTTTGTCCACAAAAGTCAATGGATAGAAAGAGACTTAAAGCTTAAAAAAATGAGGTAGTAGATCCGCATGCCCTGAGATTGACTCCCCAGATAACCTTTAAGAAGAGGAAATATTTCTAATGGATTTTTCTATAGGTATACCTTGTTCAACAAACTTCCTTATTCTCTTTCAAAATAACCAAAACTCAACCTCAACAACTAACTAGCCTCTAACTAAACCGAGGATGTTTGATGCATGCAAATCCAAACCATATCACACTAATATCACACCAATACAAGTACAACCAAGCTAAAAGCAATCTGAGGCATGAGTCATGCGACCAAACCAATATCCACATTTACACTTCTTTTTCTTTCCAAACCTGCCATTTACTCCTAACTATGCAAAATGCCATATGAGTCCTGTTTGCACAATCCTATTACACTATCCTCAAAAGGTTGGAGATGATCTACTGAAGATCTATAATGGAAAGCATAAGAATAAGCCCAGAAGCTGCTACCTGGACATACAAATGGAGATGGTCAAAGTCTACGATCTCTTATCAAGGCCATAACAAGTCTGGATGACCCTCGAAACTGACCGTCAAGAGTCCAAAGTACCAACACATAAAACTGAATGATCCATTCTAAGATGCCCACCAACTATAGGTGAAACACTAAGATATACTTAAGCACATTTATTTCGTTAAGTTGATATTTGAAATTTCTGGCATAGAATTAGAACCAAGGTCAAAAGCTAAAGAAACTATCATCCAAACATCTATCATCCATAACTTATCTGAACTGAAGAAGACCAAATTAGTAGGTAAAGGGTAGGCTTAGCTAGCCTATAAGAAAATGCTGAACTAACACAAATTTGGAAATGGAGGCTGCAACAAAGCTATGTAATCCATAGCTATAATCTTTGCACAAAAGTCTAACTACTCGATCTCAACTACCTAGACCAATCTTGTTGATGACTAAGCATCCAAATGCCAAAATCTATTAAAACCCTCAAGCAGCCATTCAAAAGAGTTAAAATCTCAACACTTAAGCAATCAAATCTAAACCAAGGCCAATCACCCAAATCAACCTCACTAAGAAAAAATCCATCATATACCCACTGGTTCCCGCCAGAGGTAAAATAAAAATATAGCTAAAGAACAAAATCACAATGAAGTAAAAATCACCAGTTGAAGAAATAAGCAATGAACTCCATATCTTCTAGAGAACATGAAGCATTAAGCATAATCGAGAACACATCAAGACTAGAAAGAATACTAATAGTAGCAAAACTTAAGCAACTCTAAGGAATACAACCTTAGCCTAAATTTGGTCAATTCAATACTCGATCTACGACTATGAATACTCATAGACAAACATCACCCATTTCCACTACCCTTAACCCAACTAAACCAAAAACTACATCACAACAAGAATGACTCATTCAACTTCTCACCAATATAAAAATCAAAACTATCACCATGCAACGAACCTAACAAACTAGAGAGGCAAACTTAAAACCTTTCAACATCAACATCAAGACCACTATCGAGCAATGGACTAGACAAATTGAAATGCATCCAAAACTGTTCAACCTCATAAATAGTCTATAGAAGAATATAGCCAATTCTAGAATCCCAACAACCACAGGAGTAAGCCTTAGAATTCTAATATAAAAATGAGCATTATAATCGAACTGCAAACTCTAAAATTACAACAAAACCCTAGAATGTCAAACCTATCTTTTTTTTCATAAGCCACTCAATTTTTTATCTAACCTCACTACAAAAGAGAAAATGAACTAACAGAGTTAGATTTCTAGGTCAATAAATAGAATTGCGAGGAAAGGGACTCTAACTAGACAACACTAGTAGATTTGTCTATCAGGAATGAATCAATCACAATAAAATAATAAAAATATCAACAACAACTTAACCTTCAGGAGGTAACAAGGTCATAATGCTAATGGAAATAGACTTTAACCCAAATGCTACACCCAAGGTAAATACCACTTTGATCAACTCAATCCCCTAATAGAAGAAATCATCCATGGGGGTAGTCACATATGTATGGAATCTAGACCAAAGAATACCACAACCAATATAAAAATACCAAGGCATATAGTCATCAAAGGGTATGAAAACACCAATTTAACTCAAATCCAAAGTAAAAGATAGAAATTAAGAACACAACAATCATGGTGGAAATTCAAAGTCATAAGCCTGATGCGCCGAAGAAGTATGAACCTGAGCGGGTCTAAACTCAAACTGAGCATCTGAATCACCAACTGAGGCACTAAGTGCACTACCCCTAATTAAAAGTGCCACCTTCCTATGAGACATATCTGTATTAGCTAAAAAACTAATAATCCCATGTTAGGGACACTCTGTAGACCAACGACCAATCTTTCTGCAATCGTAACCAACTCTTGAATCCCTAACCTGACAAGAAACATGAGCTGACCCCAATTGGCAGACCAACTGATACTTAGGATACTTCCTACTGAACTGACCATCCTCCCTATAATCATGACATACCTCAAAAGACCTTGGATAGCGAGGAACATATATTGATCCTATCTAAACAACTAAATCATATCTTGGGCACTCTTTTGACCAATGGTCTATCTTGCCAAAACCAAAACAAGCTCCTGGAATACCCTAAGGTACTGCACCTACAGAACTAGAACGGTTGCCACAACCTAAAGATCCATGTTGAATACTACACAAGGTCTAATAAGAACTTTGCCACCGATGTAACCACCATGACTGATCTAAGAGCCACCATCATATATCCTAATACATGCTCCCTCTAGGGTTGTCACGTGATAAATAACATAGTGAAAAAAGACTTAGCTACTATTAAATGATCTGATGCCAAATAGAGTGAAAAAGCTAATTCTTTAATAAATCCATGCACTATCTCAAGATCTAAAGGATGTAACATAAAAGTATGTGTGGCCCACTTAAGAAACCCAATCTCATACACTGAAACCAACAAAGAACCCTGCTAAACACCAATAAACCAAAGTCTAGTCTAGGAACTGCTCAATGTAATAGATATTATCTCTGGCCATGAGGTATCTGTAAAAAGGTTTGGAGTTCCCAACATTGAACATTAAAAATCTAAGGTAGTCATAAACTCTATCAGAGCATAAACTATTTCCAAATCCTCTAACTAACACTGAAGATCTTTAATATTAATCTTTGTCCCCTAGCCTAATGTTGAGCTAAATATCTAGACATATACAAAAGTCTTATTTGTATCTATTGATAACCTCATGTCATCCATCTAGAATATAATAGAGTCAAAGAAAGTACTAGTGGTTCATAGAAATATGGACACATGAGAGAAAATCATGAAAAGAATTTTCTAAGAATGCTCTGTAGCGTCCTGAAGATAGGATACAGATGTCTCCATACGGATCTGTAGAACTCTAATACACACTTAGCTCTTTTACCAACACATTGGTAAACATAAGATCCAATACCAATTGTCATGAGCCAATTTCTCAAGTCATGATGGAACCTAGTATAACCCATCAATAGGTAAGCCAACTCGTAGTTCGAAAAAACTAGTAATAGACTATCAAAAGAATAAAAGAATGCAGTGGAACAAGTATGATAAAAAGACAAATATATATATGAAGACACTATAAGAACTAGTGAAGTCAGTACAAGAGCTTCTAATTCAATTCAAGTATAAAGTGAAATACAAGGTAGATATAAGTACAAGTTGTCTCTGAATACAACACAAAGATCAATGAAATCAATAAGAGGAAGAGTAGTAATACCTCAAATGTCAGGATCTCACCCTAAATATTTGATATATAGTTGCTCTATACGATGTACACAACAACATTGAGAAATCATATTGATATTTGCACGCTTTAGAAGTATAGTTTGAGTACCAAGCATGTGGTACTCAGTAGGCATCGACCAATTGAGATTGAAAGATAATTCTAGAATAAATAACACATAAAGTAGGAATATAAATTACAGACAACCATCCCAGAATATAAACATATTGAAACTAGTGGGCAATAAGGATAAACTATCCTATTATCATAGTAATCAGGGTCTAAAGTGCAATATTATATATCACTAGTCAATATACAATGGAAGAGTGAAGGAAAGTTACATAATAGTATAAAAGGCCAAGAATACATATAAAACATAAATAGATGAAGAACAGAGGGTATACAATAATGTTATACATATATATTTATGTATATATATATATAAATAGGACTGCTCAAGGTAATGACCTAAGGTAACCAACCTAACATCTCAAGTCATCCTAACCAAGTAGGAAAGCTTGTGCTGGCATAATCAAGGTCCCTAACCATACTGTCTAACCATGAGATAACTATTAATAATGTAATATACCATAAAAATAAAACGATCAGAATCATATCAACAACTTCAGGTTCTATTCTATAATCAACCATCCATGAACTAACCATAATAACTAACAATAAAGTAATTAGATAATACAAACAAACATCACCTATATCAGACCTTATAACCTAAATGATTCAATCAAACACTCAACAAAGAGCCATTATATCCTATACATATTAAACCCTCCATAAGGCTGACAGATATAAACACCAAATAATATATTGGTGATAGCTAGTACATATGAATGAATGAATATAAAGTAAATCCATAGTACCATATCTGATTCAAATGCATTAATTTACCTAGTGTATATACCTCATCTAGCTCAATATCTTGTAAATGCAGGACCTACATTGACCACTCTTCACCAGCACTGTGTCTCATGGATACAGAGGCCCTTAGGAGATTTAGGAATATCTGTATGTAATACCTGGTGCCAATCCAAGACTTCCAATAATCATCATCATCATCTACTATGTCCAGTACAAAAGATATATATATTTTGTAAGTTCATGGACTTAAACCGTGACTAAATAAATACAAGTCTATAAATTCATTTCTTGAGATCAACTCTAATACTAAATGAACATAATAGAATAGAAAGGATCAAAATCTCTCTCAAACAAAGTGAATAGTGGTGTTAATAGAGTGGATAAACCACCAATCAAAATCAATCTCTTTCTAATTTCCAAAATATCATCTTGAGTTCCAAAATCTCATAAATCATTAAATAAGGTGGTACAATTCCCATTATAAAAGAATCCATTTTAAATGTGAAAAGTGGAATAATATCTTTTGAGAAAATAATAGTGAAATCATGGTTTTGGTTGGAATTCATATCACTAAATAAGCATGAATGCACCTAAAAGAATGCATGTCATCAGTACTATCCAAATAATACAAAAAATAAGCATCTAAGCATCCATAAACTGTAATAATGTCCTTTCTAAGAATATAATGCTCAACTTGGAGTCCAACTGATATCGTAAGCACGACCTTGGGCCTAATAATATATGTAACTAGATAATAATAACACTATAATCTAGGAACTTTGATCTAAGTCACTATGTCTATTAATAAGTATTATAATTAACATATAACTATGATTAACATGCTTATAATCGAGGGTGATAGTATTCTATGGCCAGAACATGTATTTCACCATAAGGGTTGGGTTATCTTCCTATCCCAAAACTCCCTAATTAGGTTAATTCATGATACACTGGTCATAAATATGTACTATGATCCCTATCTAGTCTAGAATTGATACATAACACCATATCATAGAGATAAGTACACCAAATCCTACCTCGATCCTGAGCCAAAATTCTTGAATTATACATTAATCACTCATCTTTGCTCCACGATATTGAAGTACTGTTATTTTATAAAATAATAATTTATACATCAATATGATTAAAATGAGGCCTATATTCTTACATAAAAGGTTAGGTTGAAATTTGGGTAAGAAACGGGCCCATGGGGCACTTAAACAAAATACAAAATTGAATCTATCACGAGGTCCCCTGACGGACAAAGAATCTGTGTTCAAAAGTTGAGCACAAATGGAGCATAAATCAGGGAACAAATTAGCGTCTAAAGTCTAAGAATTTTAAGATATAAATTCTATGAATTTACATTAAAATGGGACCGAATTTAAAGGAGAAAATAATTGAAAAATGACAAAGGAGAGTTGAACTAACTTTCCTTAGTTTTAATTGGTGATTTCCCAACTTTCCCTCTTCGAGCTCTTAATAATGGAGGAAAGGATTAAGAAATAAGGGAGAAAAATGAGTGGGTCTATAACACCAAAATTTCTACCAAAGTAACCCAATGATTGATTAAACGATCACCGTTTTTGATGTCAAATGGCCGCTTAAGTGAACCTCTATAAAATTTGTTCTTCACTTTAAGTGGAAGCCGCTTAAGAGATGCGGCCATTGATTAAGCGACTGGGAGGGGTCCAAAGGTAATCACTAAAGCAATCTCCTGGTCACTTAAGCGACCACCGCTTAAGCGACCAAAGGTTCGCTTAAGCAGTTGCATTAGCTGATGCCAGGCACCAGATATTTCTAAGTTAAACTAACTCCGATTGGATGCTTGAGATTTATTTGGAATCCTATGCATGTAAACAAACTATGCTACCATACCAAATTCAATATTCCAGACTCAACGGAACCATCAAAACTTTCATCCGAGATCATCTTAATTAAATGTGTGACCCACACCTAGTTCTATTTTAACTAAATTCTACCCAATAGCCCAAAACGTGTTCGAAAGACTCGGGACCTAAACCAAGGATATTCATATCCTAAAACCAATGTTCCAGAGTTGATGGAACTTTCGGAATCCTAGACCAATTCTTTAACATTATTATTTTCAAAATAAATAAATAAGCCTAAAATCCTAACAAACTACCCGATAATCAAATCAACAGTTCTGACAAGTCATAAATAACCTTTAGACACTATGAAAATTCTCAAAGTTCTAGAAACATAGAAAAATTAAGGAAATTACCTAGAGGGTCATTACAAATATCTTACACCCTATGTTCTTCATTCTATCCCTTTATTTTCTTTGTCAGTTCACTTTGGAATTATAGATTTATTTTAATGTTCGCAAATCATTAATATAGTAAGAACAAAAATATAAGAACAACTATAATGATAATCAAATTAAAAAATAATAATTTTATTAAATATTTATTTTATTAGCTATCATAATCATAGACGAAAAATTTAACTCCACATATACATGAAGCAATTACAACAAATCATCCAAATAATTAATGTAAAAATAAATAAATATGGAGAATAATAGATTAAATCAATTTTCTTCATCCTCCACGTTGACTCTTTACTCTCTCTAGATCAACATTTATATAAAAATTATAACTCCCCAGGTTTTTGGTCCTTGAAAATTACTGCAATTTTATCCTCACTGTCCTAACTATGACTCACCTAATAAGTCAAAGGGTGTCTTGATGGGTTAGGTGACCCTAGTCATAAGGTATCAAGTGAACAGTGTTTGAGTTACTGCCCTGAGTATGACTTGGGGACACGAGTCGTAAAGACCCATGATAAGTCATTAAAATAAAATCGTATCCAAATAAAAAATTTAGTGGAAAAGTTTTTTTCTAAGTAAGATTGGCTCACTTTAAGTTATAAATACTTGTTATGAGTCATTGGATACAAAATGGTAGAATGTCTAGTGTTTACCCAATCGGGTTCTATGTTAACTACGACTGGACCTTACAAGTCGTAGGGTCCCATGATTAGTGGTACCAGTTGAGTCGTAGGGTAAACAATGTATGGGTTCCCTATAAACTGTCTTGGTTATGACTTATGGTGCCGATTCGTAATGTGTCTATATAAGTCGTATTATGACCCATAGTCACTTACGATAATTTTTCAGTTTTTTCATTAAGGGACATTTTCCCTCTACCCCAAATGTAACCCACAAATTAAAACCCTATTAGGGACACCATTAGTATTGTTAACTCACTAAAATACTTCCAAAAAACTCTCTTTAATTCTCTCAAGCAGTCATACTTAGGGTTTCCAAGAAGTAGGTCATCCAAGGTCTTAAGGGTTGAATTCCTTCAGATGAACTTATTATTTTAGGTATGTTGCACTTCCCTCATTGTATATTTGTTAAAAGCATAAGTTTTAAAGTACTGTTCATGCAATATTTATGTTGGTTTGAAATCAAGGGTTGAGGGTTTTGAATTCTCAATGCTGAATAATGTTTTTCCATGGTTTACAAATGATTATTCATGCTTTAATTATGGTTATGAACTTATCGGTGCATGAGTATGGTGAATGAACTGGGGAATTATGATTCTACCAAACTTGTGACTTTTGAACTGGTTATGACCCCAATCCCATATTGTGAAATTAGGTTTTAATTATGAGAATTGTAGGAATTTGTAAAATTGAACTATCTTTGAACTATTGCATTATGATTTTGAATTGAACCCTATGGGTTAGTGTTCTCATAAGTTATTTCATAATTGAAATAAGGGGGTTGTGAATTCCCCAAATTGATGTAATTATTTTGGCATGTTGTTACCTTGCTAGTGTAGTTTGGATGACGACAATAAATATGCCTTAAATATTAAATATGGTTCAATGAATAGGAATGTGTGATAGATGTTTTTAATGGGAGTAGTGTAGCTGGGTTGTGAAAGTGGATGTCCGACTAACCAATACTAGAAATTATATTTGTCGATGTAAAGGTCACTTTAACCAAGGAGGTTCGAGTCCCCCTCATTATTATTACAAGATTTGGGAGGTTTGAGTCCCCCGCACATCATTACATAATTGGGTGCTTAAGTCACCTTAGTATATGATTAGGAGGTTTGAGTCCCTCGTGTATATATATGAGAATGTTCTCTGATACATGTGGCTACACACACTGGGGTCGGACAAGGGGATGAGAGCTGGGGCCCTTATATCCTATGGGTACATGATATGATAGTTGAGATACACAATCCTGGCTAAAGTTTTAAAGTGCATTTAAAGCCTTGTTCCTTATCCTGGCATGTGATATATCTATATGTTAATGTATTTGATTATGTGTATTAGTTTTGAATGATTTTGAACTGTTGATCATGGAATTATGTTATACTTATCCCTGAGGTACATGCTAGTGTTCACCCTACTAACCGTCTTCATATGTTGTATCCCCATACAATGTAGGCACCAAAGCTTTCTTACTTTTCATGCACAGAGTTAGGTCAGTCAGTTCAATCCATTGATTTATGGTATTGCGGGCAAGTGGTAAGCTTTCATTCCCTAGAAGGCTTAGGCATTTCAAAGCCTTTCATTCTTATATTTGAGTTGATAGTTTCTTTTATGATTATTTTTATTCTCATTGTGATCTATCAGAGTTGGGGACATGTCTTGATGAAGACTAGTTTTGGTTCTTTATTTAGAAGGCTTTGATTGGATTACTGTAGATATTTGGCAGTGTTGGTCAGTTTTTTGGCTGGTCCTCAGTTGTTAGGTATAGACTTGTTTTGACTTTCTTTAAGCTTGTTTCATGCTATCTTATTATATGTTTAGACATCCGACATTAGGAGATGTTGTGTTTGGTTTGGTTAGGTGTAGGGGGTGATCTCGGGTCCATATAGGACTTGAGATACCCATCACGATCAGACCCTAGTTCAACTCATGACAGGGATGGTATCATAGACTGGTTTAGTGTCATTAGGTGTCTAATAAAGCATGTTAAGTAGAGTCTCTTTTATGGGTGTGTAGTATACCACACTTATAAAGGAGAGGCTATGAGGCATTTATGAATGTTTCTATTTTTTTCCTATTTCAAGCTGTTGAGTCTAAAGTCTGGAATCTTCTCTAATTTCTGTATCTTCGCTTTTCAGATCATGCTTCCCAGAAGATATGATGTTCATGGAAATTCTTCTATCCCGTCTGAGGACAATGTGGATGGAACTCATCCTACTCTAGGAGTTCAAACCCAATCTAGGGTTGTTTCTTCTGATTTCCCTGAGGGAACTCCACCGGTTCCCCTATCCTTCCTCAGACACCCAAGGCTTGGGTGTCTAATGTAGAGTTTTACTAATTGATTTTTTTTTACCCAGTTGATGACCTCCTAAATCGAGTGTGTTGCTTCTGTTGCCCTATTATCTAAGGTTACTAGGGTTTACCAATTTATGAGGTTGAGTCCTTCTATTTTCACTAATTCTAGGGTTGAGGTAAATTCTCAAAATTTCATTAATAAGATAGAAAATATCTTTCATGTGATGCATGTCACTGGTCTGGAAGGTGTAGAGTTTGGCGCTTACTGGCTAAAAGATGTGGCATACCAATGGTATGAGGAGTGGGACCAGTCTAGGAAAGATGATACTAAGTCTGCTTTATGGGATGACTTCTCAGGTGTTTTTCTTGATCACTTCTTTCTTTAAGATCCAAGGGAATCAAAGGCTGAGGAACTTGTTAATTTAAAGCAAGACAATATGTCATTAAAGTATTATGCCTTGAAGTTTCATCAGCTGTCATGTTACACTCCAGAGTTGGTGTCAGCATGAGGGATAGAATGTGGAATTTTACTTGTGGGTTGTCCCATGAGTTTATCTTAAAGAGAAATACTTCCTTGTTAAATAAGGTTATGGATATCTCTAGAGGATAGAAATGCTTACTTGTGGTGTATGCAACATGTAGAGGAAGAAATAAAAAGGCAAGTGGAGGTGAGTGAAAGGCAGAATAAGAAGTTTCGCTACTTGAAATAGGGTAGAGGTTATCAATAAAGTGGTAGGGAAGGTTGAAAGTGTTCTAAGAAGAAGAGGGGCAATTTTGGTTTTTACTTGATGGCTAGTGCTTCTTATCCTAAGCTTTCAGGTGATCATCATTCTTAGTATGATAGTAGGTTTAGAGCATCGGTAGCTCAATCTCAAGCAAGCGAGGCTCAGTCAGCTTTGTCATATCCTCCTTGTAGATTTTGTGATCAGGTGCATCATGTTTTTTTGTAAAGAAGGGATGAATAAGTGCGTTAAATATGGTCAGACTGGTCATCTGCCGAGGGATTATCCTTTTAAGTTTGCCTTCGGGGTGAATAAGGTTCCTGTTGCTACTTTATCCCCTCCTGTACTCAAGGGTTCCACTTTTGCCTCTGTCTCAGGTGTGGGTCAGAACCATCTGTATGCTTTTGCATCCTTCCATGATTCTGAAACATCCCCTGATGTTGTTACTGGTACGCTCAAACTCTTTTTTATGATGTATATTGTTTACTTGATCGTAAGTCTACTCTTTCTTATGTGACCCCTTATGTGGCTATTCATTTTGGGTTTGATACCGAGTGTATTTTGAATCCTTTTTCTATGTACACCCTAATGGGTGACTCTATTGTGGCTAGAAAGGTCTATAGGGGTTGTGTGATATCGGGCCATAGTAGGGAGACCTTGGTGGATCTCATAAAGTGGGACATAATAGACTTTGATGTGAATTTGGGGATGGATTGGTTACATTCGTACTATTATCCCTTGACTTTGGAACCCTGGGGTTAGTTTCTATTTCCCAAATAAGCCAGTGATTAAATGGGAATGTATTTCTCTAGTACCTAAGAGAAAGTTTATTTCATATCTTAGAGCCTGGAAATTGAATTCGAAAGGGTGACCGTGAAGAATAAGTATCCACTTATGAGTATTGATGACCTCTTTGATCAACTTCAAGCTGCAAATTTCTTTTCTAATATTGATCTTTGGTCTGGGTACCATCAATTGAAGATTAGGGAGGTGGATGTCTCTATGACTGCTTTTGAAACAGGGTATAGATATTTTGAGTTTTTGGTGATGCCTTTTGGCTTGACTAATGCCCCACCAATATTTATGGGTCTTATGAATTGGGTTTTCCATTTTTTCTTGGATTTGTTCATGATTTTCTTTATTAATGATATTTTGGTGTATTACAAGAGTTAGGCCGATCTTTTTGATCACCTCCGCCTTATGTTACATACCCTAAAAGATCAGTGTTTGTATGCTAAGCTCTCAAAATGTGAGCTCTAGTTGAATATTATGACTTACCTGGGTCATGTTGTATATAGAAAAAGGATCATGGTAGATCCACAAAAGGTTGTAATGGTTAAGAAGTGACTTAGAGCCATGACTTCAATTGATATTAAGAGTTTCTTGGGTTTAGGTAGTTATTATAGAATGTTAGTAAAAAGTTTCTCTTTTATTGTTGTCCCATTGACTAATTTGACCTAGAAGAAGGTGAAATTTTTATGCTCTAAATCTTGTAAGGGTAGTTTTATAAAGTTGAAGGATAAGTTGACTTCGGCTCCAGTCTTAACTCTGTCGGAGGGCACATATGGTTTTGTATTTTATTGTGATGCATCCCGTGTGGGACTGGGTTGTGTGTTGATGCAACATAGCAAGGTGGTTGCTTATGCTTCCAGGCAATTAAAGGTTCATGAGAAGAATTATCTGACTTATGATTTGGAATTGTTAGTTGTGGTATTTGCATTAAAGATCTGGCAATATTACTTGTAAGGGGTCAATGTTGATATTTATTATGATCATAAGATCCTACAATATGTGTTCACTCAGAAGGAGTTGAATCTCAGGCACATGAGATGGCTTGAGTTACTAAAGGACTATGTCATGAGTCTCCACTATCATCCAGGTAAAGTTAACTTGGTTGTTGATGCTCTTAGCAGGTTGTCTATGAGAAACTTGTCTCATATCGATGATGATAAGTTGGTTTTGGTGAAGGATATTCACTATTTATCTAATATTGAAGTCCATCTCTTATATTTCAAAGATGGTGGTGTGATTGTTCAAGGGGTGGCAAAGTCATCTCTTGATGCTGAAGTAATGGCGAAGAAGATTTTAGATCCTCTATTGATGTAAATCAAGAACAATGTAGGTAGGCAAAAGGGGATGGTTTTTGAGATGACCAGCTATAATATCTTAAGGTACCAAGGTAAACTATGTGTTCTCGAGATTTATGGGTTATGAGAAAGAAATGTGGCCAAAGCTCATGAGTTATATTATGCTATTTATCCTAGTTCAATAAAAATGTATCATGATCTTAAGGTGATTTATTAGTGGAATAATATAAAGTGGGATGTGGTATTTTTTTTGCTAAGTGCATGGTGTGTCAGCAAGTGAAGGTTGAATTCTTGAGGCATGGTGGTTTGACGCAAGAAATTGAACTATTGGTATGAAAATGGGAGATAATTAATATGTATTTTGTTAGGGGTCTTCTATGGTCTCACCATCAATTTGATTCAATTTGGGTCATCATGGATAGGATGACTAAGTCTGCTCACTTTTTGCCAGTGAGGACTAATTTCTCTTCTAAGGATTATGCCAAGTTGTTCATTGAGGAGATTGTGAAGTTGCATGGTACTCTAGTCTCCATCATATCTGATCAAGGTACTCAGTTTTCATCTCACTTTTGGAGGTCGTTCCAGCGAGGTTTTGGGACTAAGGTGGCCCTTAGTATTGCTTCCCACCAACAGAAGAAAAGTACAATTCAGGTCTTGGAAGATATGCTTTGGGCTTGTGTGTTTGATTATGGTGGTAGTTGGGTTGAGCACTTGCCTCTCATAGAGTTTGCCTACAACAATAGTTACCACTCTAGTATTGGTATGGCTCCGTTTGAGGCCTTATATGGTAGAAGGTGTAGATCTCTTTTTGGGTGGTTTGAGGTTGTGAGAATAAGATGTTTGTCCCTGATTTTGTTCACCAAGCCAAGGAGAAGGTAAACGTGATCTATGGTAAACTTAAGAATGGACAAATTCGCTAAAAGCCTAAGCAGATATGAGGCAAAGAGAGTTGGAGTTCAGTATTGATCATTGGGTGTTCTTAAAAGTGTCACCCGTGAAGGAAGTGATGCAGTTTGGTAAGAAAGGAAATCTCAGTTCCCGTTATGTCAATCCTTACTTGGTTGTGAAGTGGGTTAGAAGGGTCGCTTATTAATTAGAGTTTACTTCTAGTTTGAGCTTCATTCATCCGATGTTTCATGTTTCATTGTTGAGGAAGTGCATGGGTGATCCTTCGATGATTGTTCCTTTGGAGAAGGTGGGTATTTTGAATTCCTTGTCCTATGAGGAAGTCCTGATTGATATTTTGGATCGATAAGTTCATCGGTTATAGACAAAGGATGTGACTTCGATAAAGGTTCTTTGGCAAAACCAAAAAGTAGAGGAAACTACTTGGGAAGCTGAGGAGGACATGAAGTCCAAGTATCTGTTCTTGTTTCCCATTATGGATAATCGTTCTTGAGGTATGTGTATTCCTTAACATCTTTGTTTTCTAACTTTGTTAAAGGAAATGGTAATTTCCTTGGCATCTTTGTTTTCTCTCTTTGTTAAAGGTGAGAGTAGTGGTATGTGAAGTCAGATCATACAAATAAATACCTTGTCCTATAATTCAAGGATGAATAATCCTAAGGGGGAAGTATGTAATGCCTCGAGTTTTTGTTTCTAGAAAATTTCTGCAATTTTATCTTCACTATCCTGATTACGTCTCACCCTACAAGTCATAGGGTGTCTTGACGGGTTAGATGACCCTAGTCGTAAGGTTTCCAGTGAATGGTGTTTGAGTTAATGCCCTGGGTAAGACTTGGGGACACGAGTTATACAGACCCATGATGAGTCATTCAGATTGAATCATAACCAAATCAAAAATTTAGGGGCATAGTTCAGCTCTGAGTATGAGTGGCTTACTATGAGTCATAAGGACTTGTTACGAGTCCTTGGGTGCAACTCATAGGATGTCCAATGTTTACCCAATTAGGTTCTATGCTGACTACGACTGGACCCTACGAGTCGTAAGGTCCCATGAAGAGTGATACTAGTTGAGTCGTAGGGTCAACAGTGTGTGGGTGTCCTATGAACTTTCTTGGTTACAACTTAGGGTGCCGAGTCGTAATGTGTCTATACGAGTCGTATAGTGACCCATAGTCACTTGCGATTATTTTTCAGCATTTCCATTAAGGGCACTTTGGACATTTCCCCTCTACCAAAAATGTAACCCACAACTTAAAACTCTATTAGGGACCCCATTAGCATTGTTAACTCACTAAAACACTTTCAAAAATCTCTTTTCAATTCTCTCAAGAAGCCAGACTTGAGGTTTCCAAGAAGTAGATCATCCAACGGCTTACATGTTTAATTCCTTTCGCGGAACTTGTTATTTCATGCATATTGGTCTTCCCTCATTATAAATTTGTTAAAATCATAAGTTGTAAAGTAATATAATACTAATCACAATCCATAAAGTTATCAATGTTCAAAGAGGACAAATAAAAATACTAAAAATAAGGTAAATAATGACTAGAAGTATATATTTTTGACTTCACATCAACATATCAAATATATGTTTTCAAAAAGGTTAAACCATACATCTATCAATATATATATAAGTTGCTCCACTTTATTTTTATCTACATTGAACATTTTGTGTCTCAGTTTACATCAAAGGATATGCTAAATATAGATCTACATGTGCTATACAGATATATAATTCATATAGAAATGCCTACGAATAAACGTGAAATAATATACTTAGAAAATAGTGTGATAGTACAATAATGTGCAGGCAAAAAATGACCTATTTTGCATCATTAGCTAAGGATAATTGCAAGTAACCAATGGTGTTTTAATGTGTTTTTTGCTAACATTCAGGACATAAGCCCGACGACATAAAAGAAAGGACATTGTGCTCCAAATAGGGTGTGAAAGCTCATTTGACGACTCGTCATGGTCTTGACGTGTCGCTGTACCTTTCGATAGGCCGAGGCAAAATTGATGGAGAACAGAAGTACGTGACGGCTCATCTGATAGGCCTCTAGGGCATTGGAGAACTGTCACCCTGCCCGTCACATTTATACAGAATGGTCTAGAAAGTGAAGTTAGGTGATGACTCAACTAATGGGTAGATCAGGCCTCGGAAAACCGTCCCGCAATGCGCTAAGCCTAAAAAATGTGAGGTCAAATATACTCAAGTAATAGTTCAAGCAACAAACTGTCACCCTTCTGACAAACTACCAAGAAACTTATCAAGATTGAATCGGGAACTCATATTTAAATATTAAACCCCAGCTTCTTTGGGTCCTATAAATATCTATTCTAGGGTTTATAATATCCATCTTTGATACTTTGAATATTTTGTAACACCTTTTTCTATGGATAGTTTATAATTTAGGGTGAAAAGCACTACTTCTTGGTTTTTGTCAAGGATTGAAAAACTAAATTTTTTCTTTTTAAGATTTTATTTTTGCATTATGAAATTTATTTCTTTAATCTTTTTTCAGGACCATGAGTGGCTAAAGACCCAATAACTAGGGTTGTGGAATCCTTGGTGGAAGAGCACTTCTAGGGGCAATATTTGTATGAATTCAAATTATCTTTGCAATTTTATCGCTAATTTCTTCTATTTAACAAATTCCTAATGTTTTCCAACATTAGGACAAGCCCCATGCTTAACTTTCATAAACAAAAAGTTTAAAACCAAAAAAAGAAATTAGTACCAGGAATCCGGAGTTGTAAAATTCCGTCTAATGATTAATATTGTGACAAGATTGATCACTTAAGGATGAAATCAATTTATAAAGTCATCACTTTAAGTTTGAAGGAATTAAATTAAAAATCCATTTATTTAGGTTGGAATATATTAAGATGAACATTTTGAATCGATTACCTTATAGGTGCAATATGTTAATGTAAGTTCATACTTGACTTAGCCCGGAAGTGATTGGAAACCAAGGTGATCACTATCCTAGTTTGTCTTCTCCCCATTGATTTAAACACAACAAATTTAATTGTCATAATAGAATAGAGTGAAATTATACAATGAACATTTAATTCAACCCCTCTCCTTTCATGAAAATTGGCAATTAATAATCATTCGATCTACATATAACTTAGTTAACACCTTATTCTGTATGGGGTTTAACTCCAACCTTTGTTGGGTTATATATTTGATATCTACTGCTCACACATCCTTAATGGGAGTTGTAGTTTGGGCGCACCAAATTTTGGCGTCATTGCCTAGGAATAGATTGTCAATCAAGTATATGTGTTTTATTTGACTTTTAGTCTCATATCCTAATTTACTTTTACTTATTGTTTTATTATCTGCAGGTTATTGTGCATGGCAAGTACTCATTATTTAAGTAAGAAATTATTTCCCTATGATCTTGAAATCGATAAAACTCTGAGAAAAAATATAGATGCACAACAAGAAGAAAAAATATATGATGCACTTATCGAGGCTCAGCTGAATAAAAATAATACAGATACACCAAGTCATGTACAAAACAATGACAACAAGATCTAGGTAATGATGATTTGGTTTATCCTATGAACAAGCAATATGTTGATAATATTTCCCCAGCTATTCTAAATCACCGAGCATGGGGAAGAGGACACCAACAACTTGTGGTAAATTTTGCCTTATTAGGATGATGTTGATTTTGATGGGACTATTGCTACTAGAGCAATTATACTACCACCATTAGCTAATGGTGTGAATTGTAACATCACTAGCATGATGATACAATTGTTGAACCTAAAAGGCTTATTTAGTGGTTGCATGGTGATGATACAAATATGTATTTGGTAAACTTCGTGAACATATACAAATCCTTTAGTTAAGAGTTGGTCATTATTTAATTTATTTGAGGTTGATTTTGTTGTCATTTTTTGGGGAGGCAACTTTTTGGTTAATTGAATTTATGCCCGAGTCTATAACAAACTGGAGGCAATTAAAAGGAACTTTTCTAGAAAAGTGTTTTTAGCCTTCCAAGATGTTATCGTCGAGGAACGAGATAAGCAACTTCAGGCAGCTGTCGAATGAGGCATTACATGAAACTTGGATTAGGTTTAAAAAAATCTGACTTAATGACCCAATCACAATATGACTGATGAGCATTTGATGGAAACATTCTATAGGGCACGAAACTCGAATATGAAGCTAACAATTGATAATGCAGAGGAAGGTGCTTTCATGGCACACACTTTCATGAATGCAACCATGATGTTGGATATATTGACAAAAACTAGTAGACCTTGGTATAATATACATTCTGAGGTATCAAAATATACTTATGCAGTTCATATGTCGGCTGAGCAATGCAAGAGAGAAGAAGAGCATGACGAAGATATGGCACACATGAAGAATTAAAGAAACTAAGGTCGAAACCATCAAAGAGTTAACTACTATGAAAAGCTGGTTACACAAATTGTGAATAAGGGAATTGGATGAAAAAGGCAATAAAAATGAGTTGTATGTACCACCAAGTGGTTGTGATAATGCTGCAAATGACTCGGGGAAGCTTTCCATGGAAGATTTGATGGCTAAGTTGCTGAAAAGGATGGACTCTACTAATACGGTTATTAAGAAAATGAAATGTGACTTATCCACAGTGAATAAACTAGTTGATTATCATTCCACCTCTATTAAGAAATTGGAGAACTAAATGAGTTAATTATCTGTAGCCTTTAACAAACGGAAAAGAAGGATTTTCCTGAGCAATACAGTGCAGAACTTAGGAAATGATAAACCAATTTAGCTATTACCACAAAGAGTGGTAAAGTGTTACTTGAACCACGTCTGATGGTCCAAACACATGTATAGGATATTGCCTCTAAAGATTAAATTATAGTTGATGAAGTTGGTGTTAAAGATAGTCCAGCTAAGTATGAGAAACTAGAAAATATTGGTGAAAAAAGTAAATGTTGGAAAATCTACTACATTGAGGAATGGATGAGTTGAGAAAGGAAAAAGGTAAAAAATCTACAACACCTTTAGCTCAAATTCGTAGACCTCCTTCTCCATTTCTATATAAGATGAAGAGAAAGCCAGAATATGGTAAGTTCAGTAAATTTATGGTCATGCTTAATTCATTATCGATAAATGTTTCTCTAGTTGAAGCTTTGGAATAAATGCTAGGATATGCAAAGTTTGTGAAAGACTTAGTAACCAAGAATAGGACTATGAGCTATGAACCAGTGGACAATCTCCAACACTGAAGTGCACATGCCATGAGATCATTTGCTAAAAGAAATCTGATCTTGGTGCATTTACTATTTTATGACACAACTAGTGTACTTAGTTTTGATAAGGCACTTTATGACCTTGGAGGGATCATCAATTTGATTCCCTTGGCCATTTATCAGTAGTTGAGCTTGGAATCCCCAAAACCAACATCCATGCGATTATTCATGGCTAACTATTTAGTCAAATGGCCTATTTGAATTTTCTATGATGTATTGGTGAAAGTGGAAAATTTCATATTTTGGCGGACTTTGACTCTTAATTTCAAGATAAGACTTTGAAGTATCCATAATCTTGGGTAAACCACTTTTAGACACTAGAAGGGTGTTAGTAGATATAGAGAGAAATGAGATTAAATACAATCTTAATGACGAGGAAGAATTTTGATCTTGTTAATAAATAAGGAAACCAAGTTATATGAGTGTTGTTTCTGTTATTCATATTATATAAGAAAATGAGATAGAAGTGCCTGTTGAAGAGAGGTTTGTTGTTGAAAATTTGGCAACAACATTAATAAATTTTGATGGAGATTTAATTAAAGAATATGATCAGACAGTTAATGCATTGATTGGGATAGGCTCATATACATATGCTCCAAGAAAGTTGGAGCTAAACTTGAAAAGTATAATAACTTCTCCAACAAAGCCATCTATTGAAGAGTCACCAGTGTTAGAGCTGAAAGAATTGTCAAGCCACTTGAGATATGTGTTCTAGGTGACAAGAATATGTTACCAGTGATTATTCCTGCAAATTTGGTCGAATAGAAAACAGAGTATATTTTGAATTTATTAAAAATTTATAAAAGGTTATTGGGTGGACTATTATAGGCATCATTGTGTAATGACCCACCAGGTCATTTTCTGTATTTACAGTTATTTTCGCTGTTTAGAGCCTTTCTATAGCTGCCCAAGTCATTTCTGATTTGCTAGAAGTGACAATACATTTAGTTTTTAGGGCCAATTACCTGTTTTTAAGCCTTAATTGGTTCAAAATGGCTACCTTGCAAAAAATTAATTCAAACAACCTCATATGATAATTCTGACAATCCCAACAATTCTAGATCATTGATTTTACGCTAGGTGGACCCTTGGTTTTTGTCTCGAGTCTTCTAGATCCATTTTGAGCTATTGGCTAGAATTTAAGAAAATACCATATGGGTGTGGGACCCACTTTTAATCGAAACTACCTCGGATGGAAATTTTTACTTTGCTGTTAAGTCCAAAACATCGAACTTGATAGGTTATCCTACTTTATTTGCATATACAGGATCCAGATAAATCCTGAGGGGATGGTTGATTCCAAGTCTCAGCTGGTGTTGGTGAATCGTGTATGTGACTAGTCGGTCGCTTAAGTGACCTGACATGGACCACTGGTATTACTTAAGCAAAGTGTCTATCACGTAAGTGAATGTCGCTTAAGCGACCCGATATCCGCTTAAGTGATACTTGTGGGCCTGGAAAGGGTATAAATTCCCCACTTAGCCCAATTTTCCCCACTTCTCATCTATTCTCTAGAATATTTAACCTTAAAAAATAGAAAAGCTTGGGAGAATCATTTGTGGTTGATTTTAGATCTTGGCTGAAGTTAATTTACATGTTTTTTCTTTGAATTTGTGGTAAGCTTTCATTATTTTTCTAGTAGAATCCTTTATTTTTTCCTAAAATCCCTATAATCATGGTGTTTTGATTGTAGAACCATTTGTTCACCCATTTTGAGGGTAAATGTTCCTTGAGCATAGAGGGGCGTTATGTTGGATTCAAAGGTGAAATCCTATAAATGAATCCCATAGAGGATTTTTACATAATTTTGGACCCAAAGCACAATAGTGCAATATGGGTATCATTGTTCTCATATACTCAAAAAAGGAAATTCGTGGTTTAGCTAATTCTTTAGTCATTTCTTTGTCATCTAAGTAGGCTAGGTTTATCCTCTTCATAAATTGAGCTATTTCATAGTATGATTATGATATTATGCTAAATATGAGGTGGTATTTTGGTGTTGGACGTATTATTGAAAGTATTTGGGTTAGTTGGACTATTTAGGCTATCTTAAAACCATAATTTAGGCGTAATTCACTTAGTTTCTCATGTTTTAGGGAGAATTGCTAGATCAGGGCTAATTATGGATTATTTCACATCTAGAAATGAATTTAGATACTTTAGCCTAGTCCATAGTAGAATTTTCCTAAATTGAATTTTGTGGATTAGAAGTGGGACCCTCCATCCAACCTTAGGCCAATACTTGTGTTAGCTTTTGTAGGCTTATTTGTACATATTGTACCCTTATTAATGATTCTTTTGGGACTTTTAGAAGATTGAATACTTAGGTGTCTTGCTCTTTTGGTATTTGGAAGTTGATTCAAATTTCAAGTAAAACCTAGTGATCTTTTGATATGCTTGAATAATATGGTTTAGCAACATGGTTTATTGATATAACTTATAGATATGATTAATGATATGGATTGTAGATAAGATTAATGATATGACTTATAGATAAGATTAATGATATGGATCATAGATATGATTAATGAGATGGCTTATAGATGTGATTAGTAATATGACATATAGATATGAATAGTGATATGACCTATAGATATGATTCTTGATTTGTCTTATGGATATGACTATTGACTTAGGCTATAGACATAATTCTTGGCATGACTTAATGCATATGGTATTGGTATGGTTTATGAACGTGGGTATTGGTATGACCTATGGATATGATTCTTGGTCTAGTGTAGATACGAGTAAAAAGATGGTTTATTGTTATAATTTATTGAGGTAGTTTATCTATATGGCCTATTGGTATGGTTTAATAATATGAGTTCTGGTTCAAGTCCAACAATTAACAATAATGATGATGTTATTGATAATATTAGCTTCTATTCAATTTTGGCAAATGATGATAATGTTGATGATTCTATTGAGTTCCAATTCAAGTTTGACATTGGAAGCTATTTATGATATGATACGATTTAGATGAATTTTTTGTTAGGGCATGATAATTGCTAATTTTTGGTTATTCAGTTATTTAGTTTCCTTGATTATACCCTTTAGGCTTATGGGGGCCTATGTTGGGTGATTTAATTTTCCGCACTTATTGGCTTATGGGGCCCAATCTTGTAGTTATAGTTATGTGATATTTATGTTACTATTTTACAAATATTTATTTATTCATGTGCAGTAGTGTTGGAACTTATTTCCAGGTTTGCCTCTTTTACTTTGACTTAGATTACTTTATCTTGTATCTTATCATGATTTAGATTAGTCGACCGATGATGCTGTAATTCCCCAAAAATGGGTCCCAATACGTCACACGGTGCTCAATACTACGAGTAGCCTCAATCTAACCCTGTAAGCTTTCTATTAAATCTGAAGCTCATAATAGAGAAATATAGACATATAATGAAAGCTAAAATATGGAATTCTGTATGAGCTAAGCTGAAATTGTTTGAATATAATATCTGAAAATATTAGACTCAAGAGCCTGATCAATCAATACAGGAAATCTGAATCATATATAGCAGTCGGATAAGATTCTACCACTAATACTAGAGAGTCACTCGGACAAATCCCCAGCTGACTCGAACTGTCTGAAAATATTGACTCATCTATACTAACAAGCTGAAAAATAGAATGACTAAGTCCCTGAACTATGAGTACTCACCAACTGTCGGGATGTAGATGGAGATGCTCGAAATCACTCACGTTGCTGAAATTGAGCATCTGAACCTACATTATGAGACAATGTAGCACATAGACGTATATGTGGATCATTACTTCTGGATTGTACCAAGTATATGAGGGTGAATGCATAAGTAAATCAATATCTCAATATTATTATAAATTGGTAAAATTACCTTTTGGACCCCTGTACTATGTTGGTTTTGTAAGTTGGACACTTCTACTTACATGTTTGTCATCTGGACCCTTGAACCCATTAAAAAGCAATATTTTACACCCTTTAACCGTTGACCTTGCCTATGTGGCATTGAAATGGTGACTAGGACAAAGAGAGTGTAGCCACTCGCCTGGGGTGCGAGTGGGAGTCAATTTTTGGCCAATTTTACAATGAAATAATTATAAAATAAATAAAAATAATCTTAAAATTTAAAAAAATTAAAAAGGGTCCTTTTTTTCCCTTCATCTTTTTTAATTTAAAAATATTTTTAAAATTTTAAAAGTATCTTTAAAATAAAAAATAATTAAAAATTTAAAAATATTTTTAAAAATAATAAAAAAAAAATTTGTCACTCCCCATCCCCACACCCCACCCAGCCCCATCCCACCCCACCCCCAGCTCCGTAACATCACCCCAACACCCGTCCATCCCTTCCCTACCCCACCTCAGCCCGTTCCTCCATACCCTACCCAGCCTCATCCCACTCTACCCCCAGCCCCTTCCAGCCCCTCTACCCATCCCATCCCCGTCCCCACCCCTACACCTCACCAGTCTCGTCTAGTACCTCCCTACCCCACCTCTTGGCCCTACACCCCTCCCAGCCCTGTCCCCACCCCCAGCCCCTTTCAGCCCCCAGACCCCACCCTAACACTCTTCCAGCCCCCCCTCCCGTCACCACCTTCACTTTTTACTTTTTATTTTAATTTTCCGTCAATTCAATGCTTTTCATTTTTTTTTGAATAAAAATTTAAATTTGAAATGTTTTTTTTTTGGGATAAAAATTTAAATTTGAATTGAAAATGAGTGATAGTGAATATTGAAAAAAATAGTGAATTTTGCTTGAAAAAAAATTAAACATTTTGTGAATTTTTTAAAGATATTCAAATTTAAAAATCAAAAATTTATTATGTTTGTATTTATGAATTTATAGTTAAAAATTTAAATTAGTTGGAGAAGAATTTTAATTATTTGGAATGAATTTGATGTTTAATTTGTGAGCAAAAATAAAAACATGATTATTCAAATTTTTCTACAATTATAAATTTTTCTTATTTAATTAAATTAATTTTAATATTTAATTTGTTATTTAGCATTTTAAAAATGAAGTGGAATTTAATGTAATATTTTTTTTTATTTTTTTCATTTTTTAAAATGACGTGGCAAATGAGGCAGACGTAGCAGCTGATGTGGCAGCTGATATGACAGCTGACATGGGGAGAGTGTGTTACACTCACCAAAAAAGGGTTTAAAATGTTGTTTTTTAGTGGGTTCAGCGGTCCAGATGACAAACTTGTAAGTAGAAGTATCCAACTTACAAAACCGACATAGTACAAGGGTCCAAAAGGTTATTTTGCCTTATAAATTCGTAAAAGAATGCATGCTAAATGTAGATGACTCACATAAGCTGGAATATCTGAAAACTGAAAATCATAATCATGAATAGGAAAACATGTTGCATAGATCTAGTGAGTCATAACATTTAGTTTCTAAAAGTTGTACTTGTATTCTATCTTTAAATCATGATGTCTAAGAGTAGAAAAGACTCACTTTTATATATGAAATCTGAAAGCTGACATCTTTAACTAATGCCTCATATAAATCAATATCTGAATAAAATTTTGTGAGCCTTTACACCTAGTTTCTAAAAGTTTTTCTGTAATTCTTTACCCTTTTCTGTAAGCTGTAGGGAGACACTTTAAAAAAACTATTCTGAAAGTTTTTATTATTAGGGAGGTTCTTCTAACCGACAGACACTATGTGAGCTATCATAGTGTCCAACATCTAGTTCCCTTATGGGAAAAACTAATGTTGGGGAGAGGTATCATACTCTTGCCAAGGAGTATAACCTAATCTAAGTGATCACAACTATAGTTGTCATCCATATAGAAATGGGAATAATCTGATAATCTATACCTATATTAGCTTGTAGTTCTGTGGCATGTAAACATACCCAACTCGGTGCTAAATACTACTCCCCTTTAATCTGTATGCTCATTCTGTAGGAAATCCACTTTTAAAAACTAATAGAAGGGTTTAGAATGAAAACCTCTTGTAAATCTTTCTGCTGTAACTATAGCTAAATCTATAAAGTATATTCCATATCTAAGCTGAGATCAAAAGATCAAATCCTTGTTCAAAATATGAATATAACAAATTATAGGATGCTTAAAAGCATAATCTTCTTAAAATAACATCATTCAAACTAGGGCTAATAACCCATGCATCTATTTCATATCAAATCTTCATAAAATTCAGGCTAAATAATGAAAATACTGATAATCAAATTCTAAGTCCGAAAATTACTGCAATACGCATGAAAATATGAAAGTAGTCATACAATTCAACTTCTATTTCACTTAAAATCATAATCATGCAAATAAAAATAATGGGTATGAACCCTAATTTTAAACTCATGTATATTCATGTGAAATTAACTTCAAAAATTAAATTTGGGCACAAGGATGAAAGGATTATCCTTGTTGAAAACCTGATGTTCTGGCTTTTGACCGAATATTTTTCATCTTTTTCTTGGGAAAATTACATATTTTCAAGAAACCAAGGTTACATTTAATGCTGGCTTTTAGTGTTTTAGGGTAAGGAGCTTACTGCAGGATATGACTAAGAAAATTAGCAGAAAAAGACTTCTGAAGGTCAAAATAGTGGACCGTCAGTCTTGCGATGGACCACCAGTTCAACCATCAGTGTTATACAGAACAAGGCATCCTGAAACACTTAGCGATGACCCATGTGGTGGATCGTCAGTCTTGCGATGGACCACTAATGTGGCCGTCAGGA
Organism: Capsicum pubescens; assembly: GCA_030864215.1. Taxonomy (NCBI): domain Eukaryota; kingdom Viridiplantae; phylum Streptophyta; class Magnoliopsida; order Solanales; family Solanaceae; genus Capsicum; species Capsicum pubescens. The sequence goes on along the minus strand of CM061544.1, from coordinate 199,041,631 downwards.
CTAAATAGAACCCATGTCTTTAGATGACTCAACGAAGGCCCATATGGTGGACCGTCAGTCTTTCGATGGACAACCATTTTGGTTGTCAGTTTTAAACAGAACTGGGATCTCCAAGACCATTAGCGACGACCCATATGGTGGATCGCCAGACTCCTAATGGACCACCCCTTTGGCCGTCATACTCAAGCAGAACTGGGCTTTCAAGGACCATCAGCGATGACTAATTTGGTAAACCGTCAAACTTTTGAGGGACCACCACTTTAGCCGTCACTTTGGACGCGGATTTTATAATTTTAAATTTTAAATTCATTTTACCTGAGAACATAGAAATACTCAATCTTAGGCTTTATTAGGCTTCTTTTATCCATATTTTATCTTTCATTAGGTTTTCCATACTGAAAATACATTGTTACATAGTTTTTCTCTAAGATTCATTGAAGATTTATGGATCTATATTCTTTTATCATATTTTCTATTGAAGATTGAAGAATAATAGTTGTGAATTTTGTAAGTAAACTTTGAATTTTATGAATAACACAATGGTTGCTTCTCTTTCTTGGGTGGAAATGTGTTGCTAGCCTCTCATAACTAGGGTTATGGGAGCCTTGATGTGAAAATCTGATTTTTTTTGTGAATCTAGTAAATTTCCATGATTAATTGACATTGCATAAACCCTTCTTCATTTTAATGATTTTTCTTGGTTGCAAACTTGAAAAGTGAGCCCAAGAACAACACTTGTTTCAATAGAAAAGTGTTTGTTGGGAAAAGAAATGGTTTACATAAATCTAAGGGCTTTAACCTTTGGATAGAGGGTAGATGTCTTACCCGAATCAACCCATATGAGAATATAGTTAAATAAATAGCATGTTTCTTAAGTTTGAAAGAATTAAGGGATAAGTTACTCATTTAGGTTGAGAAACTAATGGGTAAACCATAGAATTCAACCACTCTTGCAATTAGAATTGTTCATTGTGAATCTAAAATAGTTCACAACCCTAGTTGCTTAAGCATCTTGGTAACCATAACTCTAGTTTGACTTCTCTTATTGAATTACTATTAGCAATATAACCTACAGTTGGATTACTTTCAGTGACGAACATTTGAATATAATTGATAAATCAAATTCCCCTTCTATTCTGGATCTTTCGATCAATAGTCTAGTAATAACCACAATACTTAGTGAACACAGTATTCCCTGTGTGATTCGACACCCAACCCAGTTGGGTTCTATATTTGACATCGACTGCTTACACTTTCTAACGAGAGTTGTAATTTGGGCATATCAAATTTTGGTGCCGTTGCCGGGGAATATTACTGTCAATTATGTTTGTGTTTGTTAATTGACCTTTGGTCAAGTTTCCCAAATTTTACTTTTGTTTGTTGTTTTTGTTTGGTGAAGGAGAGTTTTTGTGTATGGAAAGTACACGGCGATCGGGTGCACCATTATTATCATTACATCCAGAACCGCAATTAATTGGAAGAATGGTAGACCCTCAAGAATCTAAAAGACTAGCCGCTCTGGCTAGAGGTCAACTAAATCAGCAGAATGACGGCCAACAGGCAGGTCATCCTAATCCTAATGATGATAATTTGGGGGATGATGACTTGTTTGATCCTGATAACCCAAGACGTGAAGAGAATGTGGTTGCACCAATGAATCAAAATGTAAATAGGAATCTCCCCTTTAGGGCATGGTAAGAGCATCAACCAGTGCAGTTTGATCTGAACAACGATGAAGATAGAATGGATGAAGTAGGTGAAACTGGAGCTATCATTCCTCTACCTCTAGCACTAGGAGCTAAATTTAATATTACCAATAAGATGATTCAACTCCTTCATCTTAAGGGGTTATTCAGTGGTTTTCCTGGAGATGATCCAAACATGCATTTGGTGAATTTTGTCACCATTTGCAAGTCTTTTGATAATCCAGGAATTGGTCAGAAAGCTATTCGTCTGCATTTGTTTCCGTTGTCTCTATCTAGGAAGGAGGCACTATGGCTAAATGAACTGACTCCCGACTCTATAAACAACTGGAGGAAGTTGAAAGAGGCTTTCCTAAAAAGGTTCTTTCCCCCCTCCAGAAGGGTACAGTTGAGGGATAAAATTAGTAACTTCCAACAACTTCCCACTGAAGCTTTTTATGAGACCTGGGGAAGGTTTAAAAAGAAGCTGATATAATTCCCGAACCATAACATGACGGATATTCATTTGATGGGGACTCTTTATCGGGCTTTGAACTCTATTACGAAGCCAGTCATAGATTGTAAGAGGGTCATTTGTTGACCTTACTTTTCTAGAGGCCTCGGAGATGCTTGATCAGATGACCAAATAGAGTTGAGCTTGACATATCAAGGATTATGTGGTAGCAAGCCCTACTATGTCAGGTAGTATGACTACATAGCAACGTAAGAAGGAGGGAGAACATAACCAGGATATGGTACATTTGAAGACACAGATGGATTTGCTGACTAAGCATATATTGTCTAGAAAAATAGAGAAGGTAAAAGCTATTGCATCCCAGGGAAGAGCTGACTCTGATTCGAAAGAAGAGGAAAACTATCTAAATAATCAGGGGGTTTTTGAGGCAATATCCAAGGAATAAAGGTCGAAACTATTACGACAAAACTGGTTACAAGGATAGAAATTAAGAGAAATAGAAGAGGAAAAATGATAGGAGTGGACTATATGTACCTCCTGGAAGTAGAGATAATGTTGCTACTAGCTCTGGAAAGATGTCCATAGAGGACAGGATGGATAAATTATTAAAGGGAGTTGAGACTACCAACTCTGGGGTGACTACTATAAACACAAATTTGTCTTCCATGAGTCAGCTGATAAACTCACACTCTACTTCTATCAAATAGTTGGAGCAGCAAATGAGCCAACTCTCAGCAGCATTGAATTAGAGGAAGAATAGAACTTTTCCAAGTGATATAGTTCAAAACCCTCGAAATAATGGCTTCTACATAGCCATTACCACATGAAGTGGTAAGGTATTACCATGCCCGTCTGTGGGAAAAGCTGTGATTGAAGATGTGATTGAAGAGGATATTGAGCATGAAGAAAGTTATCCAGTGAAGTCTGAGAAACTGGATGAGGGGATTGATAATACACCATCTAACTATCAGCAGGGTGATGAGTTGGAGAAGAGCAAGGGAAAGGATACAGAAGTGGTGGTTACTACGCTTCCAAAACCACCTCCTTCATTTCCATATAGGTTGAAAAAGAAGGCCGATGACACAAAGTTTGACAAGTTCATGGCCATGCTTAAGCAGTTAACAATAAATTTGTCATTGGTGGAGGCATTGAAGCAAATTCCAGGGTATGCAAAGTTCATGAAAGACTTTGTTACGAGGAAGCGGACAGTTAGTTATGAGACAGTGGAAAATCTCCATCATTGTGGTTCTATTTTCATAAGGTCTTTGGTGCATAAGAAGGCAGACCCGAGAGCATTTACTATCCCATGCACTATTGGGTCTCTTGATTTCTCAAAAACTCTATGTGATTTGGGAGCTAGTATAAATTTGATGTCGCTTGCTATGTATAAGAAACTGGGTTTAGGGGATCCTACTCCCACGAACATGAGATTAGTTATGGCAGACAGGTCTGTAAAGTGACCCGTGGGGATATTATATGACGTATTAGTGAAGGTGGATAGTTTTATATTTCCAGTTGATTTTGTCATTCTCGATTATGAGGTGGACTTCGAGGTTCCCATAATCTTGGGTGTACCTTTCCTTGCAACGGGAGTGTACTTATTGATCTAAAGGCAAATAAGCTACTATTTAGGTTGAATGATGAACTAGTTCAATTCAATATATGCCAGTCCATGAAACAACATAAAGATATGAGTGTATTTTCTATTGTGGATGTTTATTATGAGGAGGAGCAGGAAGTACCTATAGAAAAAAATTTTGTTGTGAAGACTTTAGCTGTTGTATTAATGAATTTTGATCAAGATGGTATTGAATATTATGAGGATACTGTATGTGCTTTGACAAGCATGAGGTTTTATTCCTATGCACCCAAGAATCTGGATTTGGACTTGAAAAATTGTCCCAATCAGCCAGCCAAGCCTTCTATTGAAGAGCCACTTACTTTGGAGCTGAAGAGTTTCCCAATCATTTGAGGTATGTGTTTCTGGGCAGCGAGAATACACTATCTATTATTATTGCAGCTGACTTAGGTGAACAACAGGTAGAAGACCTTATCTATGTTCTTAAGAGATATAAGAGGGCTATTGGTTGGACGATTGCAGACATTATCGGTATTCCTCTTGGTATATGCATATATAATATCAATCTAGAGGAGAATTGTGTCCCGACTATTGAGCATCAGTGTCATCTAAACCCACCTATAAAAGAGGTTGTGAAGAAAGAAATCATCAAGTGGATAGATGCAGGAGTGGTATACCCCATCTCAGATAGTAAGTGGGTAAGTCATGTTTAGTGCGTGAACAAAAAAAGGGGCATGACAGTGGTGGCTAATGAGAAGAATAAGTTAATTCCACTCAGTACTATTATTGGATGGAGGGTGTGTATGGATTATAGAAAACTCAACTCGTGGACATTGAAGGACCACTTCCCAATGCCTTTCATGGATCAGATGCTTGATCGGTTGGCAGAAAGAGGTTGGTATTGTTTCTTGGATGGTTATTCTGGTTACAATCATATTTATATAGCCCCAGAGGATCGGGAGAAAACAACATTCACCTACCCATATGGTACTTTTACATTTAAGCGGATGCCGTTTGGATTATGTAATGCACCCACTACCTTCAATGGTGTATGATATTTATTTTCTCAGATATGGTTGAAGAAACCTTGGAGGTGTTTATGGATGATTTTTCTATGAGTGGAGATTCGCTTGAGCTGGTTTTGGTAAATCTGAGTAGGGCCTTGCAGTGGTGTGAGGAGTTCAATCTTGTGCTTAATTGGGAAAAATGCCACTTCATGGTGAAGGAGGGCATTGTTCTCGGACACAAAATTTCAGCAAAGTGGATTGAAGTTGATCAACATAAAGTAGACGTTATAGAGAAGCTTCCACCTCCTATTTTAGTGAAGGGGGTGCGTAGTTTCCTTGGTCATGCAGGCTTCTATCGGAGGTTTATAAAGGACTTCTCAAAGATTACAAACCCCCTTTGTAAACTTTTGGAGAAGGAAGTCAAATTCTCCTTTGATGATGATTTCTTGTAGGTATTTGAATGCCTTAAAGGAAAGATGGTTGATGCTTCTATTATTGTTTCACCGGATTGGTCAAAACCATTTGAGATCATGCGTGATGCTAGCGGTGTTGCCCTTGGAGCTGTGCTGGGACAAAAGAAAGACAAATTGTTTCATCTAATCTATTATGCCAGCAAAGAACTAAATATAGCTCAAAATAACTACACCATCATATAATAGGAACTTCTTCCAGTATTCTATACTTTTGAGAAGTTCCGAGCTTATTTTCTAGGAACCAAGGTAGTGGTTCACACCGACCATGCAGTCTTAAGATATTTGATGGCGAAAAAGGATGCAAAACCAAGTTTGATTAGATGCTGCTACTTCAATAATTTGACTTCAAAGTTAAGGAAAAAAAGGGTTGCAAAAACCAAGTGGTGGATCATCTGTCTAGGATGAAAGGCGAGCAAGCAACTACAGATGAATTTGAGATCAATGATGCATTTATAGATGAGGAAATCTTGGTTGTTGTTATGGATAAAATACTTGGGTATTCTAATTTCGCAGATTATGTGTTGAGCAAGGTGATACCAGAGAATCTTTCCTTTCATCAAAGGAAAAAGTTTCTCCATTATGTGACCCATTATTTTTGGGATGAGCCGTATCTTTTTCGGCGATGTGTGGATGGTATTATTAAATAGTTTGTCCCAGAAGTTGATATGTTGAGTATAATGGAAGCAAGTCATGCTTCCCTAGTTGGAGGTCACCATCCAGGTGATCGGACTATGAGGAAAGTGCTTCAGAGTGGCTACTATTAACCCTCTTTGTTCAAAGATGCCTACGAGTTCATGAAGTTGAGTGACCAATGTCAAAGGCAAGGGGCCATCTCAAAGCACCATGAAATGCCAATGTCTAAAATACTGGAGGTAGAATTATTTGATGTCTGGGGCATTGATTTTATGGGGCCCTTCGAGAGCTCATTTAGGATGAAGTACATATTAGTGGCTGTTTACTACGTGTCAAAATGGGTTGAGGCAGTGGCTCTAGAAGATAATGAAGGGAAATGAGTTGTTGCATTCTTGAGGAAAAACATCTTCTCTCACTTTAGGGTACTATGTACCATCATCAACGATAGAGGATCACACTTTTGCAATAAGATATTCAGAGCTACCTTGCAAAATATGGAGTTAAGCAGCATAAAGTGGCTATACCATACCATCCGCAAACCAATGGATAGGTAGAAATCTCTAACCAGGAAATCAAATTTATCCTTGCCAAGACTGTAAATGCTAGAAGAAAGGATTGGTCTAGGAAGATGGATGATTCCTTATGGACATATCGAACGACTTTCAAGACAGCTATTGGCATGTCGCCATACCAATTGGTTTATGGCAAGGCGTGTCATTTATCAATTGAGCTAGAGCATAATTCATAGTGGGAACTGGAGTGGCTTACCTTGAATTAGAATGAGGCAGCGAATATGAGACTGGGGTAGCTGAATGAGATGGACGAGTTTCGTCTTGGAGCTTATGATCGGGCTGATCTATACAAGGAAAGAATGAATAAGTACCACAACCACAGGATAGAAAAGAAGGATTTCCAGAGAGGTAACTTGGTGCTTCTGTTCAACTCTAGACTCAAACTGTTTCCAAGGAAGCTCAAATCCAAATGGTCCGGTCCATTTAAAGTGAGTCAAATCTACTCATCTGGAGTAGTGGAACTTGAAAATAAAGACAGAAGTGTCTTCAAGGTAAATAGGCAGCGTGTGAAACTATATATTGGTCCAATGGACTCGATAAGGTGTATTGATACTTTCTATCTCGATGAAGTCTGAGTAATTGAGATAACTGAATCGTGCTGCGATAATAAATCAGGCACTAGTGGGGGGCAATCCACAGTGTATTGTTGTAAAGCATTAGTTAAATTATTTTGTTATTTTAGTGCATTTTTTATGTTCTTGTGAAGTGTGCAGGATTTAAAATACAGTAAAAAGAAGGAGCAGTACAATTGGAAAAAAGGGAAAATCTAAGCTACTGGAACAAACATGACGGCCGAATTGGTGGACCACCAGTCACCTAACGGACCACCATTTAAACTGACGAAAAGAAGCTAAAAATTATATTCACTGGAAAATGCTGATGTCCAAAGTGGTGGACCGTCACTAAATAGGTGGACCACTACACTGATTGTCAAAATCAAGTTGAGTTGCCCAGGTTCTAGTAAGGTGCGACGACCAAAGTGGTGGACTTTCACAAATTTGGTGGACCGTCGAAATTAAACTGAGGTGACCATGTTCTGGTAAGGTGCGACGGCCAAAGTGGTGGACCATCAAAAATTTGGTGGACCATCACTTGGACCGTCAAAATGATTATGAAGTAACCTTTTTCTGGTAAGGAGCGACGACCCAAACGGTGGTCCATCACTTTTTCGATGGACCATCGTAGTAGCCGTCACTGTTACCCTAGCAGTGGGTCAGGTTGGGTTAAAAAATTGTTCTTTATTTATGTGACCCATATTTGGCCCAATTGATTTTAAAGAGGTAAAAGAGCAGTTACATACGTTGTACCCTTTTTAACTTTTTCAACTGACCAAATTCCTTTGGATTCAAAGAATTGAAAGATATTTGCTTTTCCTGGGACTCTCTATCTACTCTTTTTTCCCCTATTTAAGTGACCACCTCTCTTCTTTATCTTCATCTCAAACATTCTTGAAAGTAATTGTAGAGTTTTAAGTAAGTTTGTTTTCAATATTTGCAAGCAAGTAAAAGAGTAACTTCTGCAAAATCAAGGTATGAGCACTTCCATGTCTTTTATTTTTGAACTGATACAACATGAAATGAATAATTGGGTGGTTGATAAAAGTTCATCTTGTTTTCTTCTTTTGCATTAACTTGTTTTGAGTCTGGAACGATAATATACTCTATGTGGGTGAAGTCTGTGTAACCCGTATGCTCAAAAGTGTGGATTTGTGTGCATAAATGTTAAGTTGGTGTCAATTTTTGCTAGAAAAATCGAGATTGCATGCTAAATGTTTGACAAAATGCTGAATTGAACCCTGAATCTGAAGAAGGGGGTGCAACAGTTGAAATGATGAACCGTCAACTTTGTGATGGACCACCAAATGGACCATCGTAAGAATCCAGAAATGACACCCACTGGTTAAGATGTGACGGCCAAAGTGGTGGACCATCAAATTTGTGACAGACCACCATATGGGCCGTCGCTGATCTCTGAACTTTCAGGACTTCTGGATAAGACCTGACAGCCCACCTGGTGGACCACCAGTTACTCGACGGACCACCAATGTGACCGTCAAATCTGATTTTTCACTGTTAGGCTCTTTTTCTTCTGTGAACTTATTCCTCACTTATTTTTCAGGCGTTATGGCTCATAATCTTCCACCAAACATAAGAGGAAGATCCCAAAGGAGTAGATATGAATCTGCACTCGCATACAACACCAGGCAACATGAAATGGAAAATCCTATGCTCTTCTAATCTGAAGAGGAGAGTAATAGTAGTACAAGTAGAACCAACTCAAGCCCAGATGAGGTAATGGTTGCTATAAATCAACCCGAGCCTGTTGAGGGTGGAACTGAGACTGCTAATGTAGGTGAACAAATGAAAGCAACTGATGTGGATACTAAACCTGAGGATGCTAAAATTATCAAGGGTAAGGATCCTCAAGTTCAAGAGGCGATTAGATGGAAGATAGAAGGAGCACGAGAGAAATTCTATGACGGATTGACACCTATAAGAGGGATAAAAAGTCCATTCATGGAGGAACATCATATTGTGACAATGAAGCTACATGAATATCCTGAGTTGGAATGTCGTTTCAACGAGTATGAACTAACATGGATGAGAAGGCCACCAGGAGCTATTAACCAAATTGGGTAAGATAATTCTTTTCCAATTATCTTGCACTAGTATAAAAATACTGTCCAAAGGGGACGAAAATTGCTAGCTTGTCGAACAGACAATCCATACCTGTTTGAGGAGTCACTGTCGATATTTTAGCCCAAATAATCAATAGGATACTATTTGGTCTAGAGTAAGAGGCTCCACCTGCTATACCTGATCTTGAGTATAGGCTGAGAACTGAATCCACTCAGAGGCCTTGGGTGGCTTTGTTATTGACTGATGATGGTAAACCTTCTTGGTTGACTAATCCACGATAGCGTATTGCAAAATATTTCATTAGCTTAAAGGCTAAGTTCTGGTGGGCTGTTGTTTGCTTAAGGCTGATGCCAACAAAAGACGATGGAAACTTGGATAAACACAGAGCCGTATTGGTGGCAAGCTTGGTTTCAGGTCTACAAGATGACTTCGTCTAGATTATTACAGATGAGATATTTGTGAGGGCACATAAAATAAGCAGTGCATTGCCGTTCCCATGCTTAATCACCGAGTTATTGAAAGAGGCCGGTGTACCCCCAATCCGTAAAGTTGACAATGAAATCTCATCTATACATAGACAGGACATTGAGAAGTCAAAAGATGACTTGAAGTTTGAGATGCGTGTCACCAAGCTCCAGCTTACCAGACTCAATCTGCACCAGCTACCGATGCAACAAAAATTCCCGCAGGTATGCCTTTTCCCATCACCACTTATGTGCCACCAGAGTATGTGCCTCCAAGTACTTCTATAGGTTCGGGTTCTGCATAATCTATGGGAAGATCAGACTTTTCCAAATACAGGTTAACAGAGGAGAATTTTGCAAAATTAGTGAAGTTGCAAAAGAGGTTTCAGAGATAGTTAGATAAATGGGCGTCAGAATTTAAGCCTTTTGTTGATGAAATTATAGCTGAGGCAATCCATCCATTCCAGACTATTCAAGATAGAAAGAATAGCATGGAGCACCACATCAACAAAAGGCTAGATGCACTGTCCCTACCTGATCTTGCAAAGCTCATGGCTGAATTTGAGCAGGCAAAGGATGATATAGCAGTGTTGTAGGGAAGAAAACCACAACAGACTATTTTTAACCCATCCTTAGTGGAAAGTGATGATTATGGTATTGTGGACCTAATGGGAAGACCTATGAAAGATAAAGGTAAGAAACACATAGATGAACGAGCTCCAAGGAAAGATGAAAAGAGGAGAAAGAGAGCAAAAATAACACCGGATCAAAAGAAACAACATGATTTGAAGAGAGCTCGAAAGAAATCAAAGAAATATGAAAATAAGAGAAAGAATAAAGAGAAAGATGAAGTAAATTTACTAGAGCTAACCCAGCAAGGGGGCAAAGTTCGGCATCAATTCGAGAGATGTTTCCTCTGATCCAAAAGGGTAAGGATTTAAGTGCCCCTACAACCATAGGGGCCAACATTACACCAGGCGAGGATGCAGAAGCCTCACCACACTTCACAGATGCCTCAGATGAATAAGAGGTAAGACAAGTATACCCATTTCTTTGTACTTCAATTTAATGCTTTGAGGACAATGCATATATTTTTATGTGGGGGTGTTGTACTTATATCATGGGGGGTTGTGTTGTCGATATTCTGAACCCTACCATGTGCTATCTTGTAGAAGAATCGGTATGTCTAGGATCATGTTAATTTTGCATTTTTATTTTCTTGGTTTAACTTCAAATTTGAATTTATTTTTCTTGTTTTTAAGTCTTGTTATGTTGTTGATGTGGTCCATGAAATAAAAGTGTTGTTTGTCTTAGCATCTTATTATAAATATGGATGATGAATGATCTTGGCATCAATCTATGACTATTTCTATTTGACTATTACTTTTGTCTCCTAGTATATGTGTTCAACTATTAGTGAATCTATAGTTTTCATTAATCTATAAATATACCTGACATGTGATGCACATCTTATGAGTAGTATAATGAGTTTGACTTAGTTGTCACTGTGTGTGCGAGTATTTGTATTAGTTCTTACATGGTATAGTACCTAGAACTTTCCTGGTTCAATTGATATTGTTCTATAGTTGATGGGATAAGAAGTGATGGTATGCCACCTTGTGATTTTAGTCTACTTAGCGAAAATAATTAACCCTACCAAAAATAATTTTCCATTTTTGAACCCTTATTTGAGCCTTTGTTAATTTTTTTCATCACCAAGCATTCTAGTTAACTCTCTTTCAGCTATTGACTCCTAGCTCTGGCCTTGTCCTAGTAATGGGAAATGTGTACCTAAACTTAGGCAAAACACCTAAGTTATGGGTGGCTATTGTAGGGCTATTAACTGCCTAAGGGAAAGTTGGTCTATACTTTGAATTTGAGCATTTGGCCCTGGTCTAGTTAAGACAATGTGCACCTTGACTTATGGTATCATCCTAAGTTGAGGGTGGATGATGCTTGTATAAAAAGGTGTTATTATGGTGAAGAATGAATGAGCGAGAAAAGGGTAAGTGAGCTAGCAAAGCATTGGCCTTGGTAAGAAGAATTTGAAGGCAAAGAGAGTTGAAGCCTAGTTCTTAGTCACTTTTACCCAAATAATCCTTCCTACCCTAGCCTGATACCTTATTTCTAGCCTAGAAAAAACCTTCTTGATCTTGGAACTAACTATAAGGGGGGCGTTGGATGATAAAGGCAAGCTTATGGAAAAATAGGTTATGTTGGTTACTTAATTAATGAGTGAGAGGGTTTTGATTTGTATCCACAAAATATACTGAGTGGTGGATCTCCTTGTCTGTGAGGGCAACCTAAGTCTTACTTAATTTGGCTGATCTCTGTAGATTCTTGTATCTATGTTGTGTAGATGAATTGAATTTAAAACAATGTCGGTTATAGACTTTGACATGTTAAACCATATGATTTGGATGATAAGTGAGTGGTTGTGTGAGAAGTGGTTCAGCAGTACATGCTCGTCATTGTATTATTCATATTTGCAATTTGGTGTTGAGTTACTTGAGGACAAACAATGATCTTAAGTTGAGGGTGTTGATGTTCCAGCTTTTGACGGAACAATTTCCATCTTTTTATTAGAAAAATAGCATTTTTCAAGAAACCAAGGTTACATTTAATGCTGGTTTTTAGTGTTTTAGGTTAAGGAGCTAACTGCAGGATAAGACTCAGAAAATTAGTAGAAAAAAACATCTGACGGTAAAAATGGTGGACCATCAGTCTTGCGATGTACCACCAATTCAACTGTTAGTGTGATACAGAATAAGGCATCCTAAAACACTCAGCGACGGCCCATGAGATTGACCGTCAGTCTTGCGATGGACCACCAATGTGGACGTCAGTCTTAAACAGAACACATATCTTTAGATGACTCAGCGACGACCCATATGGTGGACCGTCAGTATTTCGACGGACCACCATTTTTGTTGTCAGTTTTAAGTAGAACTAGGTTCTCCAAGACCATCAGTGATGGAACATATGGTGGAATGCCAGACTCCCGACGGACCACCACTTTGGCCATCAAACTTAAGTAGAACTGGACTTTCAAGGACCATCAGTGATGACTAATTTGGTGAACCGTCAGACTTCCGACGGACCATCACTTTAGCCGTCACTTCGGACGCGGATTTTATAATTTTGAATTTTAAATTCTTTTTACTTGGAAACATATAAATACCCAGTCTTAGGTTTTATTAGGCATCTTTTATCCATATTTTATGTTTCATAAGGTTTACCATACTGAAATACATTGTTACATAGTTTTTCTTTAAGATTCATTGGAGATTTGTGGATCTATATTATTTTATCATATTTTCTATTGAATATTTAAGAACAACAATTGTGACTTTTGTAAGTAAACTTTAAATTAATTAATGAATAACTGTAATACCCCGTATATTTCTAAGCTAGAAAATGAACCATTGTTCCTACGTATGAAACCTCCTATCCTATGATTCATATTTGAGTACATGAATTAGGATTATTATACTAGTTATAATAGAGCTTATGATGTGTTAAGCATGTTCATAAGAGTCACTTAGAGTAAGCAAAGTTAAGAACTTTTGAATCCACCAAGTTTTCATGTGTGATTTCACATAGGTCATCTTTGAACGAGTATAACTTGTTTTATATGTGGTATTTTTGCAGATTTTTACCCTCCAAATTTTAGAGAATTGATTAAGCTTTCCGTCCATACCAAATTTGCCTAAAACGGACAACCGGTGAAGAAGTTATGGTGATTTAAAGTTTCTACAGTGTCATTTCAATCAGTGGCGCATCGCACCGTAAGCCAAAATGACGTTCGTCAATTTCCAGTGTCTCTCCGCGATTCCAGTGCATCACGTTTAGTTTCCAGGTCATAAACAGGTGGAAACGCGATGTCTCTGCATCACGCCGGGGGCCCAAATCGGGTACTTTTCACAGAAATTAAGTGACGCATCCATAGGGGTATTTGGGCTATCTTCCCACCCATATATAAGATTATAAACACAGGATTAATGTCATTCTTCACCAAAATATAGTGCTTTCATTGATTTTCTCTCAAGAACAACCAAGGACAAGTCTAGGGTTCAATTGGGGGTTTTAAATTCCAAGCCAATTTCATTACAATCTTCACGAATTATTAATCTAAGGTATGCGTAGTGTTCATCTATGGATCCTATTCGTTCATAGAGATCAAGAACCATATTTAAAATATTATTTTGTGAACTTTTTATGGTGATATGAGCATTTACATGTTGATGATTGTTGTTTAAGTTTCAATATGATATCTAAAGGTGTTTTCATGGAATATATATGTTTGTTTGTTGAAAACCATGAACTTTAGGTGGTTTAATATGGTGCAAGTATGAAACCCACCTATGCCTTAAATAATGCATGCAAGGTGTTTGATAAAATGCTTAGGATGCTAGGAATTCATGTTTATATGGTTCCATGATGTCTAAATGACCAGTCCATGTTAGCTATATACTTCAATATGAATTCCATGCTTTTCATGTGTTGCCATTGTTGTGGTCTGAAGCATGTATGATAGTGGCGATATACAATATGTACATGAAGTATATCTATGCACTCCCTACCATGATTAATATGTTGAGGAACTACATGATGTATAATATCCCCTATTTATGATAATGTGAATTGTGGACTCCAATCTTATGATCAAGTCAGTCATGTTGTGTCAGTTTCCTTCCATCGAGTCCTGGGGGTATTCGTACCTAAAAACTATAGTTGTGTGCCTAGAGCCGTGTTATGTTTCACGATACTCTCAGTCATGACATGTTCCATAGAACTCAGTTAGTCATGTGACTCAGGAAAGTTCAGTAACCCAACTAATCTCAATAAATCTCAGTTAATATCAGTAATCTCAGTACTTAGTGATATCAGAAGCTTCAAAAATTCTAGTGCTCTCTATAACTTCAGTAATCTCCATAATTCAGTACTCTCAGAAATCTCATGAACTCAGTGCTCAGAAAGATCAGTATTCTTAGCTAGTTATCATGTCTCAGTAGTAGTTAGTTCAGAACCTCTGTAACCTCATCAGCTAGTAGAGTCAGCCTTATTCAGATAGAAAGTAGAATTCCACAGTATTCCAAGTAAAATATCAGTAACTACAGTACTCTTAGTCAATTATCATACATCAATATATTCCATCATCTACGGAACTCAGTAACTCAGAATTAGTTCAGTTCAGTTATTCATGTTCGGTCTCTTCAGATGGGAGTATAAATTAGCACTGAGTGAACCCAAGGATGGGAACTCACCTACCAGTTTAGGGTGTGATTCTTAGAAGTCATCCTTGTTTTCCAGAACAATGTAGCCAACATAGGTTGAGACATCTTAACCTGTCAGATTAGGTTTGATGAGGTGCCTTAACCTGTTAGTTCAGGGTTCCCACCGCTCTCATTTTGAGTACCTACCCGCTAAGGGTCACTCACAACTGTTCTTACCAGTGGCGCGGTATTGACACCCCTTCAGTTGGGGCAGATATTGGACCCCAGCTTAGCCATAATGGCACACATAGGAAAAGTTGTTTAACCAACTACTTCCCACAGTCTCAGTTTCAGTCCCAAACTCAGTAAAAGAACTCAGATAGTTCTTCAGATTTCAGGACTGTCAGCTACAATCAGAAATAGAACGGAACTTAGATATTTCCTTCAGATTTATGGACTGTCAGATATTGTCACTTATGCTATCAGTTATATCAGTTCTCAGAACCCATGTTATCAGTCACATAAGTTATCAGAATTCATGATATCAATATTCAACTTCAGGACTATCAGACATAGTCAACCAGACCAGTTTTTCATAATTTGAACTGTCAGAAATAGTTGTTCATCTATTCAGTATATCAGTATCAGTACACTCATGTTGTCAGTATTTAGACTCAGTAGTCAGTATCCCCACGAGTTTAGTTAATGTTACGTATGCATGTATGTATTCTTACGTTCATATCAGTCAGTATTGTTCATGCATATAACCCTTTGCATTTATCCTACCTTACTCGTATACTCAGTACATTCAGTCGTACTGACGCGTTTGTGCTATGGTGCTTTCTCTTATGTTACACCATAGGCTCAAAGGCACGAGCTCCAGATCAACAGTAGATTCCAGTATCAACAGTCAGAGTTAGAAGTAAGTCCTCATATTTCGAGGACACAATGATTTCATTACTACTTCAATTCTCAGTTTATTTTAGTAGTTGGAGTTAGTTGGGGATATGTTCCATCAACTCCTTTTTCAGACAGTTTAGAGGCTTTCCAGACTATAGCATGTTAAACAGTTATTTTATATTTTTTTTGGTATTGTTATACCGTTTTCAGACATTATTCTTATTAGATGTTTATTTTGTTAAACCTTATGGTCTTTCAGTGCATGCTTCCGCATCATTTATATTTTATTATGTAGTATACAGGTACAGATATTAGTCATGGGTTAGCTTGTGGTCCTTCGGTGTCATAAGAACCGTGTAGCATTCCGATTCAGAAAATTGGGGCATTACAAACTTGGTATCAGAGCCTAAGTTTCAATAGAGTCCTAGGAAATCTGAAAGTCGCATCTAGTAGAGTATTGTACATGCGTGTGTTGTGTACCACACTTATGTGCCGGAGGCTATCAAATGTTTTAAGAACAGTTTCGCTTCTTTCATGTCTCAGATTGTTCTATAGTAAGTTTCTCTAAGGTACCTATGTAGATTCACATTATGCTCCCCACTTGTCAACTTTACCTTACTTCCAAGGTAACTAAAATAGTAAAGTTCAAGTCCTAAAGATAGGACTTTCGCAGACAGTATCCCTCAGTTCCCTTATGTTCCAAAGTTGTACGGATCTTATTCATGATCATGAGAACTTATCCTCAAACCCAGATTTAGATATGCCATATGATCCCTTCTCAAAATCCTATGACAGCATAGACCTAGAATTTTTAAGCATGAACTCAGAGTTAATAGTGGTAGAGTTGGGATAGTATCATCCAGTTTGATCAGATTATGTATTCATGGGGATAGTTGTGCCAGAATGAATCAGTAGGCTTGAACTATCTGAGTTAGAAATTTAAGTTTATTTACTTGAAATTAAGCATGAAGGCGTAAATGTGATATTAGTATTATGTGAGGGAACATAGACAGATAATGGGCTTATTAAGGCAAGCATGTGTTTGACAGAGTGTAAGTAGGTGATTAAGATTACAGTTCAGTTCAGAGATTAGTTTAGTGTTCACAGGATTATGATGATGGCTTTAAGCTAAGGGAAAGATGATAGATCAAGTAACCCAGTCAGGCTCTCAAATTCCAGTAGTAGCATCAGTATGTACAGAAAAGTAGTTAGGGAAGATGATTCCCGACCCATCCTTATCTCAACGTAAAGCTTCATACTTCAGTAAGCATAATGCCTATGCATGCTTCATGTCCCAAATTCCATGAATACAACTTATGTTCACACGCCTTCCATAGAATCGTGTGTTCTTTCAGTTACCAGTATAGGGAGTTCAGTTCCAGCTCACTCAATGTTACGAATCATGTTCCACGAACTCAGAAATTCCAGACTCAAGTCATACAGATCATGACTCATGTACACATATCATGATCCCCAGTATACTCAGCTTCCATGACTCATACTACGCCCCCAATGATCATATAAGTCCAAACTATGTCATGTTGATCCTCAGTCCAGACCTTTTTGGTAAATTTATGCCACAAACATTCCATTTCTCAAGTTTCAGTCATGTGTCAAATTCAGCCAGTATCCATTCATGCTTCAGGTCCTCCTGATTTAATCCTTCAGTAAGCTCTCCTTGTGAAAATAGTATAATGTTGAGATGAGTAATTGATTAAATAAGAGAGTAAATAATTCATGTTAAGAGAAGGTTGTTGCATGCTTTCTTTACATGAGGGTGTAGTTATGAAGATAGGCTTGAATGTCACGATAAGTGTGCAAGTAAATGTCTAGCAAGAGGTAGTACTTAGAAATTGGGAAATTTCAGAGTGTGAGTGTACATTCAGATCCTTGACTTATGTCAGCTTTCATTATATGATATCATAACTCAGTTTCCATCTCAGTTACAGTTTTAGTACCCAATACTCAGTAATTAGTGTTCAATCTCAGAATTAAGCACTTCAGTATTAGTCAAAACCTCAGTTTAAGTATTCAGTTATTAGGACCCAACATTTAGTTTCAGTATGGATCCCAGTTACAGTCTTAAGTTATAGTGTCAGCTTCAGATTTGTATTTAGCTCAGAAATTCAGTTCAGTTTTAGACTTATTTGACCACAACATACAGTTATCAACTACTCAGTTATAGGTATTCCAATACCTCAGTCTATGGAATATTTCCAAATCATGTAATACGTTTGGTCCTGCATTTTCAGAAAATATAGCTTTTATAAAATCCATGATCAGTTACCTCATGTTACTCAGTTAGTCCCTTCTTATATGTATAATACTTTATGAACTTAGCCCAGCTACTCAGATTAAGTACAACTCAGTCTTGCATACCCAACATTTAGTTACTAGTTACTCAGTTAATCAGATAAGTCAGTATGTCTATGCATTCATGCATCCCGCTTCAATTTTAGATCTCAGATATCAGTCACGATTTTATACCTAGGTTCCTTGTGCATCACCTCAACTTCCTCAATATCTCAGCAAGGTCAGTCCAGAATCCTTCAAGGGACCTAGTGTCCCAAGGGGGAGATACACTATAGCCCCAAACTTTCTTGATTTAAACATGTCATTTTCTTTGATGAATCTATCTTGGAAGAAGTGTTAGTTATGAGTCAAACCCCTAGCTTCAAAACTCAGTAGTAAGTTGTGTACTCAATGTCTCAGTGTAGCCACGACACGATACTCTATCCATGTAACACATTATAGACTCAGTTCAGTTCATGTATCATGTTCAAAACTCAGTTATTTTCTTATGTTTCTGCTTATGCATATTGAGTAATCAATCTCAGACTCATCGGTATTTTCAGTTCATGGTAGCATTATTCTTTGAGCTTACTCATTCTCATGTTCAAATATCAGTACAAACTTGGTATTCAGCTCCATGCTCAGTTCCCAGTTCAAACTTGGTACCTTTACCATTGCATATTCAGTTCCATGTTCATGAGTTAGTTCCGTCATGTATTCACGCATCAGATATGCATGATCAGCTTATCAGTACTTCCAGTCATGCATTCATGTATCATTTCAGTCATATAATCATGCATTAGATATGCATGGATTCAACTTATCAATTTTTGCATCACATATGCATTCTCATTCTGAGAAACTTAGTTCATCAGAACACTCAATCCTTTATTCATGAATCAGTTACCCATGCATCAGATATGCATGTTCAGTATGATATGATCAGTTTTCATTCATGTCAATCATGAACCCATGTTTTAGTAGTGTATATCTTGTACGTAATCCAGATTATCTTTTCTCCCCTCTCAGTCAGTCTCATTTGAGGATGAATGTTCCCAAGGGGAAGATATTGTACTACCCCGTATATTTCTAAGCTAGAAAATGAACCATTGTTCCTATGCATGAAACCTCCTATCCTATGATTCATATTTGAGTACATGAATTAGGATGAGTATCCTAGTGATAATAGAGATTATGATGTGTTAAGCATGTTCATAAGAGTCACTTAGAGTAAGCCAAGCTAAGAACTTTTGAATCCACCAAGTTTTCATGTATGATGTCACATAGGTCATATTTGAACGAGAATAACTTGGTTTATAGGTGGTATTTTGGCAGATTTATACCCTAAAAATTGTAGAGAATTTAATAAGCTTTTCATCGATACCAAATTCGCCTAAAATGGATGCCCGGTGAAGAAGTTATGGTGATTTAAAGTTTCAGTAGTGTCATTTCAGTTAGTGGCACGTCGCGCTGTAAGCCAAAATAACGTTGGTCAATTTCCAGTGTCTCTCCACGATTCCAGCGCATCACAGTGAGTTTCTAGGTCACAAACGGGTGGAAACGTGATGTCTCCGTATCACGCCGAGGGCCCAAATCGGGTAATTTTCACAGAAATTAAGTGACGTATCCATAGGGGTATTTGGGCCATCTTCCCACCCATATATAAGCTTCTAAACACGGGATTAATGCCATTCTTCACCAAAATATAGTGCTTTCATTGATTTTCTCTCAAGAACAACCAAGAACAAGTCTAGGGTTCAATTGGGGGTTTAAAATTCCAAGCTAATTTCATTACAATCTTCACGAATTATTAATCTAAGGTATGTATAGTGTTCATCTATGGATCCAATTCATTCATAGAGCTCAAGAACTATGTTTTAAATACTATTTTATGAACTTTTTTGTGGTGATATGAGCATGTACATGTTGATGATTGTTGTTTAAGTTTCAATATGCTATCTAAAGGTGTTTTCATGGAATATATATGTTTGTTGGTTGAAAACCATGAACTTTAGGTGGTTTAATATGGTGAAAGTATGAAAGCCACCTATGCCTTAAAGAATCCATGCAAGGTGTTTGATAAAATGCTTAGGATGCTAGGAATTCATTTTTATATGGTTCCATGATGTCTAAATAACAAGTCCATATTAGCTATATACTTCAATACGAATTCCATGCTTTTCATATGTTGCCATTGTTGTGGTATGAAGCATGTATGATAGTGGAGATATACAATATGTATATGAAATATATCTATGCACTCCCTACCATGCTTAATATTTTGAGGAACTACATGATGTATAATATCCTCTATTTATGATAATGTGAATTGTGGACTCTAATATTATGATCAAGTAAGTCATGTTGTGTCAGTTTCCTTCCATCGAGTCTTGGGGGTATTCGTACCTGAAAACTATAGCTGTGTGCTTAGAGCCATGTCATGTTTCACGATTCTCTCAGTCATGCCATGTTCCATAGAACTCAGTCAGTCTTGTGACTTAGGAAAGTTTAGTAACCCAGTTAATCTTAGTAAATCTCAGTTAATCTGAGTAATCTTAGTACTTAGTGATATCGGAAGCTTAAGAAATTCTAGTGCTAGTAATCTCCGTAATTCAGTACTCTCAGAAATCTCATGAACTCAGTGCTCAGAAAGATCAGTATTCTCAACTAGTTATTATGTCTCAGTAGTATTCAGTTCAAAACCTTAATAACCTCATCAACTAGTAGAGTCAACCTTATTCAGATAGAAAGTAGAATTCCACAGTATTCGAGTAGAATGTCAGTAACTATAGTACACTCAGTCAATCCTCATACATCAGTATATTCCATCAGCTACAAAACTCAGTAAACTCAGAATCAATTCAGTTCAGTTATTCATGTTCAGTCTCTTCAGATGGGAGAAGAAGTTAGCACCAAGTGAACCCAAGGATGGGAACTCACCTACCAGTTTAGGGTGTGATTCTTAGCAGTCATACTTGCGTTCCAGAACTATGTATCCAGCATAGGTTGAGACATCTTAATCTGTCAAATTAGGGCTGATGACGTGGATTAACCTGTCAGTTCCGGGTTCCCACCGCTCTCGTTTGGAGTACCTTCCAGCTAAGGGTCACTCATAACTGTCCTTACTAGTGGCACAGAATTGACACCCCTCTAGTCAGGGCACAGATTGGACCCCAACTTAGCCATAATGGAACACATGAGAAATGTCGATTAACCAACTACATCCCACAGTCTCATTTTCAGTCTCAGTCTCAGTAAAAGAACACAGATAGTTTTTCAGATTTCAGGACTGTCAGATACAGTCAACTCAGAAATAGAACAGAACTCAGATATTTTCTTCAGATTTATGGACTGTCAGATATGATCACTTATGCTATCAGTTATATTAGTTCTTGGAACCCATGTTATTAGTTACATCAGTTATCAGAATTCAGGATATCAGTATTCAGTTTCAGGACTGTTAGACACAGTCAACCAGACTAGTTTTTCATAATTCAAACTATCAGAAATAGTCGTTCTTCTATTCAGTATCTCAGTATCCGTACAGTCATGTTGTCAGTATTTAAACTCAGTAGTCAGTATCTCCACGAGTTCAGTTATAGTTACGTATGCATATATGTATTCTCACGTTCATATAAGTCAGTATTGTTCATGCATATAACCCTTTCCATTTAGCCTACCTTACTCGTACACTCAGTACATTCAGTCGTACTGACGCATTTGCGCTATGGTGCTTTCTCTTATGTTACACCATAGGTTCAGAGGCACGAGCTCCAGATCAGCAGTAGATTCCAGTATCAGCAGTCAGAGTTAGAAGTAAGTCCTCATATTTCGAGGACATGATGATTTCATTACTACTTCAGTTTTCAATTTATTTCAGTAGTTGGAGTTAGTTGGGGACATGTCCCATCAACTCCTTATTCAGACAGTTTAGAGGCTTTTCAGACTATAGCATGTCAGACAATTATTTTAGATTTGTTTTGGTATTGTTTTACCATTTTCAGACATTATTCTTATCAGATTTTTATTCAGTTGAACCTTATGGTCTTTCAGTGTATGTTTCCGCATCATTTATGTTATATTATGTAGTATACAGGTACAGATATCAGTCATGGGTTAGCTTTTGGTCCTTCGGGGTCATAAGCACCGTGTAGCATTCCGATTTAGAAAATTGGGGCATTACAATAACACAATGGTTTCTTCTCTTTGTTGGGTGGAAATGTGTGGCCAAGCTCCCATAACTAGGGTTATGGGAGCCTTGATATGAAAAGGTGATTTTGGGTTATGAATCTAATAGATTCCCATGATTAATTGACATTGCATAAACTCTTCTTCATTTAAATGACTTTTCTTGTTTACAAACTTGAAAAATGAGACCAAGAATAATACTTGTTCAAATAGAAAAGTGTTTGTTGGGAAAAGAAAGGGTTTACATAAATCTAAGGGCTTTAACCTTTGGATAGAGGGTAGATGCCTTACTAGGATCAACCCATGTGAGAATATAGTTGAATAAATAATTTGTTCCTTAAGTTTGAAAGAATTAAGGGATAAGTTACTCATTTAGGTTGAAAAATTAATGGGTAAACCATAGAATTCAACTAATCTTGCAATTAGAATTGTTCATTGGGAATCCAAAATAGTTCACAACCCTGGCTGCTTAAGCATCTTAGTAACCATAACTCTAGTTTGACTTCTCTTATTGAATTACTATTCACAATATAACCTACAGTTGGATTACTTTCTATGACAAACATTTGAATATAATTGATAAATCAAAAGCCCCTTCTATTCTGGAACCTTCGATCAACAGTCTAGTTACAACCATAATACTTAGTGAACACAGTATTCCCTGTGGGATTCAACACCCAACCCAGTTGGGTTCTATATTTGACAGCAACCGCTTACACTTTCTAACGAGAGTTGTAATTTGGGCGTATCAAAACCCCACATACCTTAATTGATGATTAGATAAAGAAACTTGAACTTTAAGTTCCTACTAGTGCTCTTCAAGATAGATTCTTGAAGTTTTTGGATTGGGAATCTTTAATTTTGAGCTATCTTGAAAAAAGAATGGTGGAATTTGGATTTCTTGGGGATGAAGATTTGAGTTCTAGGGTTTCCCAGGAGAGTAATTTTGATGAAAATATGCATATAATGGTTAGAATAGGATTAATTCTGTGTTTGATACGATTTGGGGGCTTGGAAAAAGACTAAATTTCTCTTTTAAAATTTTACTCTGAGCTGGAAATCCTAACTTTGCCTCCAACCGCGATGCAACGCTATCGCGGTGGTTCACTAGAAAAGGTACAATTGTCATTTTGGCTTCTGGCGCGACGCAGTGAAATCGCATTGTGTTACTAGAAAAGGACGAGTACCATTTGGCACTCCCCTGTGATACGGTGTCTATCCAATTGAGAATTTTTAATGCGATACGAGCTAATTATGGTGAGCTACTAGAATGGGAAGAATAGGAACTGGAGCTTTACCACGATGCGGGCTAATCATGGTGTTCCACTAGAAATTGGATAATAACGAATCTATCCTTCACCGCAATGCGGTGCTTATCGCAGTGCCCTACTATTTTCACTAAAATTTCCATAACTTCTCAATCGAGTATCGCATCAAGGCAAAATTACTATCATTATAAAGCTGATTCAATTATCTACACATTGGTAGTTCTAGAGCTTGAAAATTCTACATGTATCGAGAGTTATTAATTTTTGAAGTTGACCTTTGGCATTCTAGGAGTTAAATTAGGCTAGGAAAAGTATAGGGTATTACGGATGCCTACTGAGTATCTATGGTTTTGATACCTATAGTATATTTTTGTACCTTTTTAGTAAAGATTAGAGCACTACTAGATGCCGCTGATTCTATAATTGTGCTGAGTTAATTTCAGAGATCAAATGAGCTCTTGGAGTCGGAGTTACACTTTTTACTTCTACGTATCTATATGTAATGTTTCATTTTTAAGACAAATTATATATGACCATTCAGTACTTGTGGTTTATTTGTAGTAGTCTTGTACCGACATCACTGAGTATTGGGATGCATGTTGATCTCTATCTATCTATTAGACTTATGATTGTCTTATTCTTATTTATGTCTCTAATGATGTTGATTTTTGGATTTCAGACCATTTTCCACCCGAGTTAGTCCATTTCTTATAGCTCCAGGCTATGGTTTGGCTTACCCACTGGCAAGATAAAGTAGGTACCATCATTACTCGTAAATTAGGTTGTGAAAAATTGGTATTAGAGCCTAGGTTTCACTGGTATTGTTGGTACAAGAACAAGCGTCTAGTAGAGTCTTGTAAATAAAAAAAATAACTTTTGTTTATTATTTTTTGGAGACTATAGAATATTTTTAGGAGTTGTTCACTTTTTTCACTCATTTTGTGCTACGATTCAGAATTGGTTTCTAAATCATTCCTTTGGTTTTACTTTTTTACAGATAGCTAGGACATGTTTTAGGGTTACACGAGACAAGGGTCTCGAGACCAAGACTTGGGATTCTGTGGTTTTTAGTGGATGTCCTAGAGGTCATGTATATCCTAAAGATGCATCCCTAGCTAGGGGACAAGATAGGAGGCCTTCACCAGACCCTATCCCTATCCCCAAGCTAGAGATTCTTTCTCCCTATCCAGCGGTGGACCAAGGACCAACCCAAGTCTCCACAAGGGTTTATTTCTTCTTCAGTATTGAGAGAGTTATTAGTTCAGCCTTTGGGATGGGTTAGCTATGCACAATCTACAGATCAAAGTCGTACTGAGGTGGTGGCATAATATGTAGCTCTAGCTTCCATAGTTGAGGTCCCTTTTGCATCGGTGGTTTTCCATTAGGTAGTTATTTATCTAGTAGTTGCCCAACCTACTATGTTTGTAGAGTTATAGAAGATGCTGGGGAGCTTCTTGAGATTGGCTCTGCCTAGAGTTTTAGGTGCACCGGGCAAGGTTGCAAATGAGTTCTTGATTGCTTATGCAGATCATCTCTATAATTTGGGCCTCGTCGAGACTCGTAGTGTGTATTACACTAATTTTAATTCGATTTAGCAGTTCAAATTTGGAGGAGAGTTCATTTGGATTCTAGGCCAGCTGGGTCTCCCTAATTGATATGGACTTAGTACTTTGAGATTTTCTTGGAGAAGTATATGCCCTGCAGTCTTATGGATTATTTAAGGGATTAGTTCTTGAGGTTGGATCATGTCTTCATGAATGTTGTGGAGTATAAGGTTCGATTTCATGAGTTGTCTAGACATGATACTTCTATTTTCACTACTGTATATGAGATGGTTTATTTATTTGTCTGAGGATTGATACTTTATCTTGCATGTCTACATAAAGTTTGGTTTCTATGAGTTGGTCTTTTGTTGAGGTTTTTTATCATGCTTATCTTATGTATGGCATACATCGTGAGGCCTAAGGGGTTAGCAATAAAAGGTCATAATACCTGGGTAGGTTCAGTGGGAGAAATAGTAGCTCACGCTTTTGAGGAAGTGGTTCTCAAGGTAGGTACCCTTTGTGTTAGCCATATCAAAATCAAGGTCAGTATAGTGGACTCATTGAGGCTTCTTTTCATACTATCAATAGAGGATAGTCTAGATTTAGTGATCACACTGAACAAGTTTTTTGTTTGATTTCGAAGGGTTCATTTTCTAGCTATTCTAGTTGTGGTTGTTATTTTGGGTCAACTGAATCTTCTAGTTTGCGATTCTTGGGGCATGATATAGTTATGGAGCTTTTAGTCATTTCATGAGAGAGTGCCCTAGTTATGAAGCAATAGTTAATTCATTTTAGAGTGTTCCATCGATTTGAGAAGTTCTTCCCTTAGTTAGAGGTGGTATGCATGGTGGTCAGCATAGTCCCCAAGGTGCTCGTGGAGGTTCTCAGATAGGTAGGACAAGAGGTTTATTAAAAGCCTATCCAGGTTGAGGGCATGGTTAGTAATATCTATTACCTGTTAGACCCGAGGCTAAGTCTTTGAATGCTGTTATCACAGGTACAATCTTGGTGTGGCCCATGTAAACTTTTTCTTTATTCAATCTAGAATCTACTTATTGTTATATGTTTGCTTAGTATGCTATATGGTTAGAGTTATTTTGGGATTCATTATCCATGTTGTTACATATATGTACTCCTATGGGTGATTCCCTAATAATGGATTGGGTTTTCAAATCATGTGTTACGATTGTTCGAGAGTTTGATATTCAAGTTGATCTTATTATGTTAGATACGGTGGGTTTTTATATTATTCTAAGCATGGACTATTTATCCCACTATCATGCGATCCTAGATTTTTTTCTAAGATCGTTACCTTAGGCATGACCTACATACCCCCGATCGTGTGGCAGAGAGCTATTAGGTGTGAGCTGATGGGTATTTTTCTTATATTTATGCTACGAGGCTTAAGCATGTCTTATCTTTCTTATATTCGTGATATTAGTGTGGAGAGTCTATCGCTTGACTCTGTTCTTCTAGTTTGTGAGTTTCTTGATATTTCCATATTGATCCGCATGGCCTTCCTCATGAACGTCGTATTGAGTTTGTTATTAATCTTGAGCTAGGCACCAAACCTATTTCTATGGAGCCTTACTGCATGTCTCATACCGAGCTTAAGGAGTAAAATTCTCAACTTCAGGATCTTCTTGGTAAGGGTTTCATAAGATTGAGTGTGTCTCTTTGGGGAGCTTATATGTTATATGTTTATTGATTATAGGTTGCTTAATAAGGTGATGATGAAGAATCGGCATCTTGGGCCTCTGCATTGATGATTTGTTTGCCCAGCATCATGGAGCAACAATTTTCTCTAAGATTGATTTGAAGTCTGATTACCATCGATTGAGGATTTGGGCTGATGATATCCCAAATAAAATATTTAGGACCCGTTATGGTCATTATGATATTCTAGTGATGTCTTTTGGGTTACCTAATGCCCCAGTAACATTTATGGCTTTGATGAACTGTTTGTTCAAACCTTTTTAGGATTCTTTTATGATTGTTTTCATAAATGACACCCTTGTGTATTCGAGGAGTATATAAGAGCATATGCAGTATTTAAGGATTATGCTCCAGTCTTTGAGTGATCATATAATTTTTGCTAAATTCATTGGCATGTAGTATATAGGGTTGGGATTTCAATAAACCAGTAAAGACTGAGGCTATTTGTGATATGGCCAGACCTATATCTTTGATTGAGGTTCATATTTTCTTTCATTTGGTCAGGTACTATGGTTAATTGAGAGTTTTGCTACTATCACATCATTGATGACTAGATTGACTCGGAAGAAGGTTCCTTTTTAATGGTCAAATGAGTATGAGTTGAGCTTAGGAAAGCTTAAGGGATTTCTCACTTCATCTCCTATTGTATCTCTTCTTGTTTAGGGTGAGGGATTCACCATGTATTACGATGATTCTGGTGTTAGTTTGGGTTGTGTATTAATGCAACATGGTTGAGTTATTACTTATGCATCGAGACAGCTACAAGTGCACGAGCGTAACTACCCAACTCATGAGTTATAGTTAGAGACGATAGTTTTTGAGCTTAAGATTTGGAGATAATATCTTTATGGTGTGCATTGTAAGATATTCATGGATCCTTCTAGTGTCTGAAATATCTCAGAGGCTGTTGGCACAACACATTCAGTCCTTATCAAACTTGATGGTGCGACTAGATATTTCAGACACTAGAAGGATTCTTGCTTGTGCTGAGGCAAGGTCCTTTTTAGAAAATTCAGGATTGGCAGTTTGAGGATAAAAGGTTTTGCATTATCCATGATCAAGTGTTGAGTGGTGAGTCTAAGAGGGCTACCATAGATTTTGAGGGTGTCTTGAGATTTTATAGACGTATTTATGTTTTGAGGGTTGATGACTTGATTTAGTTGATTTGTCTTGAGGCTCACAACTCAAAATATTCTATTCACTCGGGTACATTCAAGATGTATAGAGATTTGAGGCAACATTATTGGTGAAGTTATATGAAGAGATATGTAACAGACTTTATATCTTATTGCCTATGTTGTTAGTAGGTAACGGTCGAGAATCAAAATTTGGTGGCTTGATTCATAGATTGACCATTCCTAAGTAGAAGTGGGAGTGGATTACAATGGATTTAGTTAGTGGTTTGCTTCATACTTCCTGTGATTTTAATGGTATTTGGGTTATTATGGATCAGATGACCAAGTTGGCAAACTTTATTCCTATTTAGATATCCTCGAGTGCTAAGAGATTAGCTCATAGCTATGTTAGTTAGATAATCCATTTGTATTGTTTACCTATATCTATTATTTCAGACTAAGTCTTAGTGTTCACTTCTAGATTTTGGAGATCTTTTTAGAAGGATTTGGGTACTCAAGTGGATCTTAGTATGACATTCCATCCTCATATCGATGGGTAGTCAGAGAAGACTATTCAGGTTCTTGAGGATATGGTCTGATCTTTTGTTACATATTTTGGAGGTTAGTGGGAGCAACACTTTGCTTTGGCAGAGTTTACTTAAAATAATAGATATTATTTAAGTATTGAGATGGAATTTTGAGGCTTTAAATGGTAGGCGATGTCATTCTCCGATTGGATTATTCGAGACTTTTAAAATTAGGCCCTGTGGTACTGACTTGCTTTAGGAATCATTGGATAGAGTCGGGTTAATTCAGGACAGGTTGAGGGTAACTCAGAGTAGGAAGAAGGCTTTTGCATCTCGTAGACTTTGTGCCTTGAGATTCGGAGTTGGTGATCGAGTATTCCCCTGTGTATCACCTATGAAGGGTGTAATGTGGATCGGGAGGAAAGGCAAGATTAGCCTCAGACATATTGGACCCTTAGAGATTCTTTGCACAGTTGGTGAGGTGGCTTATAAGTTAGACTTACCACCATATTTTATTGTTGTCTATCCAGTTTTCTATGTTTCTATGTTGCAACAAAGCATTCCTGACCCTTCGCATGTTCTTAGATGGGAGACGGTTCATTTGGATGAGCAGTTGACCTTCATGGAGGAGCCAATGCTCATTTTTGCTAGTGATGTCAGGCAATTTCGCACTAGAAAGATTCGAATAGTTAGGTTTAGTGGAGGCACTTCCTAGTAGATAAGGCTACATAGTTGATCAAGAGAGAGAAGCAAGCCCAGTATCCTTATCTATTTGAGGCTTTAGGTACATCCTAATCCTTTTCTTTCTTGGACGAAAGTTCTTTTGGTAGT
The DNA here is from genome assembly GCA_030864215.1 of Capsicum pubescens. Classification (NCBI taxonomy): domain Eukaryota; kingdom Viridiplantae; phylum Streptophyta; class Magnoliopsida; order Solanales; family Solanaceae; genus Capsicum; species Capsicum pubescens. The sequence continues at coordinate 199,012,510 of CM061544.1, read as the reverse complement.
AGATACTGTAATGACCCTCAAGGTCATTTCCTATATTTGGCTCATTTTCATCACGTAGAGCCTTTCTATCGCTTCCCCAAGTCATTTATGACTTGTTGAAACTGACATTTCGGTTATAAGGAATTTTTTTTATTTTTAAATCAAATTTCCTATTTTGAAGCCTTCATTGGTACAAATTGGCTAACAGGAAAAAACATCATTTAAACAACCTCGTATGTCAATTCTGACATCCCTAAGAGCTTTGGAAAGTTGATTTTAGGCTGGGTAAGCCCTTGGTTCGGGTCCTAAGTCTTTCGGATCCATTTGGGGTTATTGGTCAAAAGTTAAGAAAATGACACACGAGTGTGGGACCTACTTTTAAATGAACTTAGAAATTTTGACTGCACCATTGAGTCGAGAATGTAGAATTTGATAGGGTAGCATAATTTTTTTGGGTATACGAGATCCAGGGTGAATCTTGAGAGGTTGATGGAGACTTGGAAAAATTCCAAGTCTCAGCTGGTGTTAGTGCATCGTGTACACGACCAGGCGGTTTCTTAAGCGACCTGACTTAGACTGCTGGTATCACGTAAGTAAGGCACATGTCGCATAAGAGAATGCCACTTACCAGGGTCACTTATGAAACATGTGCTGAGACACAAGTATCGCTTAAGCGAAACTTGGTCACTTAAGCAATGATCACTTAAGTGACTCGATATCTGCTTAAGCGATACCTGCGGGCCAGGGAAGGGTATAAATACCCCACTTAGCCCAATTTTCTCCATTTTTCATCCATTCTCTATAACATTAAACCCTAAAAAGTGGGAAAACTTGGGAGAATCATTTGTGGTTTATTTTAGATCTTGTGTGAAGTTAATTTATGCATTTCTTCTTTGAATTTGTAGTAAGCTTCTATTAATTTAACGATAGAATCCTTCATTTTTTTCTGAAATCCCTAGTATTTTGGTGTTTTGATTGTAGCACCATTAGAGTTTGGAATTCACCTATTTTTGAGGGTCAATATTCCTTGAGCATAAAGGGAAGTGCTGGTTTAAAAAGTGTGATTTCGTAAATGGGCCCATATGGGAGTTTTATGTAATTTTGGACTCAAAACATAATAGTGAGATATGGGTATGATTTTTCTTATATTGATGAGTAGATTTTGATTTTAATAGCATGACATCTTGTGGAAGCTTCTCGAAAAGGGAAATCGATGGTTTAGCTTATTCTTTGGGCTTTTCTTTGGCATCCAGTTAGGGTAGGTTTACGCTCTTCATATATTATGTTATTTTGTAGTATTATTATGATATTATGTGAGATATGGGGTGGGATTTAGGTATTAGAGGTATGATTAAAAGTATTTGGGTTAGTTGGACTATTTGGGCTATCTTGAAACCATAATTTAGGCGTAATTGACTTAGTTCCTCATGTTTAAGGGGTAATTGCTATCTTAGTGCTAATTATGTATTTTTTCACATTGGAAAATGAATTTAGATACCTTAGCCTAGTCCACTGTATAATTTGCCTCAAGTGAATTTCAGGGATTAGAAGTGGGCCCCTCTAGGACCACCTTAGGCAGAAGCTCATGTTAGCTTTTGTAGGCTTATTTACATACGTTGTACCCTTATTAATGATTCTTTTAGGAAATTGAGAAGATTTATACTTAATGGGAATGCTAATTTCGGGCAAAACCCAGTAGTCTCTTGATATGCTTAAATGATATGGTTTAGTAACATGTTTAATTATATGGCTTATAGATATGATTAATGATATGGATTATAAAATGATTAATGATATGTATTGTATATATAATTAATGATATGGATTATATATATGATTAATGATATGGCTTTCAAATATGATTTATGATAAGGCTTATAGATATAATTAATGATATGGCTTGCAGATATGTGTAATGATATGGCCTATGAATATGATTATTGATATGACATATGGATATGTATACCATGGCCTATAGATATGATTAATGGAATAACATAATAGATATTTATTGGTATAGTTTATGGATATAGGTATTGATATGACCTATGGATATGATTCTTGGTCTAGTGTATAGATACGAGTAAATAGATGGTTTATTGGCATAGTTTATGGAAGTAGTTTATCAATATGGCTTATTGGTATGGTTTAATAATATGAGTTTTGGTTCAAGTCTGGAAATTGACGATAATGATGATGATATTAGTTATATGTATTTTGGTTCAATTCCGACAAATGATGATTATCTTGATGATGTTATTAAGTTTCAGCTTAAGTCAGACATTGGTGCAATTTATGATATGATATGATTTGGATAGATTCTTGGTTAGGTCATGATAGTTAGTAAATTATGGTTATTCAATTATTTAGTTTTCTTGATTTACCTTCAAGTCTTATGGAAGTTTGCATTGAGTTATTTATATTTTTGCATTTATTGGCTTATGGGGGCGAATATTGTAGTTATAGTTGTGTGATCCTTACATTACTGTTCATATGTATTTCTTTATTTATGTATAATAGTGTTGGGGCTTATTTCTAGGTTTGCCTCTTTCACCTTGATTTATCTTACTTTATTTTGTATCTTATTGTATTTATTTCAGCTTAATCAACAAATGATGCCTACTGAGTACCCATGGTTTTGGTTTTCATACTACACTTATGTACCTTTTTTTTTTAAGATCCTAGTACTAGTAGCCGCCACTGGTTTGATGATCATGCTTAGTTGATTTTAGAGATTAGGTGAGCTCTTGTTATCGGAGTTGCCCTTTTTCCTTCTACGTATCTATGTCTACTCTTTCATTTTCAAGACATTGTATGTGACCATTCCGCACGTATTGTTTATTTATAGTTTTTCTTGTACCGATATTACTGAGACTTGGGATGAATATTGATCTTTTATCTGTTATTAGATTATTATGACTGTCTTATTCCTATTTAAGCCTCTAATATTGTTGATTTCCGTCCTTTAGGTCATTTTCCCACAAATTTAGCCCATTGCTCATAACTTCGAGCTATGGTTTGACTTACCTACTGGCAAGGATAGAGTAGGTTCCCTCATGATCCTTAAATCAGGTCATGAAATATTGATATTCCACCGGGCATTTGTACCCATAAAATACAGTTAGAAGATTGTATCCCAACTATTGAGCATCAACGTAGACTCAATCCACCAATCCAAGACGTGGTCAAGAATGAGATAATAAAGTGGCTTGATGTAGGGGTTGTTTACCCAATTTTTGATAGCAAGTGGGGAAGCTCACTCTAGTGTGTAACAAAATAAGGTGTATGACTGTCGTGGAAAATGAAAAGAATGAGGAATTTTCACTTGGACCTATCACAGGATAGAGAATGTCCATGGAATAGAGAATGTTAAACTCTTGGACTCTTTGGGATCATTTTCCAATGCCCTTTATGAACTAAATTCTTGATCGATTAGTAGGAAGGGTTTGGTATTAATTTTTGGATGGTTATTCAATATATAACTAAATATCTATTATGCTCGAGGACCAAGAAAAGACTACATTCATATATCCTTACCAGATATTTACATTTTAGCATATGCCCTTTGGGTTGTGTAATGCACTGGCTACATTCAAAAGGTGCATGATGTCAATCTTCTCAGATCTATTGGAGGACACTTTGGAAGTGTTTATGGATGATTTCTCTATAGTAAGATATTCTTTTAATGATTGCTTGGAAAATCTTAGCAATGTCATGCAAAGATGCAAAGAGTTCAATCTATGTTCAACTGGGAGATATGTCACTTTATGGTGAAAGAAGGCATTGTGTTAGGTTATATGATTTAAGTTAAAGGAATTGAAGTTGATCAGGCCAAAATAAAATTGATTAAAAGTTGCCCCCACCAATCTCGATGAAGGGTGTTCATAGTTTTCATTGCCATGTAGGGTTCTATCGGAGGTTCATTAAGGGCTTCTCAAAGATTGTCAACCGTTTGTACAAACTATTGGAGAATTAATTCCAGTTCATGTTTTATGATGATTTCTTGAACACATTTCAGTACCATAAACAGAAATTGTAAGTTGCCTCCATTATTATTGCTCCAGATTGGTCCAAACTATTTGAAGTGATGTTTGATACAAATAGAGTAGCACATGGATTGTTCTTGGACATAAGAGGGAGAAGGTCTTTCACCCTATTTAATAGGCAAGTAAGGAGTTAAATGTATCTCAAAATAACTATGCCAATATGGAGCAAGAGCTCGTTGTTGTTTACGTCTTTGAGAAATTTATCGTTCACTTGCTTGGAACTAAAGTTGTGATTCACACTGATCATCCAGTGCTGGTATATTTGATGAAAAATAAAGAAACCAAGCCTAGTTTGATTATGTAGGTATTGTTGCAATAAGAATTTGACTTTGACGTCAAGGATAGGAAAGGTTGTGAAAATTAGGTAGAAGACCATCTATCCTTATTGGAAAATAAAGGAAAGAGGTTAGATGAGTTAGAGATTAATGATTCATTAGGTAATTGTTGCTACTCTTGATCTTGTACCTTGGTAAGGTGATTTTTTCAACTATTTAGCTAGTGACATGATCCCAAAAGATTTAAATTTTCATCAAAAAATGAAGTTTTTACATGATATGAATAGTTATTTCTGGGATGAGCCCTATTTATTTAGAGTGTGTGTTGATAATTTCATTCTGAGATATGTGTCAAAGATAGAAATGCTAAGTATTTTTCAGGCCTATTATTCATCCCCAGTAGGACATCATATTGGGAATCACACAACAAGGAAAATATTGCAAAGTGTCTACTACTGGCTATTATTCATAAGGGCTCATACAATTTTGCTAAGGAATTTGTTCAATGCTGGCGATAGAGGTCGATCTCTAAACATCAAAAGATGCCTATATCTAAGATATTAGAGTTTGAATTGTTTGATGTATGGGGCAGTTATTTCATGGACCCCTTCGTAAGTTCCTATGGTCATAAATATATTTTGGTTGTTGTGGACTATGTGTCCAAATGGGTAAAAGTTATAGCCTTAGCTGATAATAAAGGCAAGAGCGTGGTGGCATTCTTGAAAATGAATATCTTCTATCATTTTGGGACCCCTCGCACCATAAAAAGTTTCTTTAGCTAAGAAATAAGTGAAAAAACACAAGGTGGAAACACCATATCATCCCCAAATGAGTGGACAGGTAAAAGTATCAAATTGAGAAATGAAAATGATCTTGGACAAGTCTGTTAATGATAACCGGAGCGATTTCTCACAGAAGCTGGATGATGATCTTTGAGCCTATTACGCCGCCTTCAAGACTCTAATAGGTATGTCACCTTTCCAACTAGTCTTCTGTAAACCTTGTCACTTATCGGTATAACTTGAGCATAAAGCCTTATGGGAGCTTAAAATGCTTAATTTAAGTTGAAAAAAGACTGCCAAATTGAGATTGGATCAGCTGAATGAGATTGATAACTTTTGTCTTCGGTCATATGAGAGAGATTCTCTTTACAAGAAGAAAAGAAAAATGTACAATGCCAAGAGGATTGAAAAGAGAGAATTTCAAGTGGGTGACTTGGTAAAACTATTTAATACATGGTTTAAACTCTTTTAGAGTAAATTGAAATCAAAATGGTCAACCTCCTTCAAGGTGACTTAGGTTTTTCCAACCAAAGTAGTGGAATTGGAGAATGGGTAAAGAAATTTTTTCATGGTGAATGGTCAAGTAGTAAAACAATATATGGGTCGGTGAGATTAGGTAAAGTCGATCACATTGGTGTATCTTGACAAATACTGAGTAGTCAAGACACCCGATTTGTGTCGCAATGTTAAATCAGGCACTAGTAGGAGGCAACCCACAGTGTATTGTAATATCTTTTTAGTACAAATTTTCATTGTTGAGAATGGTTAATGTGAGTGTTAAAAGTGTAGGAGAAAATAGTGCATGTGAATTGAGAAATGATTTGAGAAAAATGATTCCGCAGATGAACTATCACTCAATACTGGACCATAAAAAAAGGAGTCATCATAATAAATACAAAATCCAATCATTTGGTTAAGACCTGACAATTTATGTGATGAGCCGCTGAAGTCCTTACGAAATATTAAGTTAACTATCACTAAGATGAAAAGTATGGATTATTCTTGATACGTTTGATGATTGCATAGCCAGGATGATGGGCCGTCAATCCATCTGCCAACTTGAACAATGTTGAGGTCCTTTCTAGATAATGGGTTATGCAATAAGCCGTCGCTGTGCTGACGAGCTTCCAACTGGACCACTGCGGGTAAGTTTTAATTTTTCCTTTGATTTATTTTAAACCAACCTGACCCACCAACAACCAAACCCTATTTAAGAATTGATCGGGATCCAAACCCTTAGCCATTAAAATTCCATTATTTCAAGTTCACTAACCACATTTGTAAACTCCACAATCATAAAATACATAACTCCCATTACCTATCACTCCCCATATTCATAACCATTAACTCCATTACTTCCATACGTCCCACTATTTAAGCAGACCTTTAATCACCAAGACACCTGAAACTCACAATACCCACAGGTCTTTCACACTACATTGGAATATTAATTTCCTAGTGTTCAACTTCATGCAGTTATTCGGGTATGTTTTAATTCAAGTTCAATTTACTTCTTTTGGTTTGCAATATAAAACCTACACAACTACAAATTAATGTAAATTGTGAAGGGTAGTTGTTTCGTGTTTCTTTCCTTTATTCTTGGTATGGTATGGAAATCCTATGGGTGAAGTTTGAGTAATCTATTAGGTTTGATAGTTCATGTGACTGACTATCACATAGGTAACAGTCCTTCAAGCCAACCATCACCAAGAAGGCAAAGATAATTGAAATTGGTTATCGTTTGACGGTTCCTTCAAAGACCCATCAGGCTCCCGATGGATCATCAGACCATCCATCACATGACTAAATATTCCTAAGTTAAAACTACCTAAGTCATATGGTTGGAATGATGAACCATCATTAATACGATGAACCATGATCCTTCCAATCAAGGCTAAGAGAATAAAATTTAAAATTTTGTCTGGATGTTCTATGTTGTATGTTGTCTAATTATTTTCCTTTTAAGGTACTAATGCCTCCTAAATTTGAACCCGCTAGAGGGGGATCAATACAAAGATCATAAAAAGATGCCTCACTCTCAATATTAAGAGATGAACCTAAAAGGAATATTAAGGAATTTGATTTCCCTTCCTATAACACCAGGTAGCGTAAGAAACAACGAACTCATTCCTCCTTGTCTGAAGTGGAAGATGGTTCATCGAGTAAAGAGTCAAGTAGTGATGGGGATAGAAATAATAGTTCTATCTCTAACCTAAATATTGAAAAGAAAAATGAGGTTACTACCAATCCCAAAGTTAACCAGAGAAAGAAAAGGGTGACATAATTCATAGCAAAGCACTGGGGTCAGAGAGTAAATTTGTTGGCATATTGAAATAGATGAAAAACATTATTATGATGGTTGATTTCACCCAAAACTAAAACTCTAATAAGTACAACACAGTCGAATTCAAATATAATAACCCAACAAGGTTGGTTTGAACCCATAGGGAATAGGGCAAAAATATCTCTGAAACTTGTTGAAATAGCCGAGCGATGCAAAAATGTAAATGGGGGATTTGTTATAATTAGTAAAAAGTCACAAGACTTTAACGTTGTTGGTTGTAAGCTATCTAAAAAAAACACTAGGATTATGTTCCCCCTAGCTACTAACTCTGTAGGTTTCTCATGCTCAATGTGACTCTCTTAATGCTACACATGCAAAATCTAACAAGATAGGTATTCAACTGTCTTGTGAACGCATCGGTAAATTTTACCCTTCACCTTGTAAGTCTCAGGGTGTCACTGTACTAACCCTTTCCCTCGATCCTAGTTTAACTATCACCTTGTGGGTCTCAAGTTACTAGACGAGGGTTGATAGCCTTGAATCACTATTGTAATTTTTTTTCCAAATCTTGAACTCCCTTATGAGGATGATTGCAAATACATGTGAGTCCTTAGATTCTAAAGTAGATAAGTAAGAAAACAATAAGAAGAAAACTACAATACATGCAAAAACAAGCATCTAGATGAATCTCAAACTTCCCCTACTTTGTTAATATTCTAGTGTTCCCACAACCCTAGCTAAGGGAATTAGACTTTCATAGTTGCAAAAAAATCCTTAGAATTCAACGAAGAAAGCATAGAATATACCTCATAGTAATGAAAAAAGAAAACCCAAAGTCTCAAATCAATTTCATAACCAAAAACCCAGAACAAGAAGATTCCAAGATCAAAAGTCAATCTTGAAATCAATATATGTTTTTAAAAGTATAAAGTGTGTAACTTAATGCATGAGTACCTCAAGGGTATTTATAGTTTGTAAAAATAACAAAAAAAACCTAACCAAAACAAAATAGGAAAAATAAGTCGGCAGTGGCTACGCCTCTGGTAACGAGTCGCCAGGACTGACGATGACTCGTTAGTTGCTTTCGTTTCTCACTTATTTTCTTAGTGAAAGATACTCATGATCATACCTCACGAGTCATTGGCTGCAAGTCATTGTCACTCCAGCGACTTTTTACCTTACAACACTTTTTGTCTGTTGTCAGAACGACTCCTCATTACGAGTTGTTGTCACTTTTAACAACTCATAGCCTTTATTCATTTTCACTAGGGATTCAAATTATCTATCTTCAGGACTTGTGCTAGTATGCTCAGAGGACTCACGCAAAAACTCATTGTCACTCCTAATGAGTTGTGTTCAGCCTTAAGTTTGGTCCTTCAGTCAACAATCCTTATTGTTAACACCACGACTTGGGATACGAGTCGTATAGTCACATAATGACTCTTAGTCTAGTTAGTGCTTTTTATTTTTTATCTCTTCTTTATCCAATTTCGTTCTATACCACTTTCAACCTAATTAACTTGTAATACACATAAAATACACATCATATCTAACAAAATGGCCTAAGTAATTGCATATTTTTATCGTTTTAAGCATCGAAAGTTCCATGAAATCATGGAATATCAACAACCTCAACTTAGAATATTTGAATGTCCTTAATTAACAAGAACAAAACAAAACAAACACAAGGATTAACTTAGACAAACCTAAGATACATATGACAATCAATTCAAATTTAAGTTAAAGAATGTGAACCCCCTCATATTTTAACCTTTTAAACAGCCTATGTTCATCATTATAGCATAATAATTTGACACAAAGGAATCAAGCTATGGACTTATATTAGAAAAAAACAATCATGAATATATACAAATCACACTACCCAAACAAAAAAGAAGTTAGCAACTTAACCCATGTACCCTCACAACAAAGAAGTCCTACTCACTCAGATAAATCATGCATGCTACTGTTGGGACCATCACAAGACACTTATGTTCCATCAATATGCACAGAATACCATGGGCTTGCCCTTATTTTCTTTACCTTAGTTTCCAGAAAACCAGGGTAGGATCATTATAGGACTTTATTTTGCTTGTAATGTAGGTTTGGGGGCTGGTATGGTATATTTGGAAATTTACTGGCTAAGCCTCCTTGACACTACAATTACATTTTGGGGTCCAATTATCAACAACTTTTTATTTTATTCCGCTTTTTTTCCTCTTTTTATATTCTTTTATTGCTCATTTGGGTTGGGTGTGTTTTCCTTTATTCTTTTTTGTTAATTTTTCTTTTTCTTTTTCCCTTTTTCCTCTTTTTTGTTTTCTACCACACTCAACCTTGCTTTATTTTCTCTTATTTTACACCCTTCTTCATACCCACTTCAAATAATGCACCCCTATGATAGCTACCTTCAACTTTGGAAATTTTCTTGAATTGAGGTCCATAATGTCCAAGGAGGACCAGATCCAAAACAAGTTCATTGAAATATAAATGGGAAGATTAAAGGTGAAAACAAGAAAAAATGTCTATCAGGCTCAAAATTTGGATCAAGGGATACTTATTTATATTTGGAAGATTGTTTTAGCCTAACAGTGAACTAATTTCAAGAAAATCATATGATCCTTTCCTAACCGACTATCCTATAACCTAGGCAAGACCAATTAGGAAACTTTTGGATTCAACACACAAAGAAAACTAAGTAGAATCTCACACATACATAGTATAGGGTTGCATCGTAAGATACTACCTATTAGGTTCATGTAAATGTTAGATATGATTATTATATCCCTAATACTAATGCTATAACGAGATTCACAATGCTCATATATATTTACACATCAGACAGTTCAAATAAAAAAATAAATTGTTTGAAGGGTTATCATTTTTCTAACATATTTAATCAAAATCAAAACACATCAACTCTCTTAGTTACTCATTTTCTCCTATTTAAATAAAACAAAACACATTACCAAAAAAAACACAATGCGATACAATGTTTTCTAAACATGTCAGTTCTACATTTATACTGAGGCCAATGGGAAAAAACACGACAACAAAAACCATGGCGGTTGTGGTACACCCCCACCCCAAACTTAAAGTATATGTACTATTGACAGTGCATTTAGAATATAAAAATAGGGTAAGAAGACATACCTGGGTAACCTAGGAGCCAATTTATGAAGTCTCAGTCTGGGGAGGCCCCTGAATGGGCCCCATTCACATTAGTAGTGGTCCTAGTGGTGCCTGAGTTTCTCAAATCAATAGTGTCACTGACAATGGATGGTGAGATTAATGGTGACTTTAGGGTGAAAGTAGTACTCCTACTTAAATCAATTGGATCTGTAACCATCTCATAAACAACTTTGGAGCTACCGACTACCATCACAATCTCATGGACCCTCATCTGGTGGTTCCATACATAATAAACACTGGCCACCTCAATATCACTCTTCTTATTCCTCTTTATTTTCTTCTTTGGTCTCTCACCACCAGCTTACTCAGCATGTTTTCCCTTTACTTTTCCCAAAAATTTGGCACCTCCTCTTTAGTAAACTCCTTAATGATTGGGTAAGTAGAGGTCTCGCATATATCTCCTCTATAGCAGCACAGAGCATGATTTACTCCTCATGAGTTCTCCCCAGATTTTGGCCCTAGATGTTTGACAATTTCTTATTGATCTATAGCTCAAACCTATCTAATCGAGTTTACATGCCCGCATCTCACTCTGTATCTCTCTCTTGATCCATGGATGAACCCTTTCTCTATATTATTTACATTTTCCTCCACGGTGCTCAATATTTTTATCACTTCAACCAAGAATGTCTATAGGACTAAAGCATAGCCAGTGGGGGCTATCCTATAATTGAATGTTCTCACCATAAAAGACAGGGTCAGAGTCTGAGAAGTACCAGTTGTATCTATCGAGGCTTGAGGCTCGGACTAAGAAGTCTAAGCAGGGGTATCACTAATATCGGTGAGCCCTGGAGTATCAATTCTATTATCTTTGGCGTAAAATTCCTTCTGTAGTAAAGTGGCCTCCACCTTTGCAACCTTGGATATAGGGTTCGTCGCATTTCATATCAAACCCAAATATATAGTCCTTCATACCTGGAAGAACTAATGAACTCTAGGGATCTATAGTACCCACCTTATCTAAATATAACTGCGTCAATAGAAAAGGAAATGCCAAGGTTGTATCTACGCTCACCTCCCAGTCGTGGATCTCTTTAGCAACAATCTTGGTTTTGTCAATCTTATATCCCTCCATGATTCCCATTACTATAGAAACTCTATCTGGACTCAGTATATTATACCCATTTGTGGGACGCAATGGATGACGCACTAACTTCTACCAGGACTTTGCTGCAAAATTCAGACTACCCTTCGTAATCCATGTCAAAGGCCTAACTCTACTAACTACCTAGGGAGCCTTCTTCTACTCCATAGAAATTCACTAAAAGTGAGCAAACTTTTTCTCTAAATAATGTGTTTTGTTTTCACTTTTTGTATTTCATCCATGTGGTAGTCAATATCAGTGGTACTGGACAACATCTAGAAATTTGGACCATAAAAGAATCTGGAAATGGTCCATGTCAAAATGTTCATCTGAACACCTCTGATCAAAATATCTATCAATAGGTCACCACCCTTCTATAATTTTCTCTATGGGTATAGCCGCTTCAGCTCTATCTTGTAAGTAATATAGAACTCATGCACAAATGTTGGGATATACTTCCTAGAGCTCTGGACATCCACTCAAAGTGGTGTTATCTGAATCTCGCCTCAAATTCTGGCTTCTCAAACATGTCAGTAGTACTTAATTTGGGATCTAAATTGAACCCTTTTTTTGGCTTTCCGATGGAAGGCCTAATAGCACTATCTTTGTTATATAGTTCTTGTATCCTAGGTACCCCCATCATTCAATGATAGGATCTAAGGTAGGCTCAATCTCGAGTCATACAACAGTTTGAGGAGGAGGTTATATATCTACTAGGATAGCGCTGGACTCGCTCTCCTCATCCTCTTTATTCTCTGATCCCTCATGCCCAAGCTCCTTATTTTGAGCCCTATTATTTTCAGAATTTTCTTTCTTATTCTCATCCTCGGGGCCAAACTCATCTCCTGACTCACTGTCCTCTTCATACTGGGACTATGAGTATGGTAATGATTGGATTGGATTTTAATCCTTGGCATGGTTAGTGGTGGTGAGTCTTTCCCTGGAGCTGCTAGCGCCCTGAGATATTTTTTTCATTGGTTCCACCACCTTCCTATTATATGTTCCTCCACTGAGATATTTGACTCTTTGTCATCAGTGGCTTCATTCCTGAGATGATGAGTTAAGGGGCGAGCTGGCTTCTTGGGTGTATGCTTCTTGGTGGAATCTGTCTTGGGTGCCATTGGTACCTGTTGAAGAACACACATTAGTTGATCCTAGAAAAGGAATGGAAAAACAAGAAAAATAAATGAGTGTGTTGCAGTAGATGGTCACTCTATGAGTCAGGGTATGAATTGTTACCTCTGGTAATGAGTCGTTATGAGACTCTTGGGGTGAAAGTGAGCATACGAATGGATTCACTGGTAATGTAACGGGTCCTCCCATAAACCTTTCCTTAGTTTCTTTACTTTCCCAGTCACCACGAGTATTTACCATGATTTGTACAGTAAGACAACAATTTGTGGCATGAGTCATTTCATCAACAAAACCCAAACTCCTTCTTGAACCCATATTTTTGGTGACTACGGGTCATATAACGACTCATTAGCTGACCACATGAGTCATTTGAGTCCCATAACTACTGTGAAATCGGTGTTTTAAAGGCTTGTATTTCTATTTTCACATCCCTAATGGGTACTCAGACTTCCCCTAGTTTAAACAAGTATAATATACTCGTAATTCATCCCACAAATAATTTTTTGCACTTATTTCATTTTAATCCCAATTTTGTTCATACTCATCATGTTTCTCAAAAAAAAAAGTTGGTTTTCAACTTAGGAACATGAATATTAACAAGGAATCCATGCAATTTCTAACATATTTAGTACCAGTTTGAGATATAAACTAATTAAAGCATACAACTTACTTGATTTCTTGCTTTGGATTGCTTGAAAAATATTTTGGAATTTTGCCCTAGTTCTTGACAGACACACTTTGGGAGAATATTTTTCTTTTGATTTAATGATTCAGGATGAATTTAAGAGTATATTTTAGGAGTTAATGAAAAGTTTTGGGAATGAAGGGAGTAACGACTTTTGAAATGGAATGAAATAAGTTAGGGTGTTATTTCCTTTTTAATTTATGCGATTTTGACTGGGTCTACCCATTAGGACCGAAAATGAGTCAACATAACAACTTATTACGACTAACGACGAGTCTTACACTCCCTCTATTGTAGCTAGAACCTTACCTAGGTCTCCATTCATAATGATTCAGGGTGACAAGTCATTGTCACTAACAACGACTCGTTCTGAGAATTGTTATTACTCTAGAAAGTACTTACCTGAGGGTGATCTGAGCCTCCAACTTCTCAAGACTCTAGTGACAAGTCATTATTTGACTCAACAATTCATGAGGTACCTTGTAGGTACCTGGCACCAAACAAAATTTGGGTTTCTTTTTGCAATCTCCGACCCTTCACACTGAACACACAATTTACCCTATTATGTAATAAATACAAAACATGGGTTACCTCCTACGCAGTGCTTGATATTAACAACGCGGCACAACGTGGATAAGTTTGATACTAAGAATTCACCAGCCAACCCATGGGTTTCCTCCAATAACATGCCTAATTTAAATTCACGGCATGACACAAATTCTTTGGTCACTCAAACTTCACCAAGATCTATATCAATAAATGCATTCACCTCATTAGGGTTTCCCATATACTGCTTCACCTGCTGCCCATTTACCTTAAATGAGGCTTTCTTATTGTGCTTCATCGTAATAGCACCATGTGGGATACCCAAACCATGGTGAATGGACCATATTAATTGGACTTTAACTTTCCATAAAACAAATGAAGACTTGAATTATACAACAAGACCAAATCATTGGGCTCAAACACTCTTTTCTTAATTTTCTTGTCATGATATAGATTCATCCTTTCTTTGTATAGAGAAGAACTCTCATAAGCACGGAACCAAAATTCATACAACTCTTTCACCCTGCTCAACCTCACTATAGATGCATCATGCCATTCTAAATTGAGATTATTCAACGCCCATAGTGCCTTATACTCAAGTTCGACTGGCAAGTGACATGCCTTACTGTACACGAGATGATATTAAGAGGCACCTATGGGGGCCTTAAAAGCTTTACGATAGGCCCAAAATGCATCATCCAACTTTCTTGACCAATTAGCCCTATTGGCATTCACATTCTTCACCAATATAGACTGTATCTCTCTATTAGAGACCTCAACCTTTCCACTCGTCTAAGGATTACAGTGTATTGTCACCTTACGCTTCACACTATATTTTTCTAGCAGGGCTTTGAAAATACGATTGCAAAAATGAGACCTACTATCACTTATTATAGCACGTGGGGTACCAAATTGAGAAAATATGTTATTTTTCAAGAATGTCATGACAGGTCAACCCTCATTATTGGGAAGCTCAATATCTTTTGCTGAAATCATAGTCGACTACCACTAGAATGTACTTCATCCTATAGTATCTCACAAACGGACCCATGAAGTCAATTCCTTATTATTCAAACAACTCCAACTACAAGATAGGTGTCATGAGGAGTTCATGTCTCCGTGAAATATTACCTTGACACTGACACTGGTCACAATCTTAAGCATAGTCATGAGCATCCTTGAAGATAGTTGGACAATAATACCCACAATGTAGAATCTTGTGGGCTGTGAGGGTTTCACCATAGGGACCCCAACTGGTGAGGATTCTCAAGCCTCAAGGATGCTCATCATCTCCACCTTAGGAATACACCTATGAATTAAACCATCAATATAAATCTGAAAGAGATAAGGCTCATCCCAGAAAAATTGTCGCACCTCATGCATAAATAACTTTCTCTATTGGAATGACAAATCTTTCTAAACAAATTCACTCGCTAAAAAATTGGGAAAAATAGTAGACCAGGGGAATAAGTCTTTAGATTCTACCAAGACCCACTCATCTGGAAAAGTATCATGTATGTCAAGAACATCCCCGAATTTTTTCATTGCCTACTCCTCAAGGAAAGACAAGTGATCAGCAACCGATTCTCAGTGACTTTTAGATCTTTCACCTCAAAGTCAAATTCTTCCAGCAAGGGAGACCAACATATTAACCTTAATTTAGCATCCTTATTTTACATTAGATACCTAAAAGTTGTGTAATCTATGTTAACTATGACTTTGGTCCCAATCAAATAAGACTGGAACTTCTCAAAGGCAAAAACCATCACAAAAAATTCCAGCTCAGTAACTGTGTAGTTCTTCTATGCGGTTTTTAATGTCTTGATGGAATAATAGATTGTGTGAAGGATTTTCTCACATCTTCAGCCTAGGACACACCTAAATCCACTCCACTAGCATTACACATAACCTCAAATGATAAAGACCAATAAGGGGACACAATAATAGGAGCTGAGATCAACCGCTCCCTAAGGCATTTAAAGGCCTTGAGACATGCCTCATCAAATACAAATTTCACTTTCTTTTCAAAAAAGCTTTCATAGAGGATTAGAAATGTTAGAGAAGTCCTTGATGAATCTCCTATAAAAGTAAACATGACCCAAAAAATTTTGATACTTTTAACTGAGACTGGTGGAGGTAATTTTTCAATCACCTCAATTTTTTCTATATCCACCTCAATACCCCATTTTGAGATTTTGTGACAAAGGACCATACCTTTATTCACCATAAAATGACACTTCTCCTAATATAGCACCAGATTTTACTCCTCACATCATTGGAGTACGTTGGCTATATGGGCCAAACAATCATCAACAGAGTCCCCAACTACTAAAAAGTCATCCATGAATACCTCAATAGTGTCTTCCACTATGTCAGAAGATAGAGAAATCATACATCTCTGAAAGGTGGTGGAAGCATTACATAATCCAAATAACATCCTCTTTAATGTAAAAGTCCCATACGGGAAAGTAAAAGTAGTCTTTTCCTTATCCTCGAAAGCGATCAAAATCTGATTGTATCTCAAGTACCTATTAAGAAAACAATACCAACCCTTGCCTGCTAATCTGTCAAGCATCTGATCCATGAATGGCATAGGGAAATGGTCCTTTTGGGTTCAAGTATTCAACTTCCTATAATCTATGCATACTCTCCATCCAGTAACCGATCATATTAACACCAATTCATTTTTCTCATTAGGGACCACAGTCATCCCACCCTTCTTTGGTATGTATTGAATCGAGATGACCAACTAGATATTTATAATGGGGTAAACCACTCTACCCTCTAACCACTATATAATTTTTTTCATCACTACCTCCTGTATAGGTGTATTTAGACTACGCTGGTACTCGATATTGGGTATACACTCCAATTTAAGATGTATCTTATGAGTGCAAATACTAGGTTGAATCCCTACAATGTCTGCGATATTCCATCCTATGGACCTATTGAACCTCTACAACACTGAAAGAAATGCCTCAGTGATAACACTTACCTATACCATCGAAATTTGTAGAGGACGGTCGTTCTCAATAGCTCAACTTATGCTAAGGTCGAATCCACGAGGAACAAAATTAGAATTCTAGTCCTATGGGTGTTAAATACTACTAATAAGTTACCTGAAATGTGAATAAAACAAAACTCATGAATAAAAATAGGGGGTTTGATTTTTGGAAAGTGTTTATCAATGACAAATCAAATCAAACAATAATTGTGGTATAAATTCGATGTGAGAAGAATCTTGGGATTATGTCTACCTAAAGGCAAGTTATGCATGGGTGAATGCAGATTTGGTATAAAGTTTAGTTATCAATGATGTGGTAGGCTAGTTCAAAGGTCCTTGAGGCTAGTTTGTCAACAAATCCTCAAGAATATCACCCGTTCACCCTTTTGGGTACCTAACAAGTGTGCCAATTACAATCACCCTATTTCTAGGAAGATGCCCAAGATATAGTCAACTTCCTAATCACCCTTATGTCTAAGATAGTGAAAATTAGCAAACTACATCCATCAATTGACCACTATTACTTTGTCACCCATATATCTCTTTCAAGGATGTTATGGGTTCCAAGAGTTCACCCAAACCCCTCTTTCAAGGATAGTGTGAGCTTTCAAGAATTTGAGTTTTTTACCCACAAACCATTTTGGGTATTTGGGGCTTTCACCCACAAAACCCAACTAATTAAACCAAGCAATAGTGAAACCCATTAACTACAAACTAACATATATACAAATCTTTCATAACCCACACATAATTGAACCTTAGTTCAACATAATCCCAAGACAATGAAAGTTTAAAAACTCGTGAAGAAAAGAGAAAGAAATATACCATAGGGACTATTCAAAGCATCATTTCTTCAATTAGACTAAATTCAAAGTTTCAAAATCAAAATAAAATTGTTGACCAACCTAGGGTTTAAAACATCAAATTCAAAATGTTTCAAAAGTTTTGAATACCCAAAAGAGAAAGGATTTGAGAGTCTAAAAGGAATTAGGTTCAACTGAATGAAATTACAAGATTGCCTCTGGGCATATTCCCACATACTCGTGATCAGTAGACCTTGTCTGCAATCGAGGCACCTTGACCTATCTTGACTGGCTGCAATCACAGCCCACAGATGCGATCTCGGTAACTATGGGTTGTTTCTTCTTCGGTTTTTCTAGATTTATTTTTTTTCTCCTTTTTGATCCTTTTTTTCAAACCATCAACTTCAGAAACGCATAACCTTCCTTGGTACCGCAATGTACTGTCACGCCCCTAACTTAAAAATGATGGACAAGAACCGTACGAGTATAATTTATATAATTGACATGTATATTATGTGGAGGGGTTACTATACATAAACAATGATAAGGAGCTATGTACAAACCAATTCTATCTCATTGAATACTCATCTGATACAGACATGTGAAACTAAGACTACGTATGACAACTTATCTATGTCTACAAAGCCTCTAAGGGAAATTATAATTGTACCAAAAAAGGTGGTCGGGGCAGGGCCCCTACATACCCAAACTATAACTAGAAACACGGTTAAAAATTACTCGATGTTTATTATCCCACGGTAAGAGAGAATCTCCCCAACTACTTTTCTGAATACAAACAGGTGCCTAGTATAGAAGTCTGCTCATCGATTTACCTGATCCTGTATTTACAGAAATATAGTGTCCCCAAATGTAGGGACGTTAGTACATATAAAATATGTACTAGTATGTAAAGAAAACAAAATAACAAGTAGATTTATAAGGATGCTCAATGAATCAAATGACAAAATGAGTAGTTGTAGACAACTGAATACTAGAAACCCTTATATGAAACTATAACTTGTGAGAGACGGGTGATAGTTACACCATATGAATGATTACCTAAGAATTTACCATATTAATTTATCATATAATCTCTTACGAGTAGGTCATTGTTATTAAGGGCCTAGCAATTTTCCTAAGTGGTGTATTGTGCCTACCTTTAATACAAGTAATCATATGATGGACCACCAAGGGCATTCTATGTCAAATGTATGACATGTGTTACCTAGATACTTCTGACTATGATTTTATACATATAACAGTAATCGCAGTCTGATATAGGGTACGTCTCTCCTTAGGGGCTCACTATAAGGGTCTGCTTGCAGGTTATATATGCCATATATTGGCTTGAGTCAGGGGCATCCCAGTTGACTCCTAATGCAAATGATGCCATAAGAGAAGGTATGCCATAATTTTTGGGCTTTCTATAATGGTCAGGTCTCGATTTTGTGCACAGAACCACATCGAATGATATACCAAGCCAAATCTAGATACCCTCCCGTCGTTAACTTCGTCTAGTGGTGATTTATAGGCTTATGCAAGTGTATCATGATAAATGTTATTCAACCATTAAAGTAATGCTTCTCATATTCCACTAATTTCTTTACTAGTAAAGAGCTATTAAAATGATAGCTCTTCTTTTATGTTATAACTATATTGCTATTTGATCCAATATACCAATGCGACTATACTATGGACATTTATTCTAAACATATTGCATTGCATATGATAGGCATAATATATGAATTCTAAGAATTCTCAACACACACAAATACAATCATGTGCCTCTCTATAGATTACTTGACTTGATAAGAGTGAAATTAAATACTGCGACTCTAATAATTAGACAATGAATGATGGAGACAAGTAATTTAAAATGGGAAGGGAACATGAATATTATGGCGATGTTAGTCATATAGTCTTGTGTTAGACATATAGAAAGTGAAAGATTATTTCTATGTATCAAGTAATCAATATTTACAAGTAAACAATATCGACTCTGCTAGGAGAAACAAATGATTATGAATTGTGCCTTATCGACGAAAGAGGTTTAGCTTTGCATACCTTTGAAGTCTTTCTAGCTGAAGGTAGGACCACGAATATGAAACAATTCAACCCTTGAGTGAAGCCTTTATTTTGCCAATCTCTAATTTTCATAGTACGATAGGTAACTAATTTACCATCTCAATATTTTAGAATCAGTGTTGAGAAATCATTGATATTTTTAACCTAAATTCGTTAGGTGCTGTTTTAGTGGGGCTCGTCGACTGAAACAGTGATTGTTTCACCGACAGTTGGCTCACCGGTGGCGGCCAAACTAATAGAGAAAGAGAATGGTAAGAGAGCAAGAAAAAAATGGTTAATTAGAGTGGAGGAGAGACGGAAAGAGGAGTAAGGGAGGCAACGCCAGTGGGGGTTCCGCCGACTGGTGATTATTGTTGTCGGCAAGAGATATGACAGAAAGATGTTGGGTAAGATGATTTCTTTGGGTACCAGCGAATTAGAATTTTCTCTCCTTTTTTTCACTATGTATTTTTTTAAGGGAAAACAAATAACAAAGTTGCCCTTAACTATACCAAATAAAAATATATATACACACAATATAAATTTCTTTAAAATATATATATATATATATATATATATATATACTGCATAAATCTCTATAGAGTAAGATCTATACTTATTGAAAATATTAAAATAAATTTTTAAAATTATGGAGGTGTTACAATCTCCCCAGCTTAGGATCATTCATCCTCGAATGATGAGTATAGCTTATTCCTACTCCTATAATTTCCCAAGACATTCAAGTGATCATCTACTCAACTCCACTACTCTTAAATACTTTAAGGTATTAAAATTTGACGAACTCTTAAATTTTACAAAAACTTCAACAGAGTTTCCCCTATAAATATGCCTATCAGGAACCTATCAGTTAACCAGAATACATGCAAATACTCATCACAGAGCGCCACAACACATACAATTCAAAATACATACCAATACATTTTGCAGATGCCACGACAAATACAATATCCAACAATTAAAACATGAGGCTCCATTTGGCCTTATAATCAAATGATATCTATAATCAATATGATAATTTACCTTATACTCTGCATTTAAAAGTTGCATTCATGAAAATTTCTAGAATTATAGTCCCACATCATGTACATTCAAATGGTTTTTAATACAAATAAAGTATCCTTCCTTCTGTCCTGGTATTGAAATCTCACCTGAGAAGAACACCTATGACTTTAGTAATCATCGTCATAAATCATATCCTCAAAATGTTAGGGTGGTCTATACATAAGGATTGTTGAAGCACTATAGCTCTATCTGGAGGCTATCATCGCACTTAGTCCATTTGGATTATCTCTATATGTTAAAATAAGAGTCATATAATTTATTTTTCCTTATACACTTGTCATCGATTCTGCGGAGCCACTTGACGCTTTTCCTGGGTGATACCTGCCTAATCCATCAAATCATACAGTAACTGTAACATGTTAGCAAATAAACATAAAGTTCATGTATCTATATAAACATCTGAGCAGCCAAAAAGGACTTTAACTTATAAATATATAAATTTTAGCAGATGTATAATTTATAAAGTAGTAAAATATATTAATAGGTAATCAATGTACAAGTAAGTTCTAAAAACCTTTCACACATGAATGTATGAACCAAAAACAACATGTAAACATGTGGGCTAAAAAAACTAACATGTGACTAGATGAACTATAGCACGAAATCTGTTATTTGACCATATAGACAAGTATAATCTTAATATCTAATACATATATTTAGGATGTAAAAGCACATAACGAGAAGATAAGCTAATACCAACACCTAATATTGATTATAAGACTCATAGATAATAATTTTTTCTCGTAAACAAATAACCATATACTATATAAACAAATAGGCCATTGATATTTCTAAATGTGTACCCTATGAAACATATGATACTCAAATTACTATATCATGATTGAGGTGACATATTAAGAAAATGATTTATCCAACCTATAAGATATAGATTATAATATTGGATTTTTCTCTCTCAATGTATATATATAGAACATGTAGAAAAATGAATTGTATCGTAACACTTATAGTACAATTATATAAACAAATAAACTATGAAAGTACTTGATGCATAAATCTTAACAAATCTTGATTTATTCCCTTGCACCCTAGCAAAATAAGGCTCACATTTACACTTGAAATATGACAGTAGTTATCAATAATTAGATTAGATACCATACCAGAACAATGCTGAGGGAACACCAACACTAAATAGTTTTATATTGATGTCACCATTGTCCCATACATACTAATCCTACAAGTTTTTCAATAATAATACCGGTGATCAAATATCGAATTAACTAGCATTGCCATATGTTTTAACCTAATATTCATGAAGAACCCAAATCAAAAGTTACTATTGCACAATTCATATTAGAATACATTCTCAATATAAGGGATTAGTTTTTTGACAGACTTTTTTTTACCTTCAAGGTAAATGTAATACCCCGTACTTCTACCTAGCTTAAAATCATCCCAAAGATGTTAAATACTTGTTTTAAAAGATGAATCCACTTTTATACATGTGGTATTTTTAATATTTTCACTTTTGGTCATGTGGGAAATTCAATAAGCTTTCCAGTGATACCAATTTTGACCAAATCCTTCACCCGAGCAAAGAGTTAGAGCCTTTTTAGTAAGACACTATATCACTTGGGCCATCAGCGCATCGCGGAGCCAGCTTAAATGTCAATTGTCAATTTCCAGTCTTGCTCCGCGATAGTGTGGCATCGCACCAAACTTCTAGGTCACAAAAAAAGTGATAATGTGATAGCTCTGCATCGCGCCACTATGCAATTTCCCATTTGTCACTTTCCAGAGACACGGCGTGATAGGGCCGCGTCGCACCTGGGTCTAAATCGAGAAATTTTCATAGAATTTAAATATGTATCTAAGGGTTAAAAGGGTCAATTTTCCACCCCTAAATAAACCTAATAACACGTGATTCAATCATATTTCACCCAAAATATATTGTTTCTCTCAAGAACAAGCTAAGGTTTTCAATTGGGAATTCAAATCTAAGACTCAAATTCAAGAATCTCTCTGTCAATTTCAATAGAATCAAGAACTAAGGTATGCACAGTGTTGATTCATGGACTCCTTTCATCCATGAAACTCAAGAAACCTATTTTAAACTATATGCCATGATTTTATTGTTTTGAATTGATTATCTTCATGTTGTTATTGTTGTATGATTGCCAAGATTGTATCTTTATTATGTTTTTATGAAACCATGTTATTATAGGGTTGAAATTCATGCTATTGATTTAAATTATGGAACCATGTTGTATTAAATTGATAATCATACCTATGCCCTAAGTGTGTATGCAAGGTGCTTGATAATATGCCCTAATGAATGAATGATGATCATGTACTTAGTTTCCATGTGTCTAGATCATATCATGCCTCTTAAGTTATGCTATACCTATTTGATTAAGATTATTCCCATGCTAAACCTATGCATTGTGATTGCTTGATGGGATATTCATAAGATTAGAAGAATGAAATTATTCCACGTTTATATGCATTCCTATCCATGCACAACATTATGATGATCATGTGCTTCATAAAATTCCCAACTATGAAATTATGAATTGTTGATATTGGTAATGTGATCAAAAGTGTCAAACCTTGTTAGTTTTATTCTATTGAGTCCTGGGAGTACTTGTACTCGACAATTTAGTTGTGTGCCCAGATCCATGCCAAGTTTTCACAATACTCTAAGTCAATCCATGATCAGTAGAATTCAATCAGTCATGTGACTGAGGAATACTCAGTAAACTCATTATCAGTCCAGTCCCATTCAATAATCTCAGTAATCTCAAAAATCTCAGTGATCTCAGTCAGTCATCATATCTTAGTAGCATTCCATCAGTTAATGAAACTCAGTAAACTCAGTTTAGCTCCACTAAACAATACCATTAGTATCAATTCAGTTCAGTTAATCAGTTCAGTGTCTATACAGTTAGGAGTAGGATTCAACACCGAGTGAACCCAAGGATGGAGACTCACCTATTATTCAGTAGAGGGTGTGATCCTTAGAAGAAAACCTTGCATTCCAGAACTATGTAGTCAGCGTAGGTTGAGATATACCCCTACGCATAGGGATACTAATACATCTCGTTTGGGGTAGTTTCTAAAGGAGGTTTAACGGAAGAGATTCCTATCAGAGAGGGTTACCTTATAGCTTGTCTTTACTCGTGTCATGATATTGCTACCCTTCCAGCTGGGGTTACAGGTTGGACCCCACCAGTTTAGTTATGGGGTATGTTGATTAGATGATTACCTTCCACCATCTCAGTTTCAATCTCACTCTTAGTCTCAGTAATAAAACTCAGATAGTTCTACAGATTTCAGGACTGTCAGATACCGTCACTCAGTACAGTACGAAACTCAGTTAGTTCTATCAGAACTTAGACTGTTAGATATAGTCGCTCAGTATCAGTATATTAGTTATACGAAACTCATGTTATTAGTATTCAACTTTAGGACTGTTAGATACAGTTAGCCAGACCAGTTCTTCATAATCAGAACTGTTAAAAAACAGTTATTCATGTATCTATAATGTTGTATTAGTCCCTCAGTATTCAGTATCCCAACATCAGTAAACTCAAATGTTTGTCAATCCATGTTATTAGTAGACTCAGTAGTCAGAACTTAGTATTCATTCCTATCACGATCTCAGTTACAATTACATATTTATACATGTATTCTCATATTTATATCAATTAGTTAGTTAGTGTTGTCCATGTATATGAACCCTTTTGCATTCAGCCTACCTCACTTGCATACTAGTACATTTAAAGTACTGACATATTTGTGTTGTGGTGTCTTATACCATAGGTTTAGAGACACGAGCTCCAGAGCATCAGAAGATTCTAGATATCAGTAGTTAGTCAGTAGTGAGTCCTCATCCTTTGAGTATGATATGATTTGTTATTTCATTATTTTAGTACTTAGTTATTACAGTATTCGGAGTTAGTTGGGGACATGTCCCATCAACTCCACTATTTTTAGATAGTTTAGAGGCTTTCAGACTACAACATATTTCAGACAGTTTATCTCAGTTTTGGGTATTGTCATACCCCATTATAGACATTGTATTATATTCAGTATTAATTAAGTTTTGAACCTTATGGACTTACAACTTATATTCCATATATTTACAATGTATTATTCAGTGCTCAGTTACAGATATCAGTCATGGGTTAGCTTGTGGTCCTTCGGGGTCATGAGCATCGTGTAGCATTCTGGGTACTTGATTCGGGGTGTTAGAAACTTGGCATCAGAGCCTAAGGTTCAATAGTGTCCTAGGAAGTCTGAAAAGCAACATCTAGTAGAGTATTGTGCATGGGTGTATTGTGAACCACACTTATGTGCAGGAGGCTATAAGATGTTTTAGGAATTATTTCCCTTCTTTCATGTTTCAAATCGTTCTATAGAAAGGTTCTCTAAGAAATTCATGTAGGTTCCCATCATGCTCCACTCATGTCAACTCCACCTTACTTTTAAGGTAACAGAAACAGTGAAGCTTAAGGTCCTAGGGGTAGATCTTTCTCAGACAGTCCCCATAGACAGTTATAGGATTGCCCACAGGCTCAAAAGTATCCCATCAGTTCTGTTATGTTCCAAAGTTGTACAGATCTCATTTATGATCATGAGAACTCATTCGCAAACCCAAAATTAGATATGCCATCAGATCCCTTCTCAGAATCCTATGGTAGTATATGACCTAAGTTAGAAGCATGAACCCAGGAGTTTAGCAGTAGTAGATTTAGGATAACATTATCCAAATTGAGAAGATTATGTATTCATATGGATAGTTGTACCAAGGTAGACCAGTAGGCTTGAACAGTGCAAGCAAGAATTTAAGATTATTGATCTAAAATTAAGTATGAAGGTATGGATGTGAATTAGGAGATGCAATATTAGTAGTATATGAAGAAACAAAATTAGATGATGTGTTTAGTAAGGCAAACATGTGTCGAACAGAGTGTAAGTATGTGATGATAATTGTAGTTCAGTTCAGAGTTTAGTAAAGTGTTCACAAACTTATAATGATGGCTTAAATCAAAGGTGAATATGATAGATCAAGTGACCAAGTAGGATCTCAGATCCTAGTAGTAGTGTTAGTACATATAGAAAAGTAGTAAGGGAAGATGATTCCCGACTCATCCTTATCTCAGTGTAAAGTTTGGTACTTCACTCAGCATGATGACTACTTATGCTTCATATTCAGTTCCATAAATAAAGCTTATGTTCACACGTATTCCATAGAATCGTGTGCGCTCTCAGTTCCCAACATATGGAGTTTAGTTCTATTCCCCTCAATAATACAAATTATGTCCTACAAATGCAAAAAACTCCAAACTTAGGTCATGCAGCTCATGACTCATGTACACATATCATGCTTTACAGTATACTTAGCTTCCATGGCTCATGCTACACCTTTACTGATCAGTTAAATTCAGACTATGTTATGCATATCCTCAGTTTAGACCTCTAAGTGAGTCCATGATATTTATATTCTATCCCTCAGGCTTTAGTCAAGTGTCAAGTTCAGTTAGTGTCCATTCATGCTTAAGGTCCTCCTGATTTATCCTTTCATCGAGCTCTCTTTATGTACACAGTGTAGTGATGGGTAGTTTCTTATAGGGGAGAGAGTAAATGTTACATGTTAAGAGAAGATTGCTGCATGTTTGTTTTACACGAGGGTGTAGTTATAAAGATAGGCTTGAATGTCATGTTAGTGTACAAGTAAATGGCTAGCAAAAGGTTGTATTTAGAAGTTGGGAAAGTACAGAGTGTGAGTGTGCATTCAGATCTTTGACTTATATCATCCCCCATCGTGTAACTATCAAAATTCAGTTGCCATCTCAATTAGAGTTTTAGTATTCAGTACTCAGTAATCAGTGTTCAGTCTCAGAATTCAGTACCTTAGTACCAGTCTAAACCTTAGTTATCAGAAACCCATATTTAGTCCCATCTACAGTCTTAGTTATAATTACAGTCTCAATTGCCATTTTCTCTATAATCTCAGTCCTAGACCTAGTTCAGTAATCAAGTCAATAACTTAGTTTAGTTTTGGGTTTACTCGACCATAGCATATAGTTATCAGCTACTCATTTGTCATCCTTCTAGTACCTCAGTTTACAAGACTGTTCTAGAAGCATGTTGTACTCTTGGTATTGCATTCTTAAATAATACAATTACCCTCAGTTCATGCTCAGCATCTCATGTCAACCAGCCATTCCTTATCTCCTATGCATAATGCTCTGCAGTTGCAGTCTAGTTATTCAAGACTAAGTATCGTTCAGTCTTACACGCCCAGTATTCAGCTATCAGCTATCTAGTTAATCAGATAGGTTAGTGTATTTATGCACTCGTGTGAATCTTTTCAGTACCCTTAGTTGCAGTGCAAAAGACTTAGTCATTTCATCTTAAATGGTGTTCGTAGACCTCAACCTATGTTACCAAACTTTAGCCATGTGATGATTTTCTTATTCAGTTGTATTGTTTAGACAAGGCCAAGATTTTATTTTTCCCTAAAGTAACTAGAACTATAGAGAAAGAGTGTTAAAGAAAGGCTCTAGTCCATCATAAGTTTTTATCATGAGCTAGTCCATAAAACCAGAAAGCCAGTCTATCAGGCAGATGGAAAAGTTCGTATGGTTTGGGTTTCCGTCCCTTCCATCTAGACGTACTATCTTAAGCCTCATGAACATAACCATTCTAAGATGAACTGACTAGATAGATGCAAGATCAGCCCAATTAATGAATCATGCTTTAGTTTAAGATCCAAGATATTCAGTTAAGACTCATCTCGTAGATGCCTTGTGCATCACTTCAGTTTCCTCAGCGACTCATCCAAGTTAGTACTCATCGAGGGACATAGTGTCCCAAGGGGGAGATACACTATGAACCCCTAAACTTTCATGATAAAAATCGACCACTCTCTTCTCGTAACGAATCCAGTTTGGAGTAGTTGATCTTGGGTGTATTTATATGCCTAAGCACCATAACTTACCCATATTTTAGCTAAGTTTGGAGAACAAAGTGCCTAGTTTCTTATGTTTTTACTCTACTTCTACATGGTTGAGCTAACCAATGTGATTAGCATGATTTCAGGTATTAATGAGGTAGATAGAGACATAATGAGACTACGGCTTACGGGTGACAAATCACATAAGATAAAAGTAGCTTGTTGGACCAAATATGGCGCCTAGAAACTATGTCCAAGACTAATTTGTCATTTATAATTAGTTTAGGGACTTAGAAGGAAATTATGAGAGAAAAGATTATTATAAAAACTTGATGCTGAAAATTTATCATAATTCATTATTCTGTATTATTTTTGCACTGAGAGTGGAGGCTTAGCACCAAAGGAAAAATGGTACTTCATCTTCTCCGCCAAGATTGCGTTTACTTTTTGGTATGATGAATATTTCTATTGTGATTCCTGTTTTATTCATGAGTAGCTAAGTTTATTAGTTAGGGTTATGGAAGCCTTGTAGCATACAATCTATTACTATAGGTTTTTAAATTCATCATGTATTGATCTGCTTATATCATACTCTCTTCATTTATCTTGAATTCTTGTGGTTGCAAACATAGAGGATGTGCCTTAAAACTCAACTTGTTTGATAGAAAAGTTGAGGTTCGAAAAAAAGAGTAGTGACAAGAAAATAGGATTTCCAACCCCTATTTCATATATTAATGCGTTAACAGGATTAACTACTAGGAAATTTTGTATTGTTTTTGTAAACAATTTTGATTCGAGAGAACTAAAGTGAGTTAGTCCTTGATGATTGAGAAACACTAGGATTATGTTTGTCACAACCTGAGCCTAGGCCCTAGCCGTGACGAGCATCCCGAACCATGAAGGCCCGGAACACCTATTCTCTATCTGGTTATCATGCACAACATTCATAATCATAATAAAATTTGGAATTGAAACTGAGTACGGAAAACATGGTGAAGTTCTGCAACATTTCTGAATAATACTATCTGACATCAGTCTGCGAAATCTCTACTAAGAACATAAACATCTGTCTGAAAAGAAACTGGGACAAGGCCCCCAGTAAACCAAAAACATAATAAATAAGATAATGTCTGACATAATTAGGCCTTCCGAATAATAGAAGGCTCACCACTGTGAGATCAAGTCTGCAAATTCGAGAATGTATACTGAGTAGCTGGACCCCTAGACTGTGCCTCAGAACCTGGAAGGAAGGGGGGTCAGGACAAAAGTACTGGCACGCGAAGCAAACCAAAAAAATAGTATAATGGAACATATATATATATACATATTATGTGAAAGCAATTTTTCATCAAGACATCATGTATAAAACTGTTTCTGAAAAATACATGGGCACTTTCTGAAAACATGTAACCTGTCTGTTCATTTCAAATCATGATCTGTGTTTTACTTCTGAGTTAGGTGGTATTCCCCTACAAGTTTGATATTGCACGGGCTGTATGGAATCCTCCATTGACTCGGCGGGGAAGCCCCCAACCCAAGTGTGCCGCAAGAGTTGGAGTGTCTGAGTCTGATACGCCACAAGACATTTAAGTCAGCGCATAATAGTATACCCGGGTCGGCAAACCACGGTTTTAGGTAATGGGTCTCTTGAACTCAAGACCTCTTCGGGGAACCACCTAACATCTCTGTATGCCCATTTTTAACCTTTTCTGTACATGCAACATTCTGAATGTCTAAAATCATGAAAGTCTGAAATGTCTGTTAGTCTGAGTCTGATATGGCATTAGTCTGAGTTGGTATCGTCATACCAAGACTTGCAAGTCATGATTTTTCTGAGCCATAATGTATTAAGCAAGAGCTTTCATTCAAAACATAGTTTAGACCACCAAAACATGTAACTGATGTAAAGGATTTCATATTCCGAAACTTAAAGTTCAATTCATGCAGAAATTTCATCAAACACCTGGTGGTCAAATGTCTTTAGCAAGTTCATGTATTCAAAATTGAAACACATTCATTCATATATGTATATAAACTGTGAAATCGCTTTGGGGATGGTCAAAAGACCAAAACAATGATGTTAAAACATCTTATATATACATAATTTAAAACCCCATTTTTAAACATGATTTTTCTATGCCCATGAGAATTTAGGAAAACCCCGCGTACCTTGTTCTCCACGAATTTTGGGTGTCTATCGAAGCCTACGTCGAGAGTATTCCAAATTTGTAATTTGTTTCACGAACCCGCGGTTGAATCTTGAGTTGCTTGGGTTTTAATGTTGAAACCCTAGGGAGAGTTCTTGAGCAATTTTGGGAAAAGTATGTGTATTATGGTGTTTGAGGGATTAAATCCCGTGTTGGTGGTATATATAGGGGTGGAGGATTACCAAAATACCCCTAAGGAACAATTAAGGTCAAATCTGTCCCTCAGTTGACAGTTTGGTAGACTGGAGTAAATTGATTATAACTTTTTACTCATATACTCAAATTGGATGAAACCAACTGAAATTGAAAGAGGACTCGAAGAGATTTTGTTTGATATATTATATCTCACACATTTCATTATATACAGGGAGTTATGATCGTTTGAAATTGACCCTGAAATGCTGAAAACTGGGCAATAGTCTATGCGTTTTGCTACTGTTTTTAAATCCAAAGGCAGCCTTATGCGTTCCAAAAAATTCCGAAACTTACCCGAGATGTACTATGAGATTTCCCGATCATAACGCAACTTGAAAATCTAAAATCGGATGTCGGGAAGGTTGAAAAGTTGTATCCCGAAGATTGTCAGCTAAAATGACTCTAAGTCCTCATTACACTTAGAAAAATTTTCAAGTTTTTAAGTCTAAGGGCACTCTATTAAAGGCTAATCCATGCACGACTTTTACAGGGTGTTACAATGTTATTAAATACAATACGTTTCTCTGTAAGCACGATGCATGTATGAATTTGTAAAGCCCATTGTTAGGAAGTATTGAAAACTACAAGGTGGTCATAAACCTAGCTTGCTATTTCTTTGAATTCGAATACTAATACACATATCTCATCTTGTTAAACTAAAACCATTAATTTGTGAACTGAATCAAATTCCTCATTTTTGTTTTACGAAAATGAATGATTAAAATTCAACTAATCTGCGTACAACTTAATTAGCACCATATTACCTATGGGATTCGACCCCAACCTAGTTGGATTCTATATTTGACATTGACCATTTACACTCTCATAAGAGAGGTGTAATTTGGGCATATCAAATTTTGGCGTCGTTGCCGAGGAATACGGTTGTATATTGAGTTTATCTGTGTTAATTGACTGTCAGTCAAGTTTCCTTATTTTACGTTTATTTATTGTTTTTGTTCATTACAGGCTCATTGTTGTTTATGACACAAACCAGAAGTTTAGGAGAACCATTATTACCCTTCAATCCTGAATCTCATCTCATTGAAAGAATGGCTAACCAACAGGAAGCTAAAAGATTAGCCGCTTTGGCTAATGCTCAATTAAATCAACAGAATACAGATAACCTAGGTAGTGTACCTAATCTAGATGAAGTGGACCTGGTAAATGATGATTTAATTGACCCCGCTAATAGTAGGTGTGCAGCGGGAGTAGTTGCACCAGTAAATCAAAATCGTCCATTCAGAAGAAGAATAGACCTCCAAGCTGTGCAGTTTGATATTAACAACGATAAGGATGATTTAGATATAGATGGAGCTACAGGGGAAATCATTCTACCACCACTAGCTTTTGGGGTGAAATTCAACATCACCGATACTATGATCCAGCTACTGAATTTGAAAGGACTCATTGGTGAATTACCTAGTAATGATCCAAATCTATATTTGGTGAATTTCATCAGTATTTGCAAGTCATTTGATAATCCTGGAGTGGGACAAAATGCTATTCATTTGAGATTGTTCCCACTGTCTCTGTCTGAAGAGGCAACTATGTGTTTGAATGAGCTGACTACTAATTCTATAACTAACTGAAGGCAATTGAAAGGAGCTTTCCTAGAAAGGTTCTTTCTGCCCTCCAGAATATTACAGTTGAGGGATGAGATCATCAACTTTAGGCAATTGGCTAATGAAGCTTTGCATGATACTTGGGAGAGGTTTAAAAAGAAGTTGACTTAATGCCCAAACCATAAGATAACTGATGAACACTTAATGGAAACATTCTACAGATCTTTGAACTCACTTATAAAGCCAATAATGGATAATACTGTAGGAGCAGATTTTATGGAGCTCACCTTTACTGAGGCTACAAATATGTTAGAAAGAATGACTAAGACAAATAGAGCTTGGCATTCAAGAGATTCTGTGGTAACAAGCAATACTGGGTTTAGTGTAATATCATCAGAGTAGTATAGGAGAGAAGAGAAGTGTGATCAGGATATGGCTCATATGAAAATCCAGATGGATTTGCTCACAAAACATTTGCTATCAGGAAATGTAAAAAAAGTAAAAGTTGTGGGGTCCCACGGTAAAGGAGCTGAATCAAACACCGAGGAAGAGGCTAACTACTTACATAACTAGGGGGTTTCGTACCGGTGGTCAAGGAAACTAAGGTTGGAACCATCAAGGAGATTGGAAGAATAAAAGTGACAGGAGTGGACTGTATGTACCTCCTGGAAGCCGTGATAATGCTTCCACCGATTCAGGCAAAATATCCATGGAGGACATGATGGAGAAACTATTAAAGGGAGTTGAGGCGACCAATTCTTGGGTGACTATGATAAAGAGTGACATCTCTTCCATGAGTCAACTAGTAAATTCGCACTCAACTGCTATTAAACAACTAGAGCAGCAGATGAGCCAATTATTTGCAATATTCAACCAAAGACTGCATGGGACTCTACCAAGTGATACAGTTCAGAATCCGAGGATTGATGGATCATGTATGGATATTACAACTAGGAGCGGTAAGATGTTATCTAGTCCAGGATTGGGATTATCCTCTCATACTGATGCGGCCGAAATAGATTGGGAGATAGTTGATGAATCTTCAGTGGTGCCTGTGGAGTTAAGAGGTTCAGAAAAGAAGAGTGAGGAAGTGGAGCAACCACCTAGTCCAAAGCATGTTAGTGATGTGGATAAATTCATAAGAAAGGAGATAAAAGTTGCTCCAATTGAAATCCCAAGTCCCCCACCCCTATTTCCACAACAATTAAAGAATAAAAAAGCTGAAGGCAAGTTTAACAAATTCATGTCTATGTTGAAGAAATTGACAGTGAACGTGCCTTTAGTTGAAGCACTTGAGAAGATGCCAGGATATGCTAAATTTATGAAAGATCTTATGACGAAGAAAAAAGTGGTAAGATATGAACCGGTGGATAATCTCCACCATTGTAGTGTTATTTCTACAAGGTCACTGGTGTAGAAGAAGGCAAACCCAGGAGCATTCACTATCGCTTGTACAATTGGGTCTTTATATTTTGCTAAAGACTTATGTGATCTGAGAGCTAGCATCAATCTGATGGAGCTAGCTGTTTATAAGAAGTTTGGTTAAGAAGACCCTACATACAAAAACATGCGACTTATAATGGAGGATAAATCGGTGAAAAGGCCGTTCGGATTCTACATGATGTACTTGTAAAGGTGGCTGATTTTATATTTCCGACAGACTTTGTAATTCTTGATTGCGAAGTGGACTTTGAAGTACCCATAATTTTAGGCAGGACGTTCTTGGCAACTGGGAGAGTGTTAGTTGACCTGGAGTTGAATGAGCTAAAATTTAGGCTCAACGGGAAAGAGGTTAGTTTTAAAGTGTGTAAATCCATGAAACAACAAAAGGAGATGAGTGTTTTCTCGATCATTGATGCATTCTATAAAGATGAGGTACAAATGGTATCATCGATGTATCTTGACAAATCCTGAGTAGTCAACATAATTGAGTCATACTGCGACGTTAAATCAGGCGCTGCATGGGAGGCAACCCATGATCTTATTCTTATTTTATCATGTTAAATAAAAATGCAAAAATAAGAGTCGAGCCACGACCAAAACTATGGAGCTTGGTGGGAGTCAACCCATCCTTCTAATCATTTTTAGTTGTTTTTATTAAGTGTAGGTGCATAAAGTATAAGGAGGTGATAGGAACAAAATTTGGTTTTGAATTGAGCCATGTCAATAATGGTAAGTTTAGAAGTAATGGGAATATTATAGGTTAGTTGGAGTGGTCAAATGTGTAATACTCGAGTCATGATTCGTGACCCGAATTATGTTAATCCAACCCAAAAAGTTTTGTGGTGCGACTTTATTTTGTGATTTTCAATGAGGTCTGTGATGGTAGCGTAGGGATCGGGCTGATAGGACAGATCTTAGAGCCCACCACTGTCCTCGATGGGGGTATAGGGGAGAAGCCCCCGCGTTATGGACCTTTCTCAATTCTTTATATGAAGAATGGGGTGCATGGCGTCTAAGTTTACATAGGCCATGGCAAAGGTGTTACATAAGACATAGCCTAAGCCCACTGCCTCAAGTTGGCGTTACTATGTAAGGCGTATACCTTAACTTGTACGACACCTTATGCGGTGCATACCTTAATGTTGGCAATTGCTTGTGCGTCGCATACCCAACCGCATACCCTCACTGTTTCACTTGTATGATACCTTAGGCGGAGCACACCTTAATGTTGGTGATTGCTTGTGCACCGCATACTTACCTTTGTGCGATAACATTTGTGACACACACCATACCACATAGGCTCACTATTTCATATGTGCGATGACCAATACGACGCATACTTAAACTTGTGCGATAACTTGTGCGCCGCATATCACTCCAATTTCATCTTAGTACCCGACTTTTAATTGGGTCAATCCGATCCATATTTCACTCTTTAAATAGACTCTACACCTAAATGCCCAAATTCATCCTTATTTCACCCCTAAGTTGTACAAGCTTTTCCTCTCAACATTCCCCTTGTCGTTTAAGATTCTTTTTTGCTTCATAATCTTAACATTTCTCCCTTTATTTCTTCAATCATCCATCTTTAAGGTATGTTTTTCTTTTCTTAATCCTTAAGTGTTGTGACTTTATGTTGTAGTTGTTAATTGATTTCTTGAGGATTATGGACTAAATTCTTTCCATGGCTATGTCAAAGAGAGGTTTTGAGCATCTTGGAAAGATAAATATCATTGTTGTAGTAGACACCATTGTTGTAGGACTTTGAGCTTTTGCATGTGATTGAATTGTTCATGACTAACATAGTTTAGTTGTGTGGCCATTATTTCACAACTTACTTGATTGAACATGGTGTTGGTTAAATCTTGTGAAAGTGATGGTGTTTTGTGTATATTGATATGGTGAATCTCTAAGGCATAACTTTGTTCAAAAATTATTTCATTGAAGTAAAATTGGTGGAATAGAAGTGAGTAAATTGTATTGTGACTAATGTTGGTGCACCATATCAAAGTGTATGTCGGCGAAGTCTGAGTACCCGACAATAATACTTAATTGGTTTATACTAACAAATTAAGAATGGGGTGGTGACTACACCACCTTCATCTTAATTGTAGTTAGTTTTATTATGTGTGGCTGACGTGGATGATGTGATGAATACAGGAAAAATGGCTCCGATGATGATCTCCATGCAGGTGGCATGGCTCCTAATGTGGATGAGGAGTACTACCAGCCAGGTTCTTTATCTTGTTATTTGCACTGGCGACAATGCTTAGCTTAAGTGTGAGGTAGCTGGTTACTTTGCTACTTGTTTTGTAAGAAAATAATACCTTCTTCTTTGTTAGATGTTTGTTTGTTTGATTTAGTCATAATTAGGTGCTTTTCTCAATGATGGATGGATGAAGACCGTCTTAAGAGAAAATTAGTCATTTACTTGCATGTAACGATTCTTGTGGATCACATGACATTGTAACATAAGTATGTGATGGATCATTACGTTTGAAACATCTAGGCTCTAGTTGTGACTCTTGTTGTGATTGTTGGTTTAATTTGAATTCATTTAATTGTTGGGTCGAGAATCTATAATCCTCCTAATTGAGTTGACCATATTCCATGAGTGTGTAAGACTGTTGTATATTCCTTATTGCAACTAATGCTAGAACTTGCCTAGTGTGTGTTCAAAGCGAAATAAAGATTTTGAGTTTAGGAGATGATTTAGGCATTTCTTAGACAGCTATTGTTCATGCCTTCTTTTGACCTACCTTTGGTCATTATCTTAGCTAGCCCCGTTGAGCCTTTATATTGTTCTTTTGTTAGCCTCATATGTAGCCTAACTCATTCTTTAATAGACCGTAATTTGATCCAAAAGCTCCTAAGCGCTTTAATGTAAAATCAATTTGAGTTAGGAGTATGACAATAAGAGGAAAAAGGTTAAATTGATGCCCCAAAGTCTAGTTATTGGCGTTTCCAATTGATGTAGTTGGGAGTAGTGAAAACTATTGAAAAAGTTCTAAATTTTATCCCGGACACGTTACAATGAACATGTTTTGTCTCTGGTCCTTCTTGGACATTGTGCACCTTAACTAAGGCAAATCTCTTAAGTTGAGGGTGGCTATCATAGGGGTGCGTAATGTGAAATGGGTGTAAATATATATATATATATATATTTGAAAGGGTTGTATACTCCCACCATAGTGTTATTAATTGAGTTTAATGAGATGGGGTGAAAACAAAAGATATGGATAGATGAAAGTAGTGTAAATTGATTGTTAGAAATTGGTCTTAGTTGCATAATGTAGTGTATTAAAGTGCATAGGGAAGATAGTCACTATTTCTGGCCAACATAGTTCCTACCCATCTTTTAGCCTGCATTACAACCCGTAAAAGACCTATTTGATCCTAATCTTAGCATTATGATATTAGTGGAGCATTACACTAAGGGAAAACCTATGGTCATAAGTTGTAATTTGAGAATTCTTTGTGAGAGTGAGTGCAACTTGATTCTTATACCCATATTGTTAGAAATTACATGATAGTGAGTGATTATGGGTAACTTTCTTGTTGTGAGGGAACATGGCTGATGAAGGTTGGGTAATTTATATGATTTCTTTACTTAAATGGTATGCATGAATTTTCCAACTTAATGAGTCTATTCTTGAGGGTAGGTTGTCTCAAGTAATGATTCATGAATCTACTTTTTGTTCATAATTGTTGTATGAGCCTATTTGAGAATCTTTTTTTTCCTTCGTGGGTGTTAATACTTGTGTAGTATGCATAAATGGATAAAGTGTTCGAGGAAGAACAAAGCTTTAAGTGTGGGGTGGTGATCTTGGGTGTATTTATATGCCAAAGCACCATAACTTACTGATAACGCTCAATCTACAGCTCTCGTAGGAGTGTAAAGCGGTCATTAGCAAATATAGAACCCAACCTGGGTTGGGTGTCGATCCCACAGGGAATAGCTTGGCCAACAAGTAAGTAAAATTACTAAACTTTTGGTGCAAGTCTCGTAAGAAGGGGGGATTCTTGTTTTGCAAGTAATGTAAACAAAAGATGAAAATAATAAAGTAAAAAGAGAGAGATTGTTACGTTGGTTGTAAACAATGAGAATTGAAGCGTTGGGGTTATGTCCACCTTCTGAGGTATACGTCTCTATTGGCTATGAGTGTGTAGAATTCTGACATGCAATTGCTTATAGAGGATTGTAGTCGATGGTAAATCCAAGCGTCTCTCGACCTAAACAAGGACTATTTCACTTTAACTCTCTCGAGCTTAAAGCGTATCTAACAGTACGAATTCTCCAAGAGGTTAGTCCAGTTACGGCACTAGCTTTTTAATAGGAAAGGGTGTCCTACTACCTTGACATTATCTCTTTTCCAGACAAATAACTTTTCTCTCGAACAAGTTAAATGTTAGACTGGCGTATTCTTGCGTTTGCAATCGCAAAGAATGTAGATTAAGATGAAGAGAATAATGATATAAGCAATATACGTGCCTCGAACTCACAAACTCACAGCAATAGATAGTATCTCATACGGCTTCCATAACCCCAACAGAGAAGTTTAGTTACCCATGAATGCGAAGGAGATCACGATTGACATTGTTGTTATACCACAAGATTGAGTAATTTCGTGTAGCTTAGGTGGTAGGCGTGAGGCGTGAATTCCTAGGCAAAGTAACGATTCTCTTGTTGTGGAATTTAAGAATGGAAGAGTAGAAGAAAAATAGAATTAATGGAAAGATTAGAAGAGTTGTAGAATTGTTTGTAGTGTAGAATAAGAGAGGAGTAGAAGATGTATGAAGATGTGAGAAGATGTGAGGGATGGAAGGAAGTATTGTGTTCTCCCTCCTTCCTCCCTCCTTATTCTCTAAAATCTCTAGCATGATAGGGTATTTATAATACCCATATCCTACTCCTACTAAGCTAATGAAATAAATAACCAAATCCTACTAGACTAATGAAATCCTTAACCCAAATGTACTAGGTTAAGGTAACATTATCATAATCCACATAAAATAATGAAATACATAACCTAATTGTACTAGGTTAATGTATCATTGTCAAAATCCAGCTTTGTGTCTGTAAGTCCCCAAAGTCTTCAGAATTGCTGTTTTAGCCCGGGACAGATTTTCCATGCAGCAGGTTTGGTCCCCCAAAGTCTTCAGAAATGCTGTTTTAGCCCGGGACAGATTTTCCATGCAGCAGTTTTGGTCCTTAGGCGTGTAAACTCCCTTCCCTTCCTTCGTGAGCTTTCTTTAGCGTCAAGTAAGCCATAAAATGCTGAATTATGCATCATTTATACCTGAAACTTTACTAATCATGTTCGTTAGCTCATTTACAGGAAAAAGGACTAAAAGTGCATGAAATGTATAATTTGTTCTCAAAACTACGCTAAAATATGGGCAAAATATATTGATATAGGTGCGTAAATTTTCTTATCATCAACACCCCACACTTAGAGCTTTGTTCATCCTCGAACAAACTATCATGTCCTTCTAAACGTCAACTTAGGGTTTTACAGCAACAACACAAAATATTCGTCAAGACAAGCACAACAATTATCAACAAAGAGTATCTTTTCGATTATAAGTAGAAACAGTTTAACCTCTAGCATAGACTCGTGATGGTGATCAACTCGCATGCAAACGTTAAGGTACAAGGAA
This sequence comes from Capsicum pubescens, assembly GCA_030864215.1. Taxonomy (NCBI): domain Eukaryota; kingdom Viridiplantae; phylum Streptophyta; class Magnoliopsida; order Solanales; family Solanaceae; genus Capsicum; species Capsicum pubescens. The sequence continues at coordinate 198,973,562 of CM061544.1, read as the reverse complement.
TCATATATAACTACCCAAAACTCATCAACCATGTGTGTCTCACACTATAGTACCCATAATCACTCACAAGTATAGCATATTTTTCAAACATGGGTATCAAAATATCCTTGCTCTCGCTCTCACAAAGAATTCATATGAAGCAACTGATGACCATAGGCTTGCCCTTAATGTAATACTCTACTAAATGTTGGAATGTTAAGATTAGGATCAAGTAGGTCTTTTGATGGTTGTAATGTAGGCTAAGGGACGGGTAAGACTATTTTGGCCAGGAATAGTGACTAAGTTCCTAAGCTCTTTAATACATCACTTTGTATTATTGACACTTTTTTCTTTCAACCTTTCTTTTTTCTTTTGTTATACCACCCTTGTTCTCCTCTTTTATTTTTTAATTTTAAGCAAAACTCGTTTTTCAGCTTTCTTTTCCTTTTTCTTTTCACAACATACCTCTTATGATAGCACTTTCTTTTTCATAACACATTCAAGCACCATTACAATTTATAGCATCATACTCACCCAATTTCCTCTTATGTTGTCACATGACTTTTTCACTTTAAAGCACTTAGGAGTTTGGATCAAATTACGGTCTTGAAAGAAATGGATTAGGCTTACATACAAGGTTGTCAAAGAAATAGGCTAAAGGCTCAAAAGGGTTTAAATAGGATGATGTCCATGGGTAGGTAAAACTGAAGGTAAACAAATATAGGTTGCCAAAGAAATGCCTAAATCATATCCTAAACTTACACTCCTTATTTTCGCTTTGCATACATACCAGGCAAGTTCTAGCATCAGCCACACACATAGAATATACGATTATCTCACACACACAAGGCACATGGTCGACTTGCTTGGAAGTAATATAGACTCTCGACCCAACAAGTGAAGGAATTGAACCACACAATATCACATAATGAGTCACAACTAGAGCCTAAATGTCTCAATAGTCACAATTGTAGCACATACTCTTGTTATAATCTCATGCTGCCTATCAAAATAATTTCATGCGAAGCTAGAAAAAATTTACTACTAAAAAAATGAAACAAAAACAAAGCAAACAAACATAGATGCGAGTAGAGAAGTATAGCATGCAATACCACCACCCCACACTTAGTCGGGACACTGTCCTCAGTGGAGAATAAATACGAAGAACCTGGTCAGTCGGACTCGTCCTCAATGTCGGGGATCATACCCTTTGCATCGGAATCATCATCAGAGTCTTCATTCTTAGAAGTTCCTCATAAGTATCCCACTTAATTCCAAGAGTGAGTCGAGGTATTTGCAGCGAGGAGGGTTCTCCTTGCTCTTTTCGGCCTCTTTTCTTGCCTTTTTGTGAAGTGGTCTTGCTTTGGGTGCCATTGTACCCGAGACTTAAAAAAAATGTTCATGTTAGCATAATCTCGATGGATACAATCTATAAACAAGCAGTAGTGGCACCACCCCACACTTAGTTTGTTGGTACAGACTAGTGAAGTGAAAGTGATCGATTACTCAGACTTCATTGACATACGTTTTAGGGGATATATTCCAAAAAGAAATTCAGATATGTAACACTTCTTGCAATCTTTGCAATACTTTCATGTTAGGTATATCAAGACTTCTTCATAGGGATTACATCATGGTATAGTTTCTATCAATAATCACAATCTCCTATGTCGGTAGGCAACTATAAGTCTTATTCCGATGAGCGAGACATCCCAACATGTAAGTATTCAAGTGACAAGAGCATGCAATGTTCATGACTATAGCAATTCCGCAAGTAGTATAACAATGCATCAAAATCAATTTCTAGTTGGAAACAAGTTAAGAGTATCCTAACGTTCATGTTCACTCACTTGGTTTTGTATCAACAATTCAAACACATTAACATCACCAATATTTCTTCAAGATGTAGCAATTCGTAATAGACATAGCAACGTAGGACTTACGAAAAATAGATGAAGAACAAAAGAGTACTTACGTGATTGAAGCCTTTGGAGATGTTCTTGTGAAGTGGGAGAGCAAAAAGAAAAGTTTTGAGATGATTTGGAGAGTATATGCGGCGCCTAGGTCAAGTTTTCAATGTGTTTGTGTTTCAAGACTAAGTCTCCTTTATATAGGAAGAGAATGGGTCGGGTTTTGACCCATTTACAATCGGTTTTGGAGACAAAAATGCTACATATGCGGCGCATAATGCTTGGCATAGTCATGGTATATGCAGCGCATTGTCTATGGCATAATGGGACATATGCGCCGCATAGTCTATGGCATTTGTAGACATATGCGCCGCATAGTCTATGGCATATGAGATACTGAGACCAAATGCCATAGCATAGGCGGCGCATAGTCAAAAGCATACCTAGGAATAGGCGGCGCATAGTGTATAGCACACTATATTCCGAGACCTTAGGCTATAGGATAGGTTGTGCATCGTTCGTGGCCTAGTTTTACCTAGGCCTAGCCTTCCTCGATGCCTAGTTTGGCATGAGCAATGCTCAATCCATAGCCTTATGCATCACTATTCCTAACTTACCAACTTTACCATACAATGCGTCCAAATCGTCAATTGAAATCAATCTCCTCGTTGAATACCTCTTGCACCTACATTTGCTCAAAAACAATAAAAATGATTAGAACGATGGGTTGCCTCCCATCAAGCGCCTTAGTTTTGGTCGTGGCACGACTCTTATTTTTGGATTTTTATTTATCAAAAGCAAAACACATAATAGAAAGAAATGAAAAATGAAAAACGATAAACGATAAATGAAAAACGATGAACGATGGGTTGCCTCCCATCTAGCGCCTTATTTATTGTCGTAGCACGACATAGTTACCTCGAGTACTCAGACTTCGTCGAGGTAAATGGAGGATCGTTTTCTAAAAGGATTTAGACGACAATGAGGCTTACCTGTGGGCATGCGATCTTCTTCGAGATGGCTCATTCATTTCCCCGGAGAGTCACCAATTATATCATCAATAGTCCAACCCATAGCTCTCTTGTATCTCTTCAGAGCAGAGATGAGAGCTTCTACGTGCTGTTCACTTAAATCATCTGCACTCTTCGGAAGTATATTTCTGCTTTCCAAGAACACATACCTTAGATAATCGGGGAGCTCTTGCGATTCTAGTGTTGGTGTCTCGTCAATGGGAGTCTTCGTTGTTGGTTGATTCTTGGGATCACAATCCGGTTGCTTAGGAGTATAAGACTCTATTTCTGTTAGAGCACCCATAAGTTCTTCATAATATTCATTATCCTCATGCTCAACTTTCAGTGGCGCAGCAGACAATGGCTCAACAGTAGGCTGTTTCTCTATAGATAATGCTTTCATATCCTCATGATGAACATCAGCTACAGATAACTCATTCATATCGCTGGGCTGCTTCATGGATTTGCATATATCAAAGCGGACCACTTCGTCATTAATTCGAAACAAAAGCTCATTATCTTTCATGTCAATAAGCACACTTCCAGTTGCGAGGAAGGGGCGTCCCAAGATTATAGGAATGTCAGAATCCACCTCACAATCCAGAATAACGAAGTCTGCAGGAAAGATAAATGAAGATACCTTCACCAACACATCATTCAAGATACCCACAGGTCGTTTTACCGTTCTATCAGCCATCACGAGCCTCATATTGGTTGGTGTTGGATCTCCTAGCCCCAACTTCTTGTAGACGGATAGTGGCATCAAATTGATGCTAGCACCCAGATCGCACAATGTCTTAGCAAAATTCATAGATCCAACCGTGCAAGGAATAATGAAAGCACCAGGGTCTGCCTTCTTCTGTACTAAGGACCTTGTGGCAATTGCACTGCAATGATGAATATTATCTGCCGGCTCATAGCTTACTGCCCTCTTCTTTGTCAACAGGTCCTTCATGAATTTAGCGTACCCAGGCATTTTTTCTAGCGCCTCTACCAACGGAACATTAATGGTCAGCTGCTTCAACATGGTCATGAATTTGCTGAACTTTGTATCATCCGCCACCTTCTTCAATCTTTGAGGAAAAGGTGGTGGTGGGTATGGAATTGTTCTTTCCACGGCTTTCTTCTCCTCTTGCTTCTGTTTTTTAGCTTTTTCAGGTTGCAAATCGTGAGGGGTGACGTTATGGACGTCAGGATCAGCTGTTGCGGCATCTTCCCCTTTCGTCGTATCATCAATGTCCACTACTTCGTCAACCACTTGCTTGCCCTTAGATGAGGTTTCCAGCACCTTACCACTTCGGGTAGTAATAGCCATGCATGACCCATCATTCCTTGGGTTTTGCACGGTGTTTCTAGGTAAAGTGCCAGCCTTTCTTTGATTGAGTGCTGCTGAGAGTTGGCTCAATTGCTGCTCTATTTGCTTGATTGAAGTGGAATGAGAATCAACTAGTTGTTTCATGGAGGACAAATCATTAATTACCTCAGTAACTCCCGCGCTCTTTGCTTCCACTCCTTTCAATAATTTAGCCATCATGTCTTCCATACTTCCAGAATTAGATGTGGTGGTATCACGTCTACTAGGGGGAACGTACAAACCACTCTTTTCATTGTTTTTATTCCAACTACCTTGGTCTTTGCTTCCAGATTTATCATAATAGTTCCGACCTTGGTTTCCTTGGGTATTCCCACGGAAACGCCCCTGATTGTTCAAGTAGTTGGCCTCCTCTTCCGAATCAGATTCGTCTCTTCCTTTTAGCGCCACAGCTTTCACTTTTTTGGTCTTCCCTGATAATAAATGCTTTGTCAGAAGATCCACTTGCGTTTTCATGTGCGCTAACTCTTGATCACGTTCTTCTTGTCTTCTTCTTTGGTCTGCAGTCATGCCTATAGATAAAGTGGGGCTTGCTACCTCGGAATCCCTGGTATGCCAAGCTCTACTTTGTTTCGTCATGTGATCTAGCATATTGCTTGCTTGACCAAAGGTGAGGTCCATAAAAGATCCTCCAGCTGCGTTATCCACCACTGGCTTAGTTATTGAATTCAAGGCTCTATACAATATCTCCATGAGGTGAACATTAGTCATGTGATGGTTTGGGCATTTCGCTAGCTTTGTCTTGAACCTCTCCCATATTTCATGAAGAGCTTCAGTGGGAAGCTGACGAAAGTTGCTGATTTCATCTCTCAATTGTGCCCTTTTGGAAGGCGGAAAGAATCTTTCTAGGAAAATGTCTCTCAATTGCCTCCAATTTGTAATTGAATCAGGAGTCAGCCCATTCAACCATAGTGTTGCCTCCCCAGACAGAGACAATGGGAATAGACGTAATCGAATTGCATTCTGACCAACACCAGGATTGTCAAAAGACTTGCATGTAGAAATAAAGTTGATGAGATGCATATTCGGATCATCGCCTGCTAGTCCACCAAACAATCCCTTGAGTTGCAATAACTGAATCATGGTGCTTGTGATGTTGAACTTGGCTCCGGGCGCTAATGGTGGAGGAATAATGGCTCCTGTGGCTCCGGCTCCATCAAGATCATCATCATCGTCATCGAACGGTATTTCACGTTGTACATCCATTTATGCACTGAACAAAAACCTGCAGTAAACAAAAACAAAAACTAAAAGTAAAAGTACGAGAGACTTTGACCAAAGGGTCTAGTAATTATCACGAACTTGATTGACACTTGTATTCCCCGGCAACGACGCCAATTTTTGATAACGCTCAATCTACAGCTCTCGTAGGAGTGTAAAGCGGTCGTTAGCAAATATAGAACCCAACCTGGGTTGGGTGTCGATCCCACAGGGAATAGCTTGGCCAACAAGTAAGTAAAATTACTAAACTTTTGGTGCAAGTCTCGTAAGAAGGGGGGATTCTTGTTTTGCAAGTAATGTAAACAAAAGATGAAAATAATAAAGTAAAAAGAGAGAGATTGTTACGTTGGTTGTAAACAATGAGAATTGAAGCGTTGGGGTTATGTCCACCTTCTGAGGTATACGTCTCTATTGGCTATGAGTGTGTAGAATTCTGACATGCAATTGCTTATAGAGGATTGTAGTCGATGGTAAATCCAAGCGTCTCTCGACCTAAACAAGGACTATTTCACTTTAACTCTCTCGAGCTTAAAGCGTATCTAACAGTACGAATTCTCCAAGAGGTTAGTCCAGTTACGGCACTAGCTTTTTAATAGGAAAGGGTGTCCTACTACCTTGACATTATCTCTTTTCCAGACAAATAACTTTTCTCTCGAACAAGTTAAATGTTAGACTGGCGTATTCTTGCGTTTGCAACCGCAAAGAATGTAGATTAAGATGAAGAGAATAATGATATAAGCAATATACGTGCCTCGAACTCACAAACTCACAGCACTAGATAGTATCTCATACGGCTTCCATAACCCCAACAGAGAAGTTTAGTTACCCATGAATGCGAAGGAGATCACGATTGACATTGTTGTTATACCACAAGATTGAGTAATTTCGTGTAGCTTAGGTGGTAGGCGTGAGGCGTGAATTCCTAGGCAAAGTAACGATTCTCTTGTTGTGGAATTTAAGAATGGAAGAGTAGAAGAAAAATAGAATTAATGGAAAGATTAGAAGAGTTGTAGAATTGTTTGTAGTGTAGAATAAGAGAGGAGTAGAAGATGTATGAAGATGTGAGAAGATGTGAGGGATGGAAGGAAGTATTGTGTTCTCCCTCCTTCCTCCCTCCTTATTCTCTAAAATCCCTAGCATGATAGGGTATTTATAATACCCATATCCTACTCCTACTAAGCTAATGAAATAAATAACCAAATCCTACTAGACTAATGAAATCCTTAACCCAAATGTACTAGGTTAAGGTAACATTATCATAATCCACATAAAATAATGAAATACATAACCTAATTGTACTAGGTTAATGTATCATTGTCAAAATCCAGCTTTGTGTCTGTAAGTCCCCAAAGTCTTCAGAATTGCTGTTTTAGCCCGGGACAGATTTTCCATGCAGCAGGTTTGGTCCCCCAAAGTCTTCAGAAATGCTGTTTTAGCCCGGGACAGATTTTCCATGCAGCAGTTTTGGTCCTTAGGCGTGTAAACTCCCTTCCCTTCCTTCGTGAGCTTTCTTTAGCGTCAAGTAAGCCATAAAATGCTGAATTATGCATCATTTATACCTGAAACTTTACTAATCATGTTCGTTAGCTCATTTACAGGAAAAAGGACTAAAAGTGCATGAAATGTATAATTTGTTCTCAAAACTACGCTAAAATATGGGCAAAATATATTGATATAGGTGCGTAAATTCGCTTATCATCACTTACCCATATTTTAGCTAAGTTTGGAGAACAAAGTACCTAGTTTTTTATGTTTTTACTCTACTTCTATGTGATTGAGCTAACCGATATGATTAGCATGATTTCATGTATTAATGAAGTAGATGGAGATATAATGGGACTACGGATTGCGGATGACAAATAACACTAGAGAAAAGTAGCTTGTTGGGCCAAATGTGGCGCCTAGAAACTATGTCCAAGACTAATTTGTCATTTATAATTAGTTTCGAGACTTAGAAGAAAATTATTAGAGAAAAGATTATTAAAAAGACTTGATGCTGAAAATTTATCATAATTCATTATTCTGTATTATTTTTGCACTGAGAGTGGCGGCTTAGCACCAAGGGAGAAATTCTACTTCATCTTCTCCACCAAGATTGTGTTTACTTTTTGGTATAATGAATATTTCTATTGTGATCCCCGTTTTATTCATGAGTAGCTAAGTTTATTAGTTAGGGTTATGTAATCCTTGTAGCATACAATCTATTACTTTGGGTTTTTGAATTTATCATGTATTGACCTGCTTATATCATACTCTGTTCGTTTATCTTGAATTCTCGTGGTTGCAAACATAGAGGATGTTCCTTAAAACTCAACTTGTTCAATGGAAAGGTTGAGGTTCGGAAAAGAGAGTAGTGACTAGAAAATAGGATTTCCAACCCCTATTTCATATGTTAATGCCTTAACAGGATTAACTACTTGGAGATTTCGTATTATTTTTGTAAACACTTTTGATCCGAGAGAACTAAAGTGAGTTAGTCCTTGATGGTTGAGAAACACTAGGATTATGTTATTAAATACAATACATTTCTGTATAAGCACGATGCATATATGAATTCGTAAATCCCATAGTTAGAAAATATTAAAAACTACAAGGTGGACATAACCCTAGCTTGCTATTTCTCTGAATTCAAATACTACTACACATATCTCATCATGTTAAACTAAAACCATTAATTTGTGAACTGAATTAAATTCCACCTTTTTGTTTTACGGAAATGAATGATTAAAAGTCAACTAATATGAATACAACTTAATTAGCACCATATTCCATATAGGATTCGACCCCAACCTAGTTGGGTTCTACAGTTGACCGCGATCGCTTACTCTCTCGTAAGAGAGGTGTAATTTGGGCGTATCAGTAGTAGGTACCCATAAGTTGACCCTCTAGCTCCAATCGTTGCCGTACGCTATGTACTCAAGCTACTCATTTCAGATCACAATATTCAGCTCATGTATCACGTTCCAGACTCAGTTACGTTCTCATGTTTCCGCTCATGTATATTAAGTAGTTTAATTCAGACTCAACCCAAGGCAATAGCTTTTCTTAAGCTTATCTAGTTTTATGTTTTGATTTCAGTTGCAAATGTGGTATTCAGTTCCATGCTCATTTTTCATTTCAAACTTGGTGTCTTTACCGTTACATGTTTAGTCGCATGTTCATGCGTCAGTTCAGTCATATATTCACGCATCAAATATGCGTGGTCAGATTATCATTACTCTCAGTCATACATTCATGCATCATCTCAGTCAAAAAATCATGCATCAGATATGCATGCTCAGTATAAAACTCAGTAATGTCAATCATATAGTCATGTTTCAGTTGTTAATGATTAGTATGCACTTCAGCTTATCGTTTCTCCTATCTAAATCAGTTTCATTTGAGGACGAATATTCCCAAGGGGGAGATATTGTAATACCCCGTACTTCTACCTAGCTTAAAATTGCCCAAAAAATGTTAAAGACTTTCTTTAAAAGATAAATCCACTTTTATACATATGGTATTTTCAAGATTTTCACTTTACATGGGAAATTCAATAATATTTCCATCGATACCAAATTCATCCATATTCATCTCCCGGGTGAAGAGTTAGAGCTTTTTTAGTCAGACATTGTATCACTTGAGCCTTCAGCGCGTCGCGGAGCCAGCTTAAATGGCAATTGTCAATTTTCAGTCTTGCTCCGCAATATTGGAGCAACGCACCAAACTTCCAGGTCTCAAACAAATTGACAATGCGATAGCTCCACATTGCGCCACCATGCAACGTCCCATTTGTCACTTTCCAGAGACACGGCGCAATAGCGCCGTGTCGCGCCATGGGTCCAAATCGAGAAATTTTCACAGAATTTAAATACGTGTCCAAGGGTTAAAAGGGTCAATTTTCTACCTCTATATAAATCCAATAACACGTGATTCAGTCATATTTCACCCAAAATATATTATTTCTCTCAAGTTTCTCTCAAGAACAAGCTAGGGTTTTCAATTGGGAATTCAAATCCAAGACTAAAAATTCAAGAATCTCTCTGTCAATATTCGTAGAATCAAGAACTAAGGTATGCACAGTGTTGATTCATGGACTCCTTTCGTCCATGAAGCTCAAGAACCCTATTTTAAACTATATGTCATGATGTTCTTGTTTTGAATTGATTATGTTCATGTTTTTATTATTATATGATTGACAAGATTGCATCTTTATCATGTTTTTATGAAACCATGTTAGTATAGGGTTGAAATTCATGCAATTTAGTTAAATTGTGGAACCATGTTGTATTAAATTGATAATCATACCTATGCCCTAAGTGTGCATGCAAGGTGTTTGATAATATGCCCCAATGAATGAATGATGATCAAGTACTTAGTTTCCATGTGTCAAGATCATGTCATGCCTCCTAAGTTAAGCTATACCTATTTGATTAAGATGATTCCCATGCTAAACCTATGCATTGTGATTGCTTGATAGGATGTTCATAAGATTAGGAGCATGAAATTATGCCATGTTTATATGCATTACTATCCATGTACAACATTATGATGATCATGTGCTTCATGAAATTCCCAACTATGAAATTATGAATTGCTGATATTGGTCTTGTGATTAAAAGTGTCAAGCCTTGTAAGTATCATTCTATAGAGTCCTAAGGGTATTTGTATCCGAAAATTTAGTTGTGTGCCTAGAGCCATGTCATGTTTTCACAATACTCTCAGTCAAGCCATGATCAGTAGAATTCAGTTAGTCATGTGACTTAGGAAAACTCAGTAAATTAAGTATCAGTCCAGTCCCATTTAGTAATCTCAGTAATCTCAAAAATCTCAGTGATCTCAGTCAGTCATCATGTATCAGTAGCATTCCGTCAGTCAACGTAACTTAGTGAACTCAGTTTAGCTCCGCTAAAAAATACCATTAGTATCAGTTCAGTTCAGTTAATCAGTTCAGTGTCTATTAAGTTGGGAGTAGGATTCAGCACCAAGTGAACCCAAGGATTGGGACTACCTGTTATTCAGTGGAGGGTGTGATCCTTAGAAGTAATCCTTGCATTCCAAAACTATGTAGTCAGCATAGGTTAATATGTACCCCTATGCGTAGGGCTACTAATACATCTCGTTTGGGGTTATTCCTATAGGAGGGTTGACAAAAGTGCTTTCTATCAGAGAGGTTTACCTCACAGCTTGTCTTTACCCGTGGCACAATATTGATACCCTTCCAGCTGGGGTTACAGGTTGGACCCTACCAGTTCAATTTTGGGGCATTTCGGTTAGATGATTACCTCCCACCATCTTAGTTTCATTCTCAGTCTTAGTCTCAGTAATAGAACTCAGATAGTTCTATAGATTTCAGGACTGTCAGATACAGTCACTCAGTGCAGTATGATACTCAGCTAGTTCCATCAGAACTTATACTGTCAGATAAAGTCGCTCAGTATTAGTATAATAGTTAAACAAAACTCATGTTATTAGTATTCATCTTCAGGACTGTCAGATAAAGTCAACCAGACCAGATCTTCATAATCAGAACTGTCGAAAAATAGTTATACATGTATCCGTAATATTGTATCAGTCCCTCAGTATTCAGTATCCCAGCATCAATAAACCTAGATGTTTGTAAATCTATGTTATCAGTAGACTCAGTAGTCAGAACTTAGTATTCAGTCCTATCACGATCTCAGTTACAGTTACATATTCATGCATGTATTCTCACATTCATATAATTCAGTCAGTTAGTGTTGTCCATGCATATGAACCTTTTTGTATTCAGCCTACTTCACTTACATACCAGTACATTTAAAGTACAGATGCATTTGCACTATGGTGTCTTATTCCATAGGTTCAGAGACACGAGCTCCAGAGCATCAGTAGATTCCATATATCAGCAGTCAGTCATCAGTGAGTCCTTATACTCCGAGGATGATATGATTTGTTATTTCATTATTTCGGTACTTAGTTATTTCAGTAGTCGGAGTTAGTTGGGGACATGTCCCATCAAATCCACTATTTTAAGACATTTTAGAGGCTTTTAGACTACAGTATGTTTAAGACAGTTTATCTCAGTTTTGGGTATTGTCATACCCCATTACAGAAATTATATTATATTCAGTATTAGTTCAGTTTTGAACCTTATGGCCTTACAACTTATATTTTGCATATTTATAATGTATTATTCAATGATTATTTAATGATATCAGTCATGGGTTAGCTTTTGGTCTTTCGGGGTCATGAACACCATGTAGCGTTCCAGGTACCAGATTCGGGGCGTTATAGTAAAAGACTCCTTTGAAACCTGTGCCTCAAAAAACATAAAATCTAAAGTCCAACAGAATATATATTGATAGATATTGAGGCGCAACTAACCATCTTAATAAGCCACTGTAAACTTGATATTGCCTTTAAGTAGAAAGAAAAAAGTCTTGCTCCAGCAACATCTGACTATCTAAAATAAAATTGAAGAAAACAGATGTAGGAATAGGTAGGGGCCTTGTCACACCATATATATATTCTTTGAATAACAAATTATTCAACCATAATGTAATAGAGATATATGAGCATATTTCAGAGTGGAACAACATACTCTCAATGACCTATTTGCAACTAGAGAGCACATGTCAAATAGGAACAAGAAGATTTCCTTCAAAAAATGAAGAACAATAAGAGTCAACCTCCTTTGTTCAGGGATCATTGAAAATCAACTACAATTTCCATACTGAAATCGTAGACCAGGAATAGGACTGGTGAAATAATATCTACAAATACTACGAATTTTCAGCGATCAAGGATGGATATAGGTAATTACAAAAATATGCATACATGTAATACCTAGGTATAGATTATGAATATTCTGATAAAGTTGGATATATGAACTTTCTATGTTGGTCATTCATGATGCTCTAGCAACAAAAGCAAATTGTAATATTATTTTCAGAATATCTCACCACTGATGGAAAAATTAATACCAAACTACAAATCCACATCAGCATATCACATATAAATATAAATGCTTATAAGATTTGAAGGAGATCATATGTATCATCCTAGAGGCAAGAGTTTATCTGCCTAACTGCCTATTATATTATCACGATAATAAACAGGAAAGAATAAAAATTAAAGGTCAGGTTCACATACATCCAATACATATAGTTTTGCAAGCAAGGTAGCTATAAAACATACATATTGAATTCTTGGCAACCAATCTTATTGGTATCTTGTTTCTTTATAAACTATGACGATTTTCAAGGAGTCATCTAAACATAACTTACATGCGAGCATACTCCTGCAAGTTCAAAATAATGCTAAAGCTACATCTAACCACATCTCCTTATTTTTTGGAATCTATATAATAAAATTATTTTTTCCTCTTCGCCCTATAAAATTCTCTATATATATACTCAAACATAAGAACCAAACATTATTAATATTAGTTTGTTTAATTATTTATCAGGATACATTCTAAGCCTCTTGCTGGAATGGCCAGCGGAACTGCTCTATTATCATTACTATCAGGTGCCACATTATTGAACTCGGTATCTAGTAGCTCATATAGATTTGGTGGATAGATGGATAAGCAGGATGCTAAATATAAGGTAACCCAAGAACTCTTGTTTAACACATATTTATGAAGTCATTTTATTATCTCCATAACACTTAAAGATTAGCCACCTTGGACTTAACAACTGAGGTCCAACTGTGCTTGGCAAAATTTCTACAATCATATATAAAAAAACATAAGAAAATATCTAAGGGTAATCCAACTTTTTTTAAGTCGGGCTAAAAATCGGTAAGCTTATAATGAACATGTATTCAGTGAAAATATACATCTCATCCCTTCCTTCAGCAGAAAATCTCATAAACTTCATCAATACCTAAGATGTAGTTAGTTAGGATGCAAAGGCACTTATCAATTGAGTACCTCCATGTGAAATCGAGTGAACAAATAATTGTTATACCTTAAGACATTTGTAATCTACTAGTGGAAATATATACATCTCCAGATATATTCTTGTCCTCCCACTCAGATAAATTCTTAAGCATCATACTAGATCAATATATCTCTTATCGAGAGGGCCTACTAATTGATTGCCAACTCCTACTATTGTATAAATAGGGGTACTAGACCTTATGGTGATACTAACATTATCCCTCACGATATGACACCGTAACCCACTAAAGCTATATAATCATATTTCTATAGCTTTTTTTTCATAAAAGTCATACTCTAACAATGCACACTATTCATGTATATACGTAGTCTAAGATGTTCAAGTAATATTTTACAATTTTTCAAATGTAACAATATCTTTCTTATAACTAATTAACCAATAATATGTCTTGATCTACTATAGGTACAAATGATAACTCTTAGTTTATGTCTGACTCCTTGATATTTTCAACTTCAATCTTTGATTGCAAACCATTATTTTTTTTGGGGAACAAATCACAATGGGGTAATCCCTACCCATATATTCCTACAAAATGATAACAACACTTATCCCCGAGCTTGCTAGTTTTACAAGGATTCAAACATATAGGTCAATGCCTACTCAACATAACCGAACACACGTATTCCATCAAGATGATCTACATACTCACCTGGGAAAGTGTATTAAAGCATTTATTCCTAATCGACCAATTAGGAATAACGTTAATTAACATTGGCGAGATACATTCACCTAACAGTCACAGCTACCAGTGTACCTTAAACTTATAGAGACCCGATTTAATTGCCTCTACTCAAAAAAATATACATTATCCTAAAGCTTATAGGTATATTACCGAGGAAATATTGAACATCCTCCATATACTTAAATCCTATGAGTACAAGAGGGATCACGCGGAGAAACTTTGGAACTTGAAAACCCAATAAACCTTTTACAATATTTATCTCGAGATATGTCACTTTCTATCTCCATAGTTAAACAATTTGTAACTTGATAATCATATGAGTAATCCCCCCATAGGTCCTTCTACAATAACAAATACCAATGAAATTATAATAATAAAGTCCATATATATCTCTCAATGTATTTATTCTTTAAGAAAGTGTGAACCAGAAGGGTCAAACTCATCAAACTATCTCGAATCTTAGTTTGAGTGTTGTGGCTGAGATTTTAGCTGTAAACTTTCTTTTGGAATACTAGTATCTAGACAATTGGCTTGATTTTAGGTTACCTTTAATACGATGAATTCATATGATGATTAAGCAGAATATGAATTACAAGTAACTCTACAACCTAGCTTTGTTGCACGATCTAGATTATGAAAAATAGGTCAAAAATCCAAAATGCCTAAACAACTCCCATTATAAATGTTGTGCAAAACACATCCATAAGTGGGGATCTACTAGACACAGATTCATAGACTTCCAAGGACACCTTAAACCTAGGGATTTGATAACACTTTTGTCATACCCCTAGCTTAAACGGGACGAACAAGAATCGTATGAGCATGAGTTATATGACTGCTATGTATATTGTTTGGAGGGGTTACTATTCATAAACAATGATAAGGAGGTATGTACAAACCAATTCTATCTCATTAAACACTCATCTGATACAAACATGTGAAACTAAGACTGCATAAGACAACTTATCTCTGTCTATGAAGCCTCTAAGAGAAATTATAATTATACTAGAAAAGGTGGTCGGGGAAGCGACACTACATACCTAAACTATAACTAGAAACACAGTTAAAAATTACTCAACATTTATTATCCACCGGTAAGAGAGAAGCTCCCCAACTGCTTTGCTGAATACAAATGGGTGCCTACTATAGAAGTTTGCTCATCGATATACCTGATCCTGTATTTATAGAAATGCAGTGTCCCCAAACATAGAGACGTTAGTACATATATAATATGTACTAGTATATAAAGTAGAAATAATAACAAGTAGATGTATAAGGAGGCTCAATGAGTCAAACAACAAAATAAGCAGCAGCGGATAACTGAATACTAGAAACCCTTATATGAAACTATAACTTGTGAGATAAGGGTGATAGTTACACCTTATGACTGATTACCTATGCATTTTTCTTATTAATTTATCATATAACTAATTACGAGTAGGTCATCGTTATTAAGGGCCTAGCAATTTGCCTATGTGATGTATTATGCCTACTTTTAATAAAAGTAATCATACGATGGCCCACCAAGGGCATTCTATGTCAAATGTATGACATGTGTTACACAGATACTTCTGACTATGATTTTATACATATAATTGTAATCACAGTCTGATATAGGGTACGCCTCTCCTTAGGGGCTCACTAAAAGGGTTTGCCCGTAGGCCATATGTGCCATATATTGGCTCGAGTTTGGGCCATCCCAGTTGACTCCAAATGAAAATGATGCCACAAGGGCGGGGACGCCACAATGTTTAGGCTCAGTATAATGCTCAGGTCTTGATCCTATGAATAGAATCACATCGACCGATATACCAAGCCAAACCTATGTATCTTCCCATCGTTAACTTTGTCAAGTTGTGCTTTATAGGCCTATGTAAGTGTATCATAATAAATGTTATTCAACCATTAGAGTAATGCTTCTCATATTCCACTAATTTCCTTACTAGTATCGAGCTATTAAACACTAGTTCTTCTTTTATTCTATTACTATATTACTATGTGATCCAAATACCAATCCGACTATACTATGGCCATTTATTCTAAACATATTGCATTGCATATATAGGCATAATATATGAATTATAAGAATTCCCAACACACACGAATACAATCATGTGTCGCTCTATAGAGTACTTGACTTGACAAGAGTAAAAATGAATACTGGAACTCCAATAATTAGACGACAAAGGATGGAGACAAGTAATTTAAAATGGGAAAGGAACATGAATAGTGTGGCGATGTTAGCCATATAGTCATGTTTTAGACATATAGAAGGTGAAAGATTTTTTCTATATATTAAGTAAACAATATCGACAAGTAAACAATATCGACTCAGCTAGGAGAAATAAATGATTATAAATTGTGCCTTCTCGGTGAAATAGGTTTAGTTTTACATACCTTTGATGCCTTTCTAGCTGAAGGTCGGACCACGAATATCAAACAATTCAACCCTCGAGAGTGAAGCCTTTCTTTTACCAATATTTAATTTTCACAATCCGATAGGTAACCAATTTACCATCTCAATATTTTAAAATCAGTGTTGAGAAATCATTGGAGTTTTTAACCCAAATCTATTAGGGGCTATTTAGTGGGGCTCGTTGACCGAAACAGTGGTTGTTTCACCTACAGTTGGCTCGCCGGTGGTGGCCAAACCAATAGAGAAAGAGAATGGTGAGAGAGAAAGAAAAAGGATGGTTAACCGGAGTGGAGGAGAGACGAAAAGAGAAGGAAGAAAGGCAACGCCGGTGGGGGTTCCGCCGACTGGTGATTTTTGTTGCCTGCGAGATCTATGACATAGGGATATTGGGGAAGGCGGCTACTTTGGGTACCAGTCAGTTAGGATTTTCTCACCTTTTTTCACTAAGCATTTTTTTAAGGGAAAATAAATAACAAAGTGCCCTTAACTACACCAAACCAAAATATATATACACACAATATAAATTTCTTTACAACATATATATAGACCTCATAAATCTCTATAGAGTAACAGCTATACATATCTAAAATATTAAAATAAATTTTTAAAATTTCCAGAGGTGTTACATGTAACCTCACCACTAATCTGAAATACCATCACCTTTTTCCCAACAACATCACTCTTGATTTTCATCAAGATGGGATATAATATTTTTTTCTCCTTTATCTCTGCACCAAGAGACGAAGGAACAACTTCCTGTACCATTACACCATCTTTTTCGGAGGCCAAGAGGTGAACCTAAGATTAGACAAGCAGTGAATATCCTTCACCAATTCTAACTTCTCCTTATCCACATGAGCTAAAATCCCCATGGATAACCTACTAAGAGCATCAACAACCACGTTATCTTTACCTGAGTAGTAGTGAAGACTCATATCATAGTTCTTGGGAAGCTTCAACCCTCTCCTCTACATGAGATTTATCCCTTTCTGAGTGAACATATATTATATACTCTTATGATAAAAAAAGATGAACATATGCACTCCATACAAATAATGGCGCCATATTTTCAAAGAAAAAACACCAATAAAAGCTCCAAATCACAAGTAGGATAATTCCACTCATGCACATTCAACTTTCTAGAAGCATAGGCAATCACCTTACCATGATGCATCAAAACGCAACCAAGTCCCACCCAGGATGCATCAAAATAAACCATAAACCCCTCATTACCTTTAAGTAATGTCAAAATTGGAGTTGAAGTGCGCTTATCTTTCAGGTTTTTGAAACTTCCTCACAAGCATCCAACGAAGTAAACTCTACCTTTTTTGAGTCAACTTACTTAATGGGGTAGCTATCATCAAGAGACTTTCCACAAACCGCCTATAATACTCAGCCTAACCCAAGAAGCTCCAAATGTCGATTGGATTCATGGCTCTAGGCCATTTTTTAACCATTGCCACCTTTTATGGATCAACCATGATCCCTTCACTAGAAATATTATGACCAAAAAAAGTTACAGCGTTCAACCAACACTCACACATGGAGAATTTTGCATACAACTACTGCTCCTTTAAGGTCTAAAACACAATAAAAAGGTAATTGGCATGATCCATATCACTCCTAGATACACCAGATGTCATCAATGAACATAACGACAAAAAAATGCAGAAACCAACTGAACTCCCTATTCATCAAATCCATAAATATCATTGATGCATTAGTCAAATTGAATAACATAACCAGGAACACAAAGTGCCCATACTGAGTACAAAAAGCTATCTTAGGGATATCTACCTCCCTAATCTTAAGTTGATGATACCTAGACAAAAAATTATCTAAGAAAAGAATTTGGTACCGTACAATGAATCAAACAAGTTAGTTATCCATGGAAGAGGATACGTGTTCTTAACCATTACCTTATTCAATTATCGACAGTCAATTTACATCCAAAAGGAATCATCTGTAATGACCTAAAAATGGGTCTCGATATGTCACACAGTGCTCAAGACTATGAGTAGCCTGAAGCTAACCTTGTAAGCCTTCTACTAAATCTGAAACTCATAATAGAGAAAAATATAAACATAAAGTCAATACAGAAGTCTGTTTGATCTAAGCTAAAATTATCTAAACATAATATTTAAAAATATTACACTCAATAATATGGACAATCAATACTAGAAATCTGAATTACATCTAACTGTCTGATAAGCCTCTACTACTAAGAAGTAGAGAGCCACTGGGAGTAACCCTCAGTTGACTCGAATTGACTGAAAATGCTGAATTAACTACTCTAATAATATAAAAAAACTAAGTAACTGGGTCCCCCAAACTATGAGGACTCACCAACTATCGAGATGTAGATGGAGATGCTCGAAATCACTCACACTAATAAAAATAAGCATCTGAACATATATTATTACACAATGTAGCACATAGACATATATGTGGATCAGAACGTTTGGAATGTACTGAGAATGTGAGGGTGAATGTATAAATAAAACAATATCTTAACATTATTATAGATTTGTAAAAGAATGCATGCTAAGTGTAGATGACTCACATTATCTTGAATAACTAAAAACTGAGAATCATAATCAGGAGTAGTAAAGCATACTGTATAAATCTTGTGAGTCATAACACTTAGTTCTAAAAGTTGTACTTGTATTCTAAATTTAATCATGTGGTCTAAGTGTAGAAAGGACTCACTTTTCTATCTTTAAACTTAAAGTTGAAATGTCATGATCAACATCTTATGTGAAATAATAACTGAAATGAATTGCGAGCCTTACACTTAGTTTCTAAAAGCTTTACAATTAGAATTAATCTTTCTGTAGGGAGGTTCTTTTAACTAACATACACTATGTGAGCTATCATAGTATCCAACGTCTAGTTCATTTATGGGAAAACCTCACATTGGGGAGAGGTGTCATACTCTTGTTAGGGAGTATAACCTATGCTAAGTGATCACATTTGTAACTGTTATCCATATAGAAATGGGAATAATCTGATAATCTGAACCTACATTGGCTCATAGTTCTGAGGAATGTAAGCATACCCAACTTGGTGCTAAATACTACACCCTTTAATTTGTATGCTCATTCTATAGGAAATCAACTTTTAAAACTAGTATAAGGGTTTATAATGAAAATAACTTATGTATCTATTTGCTGTAAAGTGTAATTAAAACTATAAAGTGGATTCCATATATTAGCTAAGGTCAAAAGATCAAATCTTGTTCAAAAAAATCTCAATATAAACTAATCATAGGATGCTTAAATCATAGTCATTCTTGAAATATCAACATTCAAACTAGGGCTTAATAACCCATGCATCAAATTCATGTCAAAGCATCATAAAGTTCATGCTTACTATTGAGAGTCTTGAAAATTCAATTCTAAATATGGAAAATAAAGTTTCACAAATAAAAATATGAAAGTAGACATGAAATTCAACATCTAAATCACTTGTGACGTCAAAATCCTCTAATAATGATAAGTAGGTATAAATCTTTAACTGAAGTTCATATAATTTCAAGAAGAAATCAACTTTAAGACTAATTTTGGGCACAAGGATGAAAGGATTATCCTTGTTTATAACCCCACATACCTTAATTGATGAATAGATGAAGAAGCTTGAACTTTGAGTTCCTATTTGTGCTCTTGAAGATTGTTTTTGAAGATCTTGAATTGGAAATCTTGAATTTTTTGTTATCTTGGAAAAAGAATGGTGGAATTTAGATTTCTTGAGGCTTAACATTTGAAGCTCTAGGGTTTCTTGGAGAGTAATTTGATGAATTATGAGCGTATTAGGCTTAGAATAGATTTAATCTAGTGTTTTTCATGAATTGGGGTCTTGGGAAAAGACTAAGTTGCCCTTTGGAAAAACAAGTTTTGAACTGAAAGTCCCAAATTTGCACCGCGATGCGACGCAGCACCATCACGTTGGCTTACTAGAAAAGGGACGAGTACCATTTTGCACCATGGAGTGACGCAGCGTAATCACGTTGCATCTCTGGAAAAGGTCGAGTTCCATTTTGCACTCCATCGCGACACAGTGCTATTCTCCACTATGATTCCTGATGTGACACTGACCAATCGTGGTGAGATACTAGAAAAGGATGAGTAGGATTTTTGGGCTTCACCGTGACGTGGCGTAATCGTGGTGCTTCTCTAAAAAGAGGAAAATGGTGAATCTTCCCTTCACCACGATGCGGCGCTATCTCGTTGGCTTATTGCTTCTCACTAAAAGTACCATAAATTCTCAACCAGGTATCGGATTTAGGCAAAATTGGTATCGTTGGAAAGCTGATTTAGTTATCTACAATTTGGTGGGTCTAGAGATGGAAAATTCTTCACATATAAAGAGTTATATACTTTTAAATTTGACCCCTTACACACTAGGATCTAAACGGGACTAAGAAAAGTATGGGGTATTACATTATCTACCCCTTGGGAACATTCGTCCTCGAATAAGACTAGTTAAACTGAGGATACTGATGAACTGAGATCATATACTAGCTTTCACAATTGAAACTAAACTACATGACTGAATCTATAACATACTGAGTGACTGAACTAATCTGTGAATGCATAAACTGACATGACGATAATCACATGGCTGAAACCGAGACTATAAAAGAACTGAATTAAGGAAGACTGTTACCTTAGGCTTAATCTGAGTTTGTGTAGAAGAGTTATGGATACTTGGTTCACATGTTTGCTTCTTCTTCCTAAGTAGCACCCTCAACAGACATATTTCGCCATAGTACTTTGACCAAGGGAACTTCTTTTTTCTTTAGTCTACGGATCTGGTGATCAAGAATATCTATTGGAAGTTTTTCATATAAAAGGCTATTCTGAATATATGTGCTTTAAAGAGGGACTACAACAGCTGAATCGTCCATACACTTCTTCAATAAGGGCATATGGAACACTTAATGAACTGATGACAAGTCTGCAGGTAGCTCAAGCTCATATGCTACCTTCCCCACACGACTCAAAATCCTATAGGGACCCACATATCTGGGACTAAGCTTCCCCTTTTTGCCAAATCTCTTCCCCCCTTCATGGGTGAAACTTTTAAATAAACAAAATCATCAACTTCAAACTTAAGATCTCTCTATCTTACATCTGCATAAGATTGTTAATGACTCTGAGCTACCTTCAATATCTCTCGAATCAACTGAACTTTCTCTATAGCTTCAATAACCATATCTGGCCCAATCAAAGCGGCCTTACCTATTTCAAACCAACCGACTTGTGATCTATATCGCTGCCCATAAAGACCCTCAAACGGGGCCATCTGAATACTAGAATAGTAATTTTTATTGTAGGAAACCTCGATTAATGGCAAGTGGTCATCCCAACTACCTTTGAAGTCAAGAACACATACTCTCAACACATCTTGTAAGTTCTGAATGGTCCTCTCTGCCTGACCATCTTTCTGCTAGTGAAAAGCTGAACTGAGATAAACTTGGGTACCAAGAACCTTCTGAAAGTCTTTCCAAAATTAAGAGATAAACTGAGTACCCCTATCTAAAATGATGGACAAGGGAACTCCGTGTAATGTAACCAAATCTCTGATATACATCTTAACATAATCTTCAGCTGTGTAGGACATGTGAACTGGCAAGAAGTGGACTGATTTGGTCAATCTATCTACAATAACCCAAATCTAATAATGTTATCGACACAAATGGGGTAACCCTGTCACAAAGTCCATGTTCATCTCTTCCCACTTCCAAGTGGGAACACCAAACTCCTGCAATATGCTACCAGGTCATTGGTGCTCTACCTTAACCTATTTATAAGTTGCACACTTAGCCACAAATTCAGTGATATCTCTCTTCATATCCCTCCACCAATAGACTTCCTATAAGTCACAATACATCTTGGTGGCTCCTAGATTAATAGAGTAATGTGTACCATGTGCTTCTGCCATAATCCGCTATCTCAAATCGTCAACTCATGGCACACACAATCTACTTTGGTATCTCAACACACCATCTCCCCCTTGGGAGAAAACCTCTACCTTTTGGTCTTTAACTGAACCCTTCAGTTTGACCAAACTAGATTCCTTATCCTGCTTCTCTTTCACTTCAGAAGCTAAAGTATATTCTAAACTACTCTGAACCCAAACATTCCCCTTAGATGTGTCAACTAACCTCACACCTAATCTATCTAACCAGTGAACTTCTCAAACTAATTCTCTCTTATCATTCTCCACATGAGAAAAACTTCCCATATATAGTCTACTAAGGGCATCTGCCTCTACATTAGCCTTGCCTGGGTGATATAACACACTCATGTAATAATCCTTCAATAATTCTGACCACCTTCTCTAACGAAGATTTAACTTTCTCTGAGTAAACACATATTGCAAGCTTTTGTGGTCCGTGATTACATTGACATGCACCCTATAAAGATAGTGCCTTCAAATTTTCAATGCAAATATAACAACAGCTACCTTGGGGTCATGGGTAGGGTAGTTCTTTTCGTAAAACTTAAGATGTCTAAAGGAATAGGCAATAACCTTACCTCTCTACATCAAAACACAACCCAAACCAATTCTAGAAGCAATACAATAAAAAATAAATCCATCTAAACCATCGGGTAGCTCTAAAACTTGAGCTGAAGTGAGTCGAGTCTTTAACTCCTAAAAACTCTTCTCGCAGGAATCTGACCACTGAAACTTAACTTTTTTTGGTTAATATATACACGGAGGACACAATAGACGAAAACTCTTCAACAAAATATCTGCAATAGCCAACTAAACCTAAAAAACTCCTAATGTCTAATGGAGAGATAAGTCTAGGCTAGTTTCTTATAATTTTTATCTTTTGGTGATCAATTCTAATGCCATCCCTGGATACAGTATGTCCGAGAAATGCTACTAACCTTAACCAAAATTCACATTTGCTAAATTTGGCGAAAAATTGGTGATCCCTAAAAGTTTGCAACATAATTCTAAGATGGTCTGCGTAATCATCCTCACTACGAGAATATACAAGAATATCATAGATAAAGACTATGACAAACATGTCCAAATACTATTGGAACACTCTATTTATTAAGTCCATAAAGGTTGTTGGGGCATTTGTTAGCCCGAAGGACATGACTAGAAACTCAACATGACCATAACTGGTTGTGAAAATTGTCTTTGGAATGTCACATTACCTTACTCTAAGCTGGTGATAGCCGGATCTAAGGTCTATCTTGGAGAAGTTACTTGCACCTTGGAGTTGGTCGAATAAGTCATCAATGCTAGGAAGAGGATATTTGTTTTTTATTATGACTTTATTCAGCTGATGATAGTTAATGTATATTCGCAAAGAACTATCTTTCTTTCGCACAAAAGGGATGAGAGTTCCCTATAGAGAGACATTGGGACTTATGAAACCTTTATCTAAGAGGTCTTTAAGTTGTTACATTAACTTCTTAAGCTCAGATGGATCCATACAATATGGAGGAATAGAGATGTGTTGATTATCTAGAAGAAGGAATGGAGCCAATCCATACCAAGAATAATGCAAAAATAGACCATGTCTAACTCTATTAAGTCTACTAACATGATCTTATGAAGGACAGTGATAGGACACTTTGTATAGACTCATTTTGCAATAACTGACTCACCCACTAGGGTAGAAATTAAGAAGGGCTTAGGAAGCTTTTCAGGACCTACTTCAAAATTTGTTGCAACTAGTGAGGTCACATAAGAGAGATTTGATCTGGGTTCTAATAACACATAAACATCAAGATGAAAGACACGTAGCATACCAGTAATAACATCTGGTGAACTCTCCTTCTCCTGATGGGATGGTAAATCATAAAACCAATTCTGACACTGACTGTCACCGGTACTGGATGATGCACCCATAGGAGAGACTGGGCAGCCCAGAGGAGCTGGTACACTCGTATCATGAGTCTGGGGACGAGCATCCTTGTTTCCCTACTTAGAATGCAGACACTCTTTGATCCCATGTCCCAACTTACCATAACCATAAGAACCTTTCTATCCCAACAAGCACTCACCAAGATGATTTTTATCATACTTAGCACATGAAGGATAACTGGGCTTTCCACTTACACTATTCTTTCTTTCTTTTAACTTTTTTGCCTTAATCTATTGAGCATGAATCATCAACCTAGCAAGATCCATATCCCTAATAAGAATGGTTGTCCTACACTCCTTGACTACCAAACTAGATACTCCCGTAACAAACTTACTCATACTCGGCCTAGGGTCAGCCATCGTGTCTGGGGCATACTTAGACAACTAGTTGAACTTAATGTAGTACTCCTTCAATATCATCTAGACCTACCTCAGGTTCATAAACTCCTCTACCTTAGCTTCTCTCAATTCATGTGGAAAGAACCTATCTCAAAATTCATCCTGAAATACCTGCCAACTCATAAGAGCTGCATGCTTACCTCTACCATTCTTTCATATAACCAGCCAATCATACGCCATATCTTTCATCCTATATGATACCAACTCTACGCTCTCCTCCTCAGTAACATGCATAATTTGGATGATTTTCCTAACCTCATCTAAGTAAATTTGTAGGTCCTCACCTACTTTTGGCACAAAGAACTCAGGTGTAGTCATTCTCATGAAGTCATAAATTCTGGCTGCTGCTAAATCACTATTATGCTGAAGTGGGACTACCGCCTGATGGTTGCCCTGAAAAATGGTAGTCACATCCTGGGACAATGTCTAAAAGGCAGCCCAAAATTCAATAGAGGATACATTCTCATTCAGAAGGTCAGCAGGCTGGGGTGGCTGGTTATCATTTCTGCGTGCATTAGCTCGGCGAAGAGGCATATTCAACTGTCACGTAAGAGCATAAATTAAAAGCAAAAGGAGATACAGTAAGCAAGATAGATCATGATAGAAAAAGATGATTTCCTAAAATGTCCCATAGCCTCTTGCTCATAAATGTGGCATGTTTTATTCCCACGATCAAGACTCTACGTAGCGCAACTTGTCTGACTACCTAGGACTCTTATAAGCTTAGGATCTGATACTAAGTTTGTAATGCCCTAAAAATGGGTCTCGAGATGTCACACGATGGTCAAGACTATGAGTAGCCTCATGCTAACCCTATAAGCCTTCTACTAAATCTGAAACTCATAATAGAGAAATATATACATAAAGTCAATGCAGAAGTTTGTCTGATCTAAGTTGAAATTATATGAACATAATATCTGAAAATATTAGACTCAAGATTGTGGACAATCAAAACTGGAAATCTGAATTATATCTAGCAGTCTGAGAAACGTCTACTACTAACAACTAGAGAGTCACTAGGATAAACCCCCAGCTGACTCGAACTGATTGAAAATGCTAAATCAACTACTCTAATAAGATGAAACCTAAATAACTGGGTCCCCCGAACTATAAGGATTCACCAAATGTTAGGATGTAGATGGAGATGCTCGAAATCATTTATGCAACTAAAACTGAGCACCTAAACCTACATTTTTACACAATATAGGACATAGACATATTTGTGGATCAGTAATTCTAGAATGTACTGAGCATGTGGGGGTGAATGCATAAATAAAAAAATATCTCAGCATTATTATAGATTTGTAAAAGAATGCATGCTAAGTGTAGATGACTCACATTAGCTTGAATAACTAAAAACTGAAAATCATAATCAGGAGTAGTAAAGCATACTGTATTAATTTTGTGAGTCATATCACTTAGTTCTAAAAGCTTTACTTTTATTCTATCTTTAATCGTGTGGTCTCAGTGTAGAAAGGACTCATTTTTCTATCTATAAACTAAAAGTTGAAATATCATGATCAACATCTTATTTGAAATAATATCTAAAATGAATTATAAGTCTTACACTTAGTTTCTTAAAGCTTTTCTACAAGGATTACTCTTTT
Organism: Capsicum pubescens; assembly: GCA_030864215.1. Taxonomy (NCBI): domain Eukaryota; kingdom Viridiplantae; phylum Streptophyta; class Magnoliopsida; order Solanales; family Solanaceae; genus Capsicum; species Capsicum pubescens. Next base: position 198,947,145 of record CM061544.1, on the reverse strand, counting down.
CTGTTAGGAGGTTCTTCTAAATGACATACACTATCTGAGTTATCATAGTTTCCAACATCTAGTTACCTTATGGGAAAACCTCATGTTGGGGAGAGATGTCATACTCTTGCCAGGGAGTATAACCTAAGCTAAGTGATCATATCTATAACTGTCATCCATATAGAAATAGGAATAATTTGATAATCTGAACCTACATTGGCTCATAGTTCTGGGGCATGTAAACATACCCAACTTGGTGCTAAACACTACTCCCTTTAATTTGTATGCTCATTCTATCGGAAATCCACTTTTAAAACTAGTATAAGGGTTTATAATGAAAACCACTTAATTATCTGTTTACTGTAAACTGTAATTAAAATTGTAAAGTGGATTCCATATCTTAGCTGAGATCAAAAGATCAAATCTTGATCAAAAAAATCTGAATATAAACTAATCATAAGATGCTTAAAGCATAGTATTTCTTGAATTATCAACATTCAAACTAGGGCTTAACAACCCATGCATCAAATTCATGTCAAAGCATCATAAAGTTCATGCTTACAAATGAGAGCCTTGAAAATTCAATTCTAAATATGGACAATAAAGTTACACGTATAAAATACATAAGTAGACATGCAATTCAACATCTAAATCACTTGTGACATCAAAATCCTCTAATAATAATAAGTGGGTATTAACCCTAAACTAAAATTCATATAATTTCATGTAGAAATAAAATTTAAAACTAATTTTGGGCACCAAGATGAAAGGATTATCCTTGTTCATAACCCCACATACCTTAATTAATATGAAGAAGCTTGAACTTTGAGTTCCTATGTTTGCTCTTGAAGATTGTTACTTGAATGAATTGAGAATCTTGAATTTTTGGTTATCTTGGAAAAAGAATAGTGGAATTTGAATTTCTTGAGGCTTAAAATTTGAAGCTCTAGAGTTTGTTGGGGAGTAATTTGATGAATTATGAGCGTATTAGGATTTGATTAGATTTAAGCTAGTGTTTTTCATGAATTGGGGGCTTGTGAAAAGACTAAGTTACCCTTTGGAAAAATAAGTTTGGAACTGGCAGTCTTTATTTTGCACCGCGGCGCAGTGTTGTACCATCGGAATGGCTTACTGGAAAAGGGACGAGTGCCATTTTGCACCATGGTGCGACGTGGCGTAATTGCATTGCATCACTAGAAAAGGGGGAGTGATTGCACTCTACCGCGATGTTGTGCTATGCTCCACCGCGATTCCTGGCGCAGCACTAGACAATCACAGTGAGCTACTAGAAAAGGGAGAGTGGGATTTTAGGCTTTAGCGTGACACGATGTAATCGCGGTGCTTCACTGGAAAGATGAAAATGCTATCGCATTGGCCTACTGCTTCTCACTAAAAGTGCCATAACATCTCAACCAGGTATCAGATTTAGCTAAAATTGGTATCGTTGGAAAGCTGATTCAGTTATCTACAATTTAGTGGGTCTAGAACTGGAAAATTCTAGACGTATCAAGAGTTATATACTTTTAAAGTTGACCCTTGACACACTAGGAGCTAAATGGGACTATGAAAAGTATGAGGTATTACACCATTCTTCTTTCGCACGAATAAAACAAGTGCTCCCCATAGGGATACAGTAGGATGGATGAAACCTTTATCCAAGAAATCCTTAAGTTTCTCCTTGAGTTCCCTCAACTCAGCCGGAGCCATTCTACCAGGAGGAATAGATATTGGATAAGATTTCAGAACCAAATCAATACCAAATTCAATGTCCCTATCCAGAGGAACACCAAGAAGATCATCTGAAAAGACCTCTAGAAACTCATTTACCACTAGAACCGAATGTAAAGAAGGACCTTCCAAGTTAGAATCTTTAACCAAGAAAAAATGATAGAGACACCCTTTGGATATTAACCTCTGAGTTCTAAGATAAGAATTAAACCTCCCGCTAAGAGCTAGGGAACTACTCTCGCACTCAATAACCAGTTCACTAGGGAATCTAAAGACAACCTTAGATGTCCAACAATCTAAGGATGTATAAAAATGGTGTAACTAATCCATCTCCAGAATAACATCAAAATCCATCATATCTAGTTCAAACAAATCCACCAAAGTCTACCTACTACCAACAGATACCAAACACCTCCTATAGACCCTTTTAGCAATTAAAGAGTCACCTACAGGGATTGAAATAGAAAAAGGATCCAAAATAACCTTGAGATCAAAAACTAAATACATATCCACAATAAGTTCACATAAGAGAGAGTAGACCCTGGATCAAGCAAACAATACATGTCACTAGAAAAGAGTTGTAATATACTATTCACGACATCAGGTAATGTCTCAAATTCTTGTGGAGTAGCAAGAGCATATAACCTATTCTGACCTACCCCAGTACTAGGAGAAGAAACAGATACAAAAGCAACACCCTTTGGTGCAGGAGCAGAAGATAAAGCAACCGAATCCTTCCTCCCTCCCAAAGCACCTTACCAATTGGAAAATTTCTGAGTATATGGCCTGGCTGAACATATTTGAAACACTTGTCCCTCTACTCATCACAGAAACCTCTATGCAACCTACCATAAACCCTAAAAGAAGGGCATGATAAGGACAACGAAGCCCCACATTCTTGAGATTGGGCACCCTATTCATGAAAATAATCACCACCCTACTGGCGCCTATCACCCAACTGTTTCGAGTATGGAGCACTAGTTGTAGAGAAGGAACTAGAACACCCCCATTTCTTTTTTGAACACTTACCGCCATCCCAATCACCTTGTTGTTGAGAACCATCCTATTCAGGGGACCTAAACTTCTTACCCTGCCTTTCTCCAAACTCATCCTATTTTCTCTTTTCCTCCTCTACCTGTTGAATATGAACCAGTAACCTAGAAATATCCATATCCTTGATCAATAATTCAGTCTTGATTTCGAGGATCAAATTATGAGATAGTCCAGAAGTAAACTTTATCATCTTGGCCCTCATGTCAGACACCAATTCTAGAGCATACCTAGACAGTTGATGAAATTTCAAGGTATATTCCTTGACTGACATTTTCCCTTATCTCAGATTAACAAATTCCTCCACCTTCGCTCCCCTCAAATCTTGGGGAATGAAGTGATCCAATAAAGCCTTAAAGAAAGTCTCCAACAAAGTTGAATCCTCAACATCACCTCTTTCCCTATCCAACTCAAAGTCTCCAGCAAAGTTGATTTCTTAACATCACCTCTCGCCCTATCCAACTTCTCATACCATTGGTACATATAACTCTAAGATGGTAAGTAGTAAAATTCACCCCTTTTATATTCTTGGCTTGCATTACCGTAAAATATTTTCTCTATCTCATCCAAGAAACCCTAAGGATCCTCCTCTACCTTCACACCAGTAAAAGTAGGAGTATTCATCTTTATAAATTGGTCAACCATTGTGTCCTTAGTAGATGAAAAACCAGATGCACCACGCTCAGCCTGAGCAATAACCAACTAAGAAGTAACATGAATTGATTGAAGAAATTCTATATTTGTCACCTCACCCTGAGGAGGACTAGTAGCAATTGGTGGAACTCTAGAAATATCAAGGATGGGAACCCTAGACTGAGTATAGATCCCCTAAGTAGCACATATCCCTTCAACATTGTCCTTGGTTAGGATAGAAGAGTTACCTTATGTCTAAGATCATCGAGGCATGATCTGGAAAGCGAACAAACTAGGATTAGAGAATATTCCAAGACTTAACCTCCAATCTTGTAAATAGAATACCAAGAAAGAGAAATATTCTTAAATTCCTTATAGCCTCCCCCTTATAAGTGTGGCGGGCTACACACCGTCAAAAGAGACTTTAATCAACATGGCTTTGTGGACTCCCAATTGACCATTAAACAAAAGCTCTAATACCAACTAGACATGAATAGAACTAGGGCCTTATCGTAATAGGCATCCCAAGTCCATCCCGGACTGGGGACCACCCCCTCCCCATTACCTAACTCAACCTCCCAATACAAATACCCTGAGTTAGATAAATTTTGAATATATGAAAAGAAAGTGTTTTTTACTATTTTAGACTCTATGATAGGTCTATAACTGTGACCGACCCAAAAAGTCTAACCATCCTTTAAAAACCATCAACCATAACCAAAACAATATAAAAACCAAGTTCCTATCCATACGATAACATAAAATAATTGAAGAATCATAAGTTTAGTCTAGCGATATCATCCCTAATAACAATGCCAATACTAAGGATGGAAACACTACCGACACCACCCATTTCGACCCATACTAGTCACACAAAGCCTCTAACTAAAAGAAAAAATAATATCCGATTGGGAAATGCCTTTAACCTTAGCCAAAGCCTATATCCATAAAATAACCAAAGTACCTAAAGACATCTATGATATGAAATAGAGCCTTCCGGTATATGAAAGATCACTACTTTAATCCAATAGCTAATCCCAAATTCGATCACTAAGAAGGAGGAGTAAAATGGTCGGTTCCTGTATGGCGTGGGGATATAGTCGCCTGAAGAAAGGTTAGTGGGTGCATGCTAGCATAAACTTAGGATAAGGATAAAATAATGCCATCCAGTAAAACTAAGTAAGTCAACCATATGTATACAAATCATATATATATATATATATAAATATATATAAAACTATACTAGGAAAGAGAGCCGGGTTTAGCATGCCTTTAAAATTATTAAACTAGGTATGTGTAGCTTAATTATCCTAGAACCACCTATGAGATATATGGGTCTAGTGTAACCCCCTGAACCATCCTCGATAAGTGTAGCCGTATGAGCCAGAGATGCTATAAGAGCAGGGAATTATAAAATACCCTTCGTTCTCCATGATACATATGTACAGTGTACTTGGAGGATTTTAATGTACCTCATAGTCTTATATATGGTTTCTATATCCAACCCTCATGTTGGCAAACATGAGTTTCTAGTGTCGGTCCATTGAACTTGAACCTTCACAGTTTGCTATCACAACCCGCCATTATTCCCCAATTAAAACCATTACCATTCAACCAAACTATTATCCCATTATTATTAACTAAGGCTATAAGTAGTGGTATCATTATACCCACTCTAGCTGGCAAAAAATGTCTTTAGCCAACCTTTTTATGTAAAGGGATTCCCATGTAACCATATATTGCGCTATTGAATAGACTTGGAGGATTCCTATGTACCCGACAAGTGTAGCATTATTAAGTTTGCTTGGGGATTACTTATACCCCATAAGGATGTTTAATTAACCATAACCATGACCACCAAGCCTTACCATTTAAACTTTCCAAACCATTTATACCATCAAGGGTTCCATTACCAAACCATACCTTGCAATAGTTCCGTTAAAAGTCCAACAATATAGTAAAAACAATATCATAGGCATTTTATTAAACATGTTGGGAGAATAGTATTTCCAAAACCAAATCCAATAACCAATTAACCATTCCCATGCAAGAAATTGTCCAAATTACCATTAAAGAATTTAAATATATAATTTAAACATGGGAAACCCACAATCAAGCATTTAATACCAACACCCCAATATATATTTGAAAACCCCCAAACCATACGATAATCATGCTATTAAAAAATTGTATGAAACATTCCTTTAGTTGGAAATAACAATGAGGACGGAGTACATGCCTTAGATTTCAAAAATGATGGAGAGAAATCACCCTTACAAGCCCTAAATTATTCCTCTAGAAATAAACCTAGCCTTCATTCACCCAAGAGCTTTAGAGAGAAATAAAGAAAGTTTCTAAGTGTTTAAGATTGCAATAATAGGGTAAATAATGTCCCAATATTTATATAAGTCATGGTTCCTTAAGAGGTTATGTAGGGAAATATCCGGATTACCCCTAACTTAAACTTCTTAAATTCCCATCAGATGGTACGACTACCTCATAGTAGTTGTACCCTTCCATATGATTAGTACCCACCACTCATAAACTAGGCCACCCTCTTGGACCCAAAACTGACCAATATACAACTTACCCAAACTAAGTCATACCTAACTATACAATCAGTACCCCAAAACTGTATCTCTGGTAGAATAGAATCAAAGAAAGTTTGAAAACTGTCTACCATACGAGTCAATGGTATGACTCATACCCTAAATTATGTATCATAGTGACACACTCGTACTCAAATCTAAGTTAAGTTACTAATTCTAAAATTAAGTAAAGGAAAAATTGAAACCATACAACCTGTCACTAATCATACGACCGTACCCACCAAGTCGTACCCTTTTCAGAAACCAATACAACCCACCAACTAATATTGGATAGCATACGACCAAGAATATACCAAACGTACCCTATCATATGATTGGTACCCACATGTCATAAGATATAGAGAATCTAAAAATCCAGGAAATTTTTTAAGGGTCCACAGCTAGGGGGTTTCAATCAATTCAGTCATACTCAGATTCTAGAGTTAAGATAGGACCTAGGAGGATTTTTTCTGACCCTTGGAGGTTCTTATCACAACTTATTCTAAGGTCAAGTAGAAGGGATAAGTAGATGATGGTTGGTTTGAGATTGTTGTCTGGCCTCCAGGTAGGCTAGGTTTACCTTTGTTTAGACATTGCTCTATTATAATATTAGTATGGTATTATACTAATTATTTGGGGTTATTTTCACTATTAGTAGCTTAGACAATTCCTGATTAGTTTAGCTAATTAGGGGACCATAAGATAGATTTTGAACTTGAATTTTCTTAGGTTGGGAGTAACTTCATCATCAGGACTTGGTTTATCTTACTCAAGGCCCTTGAAATCAAACTTAGAAGCCATAGTATAGGCTTGGATAGTTTTTTTCCGTAGGTTCGGTTCGGGGGACTTTCTGTTAGCTTTATATCCCTTTTTAAGCTAAAATACCTTAGGATAGTGTTTTTCCTGCGGTAAAAATCATTAAAGCACCTAGGAGGACTTGTTATCAAGATTCAAATACTTTTCTCATTATATAGTGGTTTTTGACTTGGTATTTCTGGCATTTAGCCCTTGTGGCCTATATTCGTAACTTTTGACTTAATTATAGAAACCAAGTCCTACTTTAAATGAAATTTGCCTTCTACAGTATAAAAAGGACTAGATAGACTTGGAATGAATAAAACCTATATGTTGTTATTGATGTTCTATGGTTCCATAGCACTTTCAATGCTTAAAATGATGAAAATATACAAGTTACTTAGGTATTTTTGTTAGATATGATGTGTTTTATGTTGTATTTTGTAGGAATCAGGTTTTTGAGATAATCTGGAGAAAAATAGTGAAAGTTAAAGCTTTAGACCACCTACGCGTGAACCTACGACATTTACGTACTACTTATTGGGTGTAGGTACCAGAGTATGTGACAGAGAAGTCAAGAAATGGAGATTCAGAAGCAGAAAAAAGGACCCTACTACCTACGAAGGGCACGTATGGCCCATATGTACCACCTGCGGTTTGTAGGTGTTAGAATATATCTGAGAATTTAAAGTCTAGATATGTTTTTCAGGAGTTTCAAAAACCTATAATCTTTGTGGCACAATCTACAATCCATAGGTGACATCTACGAACCATAAGTGGCCCAGTAGGTGGCCACCGACTCGAATTTTCCTTGTTTGTTTTGGATTGGTTCCCTAGGGTTTCCATGTACTCTAAAATTTCTCTTTTAATTCTTTTAGTTGGGTTACGCACTATTACTACTTATAAACATATATTTGATTCTGAGATTTGGTTTTAATCTTGGGATTACTTTGTTCTTGATTTTGGTTGATTAATCAATTTGAGACTCTAGGTTTTATTCATCTATTATTTCAATATTTATTCTATGCTTTCTTCATCGAATTCTATGGATTGTCTTGCAACAATGAGCGGCTAAAGCTATTAGATAGTGTTTTAGGAACCCTATAGGATTAACAAAGTGAGGAAAGTACAAAGTTGTTCTAAATCGATATTCTTTCATGTTTTATGATCTTCTTTAATTTAATAGATTTCTTAGAGATTGAAAATGTTAGTATCCAGCCTATATTCACTACTTTCTTCACAAGAGAGGTAGAGAGTAGGAAAAGTGGATCATAATAGTAATTGGTAGTTAATTGTAGAAATAAGCTAATCATCTTTATCTACTCAAGATATTTAGCTTTATCTAATAAATTGAGACTCAAAAGGTAATATTTAAACTGGGATATAGGATAATGGTTAGTAAAGTAGCACTCTGAGACTCAAAAGATAAAGAGTGAAAAGCAGTAGTGAGTCCACAAGACAATTTGTGATACATACCTTATTAGATTTTGTATCGGGGTTAGTTCGACTGAGTACAATAAGCCTATAGAGTTGAGAAACGAGGGGGAACACAGTCCTAGTGTTTGTTTCTAATTAATTATGACCAAAGCACTCCGCAGCTTGTTACTTTTCTCAGTTTACAACAACAATTGCCCCATTTATTTTTCTATGCTTCCCATTGATTTTAGCACGCATGGGAGATAGTTCACGTATTCCCTGTGGGTTCTCCCCCTAATTGATTAAGGTTACTATATTTTGCATCAACCCCTTTAACTTCAGTTTGAGGTGTATCTTTGAGCGATATAAAATTTTTGGTGCCGTTGTTGGGGAATGCGGTGATTATTGATCGAAGTTGTTAAAGTCTTCAGGTTTTTGTTTTCTATTTTTTATTGGGTGTATGTGTAACACTAAAAGTCAAGGAATTCCATTAATCTCACTATATCTTAACCCCAGAGAGAATTCCTTAGACAAATTATGTGATGACATAACATGTACATGAAGCCCATCATGAAGGGGTTCGGGATGATCCTAATGTTTTTTCTCCTCCTCTTGGGAATGTTCAAAATATTGTTGATTAGAGAACTGAGCAGTTATTAGCAGAAGCTGCAAATTAGAGGAGGGAAGAAAATTCTCAAGAGGCAGAGCTAGCAAGGCAAAGACAAGAAGCAGATCATCGAGTAGCACTCGATAAAAATTGAGATAGAAATAGAGGTGGTAGAGCTCAAGTACTTCCAGCCTATCAATACTTACCTCTATATAAAGATACATAAAAGGATTTGGGATACATTGAGCCTACTGAGACGTGAGCTATCATTCCTCCTATTTTACCACTAAGTGTGAAGTTTGATATTACTAGTGCCTTGATTCAGCTCTTGAATCCAAAAAGTGTGTTTGTGGGCTTGCTGAAAGGCGATGCAAATATGCATCTTACATACTATATTGGGATCTGAACTTCATACACTATACTTGGGGTAAATTAAGAAGCAATGAGACTTGGGTTGTTCCCATTTTTATTGACGGGTAAATCAACTTTGTTGTTGGGGGAACTTCTAAGAGGATCAATCACTACTTGGAATAAATAGCGGTGATAGTTTTTGAATCGTTTATTTCCACCATCGAGTATACTTGAGTTCAAGAATGAGATATATAATTTCAGGAAAATACACTATGATTCTATGTATGAGGCATGGTTCTAATTCAAAACACATTGATGATGGTGCCTAACCCCAAGATTTTGAGGTAGAGCTTTTTTGAGATTTTCTATCGAGACCTTAACACTAGTTTGAGAGATACGAAAGACACTATTACTGGTGTAGTATTCATGCATATCCACTGGGAGACAACATAAAATATTTTAGACTAGATCTCTCTCACCAACCAAGGATGGCATACTCGGAAGGCAGAGGAGGCATTGGAACTTATGCCATTGAAGCTTCCAACAAGCATAGAGTGGTTGATAATTTAGTGGTGCAAGAGATTGTGCAGCTTAGAACTAATATTGTTCTCCTAACGAAGCAGTTTACAATAATGAATTCTGAGAAGGTGAACACAGTTGGCTCATAGGGTAAGGCCTCCAAATTGTATGATTTTGATTTAGAAAAAGAGACAAGGTACCTAGATCGAGAGTTGGTGAGTTTTTGAGCCAAGGGAAAAGGAAACCAAGGTCGGACCTATTACGAGGATAGGTACAGATATAGGAGTAGAGAGAGATGCTGGTTGGAGATGCAAGAATGATTACAAGGAGAAGGGTGGTATGTATGCTCTACCAGGAAATCATGACACTAAGTCAATAATGGAGGTAATGTTATCCAAGATGGTCAAGAGTCAGGAAAACTAGGATAATTTCCTTAAAGGTATTAAGGCAGACACTCAGGATTAACCCAGAAGGTAGATTCACATATTACTATGATAAAGCAATTAGAGCATCAGTTTGGACAAATGTCTACATCTTTGAATCATAGGCTGTCGAGCACCCTTCTGAGAAATATAATTTAGAATCCTAATAACGACGATCCTTATTTAGCCATTACCACATAGAGTGGTAAGGAAACTATTTATCCTCTTATGCTAACTATTGATAATCCAAAGAATGATAGTATTGTGGTTCATGAGATACTAAAGTAGAGTTGGATAAGGCTATAGATATTGATGATGATTATTATAAGGACAAAGGTAAGGGATAGGTCGATGATCTTATGGTGAATCATATTCCATGACCTCCCTTACCTTTTCCTCATAGGTTAAAATAGAAGAAGAAAAAAAGGGAAGTTCAAGAAATTTATTACCATACTGAAAGAGTTGAGCTTGAACATTCCTCTTCTTAAGTCTCTTGAGAAGATACCTAGATGCGCCAAGTTTATGAAGGAGTTGGTGAAAAAGAAAAGACTTGTGAGTATTTAGATGTTGGTGAGTTGCACCATTATAGTACAATCACTTTAAGATCTCAGGCAGAGAAGAAGGAGGACCTCAAAGACTTTACTATTCTATATATTATTGGGCGTTTCAACTTTAATTAGCTTTATGTGACTTGGGAGTTAGTATCAATTTAATGTCGTTGATAGTGTACAAGAAATTAGGGTTGGGGCACCCAAACCAACATCTATGAGGTTATTAATAGTTGACCACTTTGTGAAGAGACTAGTTTGTACTTTATGTGACGTATTGGTGAAGGTGGGATCCTTCATATTTCCAGTTAACTTTGTAATTTTTGATAGTGAAGTGGACTTCCAATCCCCTATTATCTTGGGTTAACCCTTCTTATCTATGGGTATGGCATTGATTAATATGGAGTTGAGGTAAATGAAGTTCAAACTAAATAATAAGAAAGTTATTTTTGATGTGTGTCAGTTGACACAATAGATAGATAATATGTAGGTAGTGTCTGTGATAAACACACTTGATAATTATGATGATGCAGAGGTTGTATTTATCAAAGATATACTTAGTAATAAGGCATTAGTATCAATCATTATGAATTTGAGAACGATGGCAATGATGAATATGCAGATATGGTTAAAGAATTTCATAAGAGAGGTTTTTATAATTAGGCTCTGAAAAAGATGGATCTTGATTTGAATAACAATACCACTCATCCTACTCGACCATCTATTAAGGAGCCACCAGTTGGGAATTTAAGGACCTCCCATCTCACCTGCAGTATGCATTCTTAGGAGCCGGTAATACCTTACCAGTTATTATTTCCGCTGAGTTTGTAGTCACAAATTGAAGCATTATTATCAGTGTTGTAGAGGTTCAAGAGATTCATTGTATGCACTATAGCAGACATTGTGAGGATTTCAACCATTATTTGAACGTATAAGATACTACTTAAATCAGATTATATTCCCGACATTGAACATCAACATAGATTGAATACTCCTATGTAAGAGGTCGTGAAGAAAGAAATCATTAAGTGGTTAGATGTTGGAGAGGTTTAACTAATTAAAGACAAAAGTGGGTTAGCCGGGTTCAGTGTGTGTCGAAGAAGGGTGGAATCACAATGGTTCCCAATGAGAAGAATGAACTTATGCCTATAAGATCGGTCACTGGTTGGAGAGTTTGCATGGATCGTAGAAAGCTAAATACTTAGACGCGAATAGACCATTTCACTATTCCATTCATGGATCAAATGCTTGATACACTAGCAGACAAGGGTTGGTATTGTTTTCTTGATGGCTACTCAAGGTATAATAAGATTACTATTTCTCTAGAGGACCACGATAAATAACTTTTACTTTCCTCTGTGGGACTTTTGCGCTCAAGTGAATGTAATTTGGATTACGCAATGCTCCCACCACCTTTCAGTAATGCATGATATTTATATTATCTGACATGGTGGAGGATACTATTGAGGTATTCATGGACAATTTTTTAGTCTCTTGGGACTCTTTTAATGACTATTTGGCCTATTTGGACAACACACCATAGAGATATAAAGAGTGTAATTTGGTACTGAATTATGAAAAGAGCAATTTTATGGTAAATAAAAAAATTGTTCTCAGGCAAAAGAACTCAAAATGGGTTAGTGAGGTATATAAAGAAAAGATTAAGGTAATTGAAAAGTTGCCACCCCTGGTCTCAATAAAAGGCATTCGAAGTTTCTTTGGTCATGTGGGTTTTTATAGGAGATTCATCAAGGACTTCTCAAAGATTGCCAATCCTTTATGCATACTTTTAGAAAAAGAGGTGAAATTTATATTTGATGAGGCGTGTCTTAAAGCCTTTGAGACCCTGAAGGAGTGGTTGGTGTCATTCCCTATCATTGTATCCCTTGATTGGTCTTCATCATTTGAGGTTATGCGCAATGCTGATGGAGTGGCCTTGGTTGATGTCCTACGCCAAAGATGAGAAATAATCCTTCCTTCAATTTATTATGCCAGTAATGCGTTAAACCCTATATAGAATAACTATTCAATTACTAACCAAGAGTTTTTTGCAGTGGTTTTCATCTTTAAAAAGTTTTTGTCTTACTTGATTGGGACCAAAGTCATAGTCCATACAGATCACGCAACATTAATGTATCTTATATTGAAAAAGGATTATAAGCCAAGATTGATACTTTGGGTCTTCTTGATGCAAGGAATAAACTTTGAGGTAATATATCGGAAGGGCATAGAGAATCAGGTGGTCGATCACTTGTCTCTCCTTCAAAAAGAGGCAATGCAGAAATAAGGGATGAGTTTGACATAGATGATAATTTCCCAAATGAGTGGGTCCTGGCAGTATCTCAGGAGTTAATCCCCTGGTTTGCTGATTTTTCCAACTATTTGACAAATGATCTAATTCCATAAGAACATCCTTCTAGCAGTGCAAGAGATTTATGCATGAGATATGGAAGTTCTTCTAGTATGAAATATATCTTTTCCCAATTTATATAGATGGTGTCATTTGAAGGTGTATCCCAGAGGTGGAGATGATTAGCATTCTTGAAGTTTGTCATTCATCACTTGTTAGGGGTTATCATAGTAGTACCTATACAGTCCACAAAATCCTTCAGTATGGGTATTATTGGCCTTCTATTTATATAATAATGCACATAATTTTTCCCAAGCCTATGACCAGTGTCAGCATCAAGGCAATATTTAACAGAGATAAAAACTCCCCATAATACCTATCTTAGAGTTGGAGTTATTTGATGTATAGGGGATTGATTTCATGGGTCTGTTCATGAGATCTTATGGCTTAAAGAGTATTTTGGTAGTGGTTGACTATGTTTCAAAATGGGTGTAGGCTATAAAGCTTCCAAATAATGAAGGAAGAAGTGTCACTGTATTTCTGATGAAAAACATCATTTCTCGATTTGGCACTCTGCGTGCAATTATTAGTGATGGTGGGCCTTACTGTTTCAACCATCTGTTTAAGATCCTACTTGATAAATATAATGTAAAGCATAAGGTGGAAAAACCTTATCATCCTTAGAAAAGCAAGCAGGTTGAGGTCTCCAATAGAGAGATCAAGTCCATATTGGCTAAGGTTGTGAATGCCAACAGGATTGACTGGTCAAGAAAGTTAGATGATGCTTTATGGACCTACTTGATAGATTTAAATACCCTTATAGGTGCCTACCCATATCAGTTTGTGTGTAGTAATGCATGACACTAGCCATCCGAACTTAAGCATAAGGAACTATGGGCATTGAAAAATCTAAATATTGAGTGGCATGATGCAGCAAAATTAAGATTGAGCAAGGTGAATGAGTTGGATGAATTCGGACTCCGTGCTGATGAGAGTTCTTCTATATACAAAGAAAGAATAAAAATGTATCATGATAGGAAAATTGATAAGAGAATGTTTAAGACTGGTGATTGGATTCTATTATATAATACAAGGCTTCACTTATTTCCCGACAAGTTGAAGTCTAGATGGTATAGACCATCCATTGTGATTCGGTATTTTCCACATAGTGTTGTAGAACTAAAGTGTGATGGTGAAGCATCGTTCAAGGAGAATACTCAGCGATTGAATAACTATATTGGAAAACTTAAAGAGGTTAAAGTAGGTATTAATGTGGACCTTGGCAAAGCTTGAGTAACCAAGGAAACTAAGTAGTGTTGCGATGGTAAATTAGGTGCTGCTTGGGAGGCAACCCAAGGTACTTTGTTATTTTTACACCTATGTCAGACATGGGCGCCAAGTGCATCCCAGGTATGTACTCATTCCCTTGCTATACATTATTTATATGCACTCAGGATAATGCATCATCTTTTAGTTAGGGGTAGGGTATACAATAGTCACCACGGGTTTTATCTGTTATGTTTCTTTTCCTGTCAGTTGCAGTTTGGTTATAGAATTGGCATGTATAGGTTAAATTTGAGGTGTATTATGTTTTTTCTGTATTGTTTTGTGTTTTTGTGTAATTAGGAGATTTTTTAGTATCTAGGGAAGTTGATGCACTTTGTTTTTTATTTTTGAGAAAAAGGACACCACTCCAAAAAAATTATGTTTTGAACTGTGTGATGTGTATATGTGTGTGACCATTGTGAATCTCCTTATAGCATTAGAATTAGGGACATAGCTAACTTTTGCATGAACCAGATAGGTAGTAGCTTGTGATGTAACCCTGTGCTATGTGTGTGTGAGAGATACTACTTTATTCCCTTCGTATATTAAATCAAGAACTTGACCGGTTAGTGTTTCCTAGGTTATAGGATAGTCGGTTAGAAAAGGATCATAGGCCATTCTTGAAATAAGTCCACTTTTAGCCTAAACAACCTATCAAATATTAATAAGTATCACTTAATCCCTATTTTAAGCCTTATAGTATATTTTTCTTGTTTCACCTTTCACCTTTTTATTTGTGTTATAATGAACCTATTTCGGCATTAGTCCCTCCTTGGACATTGTGTAGCTCAACTCAAGCAAATTACCTAAGTTGAGGGTATCTATCATAGGGGTACATAATGAGAAGTGGGTATGAAGAAGGGAAAAATAAGAGAAAAGAAAGTAGGGCTAGGTATGGTAGAAAAAGCATAAGAAGAAAAAAACAAAATTTGAAAGAGAAAGAAAAAAGAAGAAGAAGAATAAAAGAGGCCATACCCAACCAGAATGTGCAATAAAATAATAAAAAGGGAGAAAAAAAGGTGGATAAAAAAATTGGTTGATTACTGGACCCCAATGTAAGTGTAGTGCCAAGGAGTCTTATCACTAAAAATGTCCATATGTACTATACTATCCCCCCAAGCCTACATTACAAGCTGAGTAAAGTCCTATAGTGAACCAAACATGACTATCTGAAAGCTAAGGTAGAGAAAATAAGGTCAAGCCTATGGTATTTGATGCACATTGATTAGAACTTCCTTGTGAGTGTGAGTGTATCTTGATCATCCCTACCTTGACATGGATGATTTTATATGAGTGATTGAGACTTCTTTGATGTGAGGGCACTTGGGTTGTGTTTGTAGTTGCTTACTTGTTTAGGTAGTGTAACTTGTATATCTGCATGGTTGTTTGTTACAAATGTAATTCCATATCTTTATTCCCTTGTGTCACATAGTTGTGCTTCATCGATACACATAATTAGTTTTAAAGTGTTAAAATAGGAGGGGGCAATGTTGTGAGCTTAAAAGTTGATGATTGACTAATCTAGATAGCTTAGGTTTCTCCTAGTTAAGTGTCATTGTTTTATTTATTGTGTTGCATTGCCTGAGGACATGCAAAAATTTTAAGTTGAGGGTGTTGATGTTCTATGTTTTCATAGCAATTTTGACGCTTAAAATAATGAAAATCTACAAGTTACTTAGGTCTTTTAGTTAGATATGATGTGTTTTGTGCTGTGTTTTGCAGGAAATTAGGTTTTGGGGCTAATTTGGAGAAAAGAAAGGAAAGTTGAAGTTTTGGACCACCTACGCGGGCACCTACGACCTATAGTCACTACTTACTGGGCATAAGTGCCAGAGTATGTGTCAGAGAAGCTGAGAAACAGAGATTCAGAAGCTGAAAAAAGGACATTACTACCTACAAAATTTTCCTTTAGTGGCCCAGTAGGTAGCCACCGACTCTAATTTTCCTACTATATTTTGGATTGGTTTTCTGGGATTTTCATGTACTCTATAAATACTCTTTTGACAATTTTTAGTTAGGTTACAAACTATTACTACTTAGAAATATATATTTGATTTTGAGATTTAATTTTGATCTTGGGATTACTTTGTTCTGGATTTTGGTTGATTATTTAATTTGAGACTCTAGGTTTTATTCTTCTATTATTTCAATATTTATTCTATGCTTTGTTCATCGAATTCTATGGATTGTCTTGCAACAATAAGCAACTGAAGCCCTTAACTAGGGTTGTGGGAACCCTGCCGAATTAACAAAGTAGGAAAAGTACAAAGTTGTTCTAAACCGATATTCTTGCATGTATTGTGATCTTCATTAATTTAATAGACATCTTAGCAGTTGCAAACGTTCGAATACTGCCAATATTCACTACTTGATTTACAAGAGAGGTAAAGAGTAGGAAAAGTATGTCACAATAGTAATTTGAAGTTAATTGTTAAAATAAGCTAATTATCTTTATCTACTTAAGATATTTATCTTCATCTAATAACTTGAGACTCAAAAGGTAGTAGTTAATCTGGGATCTAGGATAAGGGCTAGTAAAGTGACACTCTGAGACTCAAAAGGTAAAGAGTGAAGTTCACCCGTGAGTCCACAAGACAAGTGGTGATACATAACTTATTAGATTTTGTATCAGGGTTGGCTCAACAGAGTACAATAAGCCTGCAAAGTTGAGAATCAAGGGAGAAAACAGTCCCAGTGTTTGTTTCTAGTTGATTACGACCAAAGAACTCCACAACTTGTTACTTTTCTTATTTTACAACAACAATCCCCCCATTTATTTTCCTATACTTCCCGTTGATTTTAGCAAGATTGAGAGATAGTTCACGTATTTCCTGTGGGTTCGACCCCAACTTGAGTTGGGTTACTATATTTTTCATCGACCTTTTTAACTTTAGTTTGAGATGTAGCTTTTGGCGATATAAGTTAATTACTTATCTTCTATTAGTTTTGGTCTGAGTATTGCTCCTGAGTTATTGTTTATTCTTTTATAGTTCTTGTTTGAGTTTGGCATCTATTTCTATTATTTATCATTTGTTAGTTTTGGTTCGGGTCTGGCACTTGGTTTTACTAGCTATTATTTGATAGTTTTGGTTCGAGTCAGGCATCCGATTGCACTGCTTGTTACCTTTTACTTCTTGTTTGAGTCCGGTATTCTATATTATTTACTTGAAATTGATAAATCTAAGTTGGGAACAGTAATGTTATAGACCCCTATCCTACAGGTAATCTATACAATACACCATCATGTAGAGAAAGTAAACTACATCCTACCTCGAAGCCAAACAGCAGTATCAAACCGATAAAGAGTTTCTTTCCCCCTCGACTTGACCTCAAAATCCGTCGCATCAAGAACCTCCAAGAATCAGGAAAAGCTCTCCTAGGTCCAAGCTTTACACTATTAATTCACCTCCATGTTTGCTGCTACTTAAAAATCTACACAATTAGAGAACTGCGAAACTAGTAAAATCTCACTAGGATATAACTCAAGAAGATACCCTCACTTTAACTTCAACATATATACATTTATGTTCATGTTTATTCAACAACAGTAAACGTGATATTGAAGGAAAAATGAATTCAAAAGTTATTAGTCCTATATGATCCATGTGCATACATAAGAAAAACATGAAGTTGGCTAAAAATAAAAGTTATACCTATTATTTATTTATTTTAGTAGATAGGAAAAAAGCCCAAGTGTTTTAAATGAAAAATAAAATTGCCACTAATTAAAGCTATAATTGTTGTAACCTCCCTCCACTTCCATTTGAAAGTCCAAGTGAAATTGGCAACACCCACCTCTAAATTTTTATCCACTATATATATATTCAGGTATGAAATAGGTTCGTGGTAAAATAAAGGCTAAACTACATAAATGGTCCTCATAATGATGACTTTACTTTTTTATCCCTTATAACAAAAGTCCTACAAACCTAGTCTTCCTTTTTGTATTATATGTAGAACAATTACTTATTTGCCCTTTATATCTCAAATATTTTTCTAACAACTCCATACTTATTCATTTTTCAACTTCTTTTTTCTCTTTTTTATTTTTACTTTGATTTTCATTTTTTATTTTTTTTTATAGTTTTCTCAACCTTTACTCGTTTTTTTTTTCTTTTCTTCTCTCAACTTCTATTTTTTTATTTTTTTCTCTTTTTTATTCCTTTTTCGTTTTAGTTTTTCTCAACTCTTAATTTTTTTTATTTTTTCCTCTCAACTTTTATTTTTTCTAAAAATGAATCTATCTATATTATTTTTCCTAAAATGAATCTATCCATATAATTTTTTCTTTTCACTTTTTAAATTTTACTCAGCCTTTATTTTTCTTTTGTCATTTTTTTCTTTTTTCTCAACCTCTATTTTTTCCTTTTATCTTCTTAACCTCCATAACTTTCTTTTTCTTTTTTCTTTTTCTTTTTATTTTTTAAATGTCTTTTTTATTTTTTTTGCAACTTTTGTTATTTTTCTTTTCTTTGATTCCTTTCAAACAACAAGTTACGTCCCATTGGCAAGAGGTGATACGATCATATCGTATCTTGATTTATGATATGTTTTATAAATCTTGCCTTAGAAAAAAGACTTAGGACTTTCAAACAACAAGTTACATTTCACTGGCAAGAGTTAACACTACCACATTGTGTTTTGATTTATGAGATGTTCTATAACTCTTATCTTAGAGATGGGACTTAGCTTAAGGACTTTCAAATAACAAGTTATGCCCCACGGGCAAGAGCAGACACTACCAGTTACGTATTAATTTATCAGAAGTTCTACGACTCTTTCTTTAGAGGTACGACTTATCCTATGGATTTTCAAACAGCAAGTTATGTACATTGGGCAAAAGTCAACACTACTACATGGTATTTTTTACTTATGAAATGCTCTATAAATCTTGCCTTAGAGGAAATACATAACCCAAGGACCATCAAACAACAAGTTATGCCGCATGGTTAAGAGTTGACACTACCATAATGTATTGATTTATAAAATGCTCTATAACTCTTTCCTTAGAGGCAAGACTTAGGCCAAGGGATTTCAAGAATAAGTTACCCCCATGGGCAAGAGTTAACACTGCCATATTGTGTTTTAATTTTTCAGATATTCTATAACTCTTATTAGAAGCAAGACTTAACCCAAGGGCTTTCAAACAACAAGTTACGCCTAATGGGCAAGGTTGACACTACCACATTGTGTCTTGATTTATAAGATGCTTTATAAATCAAAAGCTTTCAAAAAATAGGTTATGCCCTATGGGCAAGAGTTGATACTGTCATATTATGTCTTGATGTATGAGATATTCTATAACTCTTGTTTTAGAGGCACGACTTCATCCAAGGACTTTCAAACAGCAAGTTGCGCCCCATAGGCAGGAGTTGATACTATCAAATCAGGTCTTGATTTATGAGATGTTCTATAACTCTTACCTTGGAGCCAAGAATTAGCCCACAAGTTATGTCGTGTGAGTAAGAGTTGACATTATCATATAATGTCTTGATTTATACGATGTTCTATTACTCTTGCCTCTAAGAAAAGACTTGGCCCAAGAATCTCCCAGAAAATAAGTTACGCCCAAATAGGAAAGTGTTACCACTACCACATTGTGTCTTGATTTATAAAATATTTTATTACTCTTTCCCTAGAGGCAAGACTTAACTCAAAGATTTTCAAACAACAAGTTATTCCCACGAGTAATACTTGACACTACCACATTGTGTCTAATTAATGAGATGTTTTATAACTTTTATCTTAGAGGCAAAAGGTATTTCAAAGGACTTTTAAACAACAAGTCATGTCCTTAAATTTACTTTTATGCCAAAGAAAGAAGTTCCTTTTGTCGATTATCCAACTTTCTATTTATTAGAAAAATACAATAGAAGTTGAGAAAAAAGGGAGAAGAAGAAACAAAGTAGAGGAAAGAAAAAAAAAAAAAGAAGAAAGAAATAAATGTTAAGAATAAAAAGAAGAATTAAAAAAAGAAATGAATTAAAGATTGAGAAAAAAAATGAGAAGAAAAAAATTAAAATGAAGTTTGATAAAAATGGGAAAAAAATGAGAAATGATCAATAAAATAAATAAAGGCTAAGACAAATGATTTTAAAAAACGAAATGAAGAAATAGATAATATTTGAGAAAAAAAAGAAAAAAGAGAAAAAAGAGAAAAAAAGTACAAAAAAATAAAGGTTGAGACATGTGAATTATAATAAGAAAAATAGAAAAGAAAAAATCAACATCAAGGGTAAAAGATAAAAAATAAAAAATAATAGAAGTTGATAGACAAGTGGATGTGAAAAATTTCAAAAGATTTGAGTTGTAAGGGGATAAAAATGTACTTGCTTTATACTTAAATGGATGGAATGCTAGTATTTAAATATTTTTCTTATGGAGGACAAAAATTCAAAGCGGCCCATTATGAAGGTCATATAGAAAATTATTTCTAATAAAGAGTCTATCAAATACTTAATAAGTTTTCACCATAACTAGATTCACTATTTCCGTTTAAAATAATAAATTATAAAATTATTATAAAATAATATAGGCATATCGTAACTAAAGAATTTTCATAAATATATCAAATATTTTATAAAGATAATATAATATATATTTAACCAAATTATTATTTAATTCAAATATTTCAGGTCACGTGCAGTATTAATAATATTCTTGACTTGACTTTTGAGGACGAAAGTATTTTAGTAGTAGATTTCGTAATGACCCTTCAGGTTATTTTTTAAAAAATTTCATGTGTTTTCAGTGTTTTGAGCTTCTCGTTAGTAGCTACCCGTTAATTATGATCTGCGGGGACTGATAGTTTGGCTTCCAAAAAGTTCTTTTGAGAATTTTATCAATATCGAGCATATTTTAAAATATTTTATTTAAAATAGAATTTAGTAAATTTATTTTACTATCTTTCTAATTTTTTTTAGATATTTATAATAATTCTTTAGATATTATATGTTAATATTATTTATAATAGTTTTATAATATATTAATATTTTAAATAGAGATAGTGAATTTTAATATGTTAAAAAATTATTATTATATAATAGAAGATTTATTAAGAATAATTTTTTATTAATTATAATATATTCGAAATATTATAGTTATTTACCATAAATCTATTCAATAACCGAGTATATATGTGACAGGTATCCTACCCAAGAGTTAAATGGATGTGTGACAATTTAGTGTTTACACATCGTTCCCACGAGGAAGTTTGGCATGGAACCTTTTTGATTTCTTTCAAAATTTGACACCTTTCTTAATTAATAAGTTGTTCATATATGTGAGACATTTATTTCATAGATAATAGTTGTACGTATAGATGTATAGATATAGGCATTTCAGCGTACTTCTCCATTACTTTTTTTTTTAATTTAAAAATGGGCCAAAAGCCCTTTTTGTTAAAAAAAAAAGAAGCAAAATTTCATTTACATCAGCAGGCCAAAACTTGACTCGTTCCAAAAAACTAGAGAGACAAAAATAAACAAAAAATAAAATAAAAAAGATGTTAGGGCATCAGATTAGGAAAGCTCTTGAAGCTTCTTCCTTACAAGCAACTTTCAAACCCAACAGCCCTTGAAAGTTCTAGTAAAAAATACTTCACTCTCTCCAATCGATTGTTGTGTTGCTGAAGGTACGAAACATGCTGAAATCACTTCCATTACTGGTGGTAATTCTTCATTTGGAAATCATTTCTTGGAATTGAGGTACGCTGCTTCCCTTTCGATTTGTAGCTCAGTCCTATCTAACTTAATTTAACATAGGTTTATAAGTAACTTCGGATCAATTAAACTTCATCTCACCTAAATCTCTCACCAGCTGTTGTGTAGTCTATTCCATTGAAAAAAAACTCCAGGTACTAACATCTATGCTAATTTAAGTAAGATTACACCAATTTATTCAATCATTGACATTTACCAGTATGTAGTTTTGTTTATTCCTTTGTAAAGGAATGAATCTCATAGAGATTAATACCATGCGGAAGCTTAACGTTTGCAAGCTAAGACGGTGATAATTCAGAAGACACATAAATAATACTAAACAGCTTAATATTATTATATTATTTGGCCAATTGACCTACATATAAAACCTAATATAAAAAACATAAAAACTAATTAGACAGAAAATCTTCTCCCAAACAAAGACTCTATAATGACTACATTGTGGATGCTATTGTGTTATGGTATGAAAAGGGGGTCTTATAGATATTCAAAACCTTTCCTCCAAGAAAGAGGTTAGCCAAATATGAAAAAGAATTATATTTCTTCTTTCAGAAAAAGTAAAAGTAATTATGATAATTTTTATTTTCCTTCTAAGAAAAAGTAAAACTTAAATATAGTAAGAAAATCAGGGCAAAAACCCTAACAAATCTCCCCTTTTAGGCTTGATTTTCTTCGAAATATTCTTGATCCTCCTTCTTCTTGTGCATGATCTTCGTTCTTCATAAATATTCTTCATATATCACTGTTGTTTGACATATTTAAAAATAGAGCTTTTGGGGTTAAAAGTATATATTAGCATATTGGAGTCCTTTTGCAGGGTTAAAAGTGAGCTTTATTTTCAAATATGTGACAGCAGGATTGTTGAAAATATGATTGACAATTATCTCTACATGTAGCTTTTGGACATATATCTTCATTATCATCAAATTGGTTGCAACATGATTTTGAAACCGCTTTGAACCTGTTTAATCTCGTCTCATCACACCATTGGACCATTGAACCGTAATCGATAGGACGTCATGCAGAAGCTATTAGTTGAAACTATTGAGACGATAAATCAGACGAAAAGGAAAACATACTAAAAACATAATATTATTATGTGATTTGGCCAATTGGCCTACATATAAAACCTAAAATAAAAAACATAAAAACTAATGAGAGAGAAAATCTCCCCCTAAACAAAGACTTTTTAATGACTACATTGTGGATGCTATTGTGTTATATTATGAAAAGAGGGGTCTTCTATTTATAGATATTCAAAACCTTTCCTCCAAGAAAAAGACTAGCCAAATATGGAAACAAATTATATTTCTTCTTTCAGGAAAGTAAAAGTAATTATGGTAAATTTTATTTTCCTTCTAAGAAAAAGTAAAACTTAAATATAGTAAGAAAATCAGGGCAAAAACCCTAACAAATACCACCTTTACATTAGTTTAAACAAGCCTACAATTTTAATAAAATATCAATTGTGATGCTGTCTTGTACATGTAATAGCTAAATTTCTGGTTGAACATTGTGATAAAAAGAACCTCCCCTGTCTAATTTAACTTACTGCCTTGGGATTATTAGGTTATTTTTTAACCCTAGTTAATCTGGAAATTGCTGCTTCATGCTTCTAATTCTAAGCTGTGGAATTTGTTATTTATCATGCATTGTAATTGCTTTGGCCCTCTTTGGTAACTCCCTGAAATTATTAAAAATGCTTGTACCTGCAAAGCTAAAGCAAAGCTAAAACACTTATTAGCTAAAAAATCCACAAGGGAATTTCCTTCTTATTATAGCACTTATACTCCAAGGAATCTCCCACTCTCCCTTCACTTATTTTGCTAGTGAAAGTGAGTAAGTTTCCAGCTCAATAGGCATCATCTGATGTACTATACAATAACTACAACCTTCCAACATAGCTAAAGCTTCTGCATACATACTAGTATTGTCCTGTATTTGTTTACATGAAGCATATATCAGATCTCCCTCTTCATTCCTAATACAAAAGGCTATTGAACTTGCACCAGGATTTCCTTTTAAAGTGCCATCAGAATTGCACTTGTACCATCTTTGTGCATGTTTTTCCCACTTTACTATTTCTATATACACCTTGTACTTATACCTTGATAACGCTCAAACTACACTCTTGAATGGGTGTAAGCGATCGTCGTCAATATAAAACCCAACTAGGTTGGGGTCGAATCCCACAGGGAATAGAATGTGAACTTCGATTTGTTTTCGAAATACTTTACTGGTAGTTTACTGTTTCTGAAAATGGGGGTTTAAGTTTCACAGAGAGTCAATTGTCACTTTCAATATTTTAGTGTTTGTAACCAAGATAAATGGGATACCAGAGTTATGTTTACCATGGGTTTTGGGAATTGATAGATACTATGTAATGCTTAAGACTCTTGAAGTAAGTAGGAACAACAGAATATCCCTGACGACGATACTATCTGACTTATCTCTCGACCTCACCAGACAATTTATTATCTAATTCTCTCGAACTTAGATAACTTATCTATTTCCAATAGGATTTTATCTCAGGTAGATTAATCCAGTTACGACATCAATCATTAAATAGAAGGTTTTTAGCCTCGGAGTCCCTGTTGATAATTCACGTCCTCTAGTTTATTTCTCCGTTAAAAGCAAATAAACCTAAGGCATAACCTATTATTTGTAACCAATAGATTCAAGTTAAAGCAACAAAATTTCAAGATGTCCTACTACTCTTTGAATCCTTTAAATACCTAGCATTATATCAAACCCTAATCCATGGATCCCATAACTCGGGCTAATGGAATTAGCCGCTCATTAATTGATGAACAAAATAACAAGTTGGATTCATGATAATATGGATAGATTTTCTAATGGATGAAACCCAACAAGTATTTATTCAATTCAATCATAAGATAAAAACCCACAATAATTGATAAGTGTTTGGAAAGAAAACAAGAAAAATATCTGATGAAAAAGATGAAGCAATTTTACATGCCACCCTCCGAGTTAATTGTCTGATAGCTTCTCAATCCTCAAAATCCAAAAAAAAAAGAGATCCTTTTATAAAAATCTAAAACAAGTCTTTAAATAGTTAATTCAAAATAAGGAAACAAAAATTAAGATTTTAGTTTTCTTTTCGGAATAGTCGACGACGATCTTGACGGCGTGTCAGACGTCTGACGACGTGTGCAAGATATCGTCAAATTTTCCAGTGAATTTTTATCTTCTGAGTCTTCTGACGGAAAATCTAACAGCGTGTCAATTAAGTGACGGCATATAAAAAATATCGTCACATCTTCTTTGGAAATCATCATGTTCTGTTTCGAGTTGACGACAATTTTGACGCCTTATCACAGTTGTGACAATGCTTCAAAAAGGTCGTCATATGTCACTTCAATTTTTCAGATTCTGTCTACGCTTGACGGTTACTTTGACAACCTTTCACATATCTAACGGTGCTTCAGAAATGTCGTCAGCTTTACTTCAGCTTATTTGCACCAGATTCTTACTGATTTGTTCTTCTTTCCTTTTGTTTCCTCCCCTATCACTCACATATGCATTAACACAATAAAAACAATCAAAACTAACAAAAGTTTCTTAATACTTTGCAATTTTTCTGAGTTAAAAGCCTCAAATGTGTTAGCATCTGCTCATACATCAACACCCTCAACTTAAAACAATTGCTTGTCCTCAAGCAACCAAAACATAACTAGGAGTATACAAAGTACAATTCGGCAGCTAACTACTCTTATCAGGTCAGAATACATGCACTATATCCATGATCAATCAAAGTAAAATCAACTGTGTCTAGTATTTGAAAACGACCATGTAACTCACAAGTATCTAGATATGGCAAAAATCTAAGCTATAACAACCTAGCACATACCCAAATTACATTATCCGACAAAACAGTTATTACCAACATACCTAGTATGCCCTCAGAACAAAGGAATCCCTTTTTCACTCAGATTCACATGTATAGACACAGGGATGAACATAAGACTCTCTCTTAGAATGAAGTTCCAACATTGTGCATCAAATAGGCTTGCCCTTATAGTAAGTACTAAGTCTTCAGGCAAGTTAGTTAGGATCATTATAGGACTTTTCTTAAGCTTGTAACGTAGGCTAGGGGCTGGTATGATATTCATGGGTATTTCATAGTGACTACACCTCCTTGGCACTACATTCACTCTTGGGGTTTCAAATTTTGACCTTCTTTTCCTCCCTATTTTATTTGTCAAGCATGCTTAAGATGGGTACTGTCTGTTCAAGCATTAGATTAACTTTTTCATTTTTTCTCTTTTCCTATTTTCTTTGACACTGCACCCAACTTGTTATTCATTTTTCTTCTTTTACCTCTCTTCATACTCATATTGCATCACACACCCCTATAGTAGCCACCCTCAACTTAGGTTATTTTCCTAAGTTAAAGTGCACAGTGTCCAAGGAGTGCCAGGGACAAAATAGGTTCGTTGTGATGTAATGGGAAGGTGTAAAGTGTATAAGAAAGAACTAGGCTATTTAGGCTCAAAAAGGGATAAAGGGATATTATTCATAATTGGATGGTCATTTAAGCTATAATGGGTTAACATGCAAAAATGACCTATGATCCTTTCCTAACGTCTATCCTATGACTATAGCATGACTAACTGGGCAAGTTCTGGATTCAATGCACAACGGAAACTGAGTAAGACCTTACATGCACATGGCACAAAAGTATATCGCATATCACTACTCATTCATTTCATGCATTTGTTTTCTATAGGTTATTCATTTGCCATATTAATGCCATAAATAGATACACAGTGGTCACAATGGATACAATCCATACAGTACACAACAAATCAGAACACTAGAGAGGTAATAAAAAATCACAAAACAAGCTAACTGCCTCAAGTACTTGTACTACTCCTAATTATCTACAGAACATGTTACAACAACAGTTTCTCTACACCCTCAACTTAAAATCAAGAAATAAAAAGCATTAAGGGTTAGGATATACCTGAAGACAGTCAAGACTGTGGATCCTGGGTCTCTGACCCTGCTACTACATCATCTTCTGTCTTCCTCCCACTCGTAGCATCTGCCTTTATAGTGGCTGGAGCCTGGATAGATGAAGCACCTACAACCCTAGCTATGATGGCTGCTTCCCATTTTTCTGTGTCAGCTAGAGACTCCAATCTTTCCCTTTTCAAGTCTTCCTTCTCTACCTTCTTCTTTTCTTTCTATTTAGCTTTTCTCTCCTCTTCACTATCCGGCTCATATCTCTTGTTCTTGCCTTTTTTTTCCCCCTTTATTTTCTTTTTCTTCGAGGAATCCGCAGTAAGATTAAGGATAGGAATTTCTTCCTCTACATCATGCATGGCTGATCCTGTTGGCACTATAATTTGGTGCTGCTGCAGCATCCCAACCTCAGCCTTCACCTTGTCCAATGCAACCCTGAAAGTGGCAAGATCAGCACTTGTCATCTCTCTTGCTCGGACATCGAATCTGTTCTCTAGATCTGCCACCCACCCAGGCAAAGTCATGAAAGTTTCAAGTGAAACCTTGATTCTTTTATGCACTACAACAACAAACTGTTTGGCGAAGGCTTGTAGTTGTACCTCGCACCAATTTGCTTGCCTAGCCACCTTCCTAATATCAATCGGCTGAAATGCAGAACCTTTTACTGCTAGAGGAACTGAGGTAGTCGACTCACTTTGAGGAACTGAGCCTTCCTGAGATGAATATGCTGGTGGTGGAGGTACAACTTCAGAACTTTGCACCCCCACATCTGGTGCTGAAACAGTCTCAGTGACTTGAGGATCTGCTGCGCTAACTGCATCTCAATCAAGTCGCAAACCCAACTGAATTTCATCTTTTCTGATAGGGTTGTGGGTCTTCTTGGCATGTAACTCAACATCAATACCTGAAATCTCAGGTACATTAGCTGCTTCACACAACCTAGTAATTAGACATGGAAATGGATATGCAGCATCGGGTCTTGCGAGCTGAATCTTGATCTCTTCCGCTATAATTTCTTTGAAATCTAAGGGAGTTCTATCTATCAAGCTTGCAACTAATATTGCTTGATCATCCCTCAATATGTTGTCTCCCTCGGTGGGTATCAGATGAATCCGTACTAAACCCCACCAAAATCTTTCCTCTGAATTTAGAGACGCTTTGGTTATCTTTTCTGTAGGATTATTCAGCCACTCAGGTTCCCCATATGCTATGAGAGTCGCTATCCATTTACGCTGATTTTCCTTATGCTTCAACTGGGCATAGAAGGTAGGTGACGTGGATCGTGGGACGAAGGCTGACCCATGAAGAAACCTGTTTATGGTGGCGTCTGATACATCCACCCTCACTCCACGTACTGCAACTTTGGTCAGTATAGGCTTATCTGAAGTTCTATCCCCTTCTTTGCATATATTTTCCACCGTAGCCTAGTAGTTCGCGTAGAACTCCCGGACTAACGAAGGACAGTAAACACAGCTTTCCCTAGTAGCCCACTCTAGTCCATAATCCTTGAGTTTTTGCATTACCTTAGGGTATCTGATCAACCCTGTAGTGATAATCTTCTTCTCCTCTAAAATTGACCTTCGAGCACTTCCTCGATCTGTTCTGCGAAGTCCGTCCCAAAAGATTGTTTCAGCTCCATGGATTTGCTATCTCACATTGTTCCTAATCTCGGGGTTTTTACATTTCACCAAAGTTCTCTGTACTGGAGAATCCTTATCACCTTGCTGCTCCGATGATGGTGATTCAGACTCAGTTTCTTCAGCAACAGGCTTCTCAGAACCCTCATTTTTAGATTCTTGTTCGGTGTACTCTGACTCCTGCTTAGTGTGTTCTGATCCTTGTTCCTCCGATGCTTGCTTAGATGAGGTTGTTACCTCAGTATCATCAGTATCCTCTACCTCAATAGGCCTAGGTGGAGGTTGTGTCTTTGGACCAACCCTCTTTCTAGTCCATCTGAGCAACGGTTTATCGTCTTCATAATCAGAGTCCTCATTAACAAGTTGCCGAGGTACACTCTCTTTATCCGCCTTCTTTGCTGTAGTTGGATTCTTTTTCTTGGGTACCATGCTCAGTTTTGAATGTCAACTCTTAGCTGATGTACTTCGAGCACTTAGAATTGTGAGTTGTGAGTGAGAGAAGACTATAATGAGAGAGAGAGAGAAGGTCTCTTGACTTAACTCTCAAGCTTTAACTTAAAAGGAAAGTATTAAAATTTTTCCTTAGATGGAAATAACTTTGAAAAAGGAAGGGAAATAATTCACCAAGGAAAGAAAACCAAAACTTTAAAAAAAGTATCTGTAGTATGCGGGAACGTGAATAGCTGTTGCTGGGATGGGCTAGCTCAAATTTTTAAACTGGGCCCAACTCGTTTGATGGTAGTTTTTATGGCCCGTCAGAGATCGTACGATGATTCAAAATTGCCGCCAGCCTTAATAGTATAAGGCTTTGAATTGATTGTTTTGACGACGTTTCTCAAGGCTTGTCATACTTTTGACAGCCCGTCAAAATTAACGTCAACCTTCTCAAGCTGATTGTAACCAGTTCACCTCATTTGTACAACTCTTAGCTATAAAAATTGACAACACTAGTGCAATAAAATTAAAACTTTGGGTTGCCTCCCAAACAACACCTGATTTAACATCGCGACACGACTTGATTATCTCGACTACTCAGACTTCGTCAAGATACCGTATCAATACCTCATTACCATTTTCCTGGAATACATCCACAACCGAGAAGATATTCATCTCCTTTACTTGCTTCATAGGAGGATGTATTTTGAATCTGGCCTTCCTTTTTCCATACCTGAACCTTAGCTCATTGAGCTCCATATCAACTAGTACTATTCCCCTGGCTAACAGTGGTCTACCCAAAATGATGGGTACCTCAAAATCAACATCACAATCCAATATCACAAAATCTGCAGGCAGAATATAGTAATCCACCTTTACCGGCACATCATGCAATATACCAACTGGTCGTTTCACCGATCTGTCTGCCATCACAAAATACATCGTTGTAGGGGTTGGTTTCCCCAATTTAAGTTTCTTGAAGATATCAAGTGGCATCAGATTAGTACTTTTTCCTAAGTCACATAAAGCTTTGGTAAACTTCATGGACCCAACTGTGCACGATATAGTAAATGCTCCAGGGTCAAGCTTTTTCTGCACTAAGGATTGTGAAGAAATAGCACTACAGTGGTGGATGTTGTCCACCGGCTCACATCTTACCTTCCGCTTCTTTGTTAACCATTCCTTCATAAATCTAGCATAGTTTGGCATTTGCTCAAGTGCCTCCGTCAATGGCGCATTCACTGTCAGTTGTTTCAGTATTGCCATAAATTTTCTAATTTTTTCATATCTGCTTTCTTCCTCAATCTCTGAGGAAAGGGATGTGGTGGTCTTGGTATTTATTTCAATTCCACTTCCCCTTCTTTTACGTCTTCTTTCTCTGAAATATCAACAAAACCATCTAGCTTCTCAGACTCCACTGGATTTTTTCCTTCTAATTCATCAACACTTACCTCATTCCCCACAGATTTTCCCACAGGAGGGCCATATAATAGCTTACCACTTCGAGTGGTAATCTCCATACAAGAGACATCAGGCCGCGGGTTTTGAACCGTATCATTAGGGAAAGTACCAGCTTTTCTCTAGTTCAGTGTAGCAGAAAGTTGGCTCATCTGTTGCTCCAACTGCTTAATAGAAGCGGAGTGTGAGCTAACTAACTGACTAAGGGTAGAAAACTCACTCTTCATAGTAGTTACACCCGAGTTGGTAGCTTTAACTCTCTTTAACAGTTTTTTCATCCTCCATAGACATCTTACCAAAACTAGTTGTTGCAGTATCCCAAATTTTAGGAGGAACATACAAACCACTCTTGTCATTATTGTTTTTCCAGTGTCCCTGCTCCCTATCTTTATAATCAGGCTTGTCATAGAAATTCCGACCTTGGTTCCTTTAACTATTGCCTCAGAAACTCCCCTGATTACTCACATAGTTTTCCTCCGCATCAGCACCTGCAGAAACAGTACCCTGAGATTCCACCGCTTTAACCATTTCAGTCTTACCGGATATCAAATGCTTGGCTAGCAAGTCCATCTGCATCTTCAAATGGGCCATGTCCTGATATCGCTCCTCATCCCTTCTACACTGCTCCACAGTTATACCACCAGCAATAGTCGGGATAGCTACCACAAAATCCCTAGTGTGCCAATCCCGACTCTATTTGGTCATTCTATTCAGCATGTCAGAAGCATCTAGAAAATAGAGGTCAATGAACGAACCACCTGCAGCATTGTCAACAATTGGCTTTGTCACAGAGTTGAAAGCTCGATTCAAAGTCTCCATCAAGTGTAAGTCCGTCATGTTGTGGTTCGGAAATTGTGCAAGTTTTTTCTTAAATCTTTCCCAGGTTTCGTGTAATGCTTCAGTCGGGAGTTGTCTGAAGTTACTAATTTCATCCCTCAACTGTACCCTTCTGGAGGGTGGAAAGAACCGTTCTAGGAACGAATCTTTCAACTGTCTCCTGTTGGTTATAGAATCAGGCTCTAGTTCATTCAACCACATTGTTGCCTCTCCAGACAGAGACAACGAAAACAACCTCAACCTGATCTCATTCTAGCTCACTCCCGAATTTTCAAAGGATTTGTAAATGGTGATGAAGTTCACCAAATGCATGCTTGGATCATCACCAGGAAAGCCTCCAAATAACCCCTTCATATTCAGGAGTTGGATCATGGTGCTTGTTATGCTGAATTTTGCACCTGGTACCAACGGTGGAGGAATCATAGCACCCGTTGCACCAGCTCCGTCCATTACTTCATCATCTTCATCATCCTCATTTTGAATAGGTTGTTGACCATATCTTCCTTGGACTGGACGATTTCTATTGACGTTTCACTGCACTGGTGCAGCAACTTGCTAAGCTCTCCTTGTGTTTTGAGGATTCAACAATTCCTCATAACCCAAGTCTTCATCATCAGGGTTCTGGTGACATGCTTGTTGATCTAAATTCTACACATTCACCAGAGCTCTGGCCAAAGCAGCTAGTCTCTCTGCTTTCTATTGTTCAACCATTCTCCCTATCAGCTGAGGTTCCGAGTTGATTGGTAATAGCGGTTCTTCGGAACTTCTTTTTTTGGCATAAATAACACATCACCTAAAATATACAAAAACAAAAAATAAACGTAAATCAAGGAAACTTAACTATCAGCAAAGTTTCGCGCACAAAATTTTAGTCTACAACCGTATTCCCGGGCAACGGCGCCAATTTTGATAACGTTCAAACTACACTCTTGAATGGGTGTAAGCGATCTTTGTCAATATAAAACCTAACTAGGTTGAGGTCGAATACCACAGGGAATAGGGTGTGAAATTTGATTTGTTTTTGAAATACTTTACTGGTAGTTTACTGTTTCCGAAAATAGGGGTTTAAGTTTCACAGAGAGTCAATTGTCACTTTCAATATTTTAGTGTTTGTAACCAAGATAAATGGGAGACCGGAGTTATGTTCACCATGGGTTTTGGGAATTGACAGATACTAGGTAATGCTTAAGACTCTTGAAGTAAGTAGAAACAACAAAATATCCCTGTCGACGATACTATGTGACTTATCGCTCGACCTCACCAGACAATTTATTATCTAATTCTCTCGAACTTAGATAACTTATATATTTCCAATAGGATTTTATCTCAGGTAGATTAATCCAGTTACGTCATCAATCATTAAACAGAAGGTTGGTAGCTTACGAGTCCCTGTTGATAATTCAGGTTCTCTAGTTTATTTCCCTGTTAAAAGTAAATAAGCCTAAGGCATAACCTATTGTTTGCAACCAATAGATTCAAGTTAAAGAAACAGAATTTCAAGATGTCCTACTACTCTTTGAATCCTTTAAATACCTAGCATCATATCAAACCCTAATCCATGGATCCCATAACTCGGGCTAATGGAATTAGCCGCTCATGATTTGATGAACGAAATAACAAGTTGGATTCATGATAATATGGATAGATTTTCTAATGGATGAAATCCAACAAGTATTTATTCAATTCAATCACAAGATAAAAATCAACAATAATTGATAAGTGTTTGGAAAGAAAACAAGAAAAATAGCTGATGAGAAAGATGAAGCTATTTTACGTTCCACCCTCCGAGTTAATTGTCTGATAGCTTCTCAATCCTCTTAATCCAAAAAAAAGAGATCCTTTTAAAAAAACTAAAACAAGTCTTTAAATAGTTAATTCTAAATAAGGAAACAAAAATTAAGATTTCAGTTTTCTCTTCAGAATAGTCGACGGCGATCTTGACGGCGTATCAGACGTCTGGCGACGTGTGCAAGATATCGTCAAAGTTTCCAGTGAATTTTTATCTTTTGAGTCATGAGATGGCAAATCTGATGGCGTGTAAATTAAGTGATGGCGCGTAAATAATGTCGTCACATATTCATTAGAAATCATCATGTTTTGCTTCGAGTTGATGGTAATTTTGATGCCTTATCACAGTTGTGACGGCGTTTCAAAAAGGTCGTCACACGTCACTTCAATTCTTCAGATTCTATCGACGCTTGATGGTGACTTTGACAGCCTTTTACATATGTGACGGCGCTTCAGAAATGTCGTCAGCTTTACTTCAACTTACTTGCACCAGATTCTAACTGATTTGTTTTTCTTTCCTTTTGTTTCCTCCCCTATCACTCGCATCTGCATTAACACAATAAAAATAATCAAAACTAACAAAAGTTACTTAAGACTTTGTAATTATTCCGAGTTAAAAGCCTCAAATGTGTTAGCATCTGCTCACACATCATACCTCTACAAAAAATCAACAATTAGAGGCCATCTATTAGGAACTTTCTGCAACCATGGATACTTCACTAGGGTTAAATTATGTAGATTAACATCTATATCATGAATGAATCTATACATTGACATGGAACGACCATGTTTTATTTTATTTGCTCTTTTCCATAATTACCAACATATAAAAGCTAGAACAGTCTGAGCTATTGCTTTAATCCTTTCCCCAAAACTTGTGCTTTACCATTTTGACAATGTTTGATGACATTGTATAAATGGACCTTGAACCCCTACACTCATTGCTTAATGTTGCCATACCCTGGATACAAAACTGCCTGAAACAAAAAGATGATGAACTGTTTCCACCTGTGATATAACACAACACTTACATCTACAAACCAAATTGATTCCACATCTTTACAATATATCATGTACTGGAATTTTAAAGTACCACAGCCTCCATAAGAAAAAAATTATATTCATAGGGACTCCTTTACTCCAAATATACTTTTTGTTCTCCTTTGTTTCCTTTTTATGTCTAAGCAAGTTATATGCACCAAAAACTGTAAACTTTCCATTTGTTGTTGGCATCCAACAAGGTAGATCCCATGGTGATGCATTCTGACTAATAGATATGTTGTCTGCAACATGCTGAATAATTTCATACGGTAGTACTCCATGCATTTTCTGAATATCCTAAGTATCACCAATAATCAACTTGTCAATGTCACCTTCATTTTTATTGATAGGAACTTCTGAATCAACCACATAATACAAAGCCCCTAATCTGGACAAGTTATCAAACTAAATATTAGAGGATCCTACAGAATTTTTCATTGCAAAGAAAATTCTCCTATATTTTTGCAAGAATATTTATTTATATATAGCCTCATGGTAAAATATTTAGGGGAATATCAAATTTATTTACTAGATTGTACCAAAAAGAGGAGGGACGAATCACCTACATCAAATTTTATTGGAACTCAAAGTTATAACGTGGCATTAGTCAGAGGCTTATCGAAAAGAAAAATCTCCAAAGCAGTTGATCGAAAGCGCATCGTTTGGACTCCCGGTAGGCTCGACTAACTTTTCTTTAGACTCTGTTATGTTATTTTATTAGTGTGGTATTGTGCTTATTGTTGGCGGGTATTTATAGGGCGAAAAGTTGCTTAGACAATTCCTAATTATTTTGGCCAGCTAAGGGACCGTAAGATAGGTTCCATCCTTGAGTTTCCTATCATAACTCAATTTATGAGTCATGATGGCACCTACTTTATCCCACCAGTAGGTAAGCCAAACCGTAGCCTGAAGCTATACGCAATGGGGTAATATTGGTGGAAAATAGCCTAAAAGTTGGAAATCAATAATTTAAGACAGAGAAAATAATAAGGCAGTAATGATAGTCTAAAAGATAGATAAAAGATCAATAACTATTCCATGACCTAATAGTGTCGGTAAAAGAGCTACTACAAAAGGAACATAATTGCGAAAATAGCCAAACAAAAATCCATCTCTAATAGTGAAATACTGGACATAGATAATAGAAGGAAAAAAGGTCAACTCTGACTCTGAGAGCTCACTGTATCTCTAAAATTTACTTAGCACAATCGTTATGTCAGCGACGGCCACTAGCACTCGTATATGCACCAAAAATGTACAAAATAGAAGTGTGAGTGCCAAAAACCAAGTACTCAGTAGGCATTACCAATCGATAGAGCTAAATCATGATATCAATATAATATGATGCAAGATAAATAAGCTAAGTCAAGATAAAAGTTAGAAATAAGCTCCAACAATTGTATATAAATAATTGAAAAAAATATAATATGAAAGAAAGCATAATTAATACTACAAGACTGACCCCCATAAGCCAGTAAGTGCGAAAAATTAAATAACTCAACACAAACCCCCATAAGCCAGAGGGTAAAATCTAAGAAAAGTAAATAATTGATGTTCCATAAAATTTATAGAATATCAAACCATAACCATGAATTCAACCATGCCATTTTATATCATAAATAAACTCTCAATGCTGAACTTAAATTGAAACTCATATTATCAACATCATCATTATTTTCCAGACTTGAATCGAAACTCATATCATCAATATCATCATCATCATTATTTGCTAGACTTAAATCGAAACTCAATATCAATAAACCACTGTATTTAGCCCGAAATTAGCACCATATCCTAAGTACTAAACTATCAAAAATATCATGAACTAATTTCCTCAAAGTCCCAAAATAAGGATTTTAAATGGTATAACATGTGTATAAGAGTCTTTAAAAGATAACACAAATTTTGGCATAAGGTGAGCCGAAGGGGCCTATTTCTAATCTCAGAAATTTATTTTAAGGCAAATTCTACCCTATACTAGGGTATGATATCTAAATTTACTTCTAGAAGTTACACAAGACATAATTAGTCCTAAGATAGAAATTCTACCTTAATCATGAGCAACTAAGTCAATTCCTCCTATATCACGGTTCCTTAATAGGCTAAATAGTCCAAATAATACTAATAATATAAATCATACCTACCATACCTAAATCCCATCTCATATCTAGCATAATATCATAATTAATCTATGAATTAACCCAATCTATGAAGAAGGTACTTATAGTCTACCCGGACGCCGAAGAAAAGCCGAAGAGTCCACTAAACTGACAATTTTTTTTAGACGCTTATGCAAGATGTCATGCTACAAAAATCACAATCTACTCATCAAAATGAGAACAATGATATCTATTTTTCACTATTGTGCTTTGGGTCTAAGATAACAAAAAAATCCCATGTTGGGCCTATTTATGTAATTGCACTTTTAAAATTGGCAATACGTCCCTCTATGCTCAAGAAACATTTACCCTCCAGAATAGGTGAATTTCGAGCCCTAATGATGCTAAAATCAACCTGCCAATATTATAGGAATTTTGGACAAAAAAAGGATTTAATCATGAAATTATTGGCAGTTTACCAAGAATTCAGAAAAGAAATGTGTTACTCGAGCTTACGAACACTCCAAAATCGCCCATTAATAGTTTTCTCAAGTTTTCACACTTTTTAGGGTTCTACACTCTTGAAAATGGGTAAAAATTGGTGAAAATAGGCTAAGTGGGTAATTTATTAGTACCAGGGGCCCGCTTTAGTGGTCAGCGATAAAGAGCCCAGGTGTCCGCAATAGTGTTACTCATCAACTGATGTCAGGATTCTAAAGCAGATAAGCTAGCGCTAAAGCAGGTTGCGCTTTAGCAACCAACTTGTCGCTAAAGAGGCACTTGCTATGCTGGTAGGTTTACTAAAGTGCTTGAGGGTCACTGATGAGTGGTAAATTTGCCAAGAATTTGTACCTCATTTCTTGTACACTTTGGTGATTAAATTGTTTATATGGGACTAATCTTTCATTGAATTACACTATTTTCTAGTGTTTTGATTCGATAGGGAAATATAATGAAAATGAGTTAAGCCAAAGATGGAAAGGGAAAAAGTATGAGGTGTTCGAAAGAATCCAAGAGTGATATTCGGTGTGTTATTGAAAGATTAACACCAAAAACTAAAATCTAGCCTACCAAAACCTTTAAGTAAACTTGGACGAATCGTTGATAACCCATGTATGACTCCTACCTAAGATAGCATAACCCCAATGTTTCTCTCAATTTGGTGATACTCAACTTTTCAATCTCGCAATATCGCCTATTATTATTGTGTAACATTGTTAAATTCAAAACCCCAATTTATTTTTATTTGCTGATGAATTTGGAATTATGGGTTAACGCATAGTTAACTCTTAACACTTAGTTGTGAATCTTATCTTTGCACTCCTCGTCGACTCGACCTCAACTCATAGTTGGGTATTATATTGACAATGTCCACCTTGTACAAATTTAAAGTGTCATTTGAGATTTATAAGTCCCTTAAGATCTCTCTGCTAAACAGCCCAAATGGTCGCTTTAGCAGTCACACTAACTGCTATGCATCAGCTGGAGACTTGGAATTTTTCGAGTCTCCGCTGACCCCTTGAAATTCATCTAGAATCCCGTATATGCAAATAAACTATGCTACTCCATCAAATTTGACATTCCGGACTTAATGGCATAGTCAAAATTTCCATCCAAGGACGCTTTAATAAAAAGTGGATCACACACCTACGTGTCATTTCACTTAACTTTAGACTAATAGCCCAGAATGAGTCTAAAAGCCTCGTGACCCAGACCCAGGGTCCACCTAGACTAAAATCAACATTTTGGAGCTATTGGAATTGTCAGAATTGGCATACATTGTTATTTGACTAAAGTTTTTGCCCAGTAGCCAATTCAAGTAATTGAAGACTTCAAAATAGGAAATTGGCTCTAAAAAACAAACAAATAACCTGATAACCGAACTGTCAGTTACAACAAGTCATAAATGACTTGGGGAAACTATAGGAAAGACCTAAGCAATGAAAAAGAATAGGAATGCAAAAAATGACCTGTAGGGTCAATATATTATCCATTACTAAAAGAGCTTTTGACTGCAAAAATAAAGGATTAGGATGTACCTGAAGCCTCGAATAGGTGGGGATACTGGGTGAGCATCTCGCTCTCGATATACCAAGTAGCCTCCTCTACTGGGTGGTGCCTCTATTGAACTTTAACTACTGGAATCTCTCTAGTGCGCAACCACCTAACATCACAGGCTAGTATAAGCAACAACTCCTCCACAAATGTCAACCTCTCATCCAACTTAACTAAATCCTATCTAAGCACACAAGATGCATTGGGAATGTACCATCGAAACATAAAAAAATGAAAAATCAGAGGGACAACAACAAAATCTGTGAGGTAAGGTTAACTCAGAAGCCTTCTCACCAACTATGCGATGAATCTCAAAAGGTCTAATATATCTAGGGCTGAGCTTGCCTTTCTTCTCAAACCTTATCACACCCTTTATGGGAGATATATAGAGAAATAACCAGTCACCAACTCCAAATCTCATGCTATGAAGTCTATGATCTACATGATCCTTCTGCCTACTCTGATCTTCCCTCAACCTATCATGAATCACCCTGACTCTATCCAAAACTCCAGAAGTAGGTCAGTACCATCAAGTCTAATCTCAAAGGTCTCAAACTACCAAATCATAGAACATCATCTCCTACCATAAAAATCCTCAAAAAGAGCCATCTTAATACACAAATGGTAGCTATTATTATACGAGAATTCTGCCAAAGCTAAGTGATGCTTCCACTGACCTCCAAAATCCATAACACAGGATCGGAGCATATCCTCGCTAACTTGAATAGTCTATTATGACTGGCCATCAATACGAGGATAGAAGGCTATACTGAGAACCACCTGAGTGACCAAATCCTTTTGAAAAGCTCTCCAAATGCTAGAAGTGAACACTGAACCCTAGTCTGAAATAATAGATATAGGCATACCATGCAAATAGACTATCTCATAAACATAGATATGGGATAACCTCTCGGTGTTGAAGGATATCTGAATAGGAATAAATTGTTCCAATTCGGTCAACCAATCCACAATAACCTAAATACCTTCGGAACCACCAGAAGTGTGAGGCAACCTACTAACAAAGTCTATGGTGATTTGCTCCCACTTTTACTCGGGAATAGGGAACCTCTAGATCAAGCCACCAGTTCTCTGATACTCGACCTTCACCTACTAACAATATAAATAATGAGCTACAAAGTCCGCCACATCTTTCTTCATACCACTCAAACAATAATTCTGCCTCTGATATATATACATCTTAGATGTACCAGGGTTGATGGAATATCGACTAAATCAAGTCATCAACCCTCAGAAAACAAATACGATTATCAAATCTTAAAACATCCTCAACATCTATAGTATCCCTCTTGGACTTACCACTTAACACCTGACCACAAATAGTGCAAAGTCTTGCATCCTTAAACTAATGACTCTAATCTACTCAAACAATAAAGACCTTGCATCAACACTCGTAAAAATCCTCCTAGGATATGAAATATCAAGTCACGCCACCAAGTTAAATAAGGACTAGATATCCTATGCTAACGACAACTAAGAAATTGAGATGGAAGTCGAGCTATCCATACTTACGTCCTTTTGGTTTAAGGCATCTGCTACCATGTTTACCTTGCCTGGATAATACAAAATAGAGATGTCATAATCCTTATGCAACTTTATCCATTTATACTGCCTAGAATTAAGATCTCTTTGGGTCATAAAATGTTGAAGACTATGATGATTCGTGAAGATCTCACAATGCATGCCATAAAGGTATTGTCTCCAAATCTTAAGTGTGAAAATTACCACTGCCAACTCTAAGTCATGAATCGGGTAGTTGCACTCTTACACCTTCAACTGCCTC
The DNA here is from genome assembly GCA_030864215.1 of Capsicum pubescens. NCBI lineage: Eukaryota > Viridiplantae > Streptophyta > Magnoliopsida > Solanales > Solanaceae > Capsicum > Capsicum pubescens. Next base: position 198,906,972 of record CM061544.1, on the reverse strand, counting down.
GATGCATAAGCAATTACGCCACTTTACTGCATTAACACAACACCCAAAAAAACACTAAAAGCATCACAATATACGGTGAATCCCTTACCCTTAATACAAAGAGCCAAAATAGGAGCTGAAGTGAGAAATCTCTTGAGTTTTCCAAATCTTTACTCATATGCCTCGGACCATAAAAATAGAACCTCCTTCTGAGTCAATCTAGTCATTATTGCTGCAATAGTAGCAAAAATCTTAACGAATCGTCTATGCTAACTGGCCAAACTAATGAACCTACAAACCTCAGATAGAGATGTAGGCCTGGCCCAATCATGAATAGCCTCAATCTTTGTTGCATCTACCATAATCCTATCCTTAGACACCACATGCCCAAGGAATATTACCGACTCAAGACAGAACTCACACTTAGAGAATTTGGAAAAAAACCCTATGATCTCTCAAAGTCTGGAGCATAATTCTCAAATGCTGAATATGCTCTGTCGTCGGTGGATATAATCATGGAGAAATCCAAATAAGGCCTACACATGTGGTTCATCAAATCAATAAACATAGTTGGGGTATTGATCTACCTAAATGACATCACTAGAAACTCATAAAGACCATATTAGGTCCTAAAGGCAATCTTTGGGATATCCATCCCAAATCCTCAACTGATGATAATCTTAAGTCTATCTTTGAAAACACCCTGCTTCATGAAGATGGTTAAACAAATCATCAATGCGAGGCATATGATACCGGATCATTACCATGAACTTATTAAGCTACCTATCGTCAATACACATATGCATGGAATCATCTTTCTTCTTCTAAACTAATATAGGAGCACCCTAAAGAGTCACACTCAGTCTAATGAAACCCTTACCAAGAAGGTCCTAAATGTTAGAATTTAGATCTATAAGATCGATAGGATCCATACGGTGTGCTTCCATAGAAATAGGTCAGGTGACTAGCATAAAATAAATAACAAACTCAACATCACTCTCAGGAGGAAGGACATGTAGATTGATTGAGAAAACATTAGGAAACTCATGAACTATATAAACAAAGTCAATTGATAGAATCTCCACATTAACATCACAAATATAAGCGAGATAAGACTCACACACCCATAAAATAAGCCCCTTAGCTTGATATAAGAAATAATCCCCATCGGCTCACAACTAATAGCTCTCTGCCACACAACTGGGGGAATGACAGGCATCACTAAGGTCACAGTCTTGGAAAACCAATCCAAGTTTGCATGATAGTAGGATAATAAGTCTATGCCTATAATCACATCAAAATCCACCATATCTAGCACAATAAGATTAGCCTGAGCATCAAACTCTTAAAAAGTCACAACGCATGATCTATTTTCTTGATCCACTACTGCAGAATCACCCCTATAAGTAGATACATATAGTAAAATATATAATGAATCCCAAGACAACTCTAACCACGGGGCATAGTAAGATGACACATAAGAATAAGTGGATTTAGATCAAATAAAACAAAATCTAACCGACATCATGCCAGGATTGCACCTATGATAAAAATATGCAAAGAATCAACCTCGGGTCTAGCAGGTAAGACATACAACTAACCACACCCACCACCTAACTGGGATCTTGACCAATCTTCTGTCCTAGCTTACTAAGAACTACCATGACTACCCTGAGAACCAACCTAATAACCTTTCACACCATATCTATCTAGGAAATGTAACACTCTAATAAGTTGAACACATTGATTTAAAGGAAATATCACTCCACGAATAGGGCACTCCCTCGAGAAATTGCCAAAATCCCCAAAACCATAACATGCCCCAGGGGTTGTACTAAAACCTAAAGATTGGGTTGACCCAGAATAACCACCATGACCAAAATATATAGAAAATAAACTCCTTAAAGGCTAACCACTACTCTGGCTAAGATAATTACTATGACTAAACTGCCTTCCATCGATAATCTAAAGTGTTGCCTGAGCCTACTAGACTGACCTAGATGATGATACAACTGATGCAAATGGTACCTACCCTAACAACCACTACCTCTAAATCATGAGCCACTATGTATCCCACTAAAACCACCCTTATATTGCTTCCTCTTATCGTTGCCTTCTTGGGCCTCGCGATGCATCATCTATATAATTTGAGCATGATTAGAAACCTTAGTAAAAGATCTACCCTCAACAACCAAACACTATGTAGACATGCAAAGAGAAAGTCTCAATCCCTAAATTAAACACCAAACTCTATCATACTTAGTAGTTAGAATAGATGTACAATTCTTAGACAACTCATGAAATTAAGCCTCATACTCTACAATAGTTATAGGTACTTGATCTAACATCAAGAATTAGTCCCTCAAACAATCCTTAATACAATAAATATAACACTCCGACGTCTTCTTAGCTAAATTCCGTCTATGGAAAGTCTAAGTATTAGCTTCTACAATGATCTAAATTAATTTTCATGTGGAACTTCCTAGATTTCAACCTTTAATTACATAGATGACTGAATTATCTTTCCAATGATATAAGATTCATCCAAAATAGACCCTCAGTGAAGAAGTTATGAATAATTTAAGGTTCCAATCGTAAACATCATCATTTTGGTATCTAGCGTATCGCGGAGAGGGTCAAATTGACAATCATCAAATTCCAGTGGGGTTTCGTGATGGTGGCGCATCGCAGAGGCACGCAATTTCCCATTCGTTGAATTCCAGTGGACCACCGCAATTGTGGCGTGTCGCAGTGGTACCCAAAATTGGGTTTCTAAGTTCAAATTTCCAGTTTCGTTTAGGAGTTATTAGGGGTAATTTTGACTTTTCCCTAGTCTTTAAAACTGTCCAAACAAAGGATTTAGGGTTTTTTTGAGCAACTTAGCCCTATTTTAGTCAAAATCATCAAGAATCCTCTCTAGAGTTTCAAACAAGAACTTCAAGAAACACAAGATTCAACCGTGGATTTTCAAAATCGATTGAAGATTCAAAATCCCCAGATCATAGGATTCAAGAAACACCTATTGTTTCCCTATTTTGAGGTATGCGGAGTTTTCCTAAAGTCTCATGGGCTTAGAAATCATGTTTAAAGAAAAAGGGTTTATGATTTTTAAATATAATCATATTTTAGAAGTTTTGACGATATTGTTTTGGCCTTTATGCCTTCCCCCAAATTATTTGGAAAATTATATATATATATATATGTATGTATGTTCTTAAGGATGAATATTCAATTGAGAGCATGACTTATAATGAACCTCTCTTTTGTTATGATCTTTCTCATCTTCCATATGATATGAATTGTTCTAAACTGCATCTTGAAAAGCATGTTATAAAATGTCTTGAATGATGTTATATTTGAATTATTATTTCAATTTCAAAAGAGAGAGGGTTGTTTAAGTTGATAAATGTTGAAAATATTCCTATAATGGAAGAGTGCATGATTTGCTAAAGGCACATGACCACCATATTTTTGAAGAGTTTTTGCATAGTTTTGATGTGTGTTTCGAAACATGAAATCTCTTAAACTAATTACATATTTGGGTGGTCTGAATTGGGTTTTCATGAAAACATCATGTATGGTACATTATGGCTCAGAAATAGGACTTGTAAGTCTTGGTGTGACGACACCAACTTAGATTATGCCATGGTAATTCAGAACAGAATAGAATACATGTTTAAAGTCAGAATTTTTAGATGTTGAAACTAGAATAATGCATGATTCAGAACAGGATAAAAATAGGCATAAAGAGAGCTTAGATGGTTCCTCGAAGAAGGCATGACTCAGATAACTCGTTTCCTAAAACCGTGATTTGTCGATCTGGGTATATTATATTACGCTGGCCTAGTGCCGTGTGGTGTATCAGAATCAAAAAATCTAACCCTTGCGGCACACTCGGGTTGGAGTCTTCCCCACCGAGTCAATAAAGATTCCATACAGCCCGTGGAATATCAGCATTGTAGGGGAGTGCCACCTAACTCAGAAGTTATACAAAGATCAGACATTGTATTGATAAGAATGATTTGTGATTTTTAGAAAGTACCCATGTGTTTTAGAACTATTTCATGTATAGTATCTGACGATTTTCTCTCTAACTATTTTATCTATATAAAAGTTTTATTTTGGAATACTTTGCATACAAGTACATCTGTATTGACCCCCTTCCTCCCTCCAGGTTCTGAGGCTCAGTCTAGGGGTCCAGAAAGGCAGTAGATTCATCAGACAGAGTTTACAGTGTTCAGTTGGTGAGCCTTCTCTATTCCAGAAGGCCCATTTTTTAGATTATGACCCTTATTATTATTCTGGTCTACTGGCGGCCTTGTCCCAATTTTCAAACAGTTATAAGATTTTCATATAGTAGAGATTATGCAGACTGAGTCAGATGTTATTTAGCTGTAATTGCACTACAGTTTTCCATGCTTATGTTAATATTAGAATTTAACCATGTTTCCGTAGCTGACTATGTTTTCACATCTTCTTTATTATATGAGTGTTGTGCATGATTACTAGATAGAGAAGGGCGTTATGGGCCTTCATGGTTCAGGATGTTCGTCACGTCCAGGCCTTAGTTTGGGTCATGACAAACTTGGTATCAACGAACGATTCATGGTCCCAGGGTGTCTGCAAAATTGCATCGGGTAGAGTTTTGTTTATTGGTGTGTTGTGCACCACACTTATAGGCAGGAGGCTACTAGGCAATTAGGAATATTTCTCTTCTTTGTGATTTTGCTCGTGTTTCAGAGTCTAATCTGTCCCCTAATCAATGATCTCTTACTTTTCAGAAAACCAGCTATGCCTCCCCGTCGCACCAACGTTAATGCTCAAGAGGACGAAGTCCTTCCCACTCATGGGATGAGGACACGTAACAGAGCTCACACTCCAGAACCTGTCCCTACTCTTGGAGTCCCTCCAGTCCCGACCAGTCCACCTAGGTCTCCACGGACCAGTGTTAACCATTTGCCAACTACTCAGAGGGATATTTCGAATGCATAATTCAGACAATCTATTTATATGCTGACATAGGTTGTAACTTATCAGGCCCAACGATAAAAAAATGTTGGGTCTGCACCTGTTACATCTAAAGCTACTAGGGTGGGTCAGTTCATGAGAATGAACCCACCTAAGTTTACTGGCACTAAAGCAAGAGTTCATAGATGAATTGGAGAAGATTTTCAGAGTGATGCATTTGGATCAGGTGGAAGGTGTTGAACTAGTGTCTTATCAGCTAAAGGATGTAGCAATCCAATGGTATGATGAGTGGGAATAGGCGAAGGGTGGCAGTGCTGAGCCCACAGTGTGGGACGAATTTGTGGAAGCTTTTCTTGACCGATTCTTTTCTTTAGATATGAGGAAAGCTAAAGAAGAGAGTTCATGAACCTTAAGCAGGGTAATATGAGTGTTCAGGAGTATACTTTAAAGTTTAATCAGCTGGCCCGTTATGCTTTTGAGATGACGAGTAGTGTGAGGGCCCAAATGAGGAAGTTTTCTTCTGGCCTTTCAGATGATCTAGTGATTGAATGTCAAGGGACGATGCTAAATAGGGAATTGGAATTTGCTAGGATGACATTCCACATACAACAGGTTGAGAAGAAGAAGAAGAAAATAGCCGAGTCTAGAGAGAAGGATAGGAAGGCGAAGAGAGCCAGATCAGCAGATCAGAACCTAGTCAGCAGTAGAGTTGTAATTGGGGTATCAAGTGGCAAAAGAAAAAGTTTTGGGACAAGGCGCAGTCTGCAGCTAGCGCCCTAGTGCCCAGACCCCCAGTTGATAGACGCCCCTAGAGTTTTAAGACTAGTCATGGACCCAGAGTTCGGGATACTCAGTCGCAGGGTAGTGTGGCGCAACATCATCGTACTTTTCCTTGGTGCGAGACTTGTGGTAGGCATCACCCGGGAAAGTGTTATCTAGGATATTTATGTGTTATTCTTGCGGTCAAATGGGCCACTTCTAGAGAGATTGTCCCTCTGATAGGAGGAATGTTGGTGGAGCTAAGTCTCAGGCAAACTCTTCCACACCACCACCATTCCCAAAGGGCACCACTATAGCTGATGGGAGCGATCGTAATCGGTTATATGCGTTGACCAACCGACAGGAGGCAGAAGACTAACCAGATGTTGTCACCGGTACATTACAAATCTTTTCCCGTGATCTTTTTTTATTACTTGATATCGGGTATAACTTAACCTATGTGACCCCGTATGTGGCGGTTAGTTTTGGTTTTAAGCCCGAAGTGATTGCCGAACCTTTCTCTATTTCCACCATGGTGGGTGATTCTATTATGGAAAGGAGGGAGTATAAAAATTGTGTCATGTCTATTCTTAATAGGGATACGGTAGTAGACCTTATAGAACTTGATATGGTTGCTTTTGATGAGATCCTAGGGATGGACTGGCTCCATCGGTGTTATGCCACACTAGACTGTAGGACCCAAAAAGTTACCTTTTGTTTTGCCGAATGAGCTAGCAATAGAGTGGGAGGGGAACTCTTTAGCACCTAGAGGACATGTCATATTTTATCTCATAGCCCCAAAACATATCTCCAAGGGTTGCTTGTATCATCTTATTCAGGTTAAAGATTCTAACACCGAAAGTCTTTCCTTTCAGTCTGTCCCTGTAGTAAATAAATTCCCAGAAATTTTTCCAGATGATCTCCCAGGAATTCCACCTGATAGGGAGATAGATTTTGGCATTAATGTATTTCCAGATACCCATCCTATTTCTATTTCGCTATATAGAATGGCTCCTACAGAGCTAAAAGAATTGAAAGAACAGCTAGCAGATCTCCTAGATAAAGGTTTTATTAGACCTAGTGTTTCGCCCTGGGGTGCACCTGTACTCTTCGTGCAAAAGAAGAATGGTTCCCTGCGTATGTGCATAGATTACTGCCAATTGAATAAGGTAAAGGTAAAAAATAAATATCCTCTTCCTAGAATCGATGACCTTTTTGATCAGCTTCAGGGTGCTAAGTGTTTTTCTAAAATAGACCTTCGTTCTGGATATCATCAGTTGAAAGTTAGGGAGTCAGACATTCCTAAAACAACCTTCCTAACTAGATATGGTCATTATGAATTCTTGGTCATGTCCTTTAGGTTGACTAATGCTCCTACAGCTTTCATGGACCTAATGAATAGGGTTTTCCGTCAGTTCCTAGACTTGTTTGTCCTAGTTTTTATTGATGACATCTTGGTTTACTCTAAAAGTGAGGAGGACTATGCCAATCACCTCCACGCTGTTCTTCAGACCCTCAAAGATCATAAATTATATGTGAAATTTTCCAAGTGTGAATTCTAGTTAAATGCTATTGCTTTTTTGGGGTACATTGTGTCTAGTAGAGGAATTAAGGTTGATCCCCAAAACATTGAGGCAGTAAGGAAATGGCCCAGACCCACGACTCCAACCGATATTCGGAGTTTCTTGGGCTTGGCAGGGTATTACAGAAGGGTCGTAGAGAGTTTCTCCTCCATAGCTGCACCACTTACTAAGTTGACTCAGAAAAAGGTGAAGTTTTTGTGGTCCGACTCTTGTGAGAATAGTTTTGAGAAGTTGAAAGACAAGTTGACTACAACTCCTTTTTTGACTCTTTTGTAAGGTACAAAGGGTTTTGTTGTGTACTGTGATGCGTCCCGTGTGGTACTTGGGTGTGTACTTATGCAGCACGGTAAGGTGATGGCTTATGCATCTAGGCAGTTAAAGGTGCATGAGCGGAACTACCCCACTCATGATTTGGAATTAACAGTTGTGGTATTTGCGCTTAGAATTTGGAGTCATTATCTTTATGGGGTGCATGATGATGTTTTCACTGACCATAAAAATTTGCAGTATGTTTTCTTGTAGAAGGAACTAAACCTCAGGCAAAGGCGTTGGATGGAGATTTTGAAAGACTATGACATGAGCCTTCACTATCATCTGGGTAAGGCAAATATTATAGCCGACGCCCTCAGCAGATTATCTATGGGTAGTATTTCTTATGTTGAGGAAGGGAAGAGAGAGATGGTGAAAGATATTCACCGTCTTACAAATGTAGGAGTGCAACTCTTGGATTCTGAAGATGGGGAATGGTTGTTCATGAGATAGCTATGTCTTCCCTTTGTGAGGAAGTTAAAGAGAAGTAGGTTGAAGATCCCATCTTGATGCAAATTAAGACTGATGTGGGTCAGCAGAAGGTGATGTCTTTTGAGATTGGTGGTGATGGTATTTTGAGATACCAGGGTAGATTATGTGTACCAGATGTGGATGGTTTGTGGAATAAAATCCTTGTCGAAACTCACACTTCGAGATATCTTGTTCACCCAGGCTCTACTAAGATTTACCATGATCTGAAATCTATATGTTGGTGGAATAATATGAAGCGTTATGTGGCTAACTTTGTTTCCAAGTGTTTGAATTGCCAACAAGTTAAAGTAGAACATATGAGGCCAGGTGGTTCTTCCTAAGAGATAGCTTTGCCCTCGTGAAAGTGGGAGATGATTAATATGGACTTTATTATCGGACTTTTGAGGTCCTGAAACCAGTATGATTCCATTTGGGTGATTGTAGATAGACTGACCAAGTCAACTCACTTTCTCCCTATCAGGACTAACTATTCGGGTGAGGATTATGCCAAGCTGTTCATTGCAAAAATAGTTTGTTTGCATGGTGCACCTGTGTCCATCATATCCGACCGAGGTACACAGTTTTCTTCTCAGTTTTGGAGATTTTTTCAGAGAGGTTTAGGTACCCAAGTGAACCTACGTACTGCTTTTCACCCTTAGACCGATGGGTAGGATGAGCGCACTATTCAGACCCTTGAGGACATGTTGAGGGCCTGTGTGATTGATTTCAAAGGTAGTTGGGTAGAGCACTTGCCATTGATAGAGTTCGCGTATAATAACAGTTTCCATTCCAGTATTAGGATGGCGCCATTTGAGGCATTGTATGAAGAAGATGTAGGTCACCAATAGGGTGGTATGAAGTGGGTAAGACACAGATTTTTAGTCCTAATCTTGTTTATCAGGCGATGAAAGATGTGAAAGTTATTAGGGAATGACTTAAGACAGCTCAGAGTCATCATAAATCTTATGCCGATGTTAGGAGAAGAGATTTAGAGTTTGAGGTTGGTGATTGGGTATTCCTGAAAGTTTCTCCTATGAAGGGAGTCATGCGATTCAGGAAGAAAGGTAAATTGAGTCCTCGCTATATAGGACCATACCAAATTTTGACGAGAATAGGTGGTGTTGCGTAAGAGTTAGAATTTCCTATAAATTTGGGTTCTGTCCATCCGGTATTTCACATATCCATGTTGAAGAAATGCATTGGAGACCATTCTTTGGTGTTGCCTGTAGGAGAGATCAAGGTGACAGCCTCCTTATCATATGAAGAGGAACCTATTGCAATCCTAGAATGTCAGGTCCGGAAGTTGAGAAGTAAAGAAATATTTTCAATTAAGGTGTTATGGAGAAATTAGAAGTTTGAAGAAGCCACTTGGGAATCAGAAGACAACATGAGAGCAAGATACCCATACCATTTTGACCAAGTAGATGGCGGAGTTGAAGGTACAACCCTTACCTAAATCTTTCTATTCTTTAGTATGCTTGGAATCGTGCTTGTCTATGTTCCGCATCATCATTCAGGGATGAATGATCCCAAGGTGGGATATTGTAACACCCCGACATCTTCTTAGCAAAATTTCTTCCATGGAAAGTCTAAGCATTAGATTTTAGAATGATCTAAATTAATTTTCATATGGAATTTCCTACATTTCAACCTTTCATTACGTAGATGACTGAATTATCTTTCCAACGATATAAGATTCGTCCAAAACGGACCCTCGGTGAAGAAGTTAAGAATAATTTAAGGTTCCAGTCGTAAACATCGTCATTTTGGTGTCTAGTGCATCGCGGAGAGGGTCAAATTGACAATCGTCAAATTCCAGTGGGTTTCCATAATGGTGGCGCATCACGGAGGCACCCAATTTCTCACTCGTCGAATTCTAATGGACCACCGCAATTGTGGCTCATCGCGGTGGCACCCAAAATTGGGTTTTTAAGTTCAAATTTCCAGTTCCGTTTAGGAGTCATTAATGGTAATTTTGACTTTTCCCAAGCCGTTAAAACCGTTCAAACAAAGGATTTAGGGTATGTTTGAGAACCTTAACCCTATTTTCATCAAAATCATTAAGAGTCCTCTCTAGAGTTTCAAATGAGAACTTCAAGAAACTCAAGATTCAATTGTGGGTTTTCAAAATCGATTGAAGATTCAAAATCCCCAGATCATAGGCTTCAAGAAACACCCATTGTTTCCCTATTTTGAGGTACGCGGGGTTTTCCTAAAAGCTCATGGGCTTAGAAATCATGTTTTAAGAAAAAGGGTTTTGGATTTTTGAATATAATTATATTTTAGAAGTTTTGACGATATTGTTTTGGCCTTTAGGCCTTCCCCCCAATTGTTTGGAAATATATATATATATATATGAATGTGTTTAAGGATGAATATTCAATTGAGAGCATGACTTATAATAAACCCCTCTCTTGTTATGATCTTTCTCATCTTCCATATGATATGAATTGTTCTAAACTGCATCTTGAAAAACATGTTATGAAATGTCTTGAATGATGTTATATTTGAATAATTATTTCAATTTCAAAAGAGAGAGGGTTGTTTATGTAGATAAATGTTGAAAATATTCCTATAATGGAAGAGTGCATGATTTTGCTTATGGGACATGACCACCATATTGTTGAAGAGTTTTTCCATAGTTTTGACGTGTGTTTCGGAACATGAAACTCTTACACTAATTGAATGTTTGGGTGGTCTGAATTGGGTTTTCATGAAAGCACCATGTATGGTACATTATGGCTCAGAAATAGGACTTGTAAGTCTTGGTGTGACGACACTAACTCAGATTATGCCATGGTAATTCAGATTAGAATAGAATACATGTTTAAAGTCAGAATTTTCAGATGTTGAAACTAGAATAATGCATGATTCAGAACAGGATAAAATTGGGCATAAAGAGATATTAGGTGGTTCCCTGAAGAAGGCATGAGTCAGACAACTCGTTGCCCAAAACTATGATTTGCCGCTCCGTGTATATTATATTATGCTGGCCTAGTGCCGTGTGGTGTATCAGAATCAGAAACTCCAACCCTTGCAGCACACTCGGGTTGGAGGCTTCCTCACCGAGTCAATGGCAGATTCCATACAGCCCGTGGAATATCAGAATTGTAGGGGAGTGCCACCTAACTCAGAAGTTATACAATGATTAGACATTGCATTGATAAGGATGATTTGTGATTTTTAGAAAGTGCCTATGTGTTTTAGAACTATTTCATGTATAGTATCTGACGATTTTCTCTCTAACTATTTTATCTATATAAAAGTTTTATTTTGGAATACTTTGCATACCAGTACATCTGTATTGACCTCCCCTCCTCCCTCCAGGTTCTGAGGCTCAGTCTAGGGATCCAAAGAGGCAGTAGATTCGTCAGACAGAGTTTACAGTGTTCAGTTGGTGAGCCTTCTCTATTCCAGAAGGCCCATCTTTCAGATTATGACCCTTATTATTGTTTTGGTCTACTGGGGGCCTTGTCCCAATTTTCAAATAGTTATCAGATTTTCATATAGTAGAGATTTTGCAGACTGAGTCAGATATTATTTAACTGTAATTGCACTACAGTTTTCCATTCTTATGCTGATATTATAATTTAACCATGTTTCCGTAGCTGACTATGTTTTCGCATCTTCTTTATTATATGAGTGTTGTGCATGATTACCAGATAGAGAAGGGCATTTTGGGTCTTCATGGTTTGGGATGTCCGTCACGGCCAGGCCCTAGTTTGTGTCGTGATAATGAAGCATGCACTTCTCTAAGAAGATCTCGGATAACTGAGTACATGTTAATGGGGTAGATCCAACTATCCTGGAATCAAGATGACCCCTCCACTAATGTGGCGCCTCTAAGTCCAACTAAATAATATGTTAATCTATACCACGAGTCTCAACTAGGCCTAAATTATAGAGCCTATCCTCAGAAGAAATAAAAAACTAATACACATCCTTGCCAAATGCACCAGAAAACATAGGTGAAGCCAATCTCAAGAACCTACCCAATATGTTCTTCTTTTCAACAAATACAGCAGGCTAGGCAAAAACCCATTGAGAAACCACAGATACATGAGGGATCTCAAATCTAGGAGCTGCAGCTATATGCGACGTCCCTACCTCAGTACCACTCTGATTCACTGACTGTACACCACCAATAAATCCCAAGAGCTGAATTAATTTTCTTACTATTATTTGTGGCTTTTTATTAGTATTACACTTTATTTGCATCTACCATGCTTATAGGGGATCAATTGGGTATATTTCTCTTTGTATGTACGTTTTGGGCTTATGCGGGTCCAGTTAGGTTATAGCTAGGAATTTATTTTTACACTTAAGTTATTATTATTTGATTTATTGTAACTTCTTAAAATAGCCTACTATTTTATTTTTGACCCTTACTTATTGCCTTTAGTATATATATACACTTTATTTATACTTTTATGGTAATTGATCTTAGTTGACCTATGATGCCTACGGAGTACCCCATGTTTTTGTACACCTACTGCACTTCTGCATCTTTTTACCTAATGAAGATCCATGTATGAGTTTTCACTGATGACACTAACCCAAGAGATGCTATTGACTGGAGTTTTAGGTGAGGTTTTAGAGTTTGAAGTTGATCCTTCTCCTTCTGTTGTTGTTGATAGTCTTATTTTTTATATCTTGAGACTACTTTGTAAATTTTGCACTATCTAAAACTCTTTTTTTATGTAGTGTCTCTTGTACTGACCTTACCATTTCTTGAGGGATTCGTTTTATCTATAGCATCATTTTCGTCTTATGTACAACATGAATATATATATACCTCTTTTAGCTGTATATTCTGGGCTATTGTTTGTCTTACCTACTGGTGGGTTGAAGTAGGTTCCATCATGACCTGAGAAATTGGGTCATGACAAATAGGTTAGTAGAACTCTAGTTATAACGATTTTCACAAAATGGTTGGTAAGTGATGTCAAAATCAAAGAAGTGTGCTATAAAATAGACGTAGCTTGAAGCTAAACTCAAGTTATTATTTAAGTACCCCTGTAGTGATAGAAGTTCCACTACAGCTTCATTGATAAAGTGGTAGAGAGGGTCACGACAGTGAAGGAAAGATTGAAGATTTAGCCTAGGTGCCGCTACAATGACGTACTCATCGATGTAATAATCATTAGGCAATTTTTTTACAAGGAATAGAAAACATAAAAAAATTTATCTCAAAAAGTTCTATTTTTGATCGAAGGCGTAGAGAAGGAAATTTCACCATTTTTAGAGGTTTTCCAACAATGCGGTAAGATTTTTCCACCTTTCAACTTATAGTTACTTCGGTTAATCTCAAGAACTATCAGAATTATGATCATGGTAGAAATTAGGGTTTAGTCCTATGTTTGATAAGCTAGTGGAAATTGTTGGTGAAGAACTTTAATTCACTTCTTTTTTACTCTAGGTTGTTAGAATTCACTTCCTAGCATAGAATTCTTCATTATAATCATGAAATATGAAGAATTCAAAGGAATTAAAGGGTGGAGAATCCTAGAATGATGAACTAGATCAAGTTCATGTGTTAAAATCAATGGGTTTGGGTTTATAATATCTAGAAGTAGGAATAATGTATTAAATCATTCTCATTTTTTGTTTGTCTACCAAGAAGGAGTAGAAGTTTTAAGAAAAGAAACATTTTTTCTAATTAGAGCACTTTAATGAGGACATGACATAGGTTATGATATGAATGTAGTTTAGACTTGATTTGACTCTATACTTATATTTGATTTAGATAATTGTGATTAGTCTTTGGACATACTTATAATTATCATTGAAATGATGTTAAAGGTTAAGACAAAATGATTAATTTGAAGATATAAGTGTTAATGTATGAAGTGTGAACTTGAATATTGTATTATTGTGCTTTGATCATTTAGTTGAGGTTTTACCTACTTCATTGATATTGGAATTGGGTGTCATACTGACCTAGATTGATATTGGGATTAGGTACATCATTGATATGGTACATGGACTGAACGCGTTCCCTAAAGGTCATGACTGAGGTCCCTTTCGATCCTAATGTGTATGTACACTATTTTCTTACAACCCTTCATTGGTTGCATTGAACATGTGGTTATTACTTGATTATTGTTGGCTTAATTTCCTAAGTGTAAGAGCTTAATATTAATGACTTTGAAAGGAATGATATGAAGAGGTTATTCAGTAGTGTTGTAAGATGATTTGATCATGAAAATAAATTAAATTGGTACTTGATTATAATGTAATGACCTTCTCTATCACTACGTATGAGTCCATTTAAAATCTCATGTCCAAATTCTTTCTAATTTTGAAGTTAGAAATTTTAGGCTAGACTAATATCGACCGATTTTGGAGTGAGGTGTGTCCTAGAAAAATACGGGAATGATTTGTATTGTGGTAGTGGTATTTGTCTTGATTTTTAGTTTGCTAATACAATAAGGAACCCGTAGGAATTTATTAAATCAAAGTTGGGTAAGTAGAACACCCAGAATTGATCTTAGCATAAAGGAAATTGTTTGAGATAGTCCAGGTTTAAGATTCATAGAAAAGTGGGATTTTTGCTTGAAGACAGCTATTCTATCATGTCGACAATACTATAGAAGTCAGTATACCACTATAGAAGTTAGTATACTTCTATAGATATAAGAGTTATAATGGAGTAATTCTTGATATAGCACCAGTCAAGGGTGGTAAACAACCACAATAATGGTCAAGCAATTAAGCTTCGCATCCCCCCTATAGTGGTAATACTCGGCTTTTCTCTACTTTGATTTAGTAGGCAATTGACAGTTCCCAACTTTCTTCACTTTCCACAACCATAACAACTTGTAATTCAGATTACTTCATCGATAGACCTTTTTTATTTCAAAATAGAGATAAAATCTAAAAATTTAAAAGAGAAGCTTCCATTCTAGAAGTGGTAGCTTCCCACCTTCTCAAGGTGAGAGGTTCCCTTCCCTTTTCTAAAATACTTTAGTGGTCTGCTCAGCAAATGTGTGAAGTGGACTGCAGTTCGGATGACTCTCTTCTTCTCATTTGAGTTAGGTCGACCCAGAAGTATAGTAAGAAGGAATGGAACCACTAGAGTGTAATGACCCTCTAGGACATTTCCTCAATTTGCATGTATTTCCAGCATTTCGAGCTTTACTACAAAAGTTATAGGTTATTTATGACTTGTCGAAACTGTTGGTTCTGTGATCAGATATTTCATTTGGATTTTACGCTTATTTCCCTGTTTTGGAGTTTTTT
Organism: Capsicum pubescens; assembly: GCA_030864215.1. NCBI lineage: Eukaryota > Viridiplantae > Streptophyta > Magnoliopsida > Solanales > Solanaceae > Capsicum > Capsicum pubescens. Next base: position 198,891,661 of record CM061544.1, on the reverse strand, counting down.
TCTATTTAGGATTTGGTCTCAGACCAAAATTCTTAGTAGATTACCTTGGATGAGAATTTCGACAGTCCTATCAGTTGTGGAAGGTTGATTTAGGCTAGGGGGACCCTTAGTTCAGGTCCCGAGGCTTTCAGACTCACTTGAGCTATTGGGCGGATTATGCAAAATATGGAACTATATGTGTGGGCCCAACATTTAGTCTAAACTATATTGGATGAAATTTCTGATGATTCCATTGGATCCAGAATATGGTTTACAATCTAAATTTAGTATTTGATCATGTTCTTAGGCTTCGGATGAGTTCCAAGGGTCATAAACAAGTTTTTGACTTTACTGGTGCATTAGGTTGTTGGTACGATCACGATCTCAATAAGCCATAAATCACGATCATGGCATGTGTTTTATGCCTTGCAGATCATAATAGCAGTTTTAGAGTCACAATCACACCCAACCCCATATTTAATCCCATTCTTTAGCTTGATTTTTCAACACTTTTCCCACCATTTTGAGAGCTCAATAAAGGTAAAAGAGTGGAAAACCATCAAAATAAGCTAAGATAAGCTAGAATAATCCTTTCTGGTAATTTCCCATTGATTTTCCCTTTGATTTCCACCCAAATTTATTGTAAATTCTTAGAAATTAGGGCTTTGAATTTTGAAACTTTTAGGGTTAATTTGAGACTCGATTTGTGTACTGTTTCTGCTCAAATTTTGAGCACACATTCCTTATCCTTCAAGGGATCTTGTGACGGGCTCAATTTCTAATTATATTTGCAGGCCCTGCAGGCCCATTCATGACCTAAAATTTGATCTGACCCATTATATGGAAATATGGGTCTCAATTAACTTCTAATGACGCATAGTTTACAATTTTGATAGCATAGCGGCCGGATGAGGGGTGAATTACTCATTTGCACTCAATATTCGTGCACACTACTATTATTTAAACATATGAATGAGACAAATTTGTGATTAAATGCACTAATTTAAATATTTTCAGGCATACAAGTGATGGGAAAGAAAGATATGGATTTGAGCTAAAAAGGATTAAAAAATGAGAAAAGAAGTGCAGCTGGACGACCTGAAGCATAAATCAGTCTTAATTACCACAATCCAGTTTGAAGGATAAAATCACGGACGGTCAAGTCTGGTCAAAGGATTGCGATCATGGTGATCGCATTGTGGTGATTGCATCACGTCGCAATAGACGCGAGCTCAGACAAGCGAATGTGATCACAACTTAGTGGGACTTTGCCCAATGGCAATACTGTCATTTTACCTATCTGACCCCAAATCCCTTAAATTACAAAAACCATTTTCTATTTGGTATCTTCCACTTTGAAAATTTGAATTTTTGAAATCTTGTAACCCTACTAATTGGGGAAATTTGCGTATTTGAATTTTCAAGTTGAATTTGGTGGAATTGAGGTGTAATTGGGAGAATCTTTTTACTTTCGATTTTCATAGATGCTTTGAATGGACCTTTTGGTAAATTTCTTCCTATTTACTTCACGAGTAGCTAAAGTTACTTGTCTTGGTATTATGTTCAACTAAGGTGCAATTGTGTTTGGGTTGTGATGTATTTGTGGAGATTCTAGTTTGTTGATGATCGGTTTAACTATTTCTTGTTTGAAATGGTTAGGGTTTATGGGTGAAAACCCCAAATAAACAAAATGGATTTTTGGGTGAATACCCTAAATTCTTGAAAGCTCACACCATTATTCAAAGAGGGGTGTGGGTGAACATTTGGAACCCATTTCATCCTTGAAAAAGGGATATGGGTGACAAAGAAATAGCTTATAATTAATGGATGTAGTTTACTTTCTTTTGCCATCTTTGAAATAAGGGTGAATAGTGAGTTAGCTATGTCTTAGGCATCTTCCTAGACATAAGGATTCACAATTGACGTATTAGGTGGTTTTAATTGACACACTCATTAGGTGATTGAGAGTGTCAACAAGTGATATTCTTGAGATTTTGTTGACAAACTAGCCTCAAGGACATTCACCCTAGCCTCCTATGTCGTTAATAACTAGAATTTGCACCAAATATTCATGCACCCATTCATACCTTGCCCTTAGGTAGACATAATCCCAAGATCGTTCACATATTGAATTCAAAACCACAAGTATTGCCTAAATTTCTTGACTTGAGTTGATAGTGACAAATTCTTGTTCCAAACCACCCCCCATTTAAATTATGAATTTTACTTTGTTTACATTATATGTATCCTTATAGTAACTATTAACACCTATAGGATTAGAAATCTAATTTTCTTCCTCGTTAATTCGACCGTAACATAAGTTGAGCTATTGACAATGACCGTCCTCTGCCAACTTGAATGGTATTGGTGAGTGTTATCAAAATGGTGCCATTGCCAGAGAGTGATATTTAGCTTTCACTTGTACGGTGTTGATTTTTATTTAGGGTATACCCATAGTGATGTGAATTTATTTTGGCTGTTTTGTTTCATTTTAGGTGATTCCCATAGTGTTCACGGTACCATGAGTGAAAATTCAACTCAAGTCGGATCTTTCAAAGGTCCTCTTGATGATGAAGAGAAACTCAATGACGTTGGCCGTTCAAATGCGATCCGTATCCCACATACTCATGGGAACAGTGTCTTTTTTCTCACAAGAGTCATGCTACATATGCTACAAATAAAGGGACTTTTTGGGGGCAAACTTCTGAGGACCACAACCTACATTTGAAGAATTTTCTAGAGGTGTGTGTACCCTTTGATATTTAACACATAACCCAAGAGTCCATCCAATTTTGCCTCTTCCCATTTTCTTTAATGGGGGAGGCGGTAGTATGGCTTCGCTCTCTTTCGAATGGATCAATTACTTCATGGGATGAACTTATCATGGCCTTCCTTGATCGGTATTTCCCACCATATAAGATGCTACAATTGCGTGATGAAGTCATTAAATTTTATCAATTGAATGGTGAACCCTTGTACGAGGGATTCAATAGAAAACTCATGAAATGTCCTAACCATGAGGTCCCGGATAAGATTCTTATCTAAATCTTCTACTAGGTTCTTGATCTGCTCAACAAAATCGTGGTAGAAAATACGGAGGAAGGCTCCCTTGTGAAGTTGAATTATCATACGGCTACAACCTTGCTTAAGGAAGTAACCAAGAAAAACCAGGGATGGCATACCTATTATGTCAATGTACCAAAAAGATCCCCTACTACCTCCTTTATTGATAAAGAGTAAGAAGAGATATGAAGAGAGGAAGAAAAACATGGAAAAAATAATGACTCAATTGGGGTTTTTAACTAACATGTGATGGGTGAACCAACAAAGGTAGTGAATGCCGTGGCATCCAAGGACTATGATAATCAAGAGGCCAAGAAGCTTGATGAGGAGATTCGGCATTTGGCTAACTATTCTGAGGGTTCCCGCCCAGCCTATCAAAGGAAAAGTGGGAATCAAGGTTTGATGGAATGTGATGGTGATCGTGATTGGATGGATAAAGACCATGAGTATGATCATTATTTTCCCCCTTATGACCGAGAAAAGGGTAAGGATTCAAACTCTGTTGATCCCAACAAGTTCAAGATAAAAGATGTCTTGGCAAGAATTTTGATGATAGTAGAGGAAATGAACAAGATGGTCCGTGAATTGAAAGGAAACTTTAAACAAATCAACTAAACGGTGGTGTCCCACTCTTCTTCGATTAAGAAATTTGAGAATTAAATAGGCTAAATCTCCACCCAATTCAATGCTAGGCAAAAGGGAGGCCTTCCTAATGACGCCATTGTGAATCCAAAAATTAAGGCCCAAGTGTCGGCTATTGTCACTAGGAGTGGTAAAACCCTTGGTGATATTGTAGAGGATTTCAAAAAAGATTCCAATGAGGAGTAACAAAAGGTAAAGAAGAATCTTGTAAATTATGTAAAGGAGGAGACTCTGAAGTCTCATGAAAGGAAAGAAACAAATTGTGTTAAATAAAGAAGTGAAGGATAAAGAGGGTGACTCGAAGGTAGTTGAGAATGATGAAGTGAAAAGTGATCTGATGCTTACCATGATGTTTCCCCTTTATTTCCTTAAAGGCTTAAAATGAATAAGGACAATGCTAAATTCAAAATATTTATGGCTAAGCTTAGCAACCTCTCCATCAACATCCCGTTACTCAAAGCTATCCAAGAAATTCTAGGGTATGCTAAGCTTATGAACAAGTTGATTTCTAAGAATAAGCTTGTTGAAGGTTCCACCATTGAAGCCACCCATGGGTGTAGTGTTATGATGAGTAGCGTAATAGCAGAAAAGAAGAAAGATCCCGGGGCCTTTACAATTCCATGCACAATCAGAACACACAAGTTTAAAAAAACTTTATGTGACCTTGGTGAGAGTATTAATATCATTCCCTTTGTAATTTATTGGAGACTTATGAGGCTTTTGATGGTAGATCAGTCTATCAAGAAACAGGTTGGTAATTTGTTCAACGTGTTGGTAAAGGTGGATAGATTCATCCTTTTAGTAGATTTTGTGGTGCTAGATCGTGAAATGGACCTAAAAGTGCCTATTATCCTTAGTCGACCTTTCATTTCCACTGATAGAGCTATTGTCTATTTGGATCTTGGGGAAATAAGGTTAGAGTTCATGATGGTGAAGTGTCTTTTCGGGTATGCAAAATGAAGAAATAACCCATGAAGCTCCAAATGGTGTCGGTTAGAGGTATTGAAGATGAGGAAGTGAATGATGGGTCCCTTGAGGATTCAACTTGAAAATATTAAGGACGTCGTGCCACAACGATAACTAAGGCACTATGTGGGAGGCAACCCACAAATGCCACGAAAGTGGCTCATCCCCTTTATTTTTAATTTTTTACTGTAGATTTTAATTTTGTCATTTTATTAATCCATGTATTTGTGGCACTATGGAGTGTGTTGAATGGGTTTGAAAAGGAGAAACTGTGAAATTTTTACATGTTGGACTGAACAGGAGAAAATGTGTCAAATTAAGTAATAAGCTGGACATGGGAAAACAGAGGTGCAAAAATGCCCTCAGTTACCACAATCACGGGCCATAGAGGTACGATTGCGGTTACCTATATATCTGCGATTGTAGACCTTGGAACGCGATTGTGGTCAAATCTGTTTAAAAAGACCATCGTACTCCCATTTCCCCCATATTCCTCTCTCAACTTTTCTCTTAATTTGTACCCACTCCTAGGCATATTTTGGGCATTCAAAAGAATTTAAATATCTCTCTGGCATTATTTCCTCTGGTAAGTGTCATGAATTCATGCTTTCGTTATTGGAAATAGGCCATAGAATGTATGTTATAGGGAAGGCCTAAAATCATAATTTTAATGGTTAAATACTTGTTTATACTTGTGTAGTGGTTAGCTACTAGAAATAGTGTGCACACATGTGGGGAAGTATTGAGCACCCAAATTATGTTTGAAATTGAGTAAAATATATGGTGCACACTAAGTGCTCGATCAAATGCCAAAACGAGTTAACAGCTAGTTGTTTTCACATCTTAAGGGCATAATCGAATACCTAGTAATCTTGTTCAGTGATTTTAATGTTGATTCTTTCTATGGAACATGTTTTGGGTTAGAATTTGGATTTTTGGATTGTTGAAAATTCTGGCTTGAATCGGTCTCAGATATCGTGATCACGGCTCTATGGCCCGCGATCTCTACATCTGAGGCTGAAATCTAACCTGGTCCAAAAATACTACAATTCAAATTCTTGTCCAAACACCACCAAATAACCATCCTATGAGATTTAGTGAAAAACGTAACATAGTTTCTGCATGTAAATGTCCAGAGCAGGTTTTGATACGATTTCAGGGAGCACCCTTATCTCTCTTTATGCTAAATTATTTATGTAGTGAGGACACTGCTAGCTTTTTAGTTGGGGTGCCTGTCTCCACATTATTTTTATTTAGGCCTATATTATTGATATATCTGGATATTTTGATGTTATTTTTGATGATTTTTATTATTTTATGGGTTGTAATAATTGGGCACTCTGATGGTTCCCACATTTTCATGGATTAGTCATTTGTTTTTTTTTTTAGATTTTTACATTATCTATATTTTGCTTATGGTGATATCGGATGAGCCTTTACCTATGATGGATTTAGTGACGACATTCTTAAGGGAAGATCACCGTGATTGAGTTTGGGTTTGAACCATGGATGCAGGGGAAGTTTGAGTGCCCATAGCACTAGGCTATAAATATAAGAAAAGTTTGAGTACCGTGGCAGTTTGGATTTGGGATAACACTTATACCTATGGATAATTTTGAGTAGCCATATGGTTTACCCGTATGAAATAAGAGATGTGAGATTATGATTGTGTTGGTGCTATAAATAGAAAATTGTGTGTGGATCAAATGCAAAGCAAACACTCCCCTCCATCAAAAATTTTTTCGAAAATCAAGGGCACAGACGTGAGTGAACTTGTGCTAATACTTTTCCTCTTTTTGTGACTCCAAAATTTTGGTTTGTAAAAATTTGTAGATCTCTATTTTTGTCTCTAGCGGGAGGGGTAATTAATTCCCCATTGATAGTTTTCTTGCCATGTGTGGTGAGCTTATTTTTCTAAATATCATGTATACTTGTACTATCTAAAACTTTCCCCATTAGTCTCTCAAGGATAATTTTGATTATACTTGGTTGGTGAAATGATCCTAGGCCATATTTCTGAACTTAGAAGTCCACTCTAGCCTAAAAAGCCTACCTTTGCATACATACTACCATTAGTCACCCAATTTGAGCCTTTGAAACTTCTTTGGAAACCAAATTGCAAGTCGTGAGCCATTTAAGTCTTATCCCATCTTTGAACCCAACCCTCCTTGAACTTGAAAATGTAACTTGAGGCTAAAAGCCTAAGTTGGGGGTGGTGAAGATTAGAAGAGGTAACTTTGGGCCACAAAATTGTAAGTAAATGCCCATGAGCTAAACAATGAGAACAAATGAAAAAGAAAAAGAAAGGACCCAACAAAATAAAGAAATTCATGAAGTATACATAGAAAAGTAATTGAGTTCCGATCTGTATACATAGATTAAACAGAACTCGATCAATCTAATCAAGGATATATGCGTATCTATGAATCTAGCCTGTCCAACTTAAAAATAAGAGTCCCTTAGCTTGGTTCACCATGTTCTTGTATGAGAATTCACTGTGATGATATCCTCAAATAACATTCACTGTGATGATACATACTTGTTAATAAATCATAAAAGTGCTATAAAAAATTATTAACCTTTGCCACTAGATTAGTAAACAAGAATGCTAAGGCCATAAATCCAACTTAGTACATACTCAATCTACTGATAGAAAGGGATAAGTGTAAATGTTTATACATACTCTACTACTAATTATCCTAATAAATTGTAAGAACATCTATAAAAATATAGGACGACTCAATCCTGGAAAAATGTTGAGAGTCACTTTCTATAAGAATAGAGTTGTTGGGAATCACCATACATCATTTGTGAGATAGTTAGGAATTGTAGTCCGTGATCATAATATGTATCCACTGTGAGTACATTCATGGACAGACATTAAAAAAGACAATCTAGAACACATGTGGAATGTTGTTACAGTAAGGATTTAAAACACTACTTTCTTCAATTTTTTAAGTTGGGAGATGGTTATATATAGAATATTTTGTTCTATATTAAAGTAAAATTGTATCACCTGATAATCTTTAGTCTTCTTCGCTATTTGGAAGCTTTATTTACTAGATTTTGTCATTAAATGGCCTAGAGATATACTAGAGAACCTTGACCTTAGTTAATATTGGTGTTACATTTTTTTTTTTGACAACTGCATTTCTTCTATTAATCACCAAAGTTGTACCTTTACAAACACCATAGCATAGCTACAAACTTTGCTAGTTGTCTAACATATTGAAAAAACTAAGAAACGTTTAACACTAAGTTAACACATGGTACTTAGGGATCACTATACTCTAGCTAGAACCCATGAAATTTTGGAGCAATGTTTTATTTACTAGATTTGCTCTAGTAGCACAAGTATAAGCAACTTCTTCAGTGATACTTGTTGGTACTAGCCCCTATGGAGCACAAAAGTTTTTACCAACCCTTATAGAGTTGTATTATATGGATAACAATCAGGTAACTTTGAAATTTTATGTTGTTCAAAACAAGTATAAGAGTTGGAAAATGGAAGGAAAACACTATTTGACAATTGACAATTGATCTTCTCCTACATGGTAGTAGCCGATACAACAAATCAGAGGAATCAAGATAAATAACGAACATAAATCACCTTAGCAGCTACCAAGAGAAGTGCTATGTCCTACAAAACAAATTGCGACTTGTACATTTTCCCATAGCTCTAACTAGTGGATCCAGTCGTACTCCCCAGTGTAAATAAAGTTACTAACTAGGGTTCTAATATACCCAACTTCATTCAAATAACAAGAACGTAGTTATCTCTAATAAGTCGATAAGGCCCAAAACCATAAGCCAACTATTGTATCAGAGTCTAATTTCTATTGTAAAATCAAAATGCTGTTTCATAGACTACTGTTTAAGGTATACTTAGCATGCACCTTTTTATTAAATAAAAAAGATAGTACATTCAAATAGTGGAATCCTCCAAAAAATTCACATTCAATCAAGGGATCAGTGATTCTCTATGTTCAATACTCCAAAATAGCTGGAGAAAATTGTATTGAGAAGCTTGAAACACCATAACATAACAATCGCGTCCAATCACTACTACTGAATCTGGAAAAGAAAGAACAACGGGAAAAACAAAAACCAAAGAAGCCCAAACAGCTACCAATGTCGATCTAATTTTGTATATTCTAGGAGGTTTAGGACCTGAGTACGACATACTTGTTGTGTCTGTCACATCCATATCTGAACAAATCACCTTGGCAGATCTCCATGGCTTATTGTTTAGCCATGAATACAGGTTGGAGCCACAAATCACTTAACAAATGAATTGAGAAATTTTAATGTGCATGGAAAATACACCGACAATGAACAAATAAAAAATATATATTATTTAAAAATGCAGTTATAGGAATCACCTTCATCATTTTACAACCATCTTATGAAATAACATCTTCAGTTTAATGTCGTTGTCTACGATTATTATTTCAAGGGGAAAAAGGAGATAGTCTATCCTCAATAATAATCAACAAACCAGACACTATACTTAATCATTTCCTACAGCCTTTCACCAAGGGATCTCTAACATTAACAGTGAATAAGGAAACACAAGAATCATTTAAATTTGGACAACTTTTGAATGGGAAAGAAAAAAATCAATAACCTAATATATAACACAGTTTCCAACCACAAATAACCATCCAATACAGTCCAACAACAACAATAATATCATCCACAAAATGAACTGAAGTACAATTGAGAATTTCAAACACTAACCTTGACTGTTTTGACTGTTTCTCCCTGTAGTTGCTAGTGTAGAAGTAAATTCCGTTGGTGAAGGAATGGAAAATACCTCTTTTATCTTAGGATCAATTATTCCTGCATTCTGAAGTTGAGAAATTAGATCTACAATAACTTCTTGTTGAATGATTCTCTTTTGCTCCTCGATTTGATCCTCCTTTTTTGCATCCTTTTTTGCATTTGTTGTACAACATCATTTGTGGCATTTAAAGTTTGTCCAGAGCTGCTATTTAATATTTTCAAAGAAGTCTTTGTAACCCTCTCCCCCCAAGCAGTTTTACATGTCCAGATGTTCAACACTCATGACGGTTGAGAATGCATCAACATGCTATTCATTTGCACCCTGTTGTATTTCAATTTCCTCTATTTGAGCCTAATAACCGTATTCAAAATCACATTAAAGTAATTAAAAATTTATAAATAATCATTTATGTCAATATAAACTTAAAAAGGATAAGTTTCATACAATTTTACTGGTGGTGTCCTCATTAGACAACTTGTATGTACAATCAGGTTTTCTTGCCCTTGTGGCCACAAACATCTCCTTTAGAGAAATAGTTCCCCCTTTTCATTTTCCTATTCAGATGATATTTAGTGAATATCAAAAATTATTTAAATGAATAGTTATAACTAAATAATAAATAAGAGAACACACCAGTATGTTGCGTACTAAATCAAAACTCTTCTTCCCAGTAGTATGTGGATTCATCAGCTTCTTCTAATTATCAGTATTGATTTTGGAAATTTTCTAAAAAAATGAATCAGTAACGTTAACTATAGTAATAAAGGGCTCCATCTGCAACACTAATAGTAATATGATCGTAGATGGTGAAATACGTTTTACCTGGAATTTTTTGGACTTCCAATACAGGAGGAGATCTTTAAATTGACAAACTAGAACACTATCGGGCTTTTTGTTCAATCGAACTTCATCATCTTCATATGGATCGTAATGATCTCTCTTCAAATCAGCTTTATGCTTTCTCCAAGATTCTCGAATTCTTTCCAAAACCTAATTTTTTGCGGCATCAAGAATATCATATTTTTCATAAAAGTTGGTTCCATTTAGTTAGAAATAATGGTATGTATCTTGATATTCAAATGTTAACAACAATAACACAAAAAATAGATAAAGCTAGAAAATGCAGCTACCACACTCATAGACACAGAACCACTAACTGAAAATATATCAAATATATAATGAACCACTCAACTAAAAATATATCAAATATTCAGAACACAAATCTGGGTATACTCCAATAACTACTGTTTAGTATCCATATGCCTCCAATCAAATATATCCAATGGAAAAAGGGCCACTTTCCTTGTTAATGTGCTAAGGAAGCTGCCCAACTCAGTTACAACTTTATCTATAGGACCAACAGGTTGGTTGTTCTAGTTTAATGTTATCAATTTTTTCTTTTGCTGGCCATCTACCTTGTGCATTTGTGTTTTTCTTATTTTTCTAGTTGAAGGCCCTTCAACTAGAAGAAAATATAAGAAATTAGAGGTTATGAATGAATTCAATAAGTTTCTAAGCTATATATTACCTTGCGCTTCAGAGTATTCAGCTATTATAGGAGTGGCTGAATCTGTTACTTTTCTATCATTTGGACCTGATCCTTTACATGTTGCTCATCCTCTGTATGCTGCTCCTCTACAATATGGTGCTCCATTAATGATTGTTCAATTTTTCTAGATGTTGGTGCTACTGGTCGTTGCTCTTGTTCAATTAACTTTAGAAGATTCTCTTTCTTCGATCGTATAGCTTGAACAGTTTCCTTTGTTGTTAGCATACGTCATTTTCTATTTGCCATGGCTGATAATGATCTAGGTTTACTAAATGTCCTGTTCCTTGCTCTTTTGTTATTTTATGAAGGATCTTGTTGATTCATTTTTATACAAACCTTTATAAATTTAAGATGGAATAAGAAAAGTTGATGAACATATAAGACAACCAAAACTGAATAAATGAAAGGATAACTAAAGTATGTAACTGTAATCATTAATATTTCCATAGAAAATACCAAAAGACCATCAAATGAAATAGAATCAATATATTTTCACATAACCTAGCAGCCCAATCAATACAAAGTCATCCATACTCTATTGTTGATTATATGAAGAAGATGAATACATTTGCACATAACCTAGCAGCCCAACCAGCTACCAATGTAGATCTAATTTTGTATATTCTAGGAGGTTTAGGACCTGAGTACGACACTATAACACCCTGAGTCTGTACCCCGGATGCTACACGGTGCTCATAATCCCGAAGGATCACAAGCTAACCCATGACTGGTACCTACTGCAATAAGTGTGTAATAAATACAGTAAGGATTGTGGAATATAGGCGAAACATATGCCATAAGGTTCAAATCTAAAAAAAAAATTGAATGAGGTATCAAAGTACCAAAACTGAATATAAGTACTGAACAACTGTCTGAAAATACTCAAGTCTAAAAAGCCTCTAACTGTCTGAACTGTGGAGTTGATGGGACAAGCCCCCAACTAACTTTGACTGCTGAAAATAATACTGAAATACTGAAAAACACCATTTCCTCAAACTATGAGGACTTACCACTACGCTGACTATTGAAAATCTAAACAACTAAGGGAGATCGGGAGCCTCTACGTCTGAACCTATGATATAAGACATCACAGCGCAAAATAAAAGCATGCGTCAGTACTTTTGATGTACTGGTATGCTTAGTGAGGTAGGCTGAAATGCATGAGTTCACATACATGAAAAATAATAACTGAATAACATGAGTATGACTGAATAAGAGTAAATGCATGAATATGTAAACTATACTGAGATCATCATAACACTGAATACTGGATTACTGGTAACTGAATGACTGTATCTAATAGTTTTGATTCTGTGGAAATATACTGAGTCCCGTAATAAGCTAAGTGACTGTGCCTGATAGTCCTGAATCTATAGAACTGAACTGAGTTCTATAATGAGACTAAATCTGAAACTGAGACTGTAGAAAGTAATCATCTAACTGACATGCCCCTTCTCTAACTAATCT